>JBBGZY010000061.1:2037500-3237500 GCA_037952925.1 Lithobates clamitans
TTTGGCGGTCCCTCACTCCAGAGCCTACTACCTAGCGTTCCAGCTCCAGCAATTGGGGGGCTGGGGGGTGATGGCTCTAGCAGACACCATCTGCAGACTCCTAGCCACGCAGGATGAGAATTTGACAGTTCTTGCGTGCCTGGAAGCAGGATATATGCACTTGGACCCAGAGGCCCCCACGGTGAGGATGCTAAAAACCTTATGGGCATATACAAAAAAAAATTGGGGGGATACGGGGCTAAGCCACACACCAATATGGCGCAATGTAAACTACAAAAGAAAGCTAAGGGGGTTCAGGAATTGGGAAATTGGGAAACTATAGAAATTCGCTACCTGTCCCAACTAGACAATGGACCAAACCTCAAGTCCTGTAAATCCAAGCAAAATTTGACATACCACGCACCAACTTTTTCAAATACTAGCAGTTACGACACGCAATACAGACACAATCAAACCATGCTCCCCTCCAGCTGACCGACCATACATTGATAAAGGGGATCTTTATGGAAGACAAAAAGGGGATGATCTCTAGATGCTAGAATATCCTACTTAACGTCATACAGGACCCTTACAGCCTGCCCTGTAGGTGAGGTTGGGAGGGGGATATAGGGACCGTAGATGGGGAAACATGGGCTCTGTTTCTCGCATCTGCCCCTTTGGTGTCAGTATCCACCTCTCAATAGCTGTCTCATTTATATATGCTACACAGAGTATATAGGACTCCCGTACGGCTTCACAATTGGATTAGGGATACTCCACTTTGTCCGAAATGTGAAGGTGATCATGGAGACCTAATCCACATGATGTGGAAGTGCCCCAAACTTTTCCGTTATTGGAAGGAAGTCCTAGATGTGATATCACAGGTGTATATGATAACTATTTCACGAGGTTGGGCGCACTGGACGAGGAGGATTTAACCCCCTCGGCTCATACGGCGGCCCTACGATTGCTGTATGTTGCGCGCAAATTAATTGCGCAATTGTGGATCGCCCCCAGGGTGCCCACTAGAAAGCAATGGGTGGAACAAGTTAAACTACTAATAGGAGAAACTAACATACCAACACAGAAATGTCCCCACGTAAATTTTATTATGGCAGGCCTGGTTAGATGTCCCAGGATTGGCACCACATCAGCTGATTAAGGACAGGTTCTTACAAGAGTAGGGGGCTTATGAAATATGAGTTAGTGTCTCTCAATGCTTGGTGAAGTGTACAATCCCAAGGGATACAGAAAACCCTAGTGGGTCGGGGTAACTTATTTGTTCTGGTATATCACACCCTCGGTGTTCTGAGGGAGTTTAACTGTTTGTTCCTTTTTTTTTTTTCTTCTTTTCCTTTTTCTTATATGTTACTATATATCCCTTCCATGGACACACAGACCCCCTACAGACCTAATGCCCCTAGTGACCTCTGCTACATTGCGAATTTGGGACAGCTACCTTACCAAAAGTTTAGTGTCTTCAAGACCCAGTCCCTTGACTCCTTTATTTGATATCAACTCTTTCCCTCCGACTTGTGCTAAACCTAAATTTCTTGTTTGGCAAAAGACAGAGGCCCCTCTGTTAAAACATACGCGTCGTGCTGGAAAACCAATTCCCCTATCTGACTTGCTCTCTTCCTGCCACAACCCTTCTATGGCCTGGCTTGAACACACTAACGCACCTCAAACAAAAATACCGAACATTGACGATTTGACAAGACCACAGCCTTTGAGTCATTGTTATCCCAGTCGGACAGACCAGAGCATTCACTATCCCCCATATATCAGATACTGATTCAGGTCTCTTATCCAAACCCAGCAACATTCCTTTCAAAATGGGAAATGGAGAAGAACCTGTCTCCAGCTGACATGGAATGGGGCAAAACAATGGCACTTTCTTTTAAATTACCTATTTCATGCCCAAGAACGGAATTATCGTATATTCTGTAGGTTGTATCGGTGCCCCACTGTTTTACACAAGCTTCATCCTAATGTTTCGGAGATATGTTGAAGATGCTTAAAGGGCCTGGGTAACATGACACCATTTGGGGTACGTGAGCACGTGTTACCCCCTTTTGGGACAAGATTCTCCAGCTGTATGACAAACTTGTAGGGGACAAATACCCCAATGAACCCTGCTTAACGGTCTTATCTATGTTGCCGGGGTCATACAAACAAATCAAGAAGAGCTTAATTCGCCATTGGCCGACTGCTGCACGTTCAGTTATTGCTAGATCTTGGTACCTCTCTAGCGGATTGGGCCTGCAACGTGGCTAGGATCGAACATTTTGAACGGATGTTAGCGTGGGATGCTGATAAAAGTGAGACCCACACTATTATGTGGAGCGTTTGGTTACACTTCCGGTTCTCTTCTGATTTTGACCCTTTTATAGCAGATACAGCCGTTACTGCTCCCCCTGGGCCCTCTCGTGTAGCTTGATAAACCTCATCCCCCTCCCTTTTTTTTTTTTTTTCAATTTATTTTTCTCTTTTCGTACCTTTCTACTCCTACCTTACCTTCTTAGGATTAACGTAATTTTACCGGTATATTCACACTTTCAGGCCATATGTGTTGAACCTTGTTTTTTTTTCAGTTTTCTACACCATTGTTTAACGTGATCTACTGGTTACTTCATTTACCATTACTTGGTTTATTTCTACACTCTTTGATGATATCAACTTGACTATGCTTATGTGATACATGTTCTTTTAATGTCCTTCCGATCCTAATGTATACTTGCTCATTTAATTGAAATATGTTATATCTTGCCTATGGTTATTCAACGTGGTTAAAAAAAAAAAAAAAAAAAAAAACACACCACACTTGAAACTTAATAAAACAGATTCAACATAATAATATTTTACTATATGACAGTACCAAAAAAAAATAAGCACTTATAAAGGTTCTGTATACACTGTACCAATTGACCGTATACTATAGAAAGTCGAACATTCTACATTTCTGTTTTGCTACTGTATACTGAATGTCATATACCATGTACTGTGAAAGATTAAAAAAAAAAAAAAAAAAAAGTGAGCATCAGAATACATAGGTCTTTTTGCCATCCGTGTCCTATTTGGGAGATTTCTCAGCACTTAGTACATAAATGAACAGTGCCGTCACTGACAAACCTGAAGAATTCTCTTCTAAAACTCAAACTGGTGTAACATATGTGCACCCACCATGTGCAAGGATTGAACGCTCACCGCCTGCTTTGACCTCATAAGAAATAGTGAGGTCAAAAGCACTTTGTATCACCCTCTGGGTTGTTGCAGAAACTTGGCTGTCCACACTCTGCTTTGCTCCACTCATAGTTCGTACAGACATTGGGTATACTGAAGGAAAAAAAAAAAAAAAAAAAAAAGGAGGAGGACCAATAGCGCTCTCTGTATAAATGTATTAATACTGCTAAAAAGGGTAAAAACACTCACAAGTGAAAAGCACACAGTGTGCTATCAAAAGGGCTTAGTACAGTCATATACAGGGCTGTATAAACATATAAGGTGCAGCGCTAAAAATATGTCAAAATGTTTTAGGATCTTTTAAGAAAACAGGATCCTATAAAGTGAATTAACAAATTTGCAGTGAACAAAATATCAAACAATGAAATCAACATATGTTGCAAATACATGTGAAAAAGAAGAGGAATCTGAAAAAAAGTCCATGCAGGAATATTCAATCCATAGGTAGATACAAAAAAGCACCCATCCGTGAGAGATGTAAAGAATAAAACGCCAATAAGGTTATCCACCCTGAAGTGAGCATGTAGATTCTGCTTATCGGACGGCGATGACTGCTATTACGGCAGTCTCGCCCAGCATAGGGATTAGGGTCTCCCAAAACCAAGGACACAATACAGGAACAACGGCTTTAGCAGTGGGTCGTTTCCAAAAACATAAAACAGAATACTCCCATAGTGTAAAAACGTATAGCAAAGAGGATTTATTGTAATAAAAAAGAATCGCACTTACAATGTTGTAGATAACATGAAGCGTAAGGGATATCATAAAGCAGCGGTGTCTTCGTGTGCCGCGATTCACTTCCTACACTCGTAAGCCCATCCAAGAACGTGATGACGTCACCGTCGTAGGCTCCTCCCTACGCATTTCGTCACGATAGGACATCGTCTGGGGATTGGCCAGTCCCTAGAAGACGTCCTATCGTAACGAAATGCGTCAGGAAGAGCCTACGACAGTGACATCTTTTTCATTTCTAAAAATAGCACCGTATATGTCAGAGAAAACCGGAAGTGATGCCAAGGTCATTGCTTTCAGGTTACTATATCAGAGGTGTTCTGGTCTTTGTTTGGCTCTATGATCAGCCAGCGGAAGCACCAGCTGGTCGATTGGCACTTCCAGTGGGACAAGAGATCCTAGTAAACCTGTGGAAGGCAGCGTGAGTGGCGACGTCCCCTCTCACTGCTTGTGAAGGGAATTTTAGAGGCTAGAGCAAGAGCTCACCTTCGACTCTAAAAAAAAACGGTATCGAGATGATGCCTACAGCTGAAATCATCATCTTGGTATAACCACTTAACTCCAGCGAAATACGGGTACGTCGCTGGTTGGCAAGTGGTTAAAGCTCACTAAAACCTGGAGTTGGGCTTTAACAGCAGTTTGTCTCCAGCACATTTGCTGTGGACTATCAACTACAGAACATGCAAGGAAATGTGGCTAAAAAAAGCAACGTAAAAACTTTTCATGCTGACAAGGAAATGCAATTTTTAGACATATGCACAATTTTAACAATAATCAGGTCTCAAACAGACCACCAAGCCTAGATGAATGACAGGCAATATACCCGCTGTCTCCCCTGGATATACAACGTCACACTCACATCCCAGGAGGTACACCGCTTCATTCAGAAAGGGTGGTGGGCGTGCCTAGCGGCATTTCATCATGAGGCCTGGCGGCTGAACCCAGAAGAGCCGGCCAGGCGGGCCTTCAGATGACATCATATAAAAAGATGTACGAGAAGTACAGGACCGAGCAAAGGCGGAATTTTGCAAGGATTCTGCAGAACACAGCTGGATCCACGGGGCGAGTAAATATCCAAAATGGTTATAACCTGCAACAAAGCTTGGATTGACGTGAAGAGAAACAAATGGGGTGAGGAGGGTGGAGATCCATGAGGAAAAACCTGGAACGGACGTGACTAACAAAAGGAACAGCCTTTCTGTTATACTCCAATTCAGCGGGAAATCTGTTCACAGAATCCCTGCTGATTGGAACAGACACTGCCTATGTTCTGTATCCACATCTTAAAAAGTCAATTATGCAGTCTTGTAAGCAGGCAGATGTGGAGAAAATGGTGCAGGTAACACTGGGCCTCATGTGCAAACAAAAGAAAGCATGCTGCACAAATCAAATCAATTTTGGTTTTTTTTTAAACCTGCCCTACAACATAATGAACAGCTGTAATCTAATCTAGCTTCCACTGCAAAATGGACACTTTAATTTCCACCAGAATTTACAGACAAAGCTCAATGTAGCCACACACTATAGTGCTAGGAATCAAACACTCAGAGGACACTGGCCTTTCACTAGTTGGTTAAGAGCTGCCCTTAAAAATAAGTCCACTGTCTATGGCACCAGCCACAGCGTATTCGTATTTTAAATCTCTCCTACTGCAGATTTATGGTATACATTTTAGATGGGATTAGTTTCTGAAATCAGATGTATCCCTAAATACGAAGCTAGAAATCCAATCAATTACTCTGTAATGATCACCTATTTCAGCATCATTAAGAATGTTCAACCCGATACTGCAGCACCTCCAGCCTATACCTTAGAAGACCGCTGTCTCCGTGGTAACTAAGAGTATCCGCCACAGTGATTCTAGTTACATTGCTTTAGGGATCATCTATATTCTTTTGTTAGCCACACAAATACCATTCTTTCAACCTCTGCATAAAAATATTTTGGACCCATTTCACAACTTGCAGCTGTTGCAGTGCGTTTAACCTGCCGGGCGTTAAAATAGGCTTCAAAATAAGAGCAATGGATTGAAAATTAGGCATGACCTTTTTTAATGCAGTGTAACATACAGCATGTGCAATGTGGTGTGTGGCAGCACCCACTAATCCAACGGTGTGATGGACTGCCATTAAATGAATAGCAAGCCACACATTAACATGTATTCAGGCGATCCCTGAAAACTCATCTTCAGGAAACCCTATCACGTCTCCAACTAATCTCCTACCACTTCTATCAGCTCATTCCCCACAGTTACAACCTTTTGTACCACCTTCCCCACCCTATTAGATTGTAAGCTCTTCTGAGCAGGGCCCTCTTAATCCTCTTGTATTTTATTGTATTATAACTGTATTGTCTCCCTTTTATATTGTAAAGCGCTGCGTAAACTGTTGGCGCTATATAAATCCTGTATAATAATAATAAATTGCAGCACAACACATTTTAGCTCCATTTATCATCATGCATAAAGTGAATAGGACTCTAAATTTCCTTATTCTCCAAAAAATTTTCCACACACATCTACTACTTGATACTATGATATTTTTTTCATGAAATAATTTCTTAATGTGTTTTTCTGCTTCCATGTAAATTTCCTCCGTGAGCTCCCGAACCTCTCCTCTTCCCCTGACTTCTGTTTGTTTGGAATGAGCAGTGTGTGTTAGTGGCACGCATGTGCACTGCTCTATGCACACCGCAAATCCCATAGTCCATCTCAGGAGAAAGAAGGGATAGCTACATTCCTACATTAATGTGGTATCATTAAGGAGTAATGTAAACACCTAACAAGAAGGGAAAATCAGAAAAAAAATAAAAATATGAAGGAAGCTGAGAGCACTAGAATACTGTATACTTTAAAATTAAGAAGACATAGTTGAATAGATTTTTTTTTTTTAAACCAAAGTTCAATGTCAGCAAAAGCATTTTTCTTTATTCAACTGGTATATTATATAAAAGAAACAAAAATGTAGGTAGGTCCAGTTGCATTGTATAAATAAAAGAGTGCAAAGCTCTCCAACTGGGGAGCTCCCAGCTTACACTGCCGGCATGGTGCCCGCGTGCCAGGATAACTGACGGTGCAGGAGTGATGTCATCCCGTGCCAGTTAATGAAGTCAGCCAAAGACGGGGGACCACTGAAGAAAATGTGGATTCAAAGGCTATAAATAGATAGTCCATGTGCTATAAAAAAAAAAAAAAATAAAGCACTTGTGTGCTAAACACATTTTCTTAAAAAATTGTTTATTTTTTGCATCTTAGTACTGCTGAACTCCTCCAGCCACTTCCTGTCTACATGTACCCATTCCATCATTGGCTGCATGTAATCCGACATCCTGACAGCAATGCACCACACCTGCGCTATGTCACTGTTAGTCTTCACCATGTAACAAACATTAAAGCATCACACCAATCCTAAGAGGTCCAGATACAAACTTCATTCCAATGCCAGTCAGGGGGAAAACCCCAAAATGTAGCCAATGTGTTTTGAGGGTCCAAGAGCACCCCCTTAGGGTTTGATTGACAATGCTGAACACACCAAGTGAACTGGACCTTTAATGGCTGTGAAACCAGTTACTGACTTGGCCTATGCCACACTGGGGAAATATTGATAACGTTACAGTTCACTTCTAGTTTATGCACATTGCAGTCAATCAAGCCCCGATGAGGGAGGGGGGGGGCACTCCCTCACCCCTGAAACACACTGGCTACTTTTTGGGTTGTCTCCCTGACTTTTAATTGGAATAAAGTTATAAATGACCCTTATAGGAGCAGTGTGGGGCTTTAACTTCCATATTTGCTATATTATACGCCAACGAGATAGTGAAGATCCTCTAAGGTATAAAAGATACCTGCCCGAGAGCCAGATCATTTACATCAACATTTTAACATAGCAATATCAGTGATAAAACACTTTGAGTCCAAAGCCATTTTTCCACCTTCCCCAACAGTCTCCACCATGTGACAACACAAGAGCACGACTGGGAGATGGTGGTCACACCATAACAGGAAATGCCTGAACAAGGACCTTCAGGGCAGAATTCCCAGGCATTACTTTATAAAAGCTTCAGATGGAAAAAGATTTAAAACTGCTTTAAAAAGCGTATTGATCAAAAGCTGCTTCACACTAACGCGTGAATGTTCCTGTGTAGTCCAGTTTTGGCAGCCTATTCATTTCATAGAGCAGCCAACCATACTAGAATGCACAAGCACTACTTTTTCAGATCACGCCACGCCAATCTGCATGGTACTCCGCTACCGTGTGGTTTGGTGGCTGTAAACATGCTGTGTTTGCAAAATGTGTTTGGGTGGTGCCATTAATGGTGGTTGGTCCGAATCCCAACTACCTGCCCGGCCGGAGGTTATGTTCTCCCTGGGCCTGCGTAGGTAGTACATCTTTGTTGATTTGTCTGACCAGCTTCTGTCGGACATACATGCTGGAAAATCAGCTCCTGATCAGCCAGATCAGAGTGTTCCCCTGTCAGAACACAAGAGAGCTGTCAGGTTTTTTCATGCAACCCAAAAAAAAAAAAAAACGTTAGTGTGCCTGGCTTTAGGGACCTTAGATTATAAGCTCATTGAGGGCAGGGACTGATGTGACTGTGCAATACATGTAAAGCACTACTTTAGGTGGTTAAGGAAATTTCTCTCTATACTATTCTATTCCATTGCACAGAGCAGCCCCGAACCTCCTCTCCTCAGGTCCTCTGCCGACACTCCTGGCTCCTCTATGTCCAGTGCCCCACAGGAAGCAGCTTCCCATGGGTGGGAAACCATGTGTGCTCGCTCCCACGCCCCGCTGCTGCGTCTACTAACACAGACAGTGGGACTTGGCCACGCACCCAACTCTCATCACTGGCTTTGATTGACAGCACTGGGAGCCAATGGCTCCCAATGCCCCAGCAAAGCCAGCGAGACCCAGAAATGAGGGGAGAGAAGAGCTCCAGACGTGCACAAGGCTGGATCAAATTAGGGCTTAAGGGAAAAAAACAAAACAAAAACACTTTAATCGTCATCGGTTCCAATCCCAACTACGGCATTACCTACCTGAGGTTTGCATGTTCTCTCTGGGCCTCCAACACTATAAAGACATGCTGGTAGGTAAATTGGCCCTAGTATGTATGAATGCAAGTTATGGACCTTAGTTTGTAAGCTCCCTGAGGGCAAGGACGTATGTGACTGTACAACATAGATGTAAAGCACTGCGTAAATTGTCAGCGCTATATAAAATATCTTAAAGGACGAGTTCTGCCCCCACCAAAAAATTTAAAGTCAGCAGCTACAAATACAGTAGCTGCTGACATTTAATATTAGGACTCTTACCTGTCCATCGATCTCACAATGTCGGCACCCCATCCGATTTTCCAATTGGCTCTCGAGCGCTGCCATTCGTGGGTAATGGAGACTCGCAGTGAAGCCTTTTGGCTTCACAGCCTGTTCCCTACTGAGCCTGCGCTTTGTAACTGGCGGAGGAAGGGGGCCAAGGTCGCCGCGGCACAGTCTCGCAGAAGTGGATGAGAGGTACGTGTCAAAAACAGGTACACGCTTCCCCCTCCCCGAAGGGTGCCAAATGTGGCACCTTTCAGGGGGAGGAGGCAGATAAGTGGAGCGCCGCTTTAAATAAAGGGCACCCACGCGTCTTGCAGGGACAGCGCGTTTGCGTGAGCCGATTGCGTACAGAATGTGCTTTTCCCGCACTGTGTTCCAGCGTGAACTGGTCCTGAATTGTATATGAAATCTTAAGAGGCCCCACCGCACTGCCAATTGTTAATGGCACACCAAACGCATCTGGAAAACGCATCACGTTAGATGTGGCGTGATCTGAAAAAGGTACCGCTTGCACTACTTTTTCTGGCCTTTCAAAATCAGAACGTGCACATTCCAGGGTGAACCGGCCTTCATCCAAATAGAAGGAAAACACTTTAGGCCCAGTGTGTGTGTTTTGGGGGGGGGGGGGGTCATCATCCAATGATGGTGGGGGGGGGGCTGTGATTACCTTTGGGGGAGCTCGGGCTCTTGCTCTCTGGGGAGCTCCTCTGCTGCCAGCCTGGCCTTCCCACCGGAGAAGGGGAGGAGGAGGACGGTACTCCCGGTGTACTGGAGTCCACAGCCGGGCTGCTGGAGGAGGGGGATCCGGACTGGTTGTTGTGATGATGGTGGTGGTGATGGTGGGAGTGATGGTGATGATGATGGTGGTGATGATGATGTCCTCGGGTGGGTGACGATCCGGTCTGGGTGGACACGGTAGGACTTCCTCTGGAGCTGCTGACAGCCGGGGGGGACTCCACACCGTTGCCGTTCGCCCCGCTCCCTCTGGTAGGACTGCCGCTCCGGGAAGGCGGGCGCAGGGCGGCCCCGTTGTTGTTGTTCACCCGCGTAGGGCTGCCGTGCTGCTTCAGCTGAAAGGGAACCGTGGCCCGCATGGGCTGAAGGCGGCTCCCCGGAGCTCCGCCCGGAACGGCACCGGCCGGGGTTCCCGGAGGTGTGGGGGAGCCGTTTCTCCTCACCCACTGCTGGGACATCTCCCACTCCGCTGCAGGCAGCTTTACAGAGAATGTCGGCAGCGCTGCACCCGAAGCACGGCAGGAGGAGGCCGGACACGCCACACACCGGGCGGAACGTTCCTCACTGTGCACGCGCTCGGTGTAACGGCAGCTGCACCTGTGGCGCACGCGCAGCAGTTCTGTCTGCAAACAACACAACACCCTGCGCGCTCGCGTAACGCCCACCATCACTCCAACCTTGTGCTTATTGGCTGCTCGCTTCTGACCAATAGAACCGCACACTTTAGCGAGGCAACAGGAGCTGATTGGTTGGCGAGCGTCTCCTAGACGCCAGGAAACCAGTCAGCTAGCGGTTCCCTAGCCTCCAGGGAATGATTGTGAAGGAGGTGGGGAGTGGGCGTGAAAACTCCGCAGCTCTGTCATTGGCAACGCTGTGGCTTCCAGTCACCTGCCAGAGGTTGTCATTCACAGAGCATCGGGGCTGGATGAAGCACAGTAGCTCCTCTGTCGTCATGGCTGTAGTAACAAGAGAATGCCTCTGGCATCAGCCATGGAGGGGGGGAGGGAGATGTCTAGTACAACATCTGTGTATGAATGGCCCTTCCTGAGCCTGATGCAACCCAGTCAAAACAAAAAAAATCTGATGCAATAAAATAAATGAAGCAAAACAAATATATATATATATGTCAAAATAAAATGATTTCTGCAAGTGGTTTAGGTTGAATGGATTAAACAAAAGGACATGTATATAATACATTGGATACAGGAATAGAAATATTACACCCATAAACATCAGGTAACGCTAGAGAATAATTCATATCAATCATTGAAATTTTCCCAAAATCCTGAATCTGAAGCCATCCATGAAATTTAACACAACACTTTAGCTGGATTTACACTGTAGCAAGCAAAACATAAATGACTGTCCCTCATTTTGAGCAATGTCCCTCTGTCCCTCTTTCCTCCCCATTTGTTCCTCATTTTTGGTCTGATCTATATAGTTGTATATAAAATGCTCTATTTATCTATCCAAAAGTGTTTTACAGTGCTAAACCTTTCATTCCGCTGCTGAATTTCTGCATCTGTAAATTCCAAAAGCCAATATAAAGGAATAGTGATGGTAAAAATAATCACTTGTGGGTTTAACCAATATTTTTTTTTTATAATTCTCCTTTAATGGGGCGTGGCAGGGGGGTGTCCTATGATTACAAACTTTTACTAATAGGTGTCCCTCATTCCTATTTCAGAGAGTTGGGAGGTATGTACAGGTGGGCTAGGGACAGTAAACACAGGTGTTTGAGCTGTGGTTTTACTGACTGCCAAGCCGCAAGTCAGCCGCAATAAACATTCAAGAGGCAGCAATATTTCTGCTCTACCCCTCAAACACTACCCCCTTCAGCGGCAGAGGCAGCAGCCAGGGGTATACACAATCCGCAGCCATGATACTTTTCTTCATGGGCAAGCGCAATGTTGCGGCACGCAAGTGCAGGCTTCAAGAGGTTAAGGGAGGCAATATAACGTCTCCTCGCCGCCTGTCAAATGTTCTCTGAAGATCGCTCTAGGGTGATGAACGAGGCCTAATGCTCATGTATAGGTGTGAATGGGCCCATGGGGTTTCACTTTGTCTTTTAATTCAATCTTATTTTATTCATTCAGAGAATAAGAAAGAAAGAAAGTAAACATTACATACTTCGGTAAGGTGTACCAACAATAATTATCATTTACTCCTGAACAAATGCATAACCAGGTTACATAAATATGAAATGAAAACAGATTTATAAGGCACATCAGGAGTCCACCTGTGAGAGCAACACCTGAAAACATTACAGGTTAAAGTAACATTCACCATTATTTCAGAGAAGGAAATCGTAGGTGTCCCATTCGTAGTGCATCAGTAAAGGTTATATTGAAAAACTGTCCCTCTGAAAAATAACATGTTGTAGGGGTCACACTCTGAATCAGTAACAATGGGTAAGTCGAACTCATGGTACTTTAGCTCAATGGATTCCTAAGGGTGTATATAGACATAAAGGAAAAGTAATAGGGGTAGAAAAGAGGGGGCAGAAAGATTAGAGACAAGAAGCACTCAAGCCTAGTCATGAGGTGATGTCATCTAGACTACTCTCAGCCTAGGAGATAAACTCTGAGGAGTATCGGAACATGGACCACGAAGTCCAAGTGAGAGAAAACTGTTCGTCTTTACCATATTTCTCAGCCAATAGATGTTCAAGGCCCTAATGCACTTCAGTAGCCCAGTCCCCCAGGGAAGGCATGGTTGTTTATCTCCAGTGACGGGGAATCACTACTCTGGCCGCTGTCAGAAAGTGTCACAATACATCTTTTTTAATGGATTTGAATTTGCCAGGGAATATAGATAAGAGAGCTATCTCAGGGGAAGGTTGAATAGATGTCGCCATCAGTTTACAGTATAGTTTGAAGATCCATTGCCAAAATCCCTGTACAGGAGGGCATTCCCACCAGATGTGGAGCATGGTACCTCGGGAGCCAAGATACAGCCAACAGGTATTTGGGACTGCCGAGTTGAAGTGTATAGTCGAAGGGCATCTGTACCATCTCGTTACCAGTTTAAATCCTTTTTCCTGGGTCTTAGTGGCTAGGTATAGCTTGTGCATCAGGATTTCTGCCAGTCAATAGGGGAGATAGAGTGACGTAGTTCTGCCTCCCAGGCCTTTGTAAATGGTGGAAGGTCAGGAGAAGAAATATTGAGCAACAGGGAGTAAAGTTGAGAGACCACATGCGTTCTGCCTGCATGAGCAGTTCCTCAAATGCTGTCAGTTCAGCTAGGATGTCTGATATAGATGGGAAAGTCCAGATGTAAGAAGTAGTTTGTTGTCTCTGAGGCCACTGCAGGGAGTGTCTGGAAAGCGAACTGGAAAGGGGTATCTGTCCTTAAAGTGGGGTCCGCTCTAAGGAGCCTGAGCCCCCTCGCAACATGGGCAAGTTCCATGGGAGAGCGGAGAGTTCAGTTGGGTTCATATGGCTTTTCAAGTGAACACAAAGCTTGGTTGAAGAGTGGTGAAACCAATCTAATCTTCTGATCCTATTAGTACCACAGGCATGCAGCTGCAGTATTTACAGTTAGTGTAGTGCGTCCTCTGCACAGTGTGCACCTAAAGCTACCTGAAGACAATTGCTGTTGTTCTGATCCTATTAATACCACAGGCAGGCAGCTGCAGTATTTACAGTTAGTGTACTGTGTCCTCTGCACAGTGTGCACCTAAAGCTACTTTAAAGTGGATGTAAACCCAATGTCATCCTTCCTTAACTACTGCCATAGGGGTTATCTATAAGGATATACATGCCTCCTGCATGTATCTTTACCTGTCAAATGTCTCCCCTCTGTCTGTTATTAGACCCGAAAAACTGCATATTCTGTGGTTGGGTCTGTTGTCTGGAGCTCGGTGGGTGAAGTCGTGATGTCAGTAGACTCCCCGCCCACCTCTACACTCCTTATCAATATGCATTTTCTCCTGTGTATTTCTAACACCGAACTTCTTCTGAACTTCTGCTATGATCTCTAACATCCAGTGAAAAGACAGGAAAGTAACCACATGACTTCAGCATGCCAAATCATGCTGAGGTGTGGAACAGCCAATCCTAGCAGAGCTGCTGAAGAAAGGAGTGGGGGAGGGAATTAAAAAATAATGCCTGTGTCTTAGGCTAGTGCACGAGATGTAAATCACCTGTCACTCACAGCAAGGGGGAGTATTTGACAAAGTTTTTCTCAGTTTGTCAAGATTTTTCTCACTGAACAATAAAAGAGGATTGCTCAGAGATGGATTAACTCTGTGTGGCAAGACTGGGCTCAAATGATAGGAAATCTTATACTCTACAGTATGATATTAAAAAAAAAAAAAGAAAATTTTGGACAATTGCTGTTGTTCTGATCCTATTAATACCACAGGCAGGCATCAACAGTATTTACAGTTAGTGTACTGTGTCCTCTATACAGTGTGCACCTAAAGCTACCTGAAGAAAATTTATGGTGTTCTTCTGATCCTATTAGTACCATAGGCAGGCAGCTGCAGTATTTACAGTTAGTGTACTGTGTCCTCTGCACAGTGTGCACCTAAAGCTACCTGAAGACAATTGCTGTGGTTCTGATCCTATTAATACCACAGGCAGGCAGCTACAGTATTTACAGTTAGTGTACCATGTCCTCTGCACAGTGTGCACCTAAAGCTACCTGAAGAAAATTGCTGGTGTTCTTCTGATGCTATTAGTACCACAGGCAGGCAGCTGCAGTATTTACAGTTAGTGTACTGTGTCCTCTGCACAGTGGGCACCTAAAGCTACCTGAAGACAATTGCTGTTGTTCTGATTCTATTAGTACCACAGGCAGGCAGCTGCAGTATTTAGTTAGTGTAGTGCGTCCTCTGCATAGTGTGCACATAAAGCTACCTGAAGAAAATTGGTGGTGTTCTTCTGATCCTATTAATACCACAGGCAGGCAGCTACAGTATTTACAGTTAGTGTACCGTGCCCTCTGCACAGTGTGCACCTAAAACTACCTGAAGGCAATTGCTGTTGTTCTGATCCTATTAATACCACAGGCAGGCAGCTACAGTATTTACAGTTAGTGTACTGTGTCCTCTGCACAGTGTGCACCTAAAGCTACCTGAAGAAAATTGACGGTGTTCTTCTGATGCTATTAGTACCACAGGCAGGCAGCTGCAGTATTTACAGTTAGTGTACTGTGTCCTCTGCACAGTGTGCACCTAAACCTACCTGAACACAAATTGCTGTTGTTCTGCTCCAGTGATGAGGAGGGAGGGGATGATGAGGTCACTGACTCCACATAGGTGCCTGATAGGAGAGAGGAGGAGGAAGAGGAGGAGGCAAATCCCCAACGAGGCAGGATGCCCTCCAGGGGCCAGCTTAAGGGCAGCACACTGACTGCATCACACCGCAGAGCTCAGCATGTGCAGGGCGCTGCTGTCTCTGCGCGTTATTCCAAAAGTTCTTTGGTGTGGGCCTTTTTTGAGAAGAGTGCATTAGATCCCACGATGCTATTTGCAACATACAGTATGTCTCAAGCGTATCTCGCGTGGCCAAAACATCACCCGCTTGGGTACCACATGCTTGACCAGACATATGTCGACCTGCTATGCAGTTCATTAGCAAGCAAGTTCAAAGACCCACACCAAAGAACAAAGCGGACCTCTCCTTGCTCCTCATCAGCTGGGATCTCCAACCCCACTATACCTTCAGTCCTCTCTGAAATCTGCACTGAGAGGAATGAAGGTGTAGAATTAGGTGTGTCACAGCCAAGTACTTGCGGGAAATCTGCTATCGGTACACCTACGTCAGATTGTACCAGGCAAATTTCCCTGCCCCAGCTGGTGCACCACCGAAAGAAGTTTGCTCCCAGCCATCCACATGCCCAGCAGTTGAATGCTAGCTTGGCTAAATTGCTAGCACCTTAACTGCTGCCTTTTTAGTTGGTAAACTCTGCCCCCTTCCGTGAGTTTGTGAAATGTGCGGTTCCTCAGTGGCAGGTTCCCAAACGCCACTTTTTCTCACAGAAGGCGATTCCGGCTCTCTACCGGCATGTGGAAGCAATGTCTTGGCCCCAATGGACAGGGCAGTCAGCGGTAAGGTGCATATGACCGCTGACTCATGGTCCAGCAGGCATTAATAGGGACGTTACCTATCTTTCACTGCGCACTGGGTGACTCTTCTGGCAGCTGGGAAGGATGCAGGACAGGGTGCAGTAGTGTTGGAGGTTGTTCCACCACCACGCCTCTAAAATTCTACTAGTGTTGATTCTGCCACACCCTCTCCTCTTCTTCTTCCTCCATGGCCTCTTCCTGTGCTGATTTGTCCTCGGAACCAGCTGTGCTCCGTAGGCGCTCAAGGGGCTACGCAAGCACACAGGCAAAAAAATGTCATGTGGTGCTTGAGCTGGTGTGCTTGGGGGATAGGAACCACACTGGGGCAGAGATTCTGTCAGCTCTGCAGGGACAGGTTCAGAGGTGGTTGATGCCATGCCAGCTTAAGGCAGGCATGGTGGTTTGCAACAATGGCACCAACCTCCTCTCCGCCGTCCGACAGGGACAACTGACCCATGTGCCCTGTTTGGCTCACATCCTTAACTTGGTGGTGCAGCAGTTCCTGGGCAGGTACCCGGGCTTACAGGATGTCCTGAGGCAGGCCAGGAAAGTCCGTGTGCATTTCCGCAGGTCATATAATGCCAGTGCTCAGGCTGGCTGACCTCCAAAAGGAATTTAAGCTGCCCAAAAACCGCCTAATCTGTGACATGCCCACCAGGTGTAACTCAACGTTGGCCATGCTGCAGCGGCTGCACATGCAGCAGAGGGCCATCAATGAGTACCTATGCGACTATGGCACCGGGACAGGGTCAGGGGACCTTGTTTTTTTTTCCCACGCCAGTGGGCTATGATCAGGGATGCATGCACTGTCCTGTCACCATTTGTGGAGGCAATGAGGATGGTGAGCAGTAACAGTGCATGCATCAGTGACACTGTCCCTCTTGTCCACCTGTTGGAGTACACGCTGCGTGGAATAATGGACAGGGCACTTGAGGCAGAACAGAGGGAGGAAAAGGAGGACTTCCTTACCACTCAAGGCCCCCTTTATCCAGACAGGTGTTCCTGCGAGCCCGTCGATCACACAGGAAGAGGACGAGGAGGAGGATTGTGTCAGCATGGAGGTGGAGCCTGGCACTCAGCATCAGCAGCAATCTTCAAGGGATCATTTACAGTCCGAAGAAACCCATGGACTTGTACGTAGCTGGGAGCAGGTGGCTGCGGATCATGTCGTCCTTAGTGACCCAGAGGACTCTGGACCGAATGCCTCAGCAAACCTACGCTGCATGGCCTCCCTGATCCTGCAAAGCCTGCGGAAGGATCCTCGCATTCGTGGTATCAAGGGGAGGGATGATTACTGGCTGGCAACCCTCCTTTATCCATGTTACAAGGGTAAGGTTGCGGACCTTATCTTGCCGTTGCAGAGGGAGCAGAGGATGAAACATCTTCGGGAGGCCTTGCAGAAAGGTTTGTGCAAAGCGTTTCCAGAGCCTGGGAGGTTACAATTTCCTGGTCCTTCTGGACAACGTGTTGCTGAGGCTTCAGTCAGTCACAGAAGGAGCGGTGGAGAAGGTGGCCGTCTGACCGATGCGTTCAGACAATTTTTTAGTCCGCAGCCCCAAGGTCTAATCGGTTCCAGCAACAATCGCCAGCGTCTGATACACATGGTGCAGGATTACCTAGGGGCAAGATCAGACTTGGACACCTTTCCCACCGAAAATCCTCTGGGTTACTGGGTCTTGAGGATAGATCACTGGCCAGAGCTTGCACAGTAT
Source organism: Lithobates clamitans (assembly GCA_037952925.1). NCBI lineage: Eukaryota > Metazoa > Chordata > Amphibia > Anura > Ranidae > Lithobates > Lithobates clamitans. The sequence goes on from JBBGZY010000061.1 coordinate 2,055,295, forward strand.
GCAATTGAGCTACTGGCCTGTCCTGCATCCAGTGTTCTTTCAGAACGTACATTCAGTGCTGCTGCAGGCTTTGTAACCGATCACAGGGTGCGCCTGTCCACCGAATCGGTCAATCGGCTGACCTTCATAAAAATGAATCAGTCTTGGATCACCAGCTACCACACACCGGATCCTGATGTAACCGATTGATTTTTTTTTAATGTGAGATCTCTTCAAGACTGCCTATGCTGATGCTGAGTGACTATCCTGTTATGCTGAGTGACAATCCTCTTCCTCCTCAATTTTCATGCTGATAGCTTGTAAGAACATTTTTGGTTCTGGGCACCGCCACCAGTGGCCAAGGCCCGATTTTTCAGCCCTTGTTTAATGGGGGCATGTAATTACAATTTTTGATGCAATACTTTGCAGCAGGGCTCATTCCTGTGGTCCAACTATAGTATCTGTGAGGGGTTGCAGTGTTGTGGCACCAGCACCAGTGCCAAAGGCCCAATTTTTCAGCCTAATTACAATTTTTGATGCAATAATTTGCAGCAGGGCTCATTCCTGCGATCCATCTATAGCATCTGTGAGGGGTTGCAGTGTTGTGGCAGCAGGGGCTAAGGCCCAATTTTTCTGCCCCTGTTTAACAGGGGCGTGTAATCACAATTTTTGATGCAATACTTTGCAGCAGGGCTCATTCCTGCGCTCAAACTAGAGTATCTGTGAGGGGTTGCAGTGTTGTGGCACCAGCACCAGTGCGCAAGGCCCAATTTTTCAGCCCCTGTTTAACAGGGGCGTGTAATTACAATTTTTGATGCGATACTTTGCAGCAGGGCTCATTCCTGCACTCCAACTATAGCATCTGTGAGGGGTTGCGGTGTTGTGGCACCAGTGCCTATGGCCCAATTTTTCTGCCCCTGTTCAACAGGGACATGTAATTACAATTCTTGATCTAATATTTCACAGCAGGGCCCATTCCTGCGCCCACCAAGAGTAACTGTGAGGGCTTACAGTGTTGTGGCAACACCACCACCACCAAAGACCCAATTTTTCTGTCCCTGTTCAACAGGTGCATGTAATTACAATTCTTGATATAATATTGCACAGCAGGGCCCGTTCTAGTGCCCACCAAGAGTAACTGTGAGGACCCACTGTCTTGTGGCAACAGTACCACCACCACCAAAGGCCTGATTTTTCTACCACTGTTCAACAATGGCATGTAAATACAATTCTTGATCCAATATTTCACAGCAGGGCCAGTTCCTGCGCCCACCAAGAGTAACTGTGAGGGCTTACAGTGTTGTGGCAACACCAACACCTAAGAGTATATAGGGCAGGCCCCTACTTTCAAACATCCAACTTACAAATGACTCCTACTTGCAAACGGAAGGAGACAACAGGAAGTGAGATGAAATCTACCCCTAGGAAGGGAAATTCTCTCCTGTAAGAGTTAATATGGGAAAAACGTGTCTCCTCTCCACTGATGCTTTATCACCAATCCTTGTTTCACTAAAAACCCCAAATTAAAAAAAAAACATTTGTCATTGGGACAGAAAGTGAGGTGAAATCTTTTGAAGAGGTGCACAGTGTCACGAACGTTCGTTCCGTTCCAGAAGGCGTGCGCCTATGCGCATGCGCGAGTCACGGATCGCACGCACGAATGTGCGCATGTGCACACGTTAGACGCGCTTTGGCACCCAATAGCCTTTAAAAGATACTCAATGGCGCTGTCCCTTGCGGTTTGATCTGCTTCCGTTCCCTGTGTTCCTGATTGTACCAGTACTCTGTTCCTGTGTTTGACCCGGCTTCCTGACCCTGCTTATGTCTCCAATCCTGACTTTGGCTAGTTTGACCTGGCTACCTGCCTGATTGCCTGTTAACAAGACCCAGCCTGGACTCTGACTATTCTCTGCCTGCTGTTTCTGCTGTACTTCCTGATGTGTATGACCCGGCTCGTCTGACTCTGCTTCTGTCTGCTGACCTGCATCCGCTACTCTGCAAACCTGCACCTGCTGACCTGCATCCACTGCTCTGCAATCTGCACCTGCATCTGCTGATCTGCAACCACCACTCTAGCTTTCACGCAAGGAGACCACTTCAAGCAGTAAGGACTCAGGCACCCTTACCTCACTGTGATCTTACCGCCACTGTTCCCACTCCAGTGGTCTCCGAGCCAGGGTGGTATGGGAGGTCTCCCTCCACACGTCAGGCTCACATCCCAGGTACGTTACAGTATCAAACCGCCATGTCTGAGCCTGCAGGAGGAACCTCGCCTATGGACTTTGTCTGTCAAACTCTCACAGCCCTCACTCAGGTCATGGAGACCCTGCAAAACAGCCTCGTCCGAATGGAAAAGTGGACACAAGATTTGACCATCTCGGCAGACCCATTTCCCGAGCCTAGGGTGCCTGTCCTGAGAAGTTCTCTGGGAATCGTAACCAATTCCGGGCGTTTCGCAACGCATGCGAACTGTATTTCTCATTGCTGCCACAGACTTTCTCATCCGAAATTACCAAAGTAGGCATTGTTATCACCTTACTGCAGGGGGAGCCCCAGGCCTGGGCCCACCACCTACTTGAAGTCCGCCATATGGATCTGAACTCTTTGTCATTCTTCCTTGATGCCATGGCCCAACTTTATGACGACCCCCAGCAGACTTCCACCGCCGAGGCTGCCCTCCACGCGCTCCAGCAAGGCCGTCAAGTGGTAGAGGACTATGTAACCGATTTCAGACACTGGAGCGCGGACACTCAGTGGAATGAGGCTGCTTTCCGACACCAGTTTCGTCTCGGTCTGTCTGAGAGTTTAAAGGACGAATTGGCCCGGGTTGATGTTCCTGATGCTTTAATTATGCTATCCATCCAGATAGACCGACGACTTCGGGAACGCAGAGCAGAGAGGTCTACTCAGCAGCTCCGCCCAGCTTGGATGCTATCCCGAATGCCAACTTCCATGCACTCCATCAAACCAAAGCAGCCTGAACTGATGAAACATTCCCTGTCCGCCCAAGAACGATTTCTTCGGCAGCAGAATTATCTATGCCTATACTGTGGAGAAGCTCGTCACTACATCTCCTCTTGTCCTGCTAAGATGCGCAAGTTCCTGGCCACCTCTTCTTCTAATCATGCACCTTCCACTGCCAGTGTCACTCACCTGGCCATACCAATCTCATTCCAATTAGTGGAAAGAACTATACCAGTAAAGGCGATAATCGACTGAGGGGCATGCAGTTGTTTTATCGATTTAGACTTTGCAACCCAACAACGCATCCCCCTTCAGCCCAAGGCCCAGGGACTCTCCATCTTCCTGGCAGACGGGTCCCGCATCAAATCTGGAGTAGTGACCCAGGAAATCCCTCCTTTGCCTGTAATCACTGTGGATCATAAGGAACTTTTGAACCTGAATGCCATTTCCTCTCCTTTGTTTCCAGTCATTCTTGGCCTACCTTGGCTTCAGGCACACAATCCCCAGATCGATTGGGAAACCGGAAGTGTTAAGTTCCAGTCACCTTACTGCCTGCACCATTGCGTGCCATCATGCCCCAGCACCTCTGGTCCTTTGTTATGCCTGGAACCAGATCCTGAAACATGCTCTGCTGTGCCCAAACAATACCATGAGTTCTTGGATGTTTTCAGTAAACGTGGGGCCAAAGTTCGTCCACCTCATCGTCCATACGACTGTCCAATTGAGCTTCTTCCTGGTGCCAAGATCCCTTTCGGACGTATCTTTCCCTTATCTGAACGGGAACTAGGGGTACTGAAGGAATACGTTGATGAGAATCTTAAGAGGGGATTCATCCTCCCTTCTACCTCTCCAGCAGGAGCAGGAATCTTTTTTGTGGAAAAGAAAGACCACTTTCTCCGACCCTGTGTGGACTATCGGGAGCTGAATAAGATCACGGTTAAGAACCGATACCCTTTGCCCCTGGTACCTGAACTCTTTCAAAGACTTAGAACCTCCTCTGTGTTTACCAAATTAGACCTGCGGGGGGCTTACAACCTGGTCCGCATTCGTGCAGGGGATGAGTGGAAGACTGCTTTTTGTACTAGGTTCGGCCATTACGAATATTTAGTAATGCCTTTTGGGTTATGCAACGCCCCAGCCACATTTCAGCAGCTGATTAATGATGTTTTTAGAGACTGTCTGGACATTTATGTAGTTGTCAATCTAGACGATATTTTGATTTTTTCTTCTTCCCTTGAGCAGCATCGAGAACATGTCAAGAATGTACTCTGTCGCCTTCGTCAACATGGACTATACGCAAAACCAGAAAAATGCAAGTTTGAGCGACAGAGTATCCAGTTCCTTGGCCTTGTGATATCAACAGAGGGATTCAAGATGGATCCTCAGAAAGTTTCAGCCGTTCTGGATTGGCCTGCACCTTCAGACAAGAAAGGGGTACAGTGCTTTGTTGGCTTCGCAAACTTCTATCAGAGATTCATCAAGGGTTTGTCTGCTATTATCTCCCGAATCACGCAGCTGACCAAGCAGAATGTTCGGTTCCATTGGACTCCCGAGGCACAGGCAGCCTTCACAGACTTAAAAGGACTTTTCACAACGGCTCCTATTCTGAGTCATCCTGATCCTGCGCTTCCTTACCTACTTGAAGTAGATGCCTCAGAGACTGCGGTTGGAGCTGTCATCTCCCTACGCCAGGGTCTCAAGGACTTGATGCACCCCATAGCTTTCTTCTCCCAGAAGCTCACCCCATCTGAAAAGAACTATGATGTTGGGGACAGGGAACTTCTGGCCATTAAATCGGCCCTTGAGGAATTGGAGGTATTTGTTGGAAGGAGCAGCGCACCCCATACTCATTTATACAGATCACAAGAACTTAGAGTATCTGAGAGCTGCCAAACGTCTGAGACACCGCCAGGCACGATGGGCATTATTTTTCTCTAGGTTCTCATTTCACATAACTTACTGGACTGGCTCCAAGAACACCAAACCGGACGCTCTTTCCCGTATGTTTGATGATCCAAAGAAAGTACCAGCTCCAGACACCATTCTATCAGAAGGTAACTTTTTACTTTTGCAAACTGACCTCATGTCCAGCTTGAAGCAAGCCTCTGCAGGTGTGTCTGCCCCTCCTGGAGTTACTCTGCTACTCAAGGATGGTCTACTGTGGAGAAACAACAAGATCTTTGTGCCTGAAGAGGTCCGAGTCACAGTGCTGAATTTGTGTCATGATCATCCCCTGGCAGGCCATTTCTGAATGCATAAGACTCTGGAACTAGTCCAACATACGTTTTGGTGGCCGGATCTTGAGAAGAACTGCAGGGAATATATAAACTCTTGTGCTACCTGTATCCGTAGCAAGACCACTAGAATCAAGGCCTGGGGTCTGCTCAGACCTTTACCAGTCCCGACCGTCCTTGGAAAATGATTGCCATGGATTTCATAGTGGAACTTCCTCCATCGGAAGGTTATTCAGCCATTTTTGTCGTGGTTGACCGTTTATCCAAGATGGCCCACTTTGTTCCACTAAAAAGCACACCCTCTGCCATGGAAACTGCCCAAGTCTTCATTAGAGAGATAGTAAGGCTACACGGGGTTCCTGCGGACATTGTTTCGGACAGAGGGGTGCAGTTCACCTCTCGTTTCTGGAGTGCTTTATGCATAGCTCTGAAGATTGAACTGTCCATGTCCTCGTCCTATCACCCTCAGACCAATGGGCAAACTGAGAGGACGAATCAAACGCTCGAGCAATATCTCCGATGCTTCACCTCCTTTGTTCAGGATGACTGGGTATCATTACTACCCCTGGCAGAATTTGCCTTTAATAATGCCAGTCATTCGGCTACAGGTCAGTCTCCATTCTTTGTCAATTACGGGTACCATCCAACCTTTCTACCTGATCTCATCCCGGATTCAACAGTCCCGGCGGTCCAGAGTACTGTTGATTTCCTGACTCGTAATAGCAAGATATTACAGGAAGCCATGACCAGGGCACAGGCAACCAATAAGAAGATGTTTGACAGGAAGAGGAGGGGGGAGTTATGTCTGCAACAGGGCGATCAAGTATGGTTATCCACCACCAATCTTAAGATTGCCTGCCCAGCAATGAAATTGGCACCCAAATTCATTGGTCCTTTCCCAGTAAAAAACGGAAATTAAATGACGTTTCCTTTGAACTTGCCTTACCGGAGTCTTTGAAAATCCACCCGGTATTTCATGTCTCATTATTGAAACCTACAGTGCCTGATCCTTTTCCAGATGGAGGATCAAGACCACCCGAACCTGTGATCATTGACGGAGATGAGGAGTTTGAAGTAGAGGCCGTCTTAGACTGCCAAAGAAGAAGGAATCAGCTACAATTCTTGATCGAATGGAAGGGTTACGGTCTGGAAGAAAATTCCTGGGAACCCCAACGGAACATTCACGCGCAAGAATTAATCCAGGCCTTTTTCCGTAATCACCCCCAGAAAAGAGTTCTCTTGGGCACCCGGAGGTTGCCCTTAAGGGGGGGTACTGTCACGAACGTTCTTTCCGTTCCAGAAGGCGTGCGCCTATGCGCATGCGCGAGTCACGGACCGCACGCACGAATGGGCGCATGCGCGCATGTTAGACGGGCTTTGGCGCCCAATAGCCTTTAAAAGATGCTCAATGGCGCTGCCCCTTGCGGTTTGATCTGCTTCCGTTCCCTGTGTTCCTGATTGTACCAGTACTCTGTTCCTGTGTTTGACCCAGCTTCCTGACCCTGCTTATGTCTCCAATCCTAACTTTGGTTAGTTTGACCCGGCTCTGTTACCTGCCTGATTGCCTGTTGCCAAGACCCAGCCTGGACTCTGACTATTCTCTGCCTGCCGTTTCTGCTGTACTTCCTGATGTGTATGACCCGGCTCGTCTGACTCCGCTTCTGTCTGCTGACCTGCATCCGCTGCTCTGCTAACCTGCATCTGCTAACCTGCATCTGCAAACCTGCATCTGCAAACCTGCATCTGCTGACCTGCATCCGCTACTCTGCAAACCTGCATCTGCTAACCTGCATCCGCTGCTCTGCAAACCTGCACCTGCTGACCTGCATCCGCTGCTCTGCAATCTTGACCTGCTGACCTGCATCCACTCTGCTGCTAACCTGCATCTGCTGATCTGCAACCACCACTCCAGCTTCCACGCAAGGAGACCACTTAAAGCAGTAAGGACTCAGGCACCCTTACCTCACTGTGCTCTTACCGCCACTGTTCCCACTCCAGTGGTCTCCGAGCCAGGGTGGTACGGGAGGTCTCCCTCCACACGTCAGGCTCACATCCCAGGTACTTTACACACAGACAGCAAAACAAATGTTACAGGGGTGATAACCCTTCCCTATGTTTTCCAAAAAGCTTAAAAGTAGATTTTTTTGGCTGGAGCTACATTTTAAAAATGTACCTGTTCAAAATTCCAAACAGATTCTACTTAACAACAAACCTACAGTCCCTGTCTTGTTTGCACTGCCTGTATACTGCTGTTCAGAGTATATAGGGCCTGAGGGGTGCAGGGTTCCCCTTAATATCCATACAAGACCCAAAGGGCCTGGTAATGGACTGGGGGGGGAGGTACCCATGCCGTTTGTCTCATTGATTTTCATCCATATTGCCGGGACCCAACATTTAAAAATGTCATTTTGTGCAGGGACTGTTCAAAGCATGGCAGGCACGTGCCACTTTACAGGCATATCATAGACATCCCCCCAGGTACGATATTTAAAGGAATATTTCACTTTTTTTTTCACTTTAAGCATCATTAAAATCACTGCTCCCGAAAAAACGTCCATTTTTAAAACTTTTTTTTGCATTGATACATGTCCCCTGGGGCAGGACCCCGGTCCCCAAATCCTTTTTAGGACAATAACTTGCATACTAGTCTTTAAAATTAGCATTTTTGATTTTGAACGTTCGAGTCCCATGGACTTTAATGGGGTTCTAAACTTTTGGTCCGTTCGCAGGTTCTGGTGCGAACCGAACCGGGGGGGGTGTTCGGCTCATCCCTAGTTTGGAATAAGTACAGGAACTGAGGGAAAACATCCATTTTCATTGCATTCACTCTACCAAGCCATGAGAGCCGTTTGGACGCATATGTAGATAAATCTGCTTTGGTTCTAAGGAGTAAGAGAGTAAAGTTATGGGAAAAGAGCTGGGATGCGTCGGTACTTGAATTCTGAGGTACCTGATAGAAGTGGAACCGGTTTTGAAGGAGAAAGTAGTCGAAAGTCTTTGTAGGTCCGACTTAGGCAGGGATATGTCACTTTGTCTTTTACATTAAATTGCAACACACAGATGTGAACCGGACACTTAGGAAAGAACATTTTTTCTTCTTGACATGCATTTTCATGCAGCAAAATGCAGGCAGGGTCTAAGATCTGTGTGATTTAGCGAACTTTGCCCAGCCTGCATTAATGCATGACAAAAGGACTTCTATGGTTTGCTGTGAGGCCTTTAAACATATGCGCTCTGCACTGCCATGTGTCAGGAAAAATACCATCATCCACTGTTTTCGGCCCCATAGACTTCAATGGCAGAGCACCAAAAACACATATAAAACATGCAGCAAAAGTGCAAAAAAAGCATGGAAATGCAGACACAAAGGTGTAAACATAGCCTTAACTCCTTTGCGGTAAATAGAACACAAATATGCGGCCTCTCGGCAGGTGGGCCGTAACGCTGAGCGACCACATACTTACTAGATTGTGAACACAGCTGTGCCGAGAGCGCTCCCGTCACAGCTACTTGCAATCGGGTGCTTTCTGATCATGTGACTGCTGTGATAGCTAATCACGGCGGTCACATGATCATAAACACTGCCTTCCAGCATCTGAAACCCCTTAAAGGGCTGGGAGGCACCAGGGTCTAGGGGTTAAACTTAACCTGACACTTAACCGCCTAAAATCTAACCCTCCCTTACGCTAGGTTCACATTCACAATGCAGGCTGCAGTTGATGCATTTTCCCAGTGCATTTTGCTTTTTTTTTTTTATACATAAGTTCTTGACTAGCTTTTAACCACTTCAGTCCCGGAAGGATTGTTGTACCCAAACAAAATTTACGTCCTTTTTTCCCACGAATTTCTTTTGGTGGTATTTGATCGCCTCTACGTTTTTTATTTTTTGCGCTATAAACAAAATAAGACCGACATATTTGAATAAAAAGTAATGTTTTTTTACTTTTTGCTATAGTAAATATCCCCCAAAAATATATAAAGAAAAATAATTTCTTCCTCAGTTTAGGCCAATATGTATTCTTCTACATATTTTTGGGAAAAAAAAAAAAAAAAGTACATTGATTGGTTTGCGCAAAAGTTATAGCATCTACAAAATAGGGGATAGATTTATGGCATTTTTATTATTTTATTTTTTTTACTAGTAATGGCTGCAATCTGCGATTTTTATCGGGACTGCGACATTATGGCAGACAGATCGGACACTTTTTACACTATTTTGGGACTATTGACATTTGTACAGCGATTAGAGCTACAAATAGCCACTGATTACTATATAAATTACACTGGCAGGGAAACACTAGGGGGCGATCAATGGGTTAAGTGTGTTCCCTGGATGTATTCTAACTGCAGGGGGGATGGGCTCACTACAACATGACAGAGATCACTGCTCTCGATGACAGGGAGCAGTAGATCCCTGTCGTGTTGCTAGGCAGAACAGGGAAATGCCTTGTTTATATAGGCATCTCCCCGTTCTGCCTCTCCTCTCCGCAATCGCAGGCCGCCAGTGAACAAAAAGTTTGCGGGACCTGCTGGCATGCTCCCGCGTTGCGCGTGCCCGCTAGGCGGCAAATTCAAGGGGACGTATGGATACGCCCTTTTGCCTGCCCCTGCCATTCTGCCGACATCAATCAGCTAGTGGCGGTCGGCAAGTGGTTAATGCGTTTTTGATGTGTTTTCCGTTTTTAGGGGGTATTTGTTGTCATGCAGGAGAAACCAGCAGAAACAGATGAAAAATGCAAGCACTGAGTTTTGAATAGTTTCTGCTGAACTTCTATTGAAGTCTCTGTATCCAAAAATGCAACCTACTGTGAGCAAAAAAATCCCTGACCCTTTTCAAAAAACGCACCAGTTGAAAACGCACAGACGTGAATGCCACCCATAGGAAATCATGTTAAATTGACTGCAGTGCGTTTCTCCAAAACTGAAAATGCACTGAAAAATGCATAGGTGTGAACCAGGCCTTAAAGCCTAAAAAAAATAAATAAAAAAAAAATAAAATTAGCACAAGGGATATTACTTATCTTCTTCAATGTAATGTGGCGTAGCTGGGCACTTTTGATGAGAGATGTCTATAACCCTCCGCCACACTGGAAGATTATGGAAGCAGGGATGGTGGGGGGCATAAGAGGAGGAAGATTTCTGCTAAACCAGGACACAGCAACACAAGGGACACCTTTCACTAAGCCCAGGTTCACACTGATGCAGGTTAGAAACTGACAATGCAGTCCAACTTTGGGGAGCGATTTGACAGACATCTGTGTGGGTTCATGCACAGGTGTCTATTCAAATTGCCCCTGAAGTCGCCAAAAGTAGTACAGGAACTCGGTGCGGCACCGCACCAATTCGGACGGTGACATGGCCGGCAATTTGACATGTCAAATCTCATGCCAAATCAGCCCAATGTGAACGTAGGCTAAAGGTAAGTAAGAATGGGCTCGGGTGTGTTTGGATCGAACCCGCCAGGAAGCCGACACTGCACACCGCTGATCATATGCAGCGTGTGTATGTGCAGCTGCCGGTCGGAATGCCTCACTGCCTATGAATAGTGGTGCGCAGTGACGGCTTCCTGGTGGGTTTGATACGAACACGCCCGAGCCCATCACTAAAGGTAAGTAATATCCTTTGTGCTGATTTTTTATAATTTTTTTTTCCATTCACTAGTAATATGCCTTTGAACGTGTCAGAAAAGTTTACTATTTATCTTCCTAACACAGGTCCCTCCTTCCTTGCATGTCATAGCCCCCTCCTCTTCTGGCAGTGTTTACGTATTCTTTGCGCTTGCTTAAAGGATAAGTTCAACTAAACACACATTTCCCAAAAAGGTCTTCATGTAGCGCAGTACCCCAATATATTAAAATGCTGTGCTCCATTCCCTAAACAAACACTATTGTAAGCAAGGTTTAGGTCCCTTTATAGGGTGGCCCCACCCTGTTCCCTATTTAGGTGTGGATTGGAACCTTTTCTCCGAGCAGTTGGTATAACCACCTCAGCTCTGGAAGATTTCACCCCCTGCATGACCAGGCTATTTTTTTGCTATTTAGCACTTTAACTGGTAATTACGTAGTCATGTACTAAAACGAAGATTTATATAATTTTTTTCACACAAATAGAGCTTTATTTTGGTGGTACTTGATCACCACTGGATTTTTTTTTATTTTTTGCAAAATACAAACTTTAAAGAAAAAAAAAACTAGATTTTTTTACTTTCTGCTATAAAACATATCCAATAAAAAAAATGTATTTTTTTTATTCATTTTGGCCAAAATGTTTTCTGCTACATGTCTTTAGTAAAAAAAAAAGTGTATGTTGGTTTGCGTGAAAGTTATAGCGTCTACAAACTATGGTATATATACTGGATTTTTTTTATACTACTAATAGCGGCGATCAGCGACTTATAATGGGACTGCAAAAGTGTGGCAGGCAATCTGACGCTGAGGAACTGACTGACAATGACATCACCAGTGACACTAATACAGTGATCAGTGCTAATACTATATACACTGTACTAATGACACTGGCCGGGAAGAGGTTAACATCTACGACGCTCAAGGGGTTAAATGTGCGCCTAACAAATGTGTTATGTGTGTGTTATGTGCTGCTTTTACTAACGCACTCTTTGTTTCTTATCCCTACTTTGCAGAGAGTTTGTTACCTCTGCACAGTCAACACAGGGCTCTGGGCTGTGATTAGACACAGCCGATCAGCAGGTCCCAGCCTAAATCATTGACCCGGACTTGCTGACTGACTCCCTCTGTGTATCACGCCCTAAATTCAGAAGCAGGTAGCGACGCACCAGTATGTCGCTTTACCTGCATGGGCCGACCGTCTGCAGGTGGTCAGGAAGTGGTTTTAAAAGAGGAGAAAAGCAGAGGTTAGGACTCCTTTTATGGTGATCCTGTTCTGTTCCCTATTAGGGAGTGTGTTTGACATAAAAACAACAAGTAGAGAGGCGCCTCTGGGTGCAGTCGTTTTTATAGGTAAAAATACTTTTAATAAAACATAGATAAACTCACATTGCAGTGGTTAAAACAGGCATGGTAGTATGTGTCATGGATGGTGCTTCCGATCCTGTGCCTATGGACAGTCTCTGCGGTGGATGTATAAACAGCTCTTCCGGATGTAATAAGCCGGCTTCATATACAGAGGAGCGGCCTCAGAACGAGGCTTGGAGCACACGAGACCGCTGGTTGCACTCGCTCTCTCAATGTCAGCTTTGGACTCTATGCTCCATGTTCCGTGTACGCTCCGGCTCCCTTCACAAGTCTCCAGGTCACTATCCCAAGGTGGGGTCTCCTCAGACGTCTGGGACCTCCCCTGGCTCCTCCCCCTTCACTCTACCTGGCTGGTCGGCTCTGGTAGAGTGAAGGGGGAGGAGCCAGGGGAGGTCCCAGACGTCTGAGGAGACCCCACCTTGGGATAATGACCTGGAGACTTGTGAAGGGAGCCGGAGCGTACACGGAACATGGAGCATAGAGTCCAAAGCTGACATTGAGAGAGCGAGTGCAACCAGCGGTCTCGTGTGCTCCAAGCCTCGTTCTGAGGCCGCTCCTCTGTGTATGAAGCCGGCTTACTACATCCGGAAGAGCTGTTTATACATCCACCGCAGAGACTGTCCATAGGCACAGGATCGGAAGCACCATCCATGACACATACTACCATGCCTGTTTTAACCACTGCAATGTGAGTTTATCTATGTTTTATTAAAAGTATTTTTACCTATAAAAACGACTGCACCCAGAGGCGCCTCTCTACTTGTTGTTTTTCAGCCTCAGGAATATGGTTTCTTTCCTATCATGATGACAGCCCTGCTTGCTCCTTCTGGACGTTTTTACCCCTCCACCTCATTTAACAGCAACACATAGACTATTGGTTTGTGCTTGCTATATGGATTGTTATTCCTTCTTGTTTATTATTTGAATGACTTTTGGTACATAACTTGTGGAGATCTGATCCTGTGGATATTCTGAGTTACTGCGCCTATACTTGTTATTTAGTGTGTTTGGCAGGGCTTTTATTCTTGGAGAATAGGTGCAGGAACTCCCCCCGTCTGAGTGACCCCACACAACAATAGACTCCCCCAGCAACAATGGACTCCACCCCAACAACAATACATTCCCTGCTGCAACAGCGAACCACCCACAACAAAATATCACACCCAGTAACAAAATATTCACCCAAGCAACATTAGACCCCCCAGCAGCAACAACAGATCTCCCAGCAGGCAGCATCAATAGATCCTCCAGTAGCCAGTAAAAATAGACCTCTTCCTCAACAGTAGATCCCTTCCAGCAACATAAGACCCCCCCCCAGCAACAATAGATTCCCCATCGGCAACAATAGAGCCTCACAAAAAATCAGATCCCGACCAGTGACAATAGATCCCCCATCAGCCAACATCAATAGACCCTCCAGCATGCCCCACACCCCATGCTATTACATACATTGAGTGCTGGAGGTGCCGGAACTGCGTTCTCCCACGTTTCCGCTGAAAAAAAGCCCTGGTGTTAGGACAAGAATAAGAAGCCATAGAGTTCCTGAAGATGTAGTAGAAAAGTGCTATGAGAGCTTTCCCCTTGGCAGGCCCTGTCTGGCTGCAAATACCTTCAAGATATGAAGGTGTAAGAAGTAGGAGTTGAGAATGCAATAATGGCTGGTAACCCCCCTGTGTAGGATGCTTTTGTCTGGTATCTGGAAGACGTTCCTTGAGACTTTGATGTGCTATTTTTCTTTTAAATCAGTAAATTGTTGGAAAAGCAATATCTGCCTAAACATCCACTACTGGTGAGAGGGATCTGGATTCCTTTTGCAGGGCTCTGGGCATGTTGCGTATGTATGAAGGCAAAATGGTGGAGCCTCCCCTGAATGTAGGTGAGTCGGTAAACTCCAATCCCTTTGTGTTCCACAAGGCCGCAAGTGTTTGTTTGTTACTACTGGGGGACTTGCTTACATTTAGCATAGTTGGCAGGATGGGACTACTCGATCACCAGCTGGAGGAATAATTCGGACTTGCTGAGTGGCTACCCTTTGGGAGGCAGAGCTGGAAGACTGTTGAGCTTCCGCTGCAGAAACCACATGTGATAGATCACAGAAAAGTAAACAGAGGTTACAGCTATGCTCCGATGCCCATGAAGGAGACCATCCAAAGAGGGTATTACACCACATCTGGCAGTTTCTGTAGTAAGAGGAATGACCCTGGATACAGGCTTATAGTTTACTCCCAGGAAAAAGCTGCATTTGTGCCGATACTGAGTGAGTGAAACTCTGGTGCTGCTGTGTCCAGACTGTGACTGAGAGTAACACTGGTGATAGTACCCTGGGTGCGATGTGGGGTGTGTCTTGTCTTTTTGTTGGAAGCCCTGTCAGATCGAGCTGAGCCTTGAGACTTAAAGTATTTCTTGGGATTAGGATGGTGCTCTGGAGAAAATACTTGCTGGCACAAGGCTAGCCACTGCATCAGTGGTGGTGGACTCTCTTGGCTCTACTGGCTTCAGCCAATAGTGGTTGCAGGTGCTGTGGGATGACTCCCCTGAAAGAGCTATGATTGAGTAAGCCCATGGAGAGCCCAAAAGTGTTAGCTGGAAGCCAGATGGGCTACAAACATCAGTGGAGAAGGTGGCAGGAGAGCTTAATGGTCTGCAACCTGTATAATCCCCAGAAATGAAGGAGATCACCCCATTTGGAGGGACGGTCAGCAGAGAAGAAATGTAAAAGGTGTGTCGGAACTGGTACCTGGACTGCAAAATGAAGGAGGGCGTTCGCCCTAATGGGACAGTTGGAGGTTATGACTGCAGAGGAGCATAGTCTTAAAGCCATTAATTATTATTATTATTATACAGGATTTATATAGCGCCAACAGTTTACGCAGCGCTTTACAATATAAAAGGGAGACAATAAAGCTATATTACAATAAAATAGAAGAGGATTAAGAGGGCCCTGCTCAGAAGAGCTTACAATCTAATAGGGTGGGGCAGGTGGTACAAAAGTTTGTAACTGTGGGGAATGAGCTGATGGAAGTGGTAAAAGATTAGTTAGAGACATGATAGGCTTTCCTGAAAAGATGAGTTTTCAGGGATCGCCTGAAGGTAGCAAGAGTAGGGGATAGCCGGACAGGTGGAGGTAGCGAGTTTCAGAGGATGGGAGAGGCTCTGGAGACGAACATGAGAGGAGGAGACGAGAGAGCTTGAGAGTAGGAGGTATTGAGAGGAGCGGAGAGGACGATTTGCGTGATATTTGGAGACAAGATTGGTGATGTAGCTCGGGGAAGAGTTGTGAATGGCTTTGTATGTTGTGGTTAGTATTTTGAATTTAATTCGCTGGGTGATTGGGAGCCAGTGTAGGGATTGGAGGAGAGGGTTGGCAGACACTGAGCGGTTGGTAAGGTGTATAAGTCTGGCAGCAGCATTCATGATAGACTGAAGAGGGGATAGCCTATGGAGAGGCAGGCCAATGAGAAGGGAGTTGCAATAGTCAAGGCGAGAGATAACAAGGGAGTAAATGAGGAGCTTGGTGGTTTTATTTGTTAAAAAGGGGCGAATTTTAGAGATGTTATGGAGGTGAATTCTACAAACTTTTGACGATTGTATTTGAGGCTGAAATGACAAGTCAGATTCTAGGATTACACCTAGTACCCTGGCGTGAGGGGAGGGACTGATGGTTGCAGTGTTGATTTTGATGGAAAAGTCATGGAGGGGGGCACGGACGGGGGGGAATATTAATAGCTCAGTTTTAGAGAGATTTTGTTTAAGGAAGTGGTCTGACATCCATGCTGATATGTCAGTTAGTAAGTTAGTAATGTGAAAGGAGACTGAAGGAGTGAGGTGAGGAGTAGACAGATAGATTTGGGTGTCATCAGCGTATAAGTGGTATTGGAAGCCGTGGGCGGTTATCAAGTGACCAAGGGAGGAGGTGTAGATAGAGAAGAGAAGGGGTCCAAGAACAGAGCCTTGGGGGACCCCCACAGAAAGGGGCAATGGAGAGGAGGAGACAGAGTTGTAGGTGACACTGAAGGAGTGCAGTGATAAATAGGCAGAGGACCAGGATAGAGCAGAATCTCGGAGGCCAAGGGAATGTAGCTTATTGAGAAGGAGCGGGTGGTCTACAGTTTCAAAGGCCACAGAGAGGTCAAGTAGTAGGAGTATGGAGTACTGGCTGTTGGTTTTAGCAGTTAGTAAATTGTTAGTGAGTTTTATTAAGGCAGTTTCCGTGGAGTGCTGCGAGCGAAAGCCAGACTGTAAGGGATCAAGAAGGTTATTTTCACTGAGGTAGGAGCTAAGACGGTTGTAGACTAAGCGTTCTAGAAGTTTAGAGGTGAATGGGAGCAATGAGATGGGTCTTAAGTTGTTCAGGTTGGTAGGGTCCAGTGAGGGCTTTTCAAGTATGGGAGTGATCTGCGCATGTTTTAGAGGGGAGGGGAAGGTGCCACTAGAGAGGGAGAGATTGAAGATGTGAGTGAGGGAGCATAGGATATTAGAAGAGGTTGACCGTAGTAGTTGTGAGGGAACAGGATCCAAGGGACAATTGGTTAGGTGGGCATCTGAGAAAAGTTTTGTAACCTCTTCAGTAGTAGCCAATTCAAAAGGAGGAGAGTGTTGAATGTGCTGTTAGGCAAGGTATGTTGGGTGGGGAAGATGTACGTACACTGGAGGTGTTCTCACGAATCGCATCAATCTTGTCTTTGAAGTGATTGGCAATTTCTTGGGCAGTGAGTGAGTTAGTGGGTAGAGGGGGTGGGGGACGAAGCAGAGAGTTAAAAGTTGAGAAGAGCTGACGGGGACTGGATGACAAGGAATTAATAAGAGACAAAGTAGGCTTGTTTGGCAGCATGGAGGCAGGAATTGTATTTTAGAAGGGCAGATTTATATAGGGTGAAGTCTTGCAGGCATTTGGTTTTACGCCACAGTCGTTCAAGAGCACGGCAATGTCTCTTGAGATTTCTAGTGTTGTCAGTTTGCCAGGTTTTGTGGGGTCGGGGCCTGATTCTGCGTGTGGTTAGAGGAGAAAGTGCA
This sequence comes from Lithobates clamitans, assembly GCA_037952925.1. NCBI lineage: Eukaryota > Metazoa > Chordata > Amphibia > Anura > Ranidae > Lithobates > Lithobates clamitans. The sequence goes on from JBBGZY010000061.1 coordinate 2,072,477, forward strand.
TCTAGTGATGAGAGTGAACTGTTGTAGACAGAGGTGGCCAGGTCAGGACAGGAAAGGGGAGAGTTTATGTCATATAGGTGGTCAGTAGCAGAATAGAAAAGAGAAGTGTTTAAGTGGCAAAGGTTTCTATGGGTAATTGTTTGCTGCTTGGAGGGATTGGTGGTTGGAGGCAAGGATACAGTGAAAGTAATGAGGTTGTGATCAGAGAGAGGAAAGGGGGTGTTGGTGATGTTGCCAGGGTTGCAGAGATGGGAGAATACAAGGCCAAGGGTATTACCATTGGAGTGAGTGGAAGTATGTGTCCATTGGGTTAGGTCAAAAGATGAGGTTAAGTCGAGAAGTTTAGCTGTAGTTGGGCTGTTAAAATTGACAGGAATGTTGAAGTCACCAAGAATGATAGTGGTATTTCAGAGGAGAGAAAGTAGGGTAGCCAGGCAGCAAAGTCATCAAGAAATCGCGATACCGGTCCAGGAGGCTGATAAATTGCTGCAATCCTCAGAGAAATGGGAGAAAACAGACAAATACAGTGCATCTTGAAAGAAGAGAGGGATAGAGAGGGAGGGACAGGAGGGACTTGGAAGGTGCTTTGTGGGGATAGAAGGAAGCCAACTTCACCTCCTTTCTGTCTGTTGGGTTTGGGGGAGTGAGTCCAATGGAGACCACCATGGGAGAGGGCAGCAGGAGAAGCTGAGTCAAAATTTTGAAGCCAGGTTTCTGTTATGGCGAGTATGTTAAAGCCATGAGAGATGAAGAGGTCATGTACAGATGTTAGCTTGTTACAGATGGAGCGGGCATTCCAAAGGGCTCATTAGATTGGTGGGCTGCTTTGAGGAAGCAGGGGGTTAGAAATTAAACTGAGTGGATTGCTGCGGTTGCCAGAGGGGGAGGGGTATTGGATATGTGGCTTGCAGTTGGAAAATGGCGCACCAGGATTAGGAAAAATGTCACCTGAGACTAGGAGAAGGAGGAGGGTGGGAAAGGCAAGATGGGAGTGGGATGTGCATGAGCACAAGTGTTCTAGTGGCCCTGGTGTTTATGTCAGCATGTGGGTGCAGCAAATGCAGGAGATGATGGGTGCTATAGTAGGGAGAGGGTAGGAGTGAGAGTGATATGTGTATGCTGCAGGGAAGAGAGGAGGGGTAGAGTAAAGATAATTTGAGGATAAAAGACACCAATGTGAGAAGGAAGAGAATAAGAAGCATGTTAGTGGATAGAGAGTGGGAAACTGACTTTATATAAAATATAAAATAAATGTCAAAAGCTGGTTTGCTTGTAGTCTTGCAGAGTGGAGCAGAGTTCTTTTTGTATCTTCATCCAGCTTTAGTTATCCCGCTTTCGTTAAACTGCGTCTGTGAAACTGCGCATCACTCGTGACAGAGCCACTCAGGACAGAGCCATGATGTCTGATTAATCAATCATATCGACTTTGGCCAATAAACAACACAAGAAAGGTTAAGTTGGAAAGGGCAAGGCCCCAGCTTTATTTAATTTCCAACATATCAATATTCCATAAACATTTAAACCAGTGCCAGTGCCAGTAACAGTTGTACTGTGAGCACTCTTGAACCTTCATTTTACCTAGTCTAAGGGGCCTGTCCTTACCAAAAGTTCCGGACAGACATTAGACGGATCAAATTTCACTCAAGGAAACATTTCAAGCTGGCAAGGTCCAAACCGCTGTAGGAAGCTGTGACAATCAACCTTAAAAAGTAAGAAAGAGGTGGGTGGGCAACTCTTTCTTGCTTTTCAACTGGTGAGTGAGGAATTTACTTTAGAGTAGACCTTTATAGAGTTCAGGCCCTGCCCCCTCACCCTGTGCCCAAGCAGTCAAACATCTTGGAATGCTCACGTTCATACTCTTGTCCATGCCCGGTAACAGAGAATTGGATCAAGTGGCCTTCATTGTAGAAGAATCTTCCAAGTTAACGTGTTAAACCCACAACAGTAAAATCAGTCCGTATATGCAGTAAAGCATGCTTGTTATACTCACTGTGGAACCTAAGGGGTTAATCCTGCACATTGTGTAAAAAGGCAGTTTGACCGTTTCTTCTCTGATCCTCCCCTTCTTTCACAGTCCCCACTCCATCTCCTGATAGTACAGAGCCTTGGGGGGAATCTGCACATGCTCAGTTTAGTGTGTATTGCTAGAATTTTTATTTTTTAAGGGTGCATGTGATCGGCATAGGGCCAATCAGCACTGCCCAGACAGAGGGACAGGGGTCATGCAGCCTCATAGGACACTTGGAGGAGAATGAAAACTCCTCCTACAAGCCAGTGCTCGGCCAGACATGGATAAAAGTTACAAGACTGCTATATACTGCTGATGAGAAAAGGTATTTAGCAGTTTATATTTACTAAAAAGATTGCATTTCCATGTTATGTGTACTGTGGGTGACCAGATATAGTGAATGCAGGGTCCTGGTTTAGTAACACTTTGATGGTGGGGGACGAAGTCACCAAAAGTTCCGCATCTGTGACAGGGACTTTGTGTACTGAGATGGTGCTTGCGGACACGATGGAGAAAGACCTGGATTTTGGGACACCTAAGCAGGGCTGGTTACCTCTACTGAAAGTGTGGTGGAGGATTTATAACACACTAATGGGTTGTTGGAGATGTGGCCGTGTTGCCTGCACCAAAGGTTTATCTTCCTCCAGAAAAGGTTCGGGGACAAACGCCAACTTGGTTGTCCCGTTGCAGAGGTTCATGATGCGCAAAGTGTGAGAAGACTATGGAACTAAATTCCTGTATTCGCCTGAAGGGCTGTTCCAGTTGGCTGACGTGGATAGGCAGCAAATTTATGACACGGTCGTCTAGGAATACTTATAGTATCAAAAGGCCTTCCGCTCACTTCAAGGGGACAACTTCACAAGGAGTTCAAGAGGTGTTACAAAGAGGTGAGCTACAGACACCACTTGGAGAGGATCTGCATTGTTAAGTACACTGTAAGCACCCTGAAAAGGGAAAGTAGGTGGACTTGCCTGATTATTATGTTTAAAGTGCCAATTTCTGTCCATAACTCTTACATTGCCACTGTTCTGGTTCTGTTAGAATTGCTTGTTGAAGATATGTGCCTGGTATTTTGTCCATTATTGTGTAAATTGAATTTGTAATAATGTTATAATGGTTATTCACATGTTATTATGTATTGAGGGTTAGTGTGTGCCATCATTCTGGGGGAGTGCCGCTAGTATGGCACAGGGACGTGTCATAATATGGGGGGGGTGTATGCAGAGGTTAGGACCCCTTTTAAGGTGATCCTTTCCTGTTCCCTATTAGGGAGTATGTTAGAACTTTTTCTAAGCAGTTGGTATAAAAAGAGGAAGAAGGAGTCCAGAAGAGGGGAATGGAAGAAGCCACAAACTTCCTCAGGATGTGGTAGTAAGGTGCCACAATAGCTTTCCCCTTTGCAGGCCCTGTCTAGCTTGTGAGTACAAAGTCCACTAATGAGCAATATCAGTCTCACTTCCCACCCACACATGCGCAGTCCGCTCTCCTTCACATTTGCAAAAATGCTGAGCTGTGAGAGAGTGGAAAGTGCATAGGCAGGTAGAGACGCTGCCTGCAAGTACTCCCTAAGCCTTGTACACAGGTTGAAAATCGTCTGAAATTGTCCGGTTTAGCAGGAACTGACTGACTTTTCTGCCCGTGTGTACAGCTGTCTGTTTTACAGGCAAGCTGAAAAAAACAGCATCCAACTGGCATCAGCATTTGCAGCTATTTTTACATTTTTTTGGCGTCGGGTTCCCCAAAGGGCCTGGTGTGGATGGGGGGGGGGGACCCCCACACGGTTTTTTTTAAACATTTTTCTATTGCCAGCAATGGTATTGTATTGCCAGCAATTTCAATGTCAATTTTTTTTTCTTTATAAATGTCAGTTTTGCTGGAGCAGGTTCTTTACATGGTACAGATGGGCCACTTGAGAGGCAGACTAAGGGACCCTCCCAGGCACTATATTTAAAGGAATTGTTCATTTTTATAGTTTCACTTTAAGCATCATTAAAATCACTGCTCCTGTAAAAACGATAATTTTTAAAAACATTTTTTGTATTGATACATGTCTCCCAGGACAATACCCAGGCCCCTATACTCTTTTTTGGCCAATAACTTGCATATAATCCTTTAAAATGGACACTTGGTTTTTCAAGTTCGGGTCCCATAGACTTTAATGAGGTTCGGAGTTCGGGTCTGAACTTCTGCAATGTTTGAGAGTTCTGGCGCGAACGGAACCGGGGGATGTTCAGCCCAACTCTAATTGCTATATGGGACTCTTCATGGTAGACCACATTGACGCAATTCCTGATACCTAGGTAAAAAAGGGGTGGTGCTGCGCTAATCCTAATAGGGACTAGAAACTCATAACAAACCGACTAAGGAGCTTGAGATAAAAATTACATCACCAGAAGGTAGAGCTATATCAAGAAAAAATAATAAAGTGATACGTGGTATTAACCAAAAATAGTGAGCATAAATCATCAACGTGAACACATGTTCATAAGAACACACATATTTAGAAATAACCACCGTAGCATATGATAGACTCACAATCTATATAAAACGTTCATAAATATGTGCAAAGGAATATATATAAAAGACATAAAAAACATGTGCAAAAACAGCTCAAGAAAGTGACAATGTGCAATGGTGTATACAGATCAATCAAACGTGGATAATGGATAAATTAGCACACCATGCTCCGCATAAAGTGACAAAAGTGCAAAAGTCCATACAAAATGGATACAGCCTGAGTATCCTAAAGGAAAAGTATAACAAAATAAAAAAGTATGTAAAAAAGTGTGTTTCACAAAAAGTCCTTATATACAGTAAATGAAATATGTAACAGCAACGTCCTAACATGCAATCGTTGCAGATAAGGTGCTCAAAGTGGGTAACATCAAGTGCATCTTCGTGTGCATACACACAAGTGGGTAATGGCCCGTTACCTTAGGGTAATAGGGCATAAGCATATGACCAAAGAAGGCTAATTCCATTTTTATAAAATAATAATTTTTATTGAAGAAACTTCAGATACTCACAAACGAATGCACAGCAGTAAAATCCAACGAGCAGCGAGCTCGTAAGCATCTAGCAGTCAATGCAGCCTGTCATGTGTGGTGTGACGTCAAGCGTAGTGACGGGACAGGCTGCATTCACTACTAGATGCTTACGAGCTCGCTGCTCGTTGGATTTTACTGCTGTGCATTCGTTTTTTATGCGAGTACCTGAAGTTTCTTCAATAAAAATTATTATTTTATAAAAATGGAATTACACTATTGGGATCCTTCCTGCTTTATTATTCTATATACCCCCCTGCTCTACATCTGAGAGAATCCATCCCGGATTTAGGACGGAGAGGGATGCGCTGGAGCCCATAGGTGGACACCCCAAAAGCCTTCTTTGGTCATATTCTTATGCCCTATTACAACGATTGCATGTTAGGACGTTGCTGTTACATGTTTCATTTATATAAGGACTTTTTGTGAAACACACTTTTTACTTTTTTTATTTTTTATATATATATTTTGTTATATTTTTCCTTTAGGATACTCAGGCTGTATCCATTTTGTATGGACTTTTGCACTTTTGTCACTTTATGCGGAGCATGGTGTGCTAATTTATCCATTATCCACATTTGATTGATCTGTATACATCATTGCACATTGTCACTTTCTTGAGCTGTTTTTGCACATATTTTTTATGTCTTTTATATATATTCCTTTGCACATATTTATGAACGTTTTATATAGATTGTGAGTCTATCATATGCTACGGTGGTTATTTCTAAATATGTGTGTTCTTATGAACATGTGTTCACGTTGATGATTTATGCTCACTATTTTTGGTTAACACCACGTATCACTTTATTATTTTTTCTTGATATATCTCTACCTTCTGGTGATGTAATTTTTATCTCAAGCTCCTTAGTCGGTTTGTTGTTATGAGTTTCTAGTCCCTATTAGGATTAGCACAGCACCACCCCTTTTTTACCTATATCTTTCCTCAGGTCAGGTGTGTACCCGATTCGGTGTTAGCAGCTTTTCCACTCCTAGCCGCTTTCCATATCAGATAGCGCGGGAATAATCTTATTATTACTAATTCCTGGTACCTGCTGAAGGACTTTCCATGGCTTTCTGACTAAACTCCTTATCCTATGTGTGTGTATGTATGTATGTATGTATGTACGTACACACACACACACACACACACGAGTTTACTTTTTAAATCAAAATAGCAACAGAAACTACCCAAATGACCCTGATCAAAGGTTTACATACCCTGGTGATTTTGGCTAGATAACATGCACACAAGTTGACACAAAGGGGTTTGAATGGCTATTAACCACTTACAGACCCGCCCGCCTTAGTTTTACGTTGCTAATTTGAAGAGGAATACCGTTGTTATGGCAGCAGCTAGCTGCCATAACCCTGGTATCTTCTTCTTCAGCGGGCGGTCCCTTTCAAGATAAAAGTGGTCTCTGCAGCGGATTCACCGCAAGATGACTTTTATCACGGTTATCATGGCGGGAGAGGGCCCCCCTACTGCTGCTCTCCAGTGCCCTCCACCACTTACCAGAGCCATCGGCAGCGGCGGAGTGGATTGTGTCCTGTCCCTGGCTTGGCATGGAGACGAGTGAGGGGAAGATGGCCCCCACCCGTCTCCATACCACTGCAGGGCGGAAGCGACGTCAAAACGTCACTTCCGCCCATAGCTCTTAAAAAGGGACATAATTTTTTTTAAATTTTTTCAAAATGACATACATTTTATTTTTTTTTATTGTCTTTTTGACCCCAGATCTCATATTTAAGAGGTCCTGTCATGCTTTTTTTCTATTACAAGGGATGTTTACAGTGTAAAAAAATAAAATAAAAAGGTAAAAATAAATAAGAAAAAAAATAATTTTTTTTTTAAAAGCGCCCCTTCCCGCCAAGCTCACCTGCAGAAGCGAACGCATACGTGACACAAAGTTGTCGGAAAATCCAATTGTTCTAAACGCGGTGACGGGACTATAAACGGGGCAGTGGCCAATAGCTTTCATCTCTTTATTTATTCTGAGCATGCGTGGCACTTTGTCCGTCGGATTTGTGTATGTATTTGTGGATTTTATATCCTGTTCTCAAACTTTGTGTGTCGGAAAATCCGATGGAAAATGTCCGATGGAGCTCACACACGGTCGGAATTTCCGACAACACGCTCCGATCGGACATTTTCCATCGGAAAATCCGACCGTGTGTATGGGACATAAGTCTAAGCATGCAACCTGTAGAATTTTTTAAATGTCGTCTATGGAGATCTTTAAGGGTAAAAGTTTGTTGCCATTCCACGAGTGGGCACAATTTTGAAGCATGACATGTTGGGTATCAATTTACTCAGTGTAAAATTATCTTTCACAATAAAAGAAAAAAAATGGGCTAAAAGGTAACCATCCTCACCTGTGATCTGTTTACTTGTAATTACTGTGTGTGTGTGTGTGTGTGTGTGTGTGTGTGTGTATAAAAGGACAATGAGTTTCTGGACTCCAGACAGACCCTTGCATCTTTCATCCAGTGCTGCACTGATGTACCTGGATTCTGAGTCATGGGGAAAGCAAAAGAATTGTCAAAGCATCTGCAGGAAAAGGTAGTTGAACTGTATAAAACAGGAAAGGGATATAAAAAGATATCCAAGGAATTGAGAATGCCAATCAGCAGTGTTCAAACTCTAATCAAGAAGTGGAAAAATGAGGGGTTCTGCTGAAACCAAACCACGGTCAAGTAGACCAACTAAAATTTCAGCCACAACTGCCAGTAAAATTGTTTGGGATGCAAAGAAAAACCCACAAATAACTTCAGGTGAAATACAGGACTCTCTGAAAACATTAAGGAGGCACTAAAAGAAAATGGGCTGCATGGTCGAGTCGCCAGAAAAAAGCCATTACTACACAAATGCCACAAGGACAAAACAAGCCTCAAATTTACATGCACAAGGTCATTTGGAGTGATGAAACCAAAATTGAGCTTTTTGGCCACAACCATAAACGCTTCATTTGGAGATGAGTCAAGAAGGCCTTTGATGAAAGGTACACCATTCCTACGTGAAACACGGAGGCGGAACGCTGATGTTTTGGGGATGTGTGAGCTACAAAGGCACAGGAAAATTGGTCAAAATATCCTTTTTTCTCCAATCTTCTCTACCACCCATAAATCTGCACTACACAGTAGACATGTGCATTAGTTTTCTTCCAAATGCATTTTCGTCCGAATTTCAGGTATTTTCGTTATCGTTTTAACAAACGATAACGAAAGTGCAGAATCCGAAAAACGAAAGATCCGACATAAACAAATGCTTTATTTGCTACAACAGTTCGATATAGATAGGAGATTCGACATGATGATGACAATAACAATCTGTGTCCATCAAACCTGTGGTCGAATGTGCCTAACCTTAACTCTATTAGTCCAAGATTATTATACATAGAGAAAAAAGATTCGACGTAGGGGAGAAAATATTCGACGTAGGGGAGAAAAGATTCGACGTAGGGGAGAAAAGGTAAATAAAAATAATGATGATGATGATGATGATGATGATGATGATGATGATGATGATGATGATGATGATGAATGTTATTGGCTGATTGTAACCAAAGAGGAGAAGCAGTAAAATAGCTAGAACTAAGTACACACACACTTTGGCTTATGGTGTCTGTTGAAAGTTCTAAGAAGATTCGACAGAGCAGGTAAACTATACGGCGTCCTACAGTTTAGCTGCTCCGTCAAATCTTCTTTGAACTTTCGACAGACACCATAAGCCTTCAATGACAGATTCGACATTAATTTGGATTTTCGGACAAACGCAATTTTTTTGAAAAATTGACAATTTTTATTGAGTTTTTCCAAATAAAACAAAAATTGACAACATAAAATACAAGGTAGTACAGTTTAAGACTTAATTGGTACTTCCAAAACAAAATCCAAACAAACAACTCTTGATAAAGGAAGCAAGGCTTTGTGTGACATTTAGTCAAGTAACCGCGAAGAAGCTGCCATAGCGTACCAGTATTCAAATAATACTGCTTGTATACCTTGTAGAACTAAACATAGTTAAGTAGGTTAAAAGAGAGTAAGAAAATAAGAGATAGACAAGAAATGAGAATAGAGGAAAATGGAAGAGTAACCTGAGGTGAGTAAGGATGGGAGATAAGTAGTGGAGCATGATGGGAATGATGGTACAGCGCCCCGCCCCCGGAGCCCATAACCCACCAGAAGCAAAAGAAACCCAAAAACACAAGCCTGTATAAGGGTAATTAAGTTATGGGATTTTCGAAGAGGACCCAAAGCTCCCATATTTGATTGTGCTTCTCAAGATTGTTATTTTAAGGAGGCTGTCAGGTACTCCATTCTCTTAACATCTCTGACCCTGAAGTGTAACTCCGACAGCGAGGGTGGTTCTTTCTGCTTCCATTTCAAGGCCACCAAGCATCGGGCAGCAGTTAATATATGTGACATGAGTTTTAGACATTTTTGAGAGAGAAATTGGTGGTAGACCCAACACAAAAATCTTCGGATCAAAAGGCACCTCAGTGTCAAAGATGGATCGGAGCAGGAAATGTACCAATTGCCAATACGAAGTGATCAGGGGGCATGTCCAATAAATATGAAATTACGTCCCTCTATCCTTGCCGCAACGCCAACAGCGAACATCAGCCGATGGATATATGGAGTGGAGCAGGTCTGGGGTTTGATACCAATGGAACAAAATCTTATATTGATTCTCTTTGTAGAGCGTGCATACAGAGCTCTTAGAGGCCTGGGACCATATGAGCTGCCAAGTATGTAGGGGGGTATCCGTTCCCAAGGCTCGCTCCCACTTTCCCATATAGGCATGACGGGGTCCGGCTGGCGAAGAATCAAAGGTCAAAAGCTGATAGGCTTGTGAGATCATACCCTTAGGGGACGAACTTTCTAAGCATAGTTTTTCAGTTAGGGGGGAGAATAGAAGATTAGGGACTAGGAATTGTGCATAATGTCTTATTTGTAGGTAGCTAAAGAAAGCTTGTTTAGGAATGTCGAATTCTTCTTGCAGGTCCTGAAAGGATCTCAGCGTTCGGGTCCTAGGGTCTATCAACTGGCCGTAGCGAAATAGGTTCTTTTCCCACCAGAAAAGTGACATCTGTGAAGTCAGGCTATCCGGAATGTTGGGGGTAAATAGGAAGGACGTTACCGGTGAGGAGGGGGTGGTAAGCGGGTATATCGTTTTAGCACGGCGCCACAGCTGGCGCAGGAGGGACATTGGGACTAATAACTGTAAGCTTTCCGCCGGCACATCGGAGCTCCACAGCATGGAGTTCGGATGCATAGGGGCCAACCATAGCTTCTCAATTTGTGTCCATCGATTAAAAGCATGAAGGGTACACCAAGAGGCCGCAGGGCGTAATTGGGCTGCCAGGTAATATTTGGCTATGTTGGGAAAAGCTAGACCACCTTGATTATGGGAGGAGTAGAGAACCGATTTTGCAATCCGGTGTCTTTTATAATTCCAAAAAAAATTTACCAGGTCGCCCTGTATTCTCTTAAGGTGTGGGGTCAGTATGGGTATCGGGAGCGTCTCGAATAGGTATAGGAGCTGAGGCAAAATCATCATCTTCAGGGTCGCAAGACGACCAAAGAGTGACAACTTCAGGGGTTTCCATTTGGTCAATGAAGCTCTGATGGAGGTGAATAATTGGGGAAAATTAGCTTTGTAAAGGGAGTCATATGTGGCTGTAAGATGGACCCCGAGGTATTTTAAAGAGGAGGTCTTCCAGGAGTAGTGAAATGTTTGCGATAGAGCAGCTAGCGTCTGAGGTGGCATATTGAGGGGAAGGGCTTCTGTTTTAGAGTTATTAATTTTATACCCCGATAGGGCACTATATCGATCCAACTCTGTATATAGGTTCGGTAGGGACATATGGGGTTGCGTCAAAGTAAGAAGAACATAGTCAGCGTACAAAGATATCTTAAAGTCTCTGGTGTAAACTGGGATACCATGTATATTTGGATTCTCCCTGATATGGGCCGCCAAAGGTTCAATGCAGAGAGCATAAAGGAGCGGTGAAATCGGGCAGCCTTGTCATGTTCCGTTGGATATCGGGAAGGTGGTAGATGTAGCGTGTTGGGTGTGTACCATGGCCGATGGAGACGAATACAGGTGGAGAATGGCTCGCAAAAAGGGACCTTTAATACCTGCACGTCGCAGAGTCGCAAATAGGAAGGGCCAACTTAGCCTATCGAAAGCTTTCTCTGCGTCAAGACTGAGAAAAAGTGCTTCTATTTTGGTTCTGTTTGCAATCTCCACGAGATCAATGACCCTGCGGGTGTTGTCTCCTGCTTGGCGCATAGGTATGAAACCTACCTGATCCTTATGAATCAGTGACGGCATAAAATTGTTCAATCTATTATCTAATACTTTCGTAACAAACACCAGGAAGGGCGGGAGTAATTGCTTATGCGTAATAGTATACCCTGTTATAATATGGGGTGAAGGGGTGGGGAGGATAGGTGGGTGGGTAGGAAAAAAGGGGGGGGGACCCCTTCTGTAGGTTAGGAAAGCCAAATCATAACATTGAAGTGGGAACCAGAATATGCAAACTTAGCGTGCAGCAAAACAAGACACAAATGCCACAAAACTGGATGTTTGGCATTTATAATCTAACCCTTGGTAAGTAAAGGGAGAAAACAGATTAGTTCCATAAGCTCCCATTAGGATAGACAAGGACAGAAAATCCTATAGTTGAGCTTCAGTGTAGCCAAATGACTCAAAACAACGGAGAGTTATCTCTGGTGAACAGATGCGTGAGGGCCAGTCGAATGCGGCCTTTGGCGCTTTCTCCCGTTCACTGGGACCCATGGTTCCAGACGAGGTGGAGGGGTTGGAAAGAGGTCCCATCCAGGAGTGGGCGGGACCGGAATGTCTAGTTCCTTGCAGAATGAGTGGAGGTCCTCCGGATATCGTAGGGTGGTGGATCTCCCATCCTTCTTTGCCGTGAGGCTGAAAAGAAAATCCCAGTGGTAGCAAAAGTCATGTTCCTTCAATGATGTGAGGAGTGGTTGTAGAGAGCGTCTTTGCTGAAGGGTCATCCAGGACAAATCAGGGTAAAGCTGTATAGCGGCGCCATTAAAGTCGATGGTGTGTCGATGGTGTGCATATTGCGTGCTTTTCTCATTATTAGGCGTAGTTGTGGACCCTGCAGATTACATCTCGTGGTCTGGGACCCGGCCCCCGGGGGCGAAGTGCACAGTGGGCCCTGTCCAGTTTTACTTTTTGGTTTTCTGGACGACCCAATACATTATTGAAAATAGCTTGCAGTGTCACTTGCAGGTCTTCATCCTGAGTCGCTTCTGGGAGTCCACGGACTCTGATATTGTTGCGCCTGCCTCTGTTATCGAGGTCTTCAAGGTGGCGTTGAAACTCTGAGGGCAGAAGCTTGCGTGGACAGGCGATCGTGTATGTGGGAGATTTCCATTTTAGTATCATATGTTTCTTCCTCTATGGAGGCAACTTTAGCAGAGAGATGGTGGAGGTCAGTACGGAGCATATTAATTTCAGATCTGCATGTGTCGCGTACCTCTTGTATAAGCATACGAAAGTCCTGCTTCATAGCCATGCATCGGACATAGTCTCTCCAAGATGTGCACGCTTCTGCTTCAGGGTCTTGCTCCGTTATAGCACGGGGGTACGGATCCCGCATGGTAGTGGAGGGATCAATCAAAGGGGGGTGTCCTCCCTGAGGTGTACGAGTGGGTGCACTGGGATTGAGCTTCATTACCCGATTAGAAGCTTGTAGGCAGTCAGATTGTGAATAAGCCCCCTGTAGCTCTACAGATTGTGATGGCGGGGAAGACCCTGGGGCTTTACTGGACTCCCTGTACTGTGGGGATAAGGAGGATGTCCTATCCTTGGAGGCCTGGGGCCTCTGTGGTAAGGAGCGCGGGTCCCAGTCCTGAGCCGAGCTCTCCCACAAAGGTGAGACCTGGCCGGTGCACACTGAAGGCGGGAGCTCCGCAAGGCAGGGGGGGAACGGCTGGGACAGGCTGCCCAGTGTGTTAGCCTTAGGGGAGGCCGCGGAGCCGGCCTGTGTGTAAGTTGAGGGGATCGGTGAGCGATCTTGCAGAGCATCCAAGTGTGCACGCTCATGAAACGCGTCCATTTTTGATGACGTCATCCCCCTGCTGCCAGCCATCCACTGTGTTCCAAGCCTCGTTCTGAGGCCGCTCTTCCGGAGTCGGCGTTTACATCATTCGGAAGTTCCCCGGTCATCATACACAGCACGGATCTTGTCACAGGATGTGGGAACGTCATCTCGACTTTCTGATACCATGCTTTTCATTTTTATACTACATGTGAGTTGATCTTACGTTGTCTATTAAATTGATTTTTTAAAAACGACTGCAACCAGAGGCGCCTCTCCACTCGTGCTTTTTTTCAGCTCCTTGGAATATGGTTTCTTCCCTTAATTGATGGCAGCCTTGTGTGCTTCCTGTGGACGTTTTTTTCCCTTTTCCAATACCACTACATAGCTGATTTGCCTGTGTATGCCAGATGGACTATATTGTCAATTACTAGCAGATTTGTATTGGGACTTTTATGATCTCTGTGTTGATGCGCCTATACTTGAGTTCATGCTGCAGTTTGGCAACAGTGTGATTGTATGAGCAGTTTACACACGGTTTATGGTACGCTACTAATGAATTATTTTAAATTTGAATTTGTTTTCAATAAAGTACATTGAATTACTGCATGCTACATATTTGATGTGCTTTCAGAAAACACAGAAACACAATGCCTTATAGAACTCAATGGGAGCGCACCTAAAACCACATGTAAAACACACATACAATCACACTGCAGCCAAATTGCAGCACCCTGATGTAAGCCCACTATGAGGATAGTTTCGTACCTTTTGCATGACAGTAATGTGGACAAAATTGTGGCTTTCCTGACACACACAAACACACTGTCCTTTAATAGACACACAGCAGTGCCATTAATTGTTAATGGCACCCCCACACATCTACTAACACATACATTTTCACAAACAACATGGTGCCACATGGTGTTCCTATCTCAAAAGTGAGCTATCATGGGTCTGTTTAGAGTCCTGATGTTTCACCAAAGCCAAACAGCTGTTTAACATGTGAAAAAAAAGTCAATAAATAAATTCTAAAAACTATTTAAAACATGTAAAAAAATAATTAGGGCTTGCTTTGCTCTCTGAAGAGCAATTGGCATTCAGATTACTCTTCGCGGATCATTTGACAGGCAGTAAGGAGGCGTCATATTGCCTCTGCACCGCCTGCTTTAACCCCTTCAACTCTGCACTAGTATGCCATAATGTGCATTGCATGCAGTTGTGGAGCACTTGTGGAGCAGCACTGTTCACTTGAATGGGTCGAGTTCAGCAGGGGGTATAATGCCATGCCACTGGGATTAGTGGGAAGTGCACCAGGCTCAGAGAGCACCAGGGCCCTGAAGGTTTTTAGTTACGCCTCTGATCTGAGAAGATAAAGAGCCTCATCCACAAATACCACAAAAGATTTCAAGCTGTCATTGATGTTAAAGAGGGCAATACACGGTATTAGGAACTGGGGTATGTAAACTTTTGATCAGGGTCATTTGGGTAGTTTCTGTTGTGTTTATGATTTAAAAAGAGTAAAAACACAGTTTATTGATCATAAATGGCTTCAGCCAAACACTAACCGTGAGTGAAAGAAAGTTTTTGTGTTATTCATATTCTCTGAAAAATGGCCAAGAAATCATAAATTCTGCCAATATATATATATATATATATATATTAAAATGACAGTGCCATTGTACACTTGCTTTTGTTACATTATAACATTTTGAAAACCGGAGATAACCAGGTGCAAATTACGCCACCCCTAACCTGTATTACCACCTCCGTGCTATGTTAATAAATGTCAAAACCCTACCAAAGCTGCCACTTAACAATAAAATGTATATAAACCGAATTCACCAAAAGAAAATTATGGATGAAATAGTGGCGCTAATCCCCAGGTGGGGAGATGCCAGACACTCTTATCCAGCCAGTGAGCTGAATACAGACGTGACTAGAAAGAAAGTGAAAAAAGCATATATTGCTAAATATCTCAAAAAGTAAAAATTCATATTAAATAAAATAAATTGTTCAATAAATTCAATATGAGCTAATATAAATTATAACACTCAGTGAAAGTGATATACAAATATATAAATCCAAGACAAAATATATAATAAGAATTGAACACAGTAAATGTCTATAAAGTCCAGAAACCAATCAATCGTGAAAAATAATCGTGAAAATATTTGAAGAAAGTCCAAAAAAGAGTGAGGGTGACTCCAAAACTGCTCAGCTGTGTTTTCAAACATCCACCACACCTCTGTGACGTGAATCCACTCCCTGCTGAAATTCAAACTCACCAGCTGTTAAGACCTCTCACTCTCGTGTTTGGCCTGACAGAACCTCTAACCCACTTACATGGGGGTTAACATGCGAGCATACACCTCCACTGCTCCATAGGAACACCGCTTTTCTCAGGTTGGTAGTATGACATAAAAATAAAAGAAGCTCCAATAGTGTAATCTCGTTTAAAAGATTTAATCACATGTAAAACAA
Organism: Lithobates clamitans; assembly: GCA_037952925.1. Taxonomy (NCBI): domain Eukaryota; kingdom Metazoa; phylum Chordata; class Amphibia; order Anura; family Ranidae; genus Lithobates; species Lithobates clamitans. The sequence continues at coordinate 2,088,103 of JBBGZY010000061.1, forward strand.
CTTGTAATGAACTCACATTTAAAATAAAACAACAGGCAAGTCACTTCACGGCAAATGGAGAACTCCCACAGCACAGCAAGCAATAGTAACTGAAATAACAACAGGCAATCCACGGCGGACCCAGGAGGTGTGTGTGCTCACGTTCGTCTCACCCGTCCGCAGCACTCGTCCCTTCACTGGAGCTCCGCTCTGTCCCCCTTCACTCCCTCCTCTAGCACTCGTGTGAGCTCGCCGTGTAGCTACGCCCCGACATGTTTCATCATAAAGATTTAATCATGGGGTTGGCTAACCGGCGAATCAATCAAACTATTTAACCACATCAGAATTAGAGTGGGCGGGTGCAATTCACTCAGTGTTCACACACTTCCTGTGTCCCCGTGTGTGCAATCTATAGCCCTTCTCTTCATTCTGGTTCACAGTTCTATATTGAATATATTTCAATCAATATTTAATAGGTATTTTACAAATAAATGCGTGGCAATCAGCTTAACAATATCCCTTCCCTCTACATTAGAACGCTAACCATCATATCAAGGGGTTATTACTTCCCAGATATTTCTCACAAAGGTTGAATTGTCTTAAAACGAATCATTTCTACCCCCCATTAGAAGTCAGTACAATATATCCACATTGATAATGAATATACATAGTGAAAAATATTCTTGTGAAAAATATTAAAAAATAAAATAAATAGGAATAGGAAAAATAAATAATAAATAAAAAAAATAAAAATAAAAAATAAATAAAAAAAATAAATAAAAAATAAATAAAATAAAATAAAAAATAAAAAATAAAAAAATAAAATAAAATAAAGAATAAAAAAAATAAATAAAAAATAAATAAATGAGAAAATAGTGATAGGAAACTACACAATAAATAATAATTCCTAGTGAAAAACATGCATGTATATAGACATCTGGTGTAAGCATAAAAGACATAAGTACAGTGTAAATCATAATATGAAATTATAAGTGAGCAATCATATTTAAATATGAACTACTACATTATATCATACACGTCTCTCTATTTACCCATGTGTGACATAGTCTCTCGTGAAAAGTGACCATTGCAAATCCGTGATATCACTATTTAATTAATGTGTATAATATATGTATGTGCAAACTGCATTCTAATATCTCAACAATAATAAAAAAAATTATAAATAATTTGTGGATATCTCAACAATAGTGAAAATTTTTTTTTTTTTTTTTTTTGTGGATGGACCAATCATTTACCCATTATGTGTCCCCCTGACTTCTAAACTATGCCCATGTGTTTAACATAGTTAGCTGTTACTGATGAAGCAGTTGAGGTCCAGTTCTAGGTTCATACCTCTAGGGAACAAACATTTTAGGAGAAAGATCCATCGAGTTTCTCTCTGAGAGAGATCCCTAACCCGATTGGATTCTCTCCAGGACTGATAAACTACATCCACACCACAGAATTGTAAAAGACTTGGGTCCTGATTGTGTTTCTCCTTGAAGTGGAGAGACACACTGTGGTATTGGAAACCCTTTTGGATGTTAGCTAAATGTTCTGCGATTCGCACTCTCAGTAATCTCTTTGTGCGGCCCACATAAAATAGCCCGCACGGGCACCATAAAAGATAGACTACATAAGAGGAATTGCATGTTATAAATTCTCTAATCCTGAACGTTTCATTATCCGCATTAGTAATTTGAGTCACACCCCTATTAATTACTTTCACTGTTTTGCAACAAATGCATTTTCTACATGCATAAAATCCCAGTAAATCAATTTTTATAGTTTTGTCATTTGGTCTATTTAAGATTTTTTTCACTACCCTTTGGCCAAAACTTGGGGCTTGTCTATATATAAATTTAGGGCGACTCGGTAGAACATCTCCCAGGTGTCTGTCCCTGCACAGAATGTGCCAGTGTCTCTTAAAGATCATCTCCACATTCCTGTACTGATGATGGAAACCCGAGCTAAATCCTAGCTGATGTTGATTAGTTGGTACTATACAATCTCTCTCTTTCAAACATTCTTCCCTAGGGATGTTAGCTACCTCCTGGATGATATTATTCAAAGCCTCTCCTTTATACCCCTTTTGCAGGAACCTTTCTTTCAGAATATTCGCTTGGATGGCATATGTGTCTAGGTCCGAACAATTTCGTCAAACTCTGAGCATCTGCCCCTTTGGTATATTTTTTATCCAATTAGGATGATGTCCACTCCTAATGGATAAATAGCTGTTCCTGTCTGTCATTTTGAAATAGACCTTTGTGCTGATGGTATTATTAATCTTAGTTAGAGTCACATCCAGAAAATTTACTGAGGTGTCACTAATGACATGATCCAACCGAATATTGTTCGAGTTGTTATTAAGGAAAGAGATGAAATCAATTGCAGATTCCCTTGATCCCTCCCAGATGAGCAGGAAATCATCAATAAATTTACGATAAAATCGCAGCTGGGCGGGTTTTGGGTTAAACACCCGTCTATCTTCCCACTCTACCAGAAATAAATTGGCTAGGCTGGGAGCATATTTGGCTCCCATCGCCACGCCAACCTTCTGGGAGAAAAAATGCCCGTCATACCAGAAGTAGTTGTGGGTCATGCAAAAATCTAAAGCATAACCCACAAACACCTTTTGTACATGAGGGATATCATCCCTCTTACTCAGGGCCCAGTTCAAAGCCAGTGCCGCATCCTCATGCTGGATAATAGTGTACAGTGAGGCCACATCGGCCGTCACTAAATACACTTCTGAGGTCGGGTCAAATTTGACCTCTTGTAGAGACCGAAGTAGGTCAGTGGTATCTTTAAGATAGGCTCTAGTTGCTTTTACGCTAGGTTGGAGGAATTTATCTAAAAACTCCCCCAAACGAGCCGTCACTGATCCTAAGCCATTCACTATAGGACGTGCCGGCGGTACCCTCACATCTTTGTGGATCTTCGGCAACGTATAGATGATTGGGATGTGGCATGAGCTGGGGACCAGATAGTTTTTTTCTTTACCATTTAGGGCATCCATGCTGTAACCCCATTCTACTAAAGCACTCAACTGGGCTCTATATTCATTGGTGTGGTCTGAAGATAATCTACAATATGTAGTACGATCTCCCAACATATCCACCAATTGCTTATGATAGAAAGTTTTTTCCAAAATTACTACCCCTCCCTCCTTGTCCGCTGGTCGAATAATAATAATATCTTTTTTCTTCTCTAAAGATTTAATGCCATTTATGATATAGTCAGGATTGACCCTCTTGATAGGGTTCAATCGTTCTATATCGGTCAGGACAAGGTTTTTGAAGACCTCAATGAAGTGGTTACTAGAATTTTGGGGGTTGATCAGGGATTTAAAGATTAAAGATTCCATCATTTACACATCTCTTGGTCTCTTTTTTGGGTTGTTTGGCTCTACCTGCTCTACACCCCCTTCTTCTCTTGGAAAGGGGATAGGTTCTCTGTTTGGGTAGTGATCCGTTCCACTCCCCCCCCCCCTGTTGTTGTTGTTGTTGATCAACCCCCAAAATTCTAGTAACCACTTCATTGAGGTCTTCAAAAACCTTGTCCTGACCGATATAGAACAATTGAACCCTATCAAAAGGGTCAATCCTGACTATATCATAAATGGCATTAAATCTTTAGAGAAGAAAAAAGATATTATTATTCAACCAGTGGACAAGGGGGGAGGGGTAGTAATTTTGGAAAAAACTTTCTATCATAAGCAATTGGTGGATATGTTGGGAGATCGTACTACATATTGTAGATTATCTTCAGACCCCACCAATGAATATAGAGCCCAGTTGAATGCTTTAGTAGAATGGGGTTGCAGCATGGATGCCCTAAATGGTAAAGAAAAAAACTATCTGGTCCCCAGCTAATGCCGCATCCCAATCATCTATACGTTGCCGAAGATCCACAAAGATGTGAGGGTACCGCCGGCACGTCCTATAGTGAATGGCATAGGATCAGTGACGGCTCGTTTGGGGGAGTTTTTAGATAAATTCCTCCATCCTAGCGTAAAAGCAACTAGCCTATCTTAAAGATACCACTGACCTACTTCGGTCTTCGGTACAAGAGGTCAAATTTGACACGACCTCAGAAGTGTATTTAGTGACGGCCGATGTGGCCTCACTGTACACTATTATCCAGCATGAGGATGCGGCACTGGCTTTGAACTGGGCCCTGAGTAAGAGGGATGATATCCCTCATGTACAGAAGGTGTTTGTGGGTCATGCTTTAGATTTTTGCATGACCCACAACTACTTCTGGTATGACGGGCATTTTTTCTCCCAGAAGATGGGAGCCAAATATGCTCCCAGCCTAGCCAACTTATTTCTGGCAGAGTGGGAAGATAGACGGGTGTTTAACCCAAAACCCGCCCAGCTGCGATTTTATCGTAAATTTATTGATAATTTCCTGTTTATCTGGGAGGGATCAAGGGAATCTACAATTGATTTCATCTCTTTCCTTAATAACAACTCGAACAATATTCGGTTGGATCATGTCCTTAGTGACACCTCAGTAAATTTTCTGGATGTGACTCTAACTAAGATTAATAATACCATCGGCACAAAGGTCTATTTCAAAATGACAGACCGGAACAGCTATTTATCCATTAGGAGTGGACATCATCCGAATTGGATAAAAAATATACCAAAGGGGCAGATGCTCAGAGTTCGACGAAATTGTTCGGACCTAGACACATATGCCATCCAAGCGAATATTCTGAAAGAAAGGTTCCTGCAAAAGAGGTATAAAGGAGATGCTTTGAATAATATCATCCAGGAGATAGCTAACATCCCTAGGGAAGAATGTTTGAAAGAGAGAGATTGTATAGTACCAACTAATCAACATCAGCTAAGATTTATCTCGGGTTTCCATCACGAGTACAGGGATGTGGAGATGATCTTTAAGAGACACTGGCATATTCTGTGCAGGGAAAGACACCTGGGAGATGTTCTACCGAGTCGCCCTAAATTTATATATAGACGGGCCCCAAGTTTTGGCCAAAGGGTAGTGAAAAAAAATCTTAAATAGACCAAATGACCAAACTATAAAAATTGATCTACAGGGATTTTATGCATGTAGAAAATGCATTTGTTGCAAAACAGTGAAAGTAATTAATAGGGGTGTGACTCAAATTACTAATGCGGATAATGAAACGTTCTGGATTAGAGAATTTATAACATGCAATTCCTCTTATGTAGTCTATCTTTTATGGTGCCTGTGCGGGCTATTTTATGTGGGCCGCACAAAGAGATTACTGAGAGTGCGAATCGCAGAACATTTAGCTAACTTCCAAAAGGACTTCCAATACCACAGTGTGTCTCTCCACTTCAAGGAGAAACACAATGAGGACCCAAGTCTTTTACAATTCTGTGGTGTGGATGTAGTTTATAAGTCCTGGAGAGGATCCAATCGGGTTAGGGATCTCTCTCAGAGAGAAACTCGATGGATCTTTCTCCTAAAATGTTTGTTCCCTAGAGGTATGAACATAGAACTGGACCTCAACTGCTTCATCAGTAACAGCTAACTATGTTAAACACATGGGCATAGTTTAGAAGTCAGGGGGACACATAATGGGTACATTATTGGTCCATCCACAAAAAAAAAAAAAAAAAAATTTTCACTATTGTTGAGATATCCACAAATTATTTATAATTTTTTTCATTATTGTTGAAATATTAGAATGCAGTTTGCACATACATATATTATACACATTAATTAAATAGTGATATCACGGATTTACAATGGTCACTTTTCACAAGAGACTATGTCACACATGGGTAAATTGAGAGACGTGTATGATATAATGTAGTAGTTCATATTTAAATATGATTGCTCACTTATAATTTCATATTATGATTTACACTGTACTTATGTCTTTTATGCTTACACCTACATGCATGTATATTTGTATATGCAGATGTCTATATACATGCATGTTTTTCACTAGGAATTATTATTTATTGTGTAGTTTCCTATCACTATTTTCTCTTTTTTTTTTTTTGTATTCTTTATTTTATTTTTTTATTTTTTATTTTTTATTTTATTTTTTTTTAATTTTATTTTGTATTCTTTATTTTATTTTGTAATATTTTTCACAAGAATATTTTTCACTATGTATATTCATTATCAATGTGGATATATTGTACTGACTTCTAATGTGGGGTAAAAATGATTCGTTTTAAGACAATTCATTCAACCTTTGTGAGAAATATCTGGGAAGTAATAACCCCTTGATATGATGGTTAGCGTTCTAATGTAGAGGGAAGGGATATTGTTAAGCTGATTGCCATGCATTTATTTGTAAAATACCTTTTAAATATTGATTGAAATATATTCAATATAGAACTGTGAACCAGAATGAAGAGAAGGGCTATAGATTGCACACACGGGGACACAGGAAGTGTGTGAACACTGAGTGAATTGCACCCGCCCACTCTAAATCTGGTGTGGTTAAATAGTTTGATTGATTCGCCGGTTAGCCAACCCCATGATTAAATCTTTATGATGAAACATGTCGGGGCGTAGCTACACGGCGATCTCACACGAGTGCTAGAGGAGTGAAGGGGGACAGAGCGGAGCTCCAGTGAAGGGACGAGTGCTGCGGATGGGTGAGACGAACGTGAGCACACACACCTCCTGGGTCCGCCGTGGCCTGCCTGTTGTTATTTCAGTTACTATTGCTTGCTGTGCTGTGGGAGTTCTCCATTTGTCGTGAAGTGACTTGCCTGTTATTTTATTTTAAATGTGAGTTCATTACAAGTTGTTTTATATGTGATTAAATCTTTTAAACGAGATTACACTATTGGAGCTTCTTTTATTTTTATGTCATACTACCAACCTGAGAAAAGCGGTGTTCCTATGGAGCAGTGGAGGTGTATGCTCGCATGTTAACCCCCATGTAAGTGGGTTAGAGGCTCTGTCAAGCCAAACACGAGAGTGAGAGGCCTTAACAGCTGGGGAGTTTGATTTTCAGCAGGGAGTGGATTCACGTCACAGAGGTGTGGTGGATGTTTGAAAACACAGCTGAGCAGTTTTGGAGTCACCCTCACTCTTTTTTTGGACTTTCTTCAAATATTTTCACGATTATTTTTCACGATTGATTGGTTTCTGGACTTTATAGACATTTATTGTGTTCAATTCTTACTATATATTTTGTCTTGGATTTACATATTTGTATATCACTTTCACTGAGTGTTATAATTTATATTAGCTCATATTGAATTTATTGAATAATTTATTTTATTTAATATGAATTTTTACTTTTTGGGATATTTAGCAATATATGCTTTTTTCACTTTCTTTCTAGTCACGTCTGTATTCAGCTCACTGGCTGGATAAGAGTGTCTGGCATCTCCCCACCTGGGGATTAGCGCCACTATTTCATCCATAATTTTCTTTTGGTGAATTCAGTTTATATACATTATAACATTTGTATCATTATTTAAAAACTGAATAAACAAATTGAAACAGAAAAATCAAAGTCCACTCCAGGAATGCAACTTCTGTGAACTTCTTTGCTGCCACTGACATCTTCTCCCCAGCTTCTTCCGGGTGCAGGGTCTGTCCTGTAAATGTTCGAAAGTAATGTGTAGTTAAATGTTAACTCCATTTATATGTGGTAAGAAATGGAATCGGAACATCTCTTTCTCTGAGTTGTATTTTTCATGCCCAAGCTTTTTTTATATCTTGGATAGCTTTTCACCTATCTGAAAGAGAACATTATCACCGAATGAAGGGCAAACAACAGCAGTAAAGGCATTTAGCCACAGCTATCACCCACAATAAAATACTGTATATCAATATATATCAAAATCAATACATAGAAAATACTATTTTCAAAAGTCCAGCAAAGAATTTGTTTAAAAGCTTTTATAAAATACCTCAGTAGATTGTCCGTTTGCCAGTACTTACAGTAGGATAATTATAATTTTTGAAGGCACATTTTACCTTGTCATATTGAGAGGTCTTGCCTCCTTGTGATTGGACACAGCTGATCATATGTTAAAGAGCCGCTGTGACTAGCCCTTTACCACAATCTGTAATCAGCTGTGCCTGAGGGACACAGTGCTCACAGAGCATGCCGAATGCGTGCCCCTGTGGGTGCATAGGGGGCGTCCTTCTGGGAGTATGTCCATGGACGCCCTTCCAGAAAGAGAGAGAGCTGCACTGTACCCATTTTGCAACTATAGCGTGGGTTTGAGGTGGTTAAGGTCTGTAGTCACACCAGCCTCTCAAGGGTTACTTCTCCCCCACACGTTTTGCAGCATTCCCAGCACAGCTCCATATAACAAATACAAGTTATTGTGCTTTCCATAAAACACAAAAAATAAAAGATTAAGAAACCTCACATTCGAATAGGCAGATGGATCACTTATGAAATTTCCATATGTCAATCTCTATGTGGCTAAAACAGATTGATCCTACTTCCTCAAACCTTGGGAACGCCTCTAGAGTGATGACCTCACAGTAGAACAAGCGTTTAGCTGCTGCAGTCATGGCCTATAGGTGCGAACATCTTATATGTATGAGATGAATCTGCAATTTTGCCATTAGGCATACTCTGTATTCATTATACTATGGTGGATGTATATTATGTATTGTACAACCTAAATATATTCTAATAAGATTCTTATTGTATTTAGTCAATGTGGTTACCGACTCATGTGATCCTACATTGGTCCTGAAGAAGCTATTTGAGAAACATGTTGATCTATGCGGATCTGTCACCACAAGGCCATGGTTTATTGATCTTAAAATATTGTATACTGTAAGCCAGAATTGTAGACGATAGTTGGCAGTTAATGCTGTTACTAGTGAGGACTTTGGGATGTAAGGTAGCCCAACGTGAATTTTAGAATCATTGATCCATTTTGGTTTTAATAATTTTTCGTAATAAAGTGTGTTCATCATTTTTATCATAGGTGTGGTCTTATTCGTACCAGTAAAGTCTGATTTACCTTTTATGTTCCTATTTACATATGCAATATTGGATGTGGTACTGTAGTGGTCCTTTTTTCCTATATTGGCATTGATTACGTTATGCACTATTAGTGATCTATTACACATGGGTGTTCTGACAATATTTATGTATAGTATGTGTAGTCATTATTGATAATATCATATTGGTTTGTTCATATTTGTATCCCTTTACATAATGTAATGGGTTGTACTATTTGATTTGTTTGAATGTAGGGATTGTGTATTTAGAAGCGTTGCACTTTTTTTTTTATTGAATCCTATGAATTACAGGATTTTGACTTACCGTTAAATTCTTTTCTTGGCATTCATTAACCGCTTGCCGACTGCATAACGCCGTTATACAGCGGCAAAGTGGCTCTCCTGTGCCGAATCACATACCTAGTACGTGATCCGGCACATCTGGTTAGGGAGCGCGTGCACACATTAGATTAGACACAGCACAAGCAGATTAGAGAGTGCCGGCCAATGGGTGACCACTGGCACCTACTGATTGGCGAGGAGGTAGAGAGGACAGAGCTCTGCAAATGTAAATAATGCAGAGCTGGGGACTGGAGACTTTCAGTAGTCTGTCTCTCACGGTCATCACAACCCCCTCCTCCAGTGTTATTTGGAAGGTGGGATGAGGTGGGAGACACACACAGATGCCAGTAACTCCTGTTCACCAGAAATATCAAAAACACTTTCTTTTCTTTTTTTTTTTTGCTGCTTGTGCCCTATCTCTTATCCTGGCTGGGGTGGTTGGGATGGGCTGGGTATGCTCGCCCTGAGCCTGTTCTAGTCGCTTCCCCCAATAGACCTGTACAAGTTTCGCACTGCTACGGACGGAGTTTAGTCCTGTAGAGTTGTGAGTGGCGGACTGTTTGCCTGCCTCTCGCAGTTTACCCTCCTCCTCTCTTTCTTTAACTTTCTCTTCTTCCCCCCTCCTCCCCTAGTTGGAGATGGATAACTTGAAGATAATTTCTCTAAACGCAAAGGGTCTTAACAAACCCGAAAAAAGACGAATGCTTTTAAATGATCTGAAACATTCCCATGCTGACAAAGGATTCATACAAGAAACCCACTTCAGGGATGACAAACTACCTATACTCAAAAACTCATTTTACCCTTTGACCTATCACTAATAAGAATGCTAAAGAATGCTATACTTTTGTCTAGTAAGCTTCCTTGGACTTGTCGTGATACCTTGGTGGACACGAGGGACGCTTTGTGTTTATCAAGGGTCTCATGGGTGACATACACTTGACTTTAGCAACGATTTATGCCCCTAATAATCATCAGGATATCTTTATTCGCCGTACCTTAGACCAACTTCTGAAATTAAGGGAAGGTCAATTAATTTAAGGTGGTGTCGTGCAATTCACCCTCTGTACCATCTCCAGGGGGTAGAGTGCGCTTAGTCACAAGAGTGAACCGCTCTCTGCATCTTGGCCTCGGTGAGTACATTAACGTGACAGTACAAACCAGCCATGTCAGAGGCCAACAGAGCGTGTTCTCCTCTTGAAATGCTATGCCAGCAGGTCACAGCACTCACTGAAGCTGTCCAGAAATTGCAAGAGAGTTACGTTCAGATAGACGGTCGCCTTCAGCAACTTGCCGGAGCACCTGCTCCAGTATCTGCAGCTCCAACACCCTCCAGTGGGGCCCCCTCTTCTCAGGTCCAGTCTAGTCCTGCTGTAATGATGGCTGTTCCCGAACCTAGAGTCCCCACACCAGTGCGCTTCACAGGTGACCGAAAGAAATTCAGAGCATTCAAAAACGTCTGTTCCTTATACTTAGCTCTTCAACTCAGGACTTTTTCCTCTGAAATTGTGAAAGTTGGGTTCATCATTTCCCTACTATCCGAGGAGCCACAGGCCTGGGCTCACAGCCTCATGGAACAGAGGAGTACTATACTAAATTCCATGGATACCTTTTTTGAGGCTATGGGTCAACTATATGACGATCCTCTCCGGTTGAGACCCCTGCTTCTCTGGAGGACTTAAACCAATTAGCTACCAAGCTTGACAGGCGCATTCGGGAGCGGCGCTCTGAGCGTTTCCAGGCTCCCCGTCCCAGCTGGATGCTCCCCAAGGCCTCTGCTGCTTATCCACCATTTCCGGTTCTTTCAGCCACATCTGCTCCGGAAGGAGAACCCATGCAACTGGGACTGGTCCGATCTCCTCTCACCCCTGATGAAAGGCAACGGAGACGCCAATCTAACCTATGCCTGTACTGCGGAGGGTCCGGACATTATCTACGCAACTGTCCTGTGAGGCCCAGTAAGTTTTTTCCACGGTCCATTATGAATTACCAAACCACAGGTTCTACTCATTCTTACGTCACTCTTTCTGTCTCCTTACGGTTGCCGGAAGAGGAGACTCAACTACCGGCCATCATTGACTCAGGGGCATGCAGTTGCTTTCTGGATATTTCCTTAGCCAAAAGATTACACGTCCCATGCCAAAATAAGAAACAAAACCTTCTGGTCCGTCTGGCTGATGGATCCCTTCCTTGTTCCGGACCAGTCTCACAGGAAACTCAACCCATTCTTACTATCACAGACTCTGGCCACCGAGAGTTCTTACGCTTTGATCTCATCAGTTCTCCTTTATTTCCCATTTTATTGGGGCTCCCCTGGCTACAAGCTCATGATCCCCAAATTAACTGGAATAAGAAAGAGATTGCCTTTTCCTCTAACTACTGCTCCCAGCACTGTCTTACCCCAGCCTCAGCTTCCTGCTTGACAGTGGTTCCGGCATCTGACAATCTCCAGCACGTCCCCCCAGTGTACCTCGATTTCAAAGACGTCTTTGATAAGAAGAAAGCTGACTGTCTACCACCTCACCGATCCTACGATTGCCCCATTGAACTGTTACCTGGTTCTGAGATTCCTTTCGGGCGCATATTTCCCCTGTCTGAAGTAGAATTAAAGGTCCTTAAAAGCTATATTGATGAGAACCTGGAAAAAGGCTTCATTCGTCCTTCCTCTTCTCCGGCCGGAGCCGGTATTTTCTTTGTTGGGAAAAAAGATGGCTCTCTAAGACCTTGCATTGACTACAGGGAACTCAACAAAATAACTATTAAGAACCGATACCCACTTCCACTCATCCCAGAGTTATTCCAACGTTTCCGGACTGCCCAAATATTCTCCAAGTTAGACTTACGGGGTGCATATAACCTTATAAGAATCCGTACTGGTGACGAATGGAAGACCGCCTTTAGGTCCTGATTTGGACACTACGAATACTTAGTGATGCCTTTTGGGCTGTGCAACGCCCCAGCCACTTTTCAACATCTGGTAAACGATATTTTTTGGGACTATCTTGACAACTTCGTAGTCGTTTACTTGGATGACATCCTCATTTTTTCTGCCACCATTGAGCTACACCGAACCCATGTGAAAAAAGTTCTCACCATCCTCAAGAGACATAGACTGCGAGTTTGAGAAGACTATCGTCCAATTTCTAGGATTTGTCATCTCTACTGAAGGGGTTGCTATGGACCCACAAAAGGTCAAGGCGATTTAAGAATGGCCTGCTTCGGTAGACAAGAAAGGGGTTCAACGGTTTATCGGTTTCGCCAACTTCTATCGAAGATTTATTGTGGGTTTTTCCTCCATTGTCTCACCCATCACTCAGCTAACTCATCAACACAGTCATTTTCGGTGGTCCCAAGAGACTCAGGAAGCCTTTGCCAAATTAAAGACTTTATTCACCTCTGCACCAATTCTGCAGCATCCAGACCCAGTTCTGCCATTTGTGTTGGAAGTTGATGCCTCCGAAAACGCCACTGGAGCCATTCTTTCTCAAAGACGAGGTCCTAAGGCACTCCTGTACCCAGTAGCCTTTGCATCCCGGAAACTAAGTCCCCCAGAGAGGAATTATGATGTTGGTGACCGGGAATTACTGGCTATCAAGTTCGCTCTGGAGGAATGGAGATATCTGCTGGAGGGTGCGTCCCATCCTATCACAATTTTTACTGATCACAAGAACCTGGAGTGCCTTATTACAGCCAAACGCTTGAGACCCCGACAGGCACGATGGGCACTCTTTTTCTCCAGGTTCAATTTCCATATTTCTTATAGGCCAAGAATGGGAAAGCGGACGCACTCTCCCGGATTTTTCCAGAACCTCTCCAGTTAACTGAGCCCAGTACCATTTTGTCACCTCAAAATTTTGGTCTTCTTACCCATTCTGATTTGACAGCTGCAATCAGGGCAGCATCCAGTCACTGTACTGATCCAGAGGTACCCTCCTTGGAGAAGCACGAGAACTTGCTTTGGGCCCAGAATAAGATTTCCGTTCCCCTGGAAGTAAGACCTCTCATTTTAAGAACCTTTCATGATCATAAACTGTCCGGTCATTTTGGAACACAGAAGACCTCGGAATTAATTTCCTGTGCCTTTTGGTGGCCTGGTTGGAGGCGGGACTGCAAAGAATATATCTCCTCATGCATTACTTACCAGTGGAGTAAGGGGTCTAAGGCCAAGTCTTGGGGGCTGCTGAGGCCCTTACCTATTCCAGAACGGCCATGGGCAGAAATTTTGATGGACTTTATTGTCGATTTGCCACCTTCAGAAGGATTTACCACCATTCAGGTCGTTGTTGACCGCCTCTCAAAGATGGCACATTTTCTACCCATGATAGGCACTCCTTCTGCCCTGGACACAACCAACATCTTTATTAAAGAAATAGTAAGGCTGCATGGAGTCCCTGTTAGTATCGTCTCGGACAGAGGTGTCCAATTTACTTCTAAGTTTTGGAGGGAGCTCTGCAAGTCACTGGAAATGAAGGTTTGTCTCTCTTCCGTATACCATCTCCAGAGCAATGGACAGACTGAGAGAACAAACCAGACCTTAGAACAATATCTCCGTTGTTTTTGTTCCAGCTTCCAGGATGATTGGTCCTCTCTTCTGCCCTACGCAGAATTTGCCTATAATAACTCCATACATACAGCTACTAACCAAACACCTTTTTGGGCAAATTTCGGTTTTCACCCCTCTTTTCTTCCAGATTCCGTTCCTGAAACCTCAGTCCCTGCCGTCCAAGATCGAGTAACCTCCATCCAAACAAATTTCCAAAGCATCCAGGAGACCATGCAAGAGGCTCAAGACAGTTACAAGAAGCATTACGACAAAGTTAGAAGAAACCCTGACTTCAAGATAGGTGAGAAAGTTTGGCTATCCGCCACCAATCTCAAGTTACCTTTTCCTTCACGTAAATTGGGCCCTAGATTCATAGGGCCATTTAAGGTCAAAAGAATGGTGAATCCTGTAGCCTTCGAGCTAGCATTACCTAGCTCCTATAGGATACATCCAGTTATCCATGTATCTCTTCTAAAACCAGTGGTCCCCAGTCAATTTCCTGGAAGAGAGGAACTTCCCCCTCCTCCTGTTGAAGTTGATGGGGAAAATGAGCTTGAAATAGAAGCCATACTAAACTGCAGAAAGACGGGTAGACAACTTCAATATTTGATTAAATGGAAGGAGTATCCCCCCGAAGATAACTCTTGGGAACCCTCCGGGAACCTACATGCTCCACGGTTGATCAAAGCTTTCCACCAGGAACATCCAGAGTTAATGGCAAGTTTGGGTGTCCAGAGGCCGCCCCTTGGGGGGGGGGCACTGTCAGGGAAACAACCAAGATCAAGCCTGTCAGCATCGCTGTTTCCCTGCGCGCATGCGCGGCAGAATGGCGCTTCGGCGCATGCGCGGGCCAGCTGAAAGGCGCACGCGCATGTGCAATAGTGCACGCATAACATGAGTCCTCTGCCTGCCTATAAAAGCTGCCTTGCTGTTTAACAAATTGCTGGTTTGTCTCTCAGCTTCCCTGTGATCTTGTTCCTGTTACCAGCTTATCGATTACCTGTTTTGACCCGGATTGCCTTGACCTACTCTGACTCTCTTCTGGATTTGACCCCCTGGCTTGTTTTACGGACTTTGTTACCTCTGGTGTTTGACCCTCGGCCTGTACTCGGATTGCCATCTCCTGCCTTGACCCTCAGCCTGTGACCCGGATTTATCTTCAGTCTCCAGTACCTTGAACCTCTGCCTGTGTTTGACCCTCGGCCTGCTCTTGGATTTGCTCTCAGTCTCGTATCCTGGTTCCCAGCCTATCCTGGACTCTGTTTGACCCGCTGGGTCCTTCACCTGCCTACACCTGCACAACTACCCAGCTCCTCGCTGACCTTCACGCAAGATCAACCCATCCTGCTGGTAGCTTGTGCCTCTTCGTGCAATTCACCCTCTGTACCATCTCCAGGGGGTGGAATGCGCTTAGTCGCAAGAGTGAACCACTTTCTGCATCTTGGCTTCAGTGAGTACATTAACCTGACAGGTGGGGACTTTAATATTCCCCTGAACCCTACGGTTGATTTTACCTGCACTTCTGTCTCTGTCTGATTCATGGTTTCTGACAGTGACTAGAGAATTAAACTTCTACTTTCAGACGAATGCTAACTCAGACTGTGACCCAGGGACGTTATGGGAGGCTCATAAAGCTGTGATCAGGTGCATACTTATTAAACATGGCTCCCAGATCAAAAAAGAAAGGGGAAAACAGTTAGCTCTGCTCCTATCCAAACTTCCTACCGTGGAATCTTACCACAAACACGCCCCCCCATCATCTCTCTCCCTCGAATTTACTTACCTCCATGGTCAGATCAATGATCTACTGCGCTATAGAGCCAAGGCAGCATTGCAAATATGTCACAAAATGAGTTATGAATCCAGAGATAAATGTGGGAAAACTCTAGCTAGGTCAATTAGGGAACACAAACTGCAACCATATATCCCTCAAATCATGACACCGAATGCGCAAAAGACTGTACTGCCCAAACAAATCACACAGGTATTTAGGGACTTTTATGCTTCCCTATATAACTTGCCTACACTATCAAGTTCCCAATCCCTAATTGATGAATACATTGCATCTTCCCAGATTCCTAACAACTGAGGTCCAGGAGGAACTAGCTACCCAAACACTATAGCGGTCTAGCGCTGCCTGATATTCGGAAATACGATCAGGCCACTTACCTCAGTAGAATTATAGACTGGTGTCGTTGTCACTCCGCTAAACTTTGGGCACAACTAGAGCAGGCCCAAACTGACGTTTCATTAAAAGGTGCCCTATAGTGTTATGATCATCTCCCGCCAATGTTGAAATTGCGCCCTTTATTGGGTATGACACTTTGCTTAAGCTCACACATCTGCACACAGACTTCTCTCTCTACCCCAGATTCCCCCCTGTTCCCTATTATAGGGAACCCACATGTCTCTCCCGGTCACAATTCCCATACGTTCAGGACCTTACATCAAGGGGGTCGGGTTCAGGCATCCCATTTTTTGATGGCCCTCTATGGAACTGTTGATGGATGACACAGGCCCCTTTAAACTCCCCTTCTGGACTGCTATCCAGCTACGGCACTTTCTCAACTCTTTGCCACACCCACAGCTCTTTGGCTGTTCTCTGACGATCTTGGAAGAATACTGTTCAAACGAGGACACCCTTTCATGAGTCATATCTAAAACATAACCTATTAAACTGTCTGGCTGCACATTCACAATTACCATTCATACACAAATGGGAACGGGACTTGAAGCGTACGTTTATGCCTACCCAGCTGCAGTACATCCTGATTTTCCCTGAAATCATCAATCTTTAGGAAAATCCAGGAGACCAATTATAAACTTGACAAGATGGTACCTCACCCCTCACCTACTACACAAATTTTACCCCGCTACAAATTATCTCTGCTGGAGATGCCAGGGGGACAGAGGAATGCTACTCCACATATTCTGGTTGTGCCCTCAGCTAACCCACTTCTGGACAGCAGTCAGGGAAATCACTCAAAAATTCACTGAATACAAGATTCCTAATGATCTGGTCCATTTTGCGAACACCTCTTGAATGCCGCAAAGTCCTGTATCCCACTTCACTGTAAGAAACAATCACCGGTCTCAAATGTATGCTGGCGTTGCATGAGGTCAGAGGGCACGATGTTGCATATATTTTGGGAATGTGAGAAGATTAAGAGATTTTGCAAAATGGTTGAGGAAACGGTTAAGGATATTACAGGTGTGTCTCTTGGGGATAACCCGGCTGCATTTCTATTAAATGATGTCCCCATGTCGGTGGAAAAATATAAGAATTCCCTGCCTAAACACCTTCTCACAGCGACAAGGGCCTGTATACCGGCCCTGTGGAAAAGTAGGGTCCCTCCGACCAGAACACAGTGGTGGGCTAGAACTACAGAAATCCAACAAATGGAGAATTTGACTGATGCTGAAAGAACAGGATGAGAAATATTGGAAGATATGGGCTCCCTACTTGGCTTATAGAAGTAGAGAGCAAAAGAGGTAGATCACGTGCGATCGAACGGGAAGGGGAGGGGGCACCCCCTTCCTTTTTTTTTTTTCTGTTTTTTTTTCATACTTTTTGAGTTTTAGAGGGTGGGGGTTGGTACTAGGGTTAGGATAAGAGAAAAGGAAAATTATATGTGTCTATCGGGTAGATGAGATTGAGTTGCATTTAAAAGGAAATGTATAATGTTATAATTTGAAGATATACAGATGTAAGAGATGACATGAAGAACATGTGTTATATGTGGAATGTATTATATGATATTCAAAAATAAAGAAATTGAAGAAAAAAAAAGAAACAATCACCGCCGACTACAGCAGGTTGGCTTAATAAAGTGGAGGATATCAATAAAATGGAAGATCTAATACTCACTGCGCAGCATCAACAAGAAAAATACTCTAATGCCGCGTACACACAAGCGGACTTTTCGACTGGACTGATCTGACGGACAATTCGACCGTATGTGGGCTTCATCGGACCTGCAGCGGACTTTTTCGGTCGAAAATCTGATGGACTTTAGATTTGGAACACGTTTCAAATCTTTATGTCGGAACTCCGCCGGACCCAGTTCCTATCGAAAAGTCTGCTCATCTGTATGCTGGTCCAACGGCCGAAAACCGTCGCTAGGGCAGGCATTGGCTACTGGCTATTAACTTCCTTATTTTAGTCCGGTATCAGTGGAGGCCTGAACATCCGTATGATAAAGCTGAGTTGGTAAGAGCCTCAGCTACATGCAGTATACAGTGCTATGTTTTGGCAGTGGGATGGGAACTTCTTGTCCCACTTCCAGAACAAAATCTATGAATAAATATAAAGTTTTCTCTGATTGGCTGAGGCGGCTGAGGTGGAGAGATGGGCTGATGACATCACAGTTGTTCCATTGTTTGGTGCATTTTAAAAGGAAAATATTGCAGTCGACACCAGGGAAATGGTAGCTTATTATCACAATCCTCCTCACATCTATTGCCATTTTTTCCCTATGTATTTCTGGAAACTTTGACATAATATATCGTATATTGGTCACTGCTGTTTCATGGGTAGGGCAATCTAGCGGCATATTTGTGTTTGTTTCCAAAAGAAATTTAGCAATATTTTTGCTTTCAGTTTACCTCACAGGAAGTGATAAGGACACTATGGGGTTGATTTACTAAAACAAGAGTGCAAATTCTGTGCATGGTAGCCAGTCAGCTTCTAACTTCAGCTTATTCCACTAAAGTGTTTGTTACCCTAAAAAGCGTGTTTGTTCCCTTAAAGCATGTTATACAGTGGTTATGTTGTGTAATTTGGCCCCTTCTATAACCTAAGAAACCTTGCTGATCCTGCTTGGCTATACCCATCCCCCCCGGTGAACTGACCATGGTTTACCATGGCTGCTGAGCCTTGACACCATGGTCAGTTTATGTGCCTCCGTCATCCGCAGCCCTGCTCTAACCCCCCCACCCCCCGCCTGTCTGCTCTGTGTCAGCGCCATCCCCACTTGCTCATAACTACAAAAACATCCCATCCCCTCTGTAAAATAACCTTATGTGCCCCTGTGCCTGCGTCATATAAAAAAAGCTGCCGATCTGTACCTTATATTAGAACGTCTCCCGGCACTCACGTGACTTCTTAGCTTTCTCCTCTCTCCTCCCCTCCTCCCTTGCTGACGTCAGCGGGAGTTCTCGGCCCTGCCCACTATAGCTGTCAGCCGGGCAGAGGAGAGAGCTGAGAAGTCACGTGAGCACCGGGAGTCGCTCTGATATAGGTAAAGATCGGCAGCTTTAACACAGGCACAGGGACACATAATGTTATGTTACAGAGGGGACCCAGGTTTTTAGTGTAATGGCTTAACAACCCCTTTAAGCTTTGACAAAAATACCTGGAAGCTGATTGGTTTCTATTCAGAGCTGCCCCAGATTTTGCCAGATCAATAAATAGACCCCTCTATTTCTACCAAGATCAAGTGGTATTTTCTATAATTGCTAAAAATGTTCTTAGACTTAAAAATGAAAATGAATGCAGCCACCACATCTAAGGATTTGTAAGCTGCAATATATTACATTTTTGTTCTTAGGTTTAGTTATCCATTAACTAGATATGTGCAACTTGTTTTATTACGAATCAAAATGTTTACAAAATTTTTGTTATTTCGGAGATTCAAGATGTATAATTTCCGCATCACAATAGTAACAAATTTCAACGAATTTGAAATAGATTATAATGAAACAAATTTTTTGAGTTTGAAAATGAATTTAAATTCGAAAATTAATTTGCTTGAGGTGATTGTAGCAGTATGAATTCAAATTTGAAATAAAAACATATTGCAATAAATACAGTAAGGTATAAAAGTGAAATAAGATGAGTCCTACTTAGGCTGCTTAATAGAATAGAATATAATAAATTAGAATAAAACAGAATAGAAAAGAACAGAACCGAACAGAATAGAATATAGGATAAAAGAATAGAATAGAAAATAAAAAAATAGAATTTAATAAAACAGGAAAAAAAATTGAATAAAACAGAATGTAAAAATAGAATATAACAGAAAATAAAGAAATATAATAAAATGGAATAATAACATATTTTCTATTCTATTCTACTATGTTTAATTGTATTCTATTCTTTTTTATTCTGTTCTATTCTATTCCTTTATTTTCTACTTTATTCGGTTTTATTCTATTTCTTTATTTTCTATTCTATTTTATTCTGTTTTATTGTATTATACGAAGCAGTCTAAGTAGTAATCTAACTAATTTGTTCTTTTATTTTCTATTCCAGCCTATTAAATTCTAATATTTTTTATTCTATTCTGTTTTTTTTATTCTATTCCATTTTATAAAGCAGCCTAAGTAAGAATTATCGACTTATTTCACCATTATACCTTACTGTATTTACTGCAGTATGTTTCTATTTTGACTTCAAATTCCTCACAAAAGGACATGTGGGAAAATATACTGTATATGCATCATACAAATACATTCACATACACAACTACCTTAAAATACTTGGAAAGTGTGTTTAATTTTGAGGCAATCATTTTGAGCAGCACTCAGGTTTACTTATAGGCACTTGTTAGGCATGATTTGAATTTTTGTACCAACCGCAAAGGGAAGAAAAAAATCCAACACAAATCATTTGGTTAAAATAAGCCACCCTCTTTTGAAACAAGCTAGACAATACAATGCAGTGGTCTTATTAACTGATATTTATTTCAATTGGTTATGGAAAAGAACAATAATGAATAAAGGTTAAACTGTCTTTCAAAATTCTATTCAGCAGGAGATAAACTGGTGTTTGTTCATGACCTTGACCATTCTCATGTAGTTTCTAGATTCAAATCTTTATAAATTAAACCAGAATAATATACTTTAACAGAATACTGTATAATATTCTGTACTAGCACGTGGATGTGATACCATGGCAAATTATGTTTACAAAATTAAAAAAAAGACATTGTGGATAATAAATATATAGAATACTAGTATACTATACTAGAATAATGTAGCATATTATACCAGTATATTATAAAAGTAACGCTATACAATTTGTTTTACACATTTAATGGTGAGTGTTGGTAAAAATAAAAGTATACTATACTAGAATATATAGTATAATATACTAGTACATCATACAGATAGACTATGGGATTCAATGCAATAAGGCTTGTTTAATGTAATAGTGCTTACAGAATATGTCATGTTACCTATCAACTAATCTGCTTTAAAGGGTTAGTTCACCTGTACCACAAAACTGCCTATGCAGTTAAAGGGTGCCTGTAGAAAAAAAAAAACTGCACAGCTATGACTAACTTGGATAATGACTTTGCTATAGGTGTAGGCCTTATACATACTGTACTTTTTTTCGGCCAGGCTTTGGGAGGTACATAAATGGCCTACACCTATGGTAAAATCATTATCTAACTTTAGTTAAAGCTGCACAGTTTGTTTTTATCTACAGGTAGATACCCTTACATGCATAGGCAGTTTTTTTTTTTTTTTTTTGGTAAAGGTGAACTAACCCTTTAAGTATTCACTAGTGCATTAGACCACTTAATTGCTGATCTCTGGTTGCTATGAGAACATTACATCATTGCTCTTTGCATCAATTGAACAAATAGGCTGCAATGAACAGAAAATGTGATAATTAAGACAAAATGTCCTGGTTACCAATGGCATAAACATTTTAAATAAGAATGAAATGGATATAACACCTTTAAAGAAGCAGTGTCACAAAAACCTTTGTACTAAAAGCACATTTAAACTGGTATACTCAAATTAACTTATGCTTGGACATGAATATATTCCTATTACAAGGTTTAAATATACACTCTGTTCGGCTAACTATTTGGCTGCTTTCACACCGAGGTGCTTTACAGGCGCTATATCGCTAAAAATAGCGTCTGCATAGCGCCTGTAAAGAGCCTCTCCTCTCACTCCAGTGTGAAAGCCCGAGTGCTTTCACACTGGAGCGGTGCGCTGGCAGGACGCCAAAAAAAGTCCTGCAAGCCGCATCTTTGACTCCACTCCTACAGCGCCCCTGCCCACTGAATTCAATGGGCAGCGCTGCCGAAGAGCCGGCAAAGCGCCACTTTGCGGGCTCATTTAACCCTTTGTTGGCCGTTAACAGGGGTTAAAAGCGCCCTTTACGGTAAAGGGCCGCTAAAAATTGCGGCGCTTTACCGCCGACGCCCCCAACGCCCCAGTGTGAAAGTAGCCTTTAGAGTCATGCAGGGCACGGATTAGCTTTCCAGGATTGTTTTTGTCCTTAAAATGTTTGATTACATTCAATAACACTGCTGAAAGAAATCACCTGATCACAGCTAACATGTTCTCCAACACCTTCTCCAATGGCTGAGGTGTTGTAGCCACAAATTCAGTAAAGCAATGAACTTGATGAATTCAGGACAATTGTATGTTTTCCTGTATTTAGCACTGCCTGTTCATTGAGGGATCATTCACACTTTGCCGTTCCAGTGCTTTGCATTAACACTTGCGGTGTCACCAGCACACCAAGATCTCCAAAATGGGTCCAAAGCTTTAACCAGCGATCACATTGTTATAGCAGATAGCAATATTTTTGAGCCACGCAGGACCCCTTTATCAGGCATGTGGCCATGTGATGAAGGGGTCCTGCATGGCTCCAAAATGTTGCTATCTGCTGTATCAATATGATCACAGATTAAAGCTTTGGACTCATTTTGGAGATCTTGGTCTGCTGGTGACATCACTCTCTCTGACTATACACAGTTCCAGCCGGTGGTCACTTCAGTACCCACTTATAAATACAGCCATCTCTACAGGAACATGTGCGATGGGAATTGTGCGTTGATGCCTTAAGATGCGCTGCGTTAGAGAAATGCAAAATGCCTCAATGCACCATAACGGACAAAAAAAACGACAAGCAGCATATTATTTGATTTTTTTATCACAACGCGTTGTAGAGTGTGTCTGTACATTGTGGTATACTGCAAAATAATTTAAAACTGCCATGTGCTAGCACATGTATTGTGGGTTAAAGTGGTTGTAAACCCTCACATATACCCAGTAAAGTGACTGGCCTCAGGTGATGCACAGTAATTAAACATATCCTCCTACAGTACTATCTTGTTGTTGTACCTCTTTATCTGCGGTCTTCACTTCTCTACATCCGTTCAAAGTCCAAAATTTATAAAGCTTGCCTGAGCTGGCAAAAAAAAGGTGGCAGAGAGCTGAAGTTACACTATGCAGGGCTCAGTGAGGAGAGCTCTGACAGCTGATTGGAGGGAAGGGACACACCCACCTTCACACAGCACACAGGAACAGACCTAAGGCTGTAAATCGGTTGGAGCTCTCTGCCCTGTCACCATTTCTCTTTAGGTATCAGGAAAACTTGTCTGAAGTGATTCATGCTTATAGCAGAGGAACGAGTCATCAGCCAGAAACTCCACTTAGTGCTTCTAATTGAGACAAGTACACACTATAGAGGGACATGTCTGAGGTTTAAAACCACTTTAATGTGCATAGTGATTACTGCAGCACACCACCTGGAAAATGTAAATAGACCCTGAGTGATTTTATTTTTCAAGAATTGCTGGAAAACCTAATTCCAGAATTTGATCGCTCCATGTTTTTTTTATTTTAAATTTGTGTTTATATCATATGAATGTCCAACATTCCATACACCATTATCATTATGAAATATATACGGTAACCCCTTTTAAAAGACAAATGAATAAAAAAGAATTGCAGCCAAGTTATAAATAACCCCCTCACCTTTTCCTCCTTAAAACATTCAGGACGTGAGAGAAATCTCTTTAACAGGGACACAAATTTAAATCTATCAAAGATTTTAGCCCTCCCCAAAAAAAAGGTTGACCGGTGTTCTATCGTAACCACTTGAGCCCTGGAAGAATTGGCTGCTCAATGACCAGAGCATTTTTTGTGATGCGAAACTGCGTCGCTTTAACTGAAAATTGCGCGGTCTTGCGAAACTGCGCCTAAACAAAATTGACGTCCTTTTTTCCACACAAATAGAGATTTATTTTGGTGGTAATTGATCATCTCTGTGGTTTTTATTTTTTGCGCTATAAACAAAAAAGAACAACAATTTTGAAAAAAAACACAATATTTTGTACTTTTTGCTATAATAAATATCCCCAATTTTTTTTTTTTATAAAAAGCTATTTTTTTTCTCAGTTTAGGCCGATATGTATTGATTGGTTTGCACAAAAGTTATAGCATCTACAAAATAGGGGATAGATTTATGGCATTTTTATTATTATTTTTTTCTTACTAGTAATGGAGGCGATCTGCGATTTTTATCGTGACTGCGACATTATGGCGGACACATTTTTGGGACGATTGACAATTATACAGCGATCAGTGCTATAAAAATGCACTGATTACTGTATAAATATCATTAGCAGGGAAGGGGTTAACACTAGGGGGCGATCAAGGGGTTAACTGTATTCCCTGACTGTGTGTTCTAACTGTAGGGGGAGGGGACTGACTATAGGAGATGACAGATTGTGGTTCCTAGCTATTAGGAACGCACGATCTGCATCTCCTTTTAGAACAGTGATTTGCGTGTTTACACACACGTCCCTGTTCTGCCTCTCGTGCCCGTGATCGCTCGTGGCCCCCGAGTACAGCGGGAACGCATGCACCTGCTATCCCGCTTAAAGGAGCTGACGTATAGCTACGACGGCTCGCTGGATTGTGCCGACCTGCCGCAGTATATTGACGGCGGCTGGTCGGCAAGTGGTTAAAGTCAGATTCAAAAAAGATAATAGTTTACATTGGGTATTGTAAAATAATAATGAAAGCTTTTGAGAAAACATTGAAAATGTAGGCCTAGGCCTAGTATACGCGGGCCAAATTTCGGGCGGCATTGGCTGGTTGAAAAGAAACCGGCCGACATTCAGCCCATGTGTACTGCACCTGGTCGAACAGAAGCCGGCCGATCGGTCGGCTTCTGTCAATGGGGCATGCCAAAAAAGGTCTGCCGACCGACTCCTGTTCCAATGGCTGAGAGCACTGATCGGAGTGTTCTGGCGGGGGGCTGTCCCCCTGTCAGAACACAATAGAACAGCAGGTAGAGATCACTGTACTAAAATTGCATGGATAGTACAGTGGGTCCTCCACAGTTGTGAGGTTTTTTTTTTCGTTCACCCCTGCTGGGTTGAACAAAAACATCTAATAGTGTGTACTAGGCTTAACAGGAAAAACCTTTAGATTGTCTATAAAAGATGTAACATTGCTGCTAAAGTGCATAGCAGTCAATCAGGAAGCAGCTTTCAACTGTTTTTTCCAACAAGACCACTGCAGCTGATTTCTTTTCTTTATAGGTTTAGCTTTATTGTTTGGACGACTGAACAATATAGAACACATAGTCACAGACCATTACTTAGTAAGTGTCCAAACAAAAAAAAAAGAAGCAAAATCTAGTTACCCGACGCAACTAATCAGCTATCAAGCAGTTTAGTATCCTCAGACTATCATAATTTACGCTACACTTTGCCCATTGTTTTTCACCATTTTCAATTACCATAATAATATTAAGGTAAGAAGGAAATAAGGCCAAATGACCTTGCTGTCAGATTAAGGTCCTAGATTTGCAAAAAAGCAACATATATGGGCCTAGACTGATGAGATTCTGGAGCCGACAGTGGAAAATTGACTAGTATTCGTTTTTTAAGTCTTTCCTGCGTAAATTTTCAGGGAGAAAATATTAGATTTTTTTAATGTTGTTTTTTTTGTATGTGAAACTGTGCAAATACAAGTTTTTTCATTATAGAGATGTGGGGACACAATAAAAACGGTATATAAATGTGCATATTTGGAATCTGACTAGTCATGGTGGGCTGAAAGTTATGAAGAGACAGTTCTCTTATTTTAGCAGTTTCTGCTAAAGTTCAGTTTAAATGCCAATATCTCAATGTATCTTCAGAAGATTGTCATCCTGAGATTGTATACTAGTAGTGTTCATGGGGGTTAGGTTGCAAAAAACGGAAACCTGTCATGAACAGGCAATGAGATTATACAGCACAGTCCACAGAGCTGGGATCAGTTTAATTTCCCTAATGTTATTTAAGCACCGTGACACTGCTTCTCTAAAGGTGCAAGCCTAAATTCTGTATTTTGCATACATTTATTCAATATTTATTAAAAATACAAAGTTAAAGCATATTCACAGGACATAACCAGCAACGGGCAGCTTTCAGATACAAAAAGCAGCTCGTGGGGACATTTTGTAGCAGTTATTCAGGGTAAAATTATTTTTTAAAAAATCACAAACAGTACGGAAAGTTTTAGCGTTAGTGAAATGTATTTTGCAGTAAAGCATTGAGGAAAAAATATATCATTGCACATTTCAACCAAGTACATGAAAAGCCAGATATTCAAAGGTAATCCACTCTGCTTAACAAGTGTTCACTCTTGCACAGATAGGCTAAAATATCACTTTTATAAGCTCTTTTCTTGTTATAATCACATATTTTATATATATATTTATATAATCTTTTAATCTATTTTTTTTTAACATACGCCTTAAAGCCTTAATAGACGTGTCCCCTTGTTTCTTCTTCCTCCAAGTGTCATCAGCTAACAATGGTTGTCCGATACGCAAATAAGCTTGGTGAAAGTAAACATTTTACATACAACCCCCTCAGTTCATCAGTCAGTCCATCATGCTGTGGCTCTGTCTCCTCCAGTAGCTGAAAAGATTAAAACCCCATGAATCAAGGGCTAAAATCTGTCCAAGCTTTGGAGTAAACTGATTCACAGTTTAGGGGTTTGGAATAGTGAATGGAAACTTCCTGTGAGACAGCCATTTTTAATATGACTTGCAGTGCTTTTACCTAAAAGTGCAAAGTCTTTTGCTACTAAAAAAAAGGCAGGAAATAAGCAATTCTTGGTGTATTTGTCCTTGAACAAGCGCTTCTTTAACACATCAACATACAGACTAGACACAGCATAAAAATCAAACTTTGCGTGCACAAGACACTGCTGCAGTTAATCCTGTCTGACAGTTTTTGCAGAATTTTTAGAGACCACAACGGTCAGCAATATCTTCTCCATCGTTTTAACAAAAACATTTTTTTTCAGAGGTGTTCCACTTTCTGTGGTCTATTTCTTTGTTTTGTTTTTTTTCTTTTTACATATACATGAAACATGAGCAGACTTGGGACTCACAAAACAATATGTAGAAGGTGCAAAACTACCTTAAAAATGAAAAACAAACAAAAAAAATTAAAAAAAAAAAAAGGAAGCATAAACTGTATTTTGTGTGTTTACTCTGCATAGCTGAATTCTATGTAACTCCCATGGTCGTGGAAGGACAAGACATGAACCCCTACTGGATTACTGGCCCTACCATAACCATGAGTGTTATTGCAAGTCCTGTACAAAGATTTGATGATAGAAATATGATTTTCCACGTCTTCTGCTCACTAGATGATAAAAAAAAAAACAGATTTTGGAGGCAGTCAGAAAACTTGAAAATAATAATAAAAATATTAATAATAAAAAAGAGATGATTGGATAATTTACAAGCAGCTCATCCTGGCATCTTTTGAGAGGGCAGCAGTGGTGGTGCCCCCATCTATAAGGTAAACAGCTGTGCTCGACTTTGAGTGGCTGAAGGTGTCATCGCCCCCATTGTTGTTGACTTCACAGTCCTGACGCTCAGTGGGGATGGCCCATGTAGAGGGACGCCATCGTTTTAGGGAGTACGGTGTCTTTACCCTCTTCTTTATCTTCTCGCCTGAGCCAGCCCGACTGTCTGATAGCGTATCACCTAAATAACAAAACAAGTTTTCAGTACCTTACAGGAATAAGATTTCAAAGCTTTATTTTCACCCAATGTAAGAAAGATATATAGGATAGCATAGGAACAGGGACCACTGAGGTCACAATTCTAACAAGGACTCAGGGCTATAAGAACTGCAATTCTATTTTCTTAAAAAGTACTCCTTATTTCAACCTGATCTACTCAGTGAAGAAACAATATGTACCTAGAAGAGCCAAAATGGGGCTGTTTACTGATCTGCCGGAGATCTCCAGACATCTACGAACTCTTATATTTTTCATTCTTTTAGCAGCTAAAATAACTATAGCATGTGCATGTAAATCACCGGTAATCAATGTTACGTTGGTGAAACACAAAATATCAAGGATTATGATCAACGAAAAACTAACTAGTATTCGATGAGATAAAGCAAACTAGGTTTGAAAAGTGTGGAATCCCTGGATTGCTTATCTTCAGGCTCCCTGAATACTAAGCTATTTTGTGAGGGGAGGCCTGGGTTGAGGGGACCTACCCTACTCTACTCTTTTCTGATTCTTTCTTTCGTCTTTTCCTTTTCATTTTTCACTTTTCTTGTTATTGGTTCTGTTATACCATAATAATAATTTTTGGTAGGATGCTACCGGGGACTCCAACTATGCAATTTTTTTTTTATTACCGTATATACTCGAGTATAAGTCGTTCCGAGTATAAGTCTAGGCCCTAATTTACCACAAGAAAATGGGAAAAACTTATTGACCCGAGTATAAGACTAGGGTGAGAAATGCACAGCTACTGTAAGTGGAAAAGAGGGTCAACAATGCCCATTTGCATGCCTCACTGTGCCCATTTGCATGCCTCACTGTGCCCATTTGCAGCCATAGGTCCCCTGAACTTCAAACTCGGTGGTTAAGGGTTCCTAGATGCCCCCTAGCTGCAGCCAAAATTTGGGGTCTCTGAACCCAAAGGGTCCCGAAATGACCTTGCTGCAGATGGACACAGTTGACCGAATTTGGGGCCCCGTATCTCTGGGCCACTTAGTGCTAAGAACCCCAAATTTGGTGTGCAAACCCAGTGGAACTAGCACCATAACATTTCCAAAGCTGGGGTTCCTAGCACTAAGTGGCGCTGAGATATGGGGCCCCAAAGTCGGTTCAGAAAATGTCAAGCACTTTTCTGCAGCAGAGAATGACATTTTCCAAACCAATTTTGGGGCCCCGTATCTCAGGGCCACTTAATGCTAGGAACTTCAGCTTTGGATATGTTGTGGTACCAGTTCCACTGGGTTTGCACACCAAATTTGGGGTTCCTAGCACCAAGTGGCCCTGAGATACGGGGCCCCAAATTCGGTTCGGAAAATGAAATTTTTTGCTGCAAAAAAGTGCTTGACTCGAGTATAAGTTGAGGGGGGCACTTTCAGCACAAAAAAATGTGCTGAAAAATTCGACTTATACTCGAGTATATACGGTATGTTTTGTTTATGTTTAATTGGTCTGAGTCACTGATCATATTGGATAATGCATCTTGTTTTGACAATTTTCTGACAACTATTTGAGCGTAAACTTCTGTATGATGTTTTAAAAATTGTAATAAAAACTATTGGAACAAAAAATAAAAAGTACTCCTTACTGACTGAAATAATCTACAGGTACTTTAAAGTGGTTGTAAACCCCATTCATGAAATCTGACCTAGGCATATATATCTGTAGTGTTTAGGTATCTCTCTCCAAAGCGCTGAGTGCGTTTGTCTCTGGTGTTTCATTCCTCTGTTATCAGCAGTCACTTCTGACAAGTTCTCTGACACATGAGATAACAGCAGCTGAAAATTTGTGTCTGGGAGGGTGCTTAGAGGTAGATAAGCAGAGAGTTTGTCTATTCAGACTACAGCTCTGCATGTTCCTTCGTTCCTCTGCCTATGTGGAGGGGGTGTCCCTTTTCTTTCAATCAGCTCACACACAGTGTAAGCCCAGACTCCCCAAACACTGCTGAACGAGGAAGAAAGGTTTCTAACATGATCTGCACTTTACAAAGAGTGTAGAAAAGGAAAGGCTGCAGATATACAAGGAAAACTTATGTAGGAGGATATGTTTCATTTTTGTGTATCATATGAGGCTATTCACTTCACTGGGTATATGTGAGGGTTTACATCCACTTTAAGCTCCTACTTCATGTTATCCTTCTCTTCTATGTGCTTAAAGCCATGTACAGTACAGATGAGAAGGAAAAGATACATAGTGGTACTGGCAGTAAAGAGTTCTGAGGTAGTGAATTTGGGTTTGGAGCTCAATTGATTTACAGTATCTCACAAAAGTGAGTACATCCCTCACATTTCTGTAAATATTTTTTCATGTGACAACACTGAAGAAATGACACTTTGCTACAATGTAAAGTAGTGAGAGTACAGCTTGTGTAACAGTGTACATTTGCTGTCCCCTCAAAATAACTCAGCACACAGCCATTAATGTCTAAACCACTGGCAACAAAAGTGAGTACACCCCTAAGTGAAAATGTCCAAATTGGCCCCAATTAGCCATTTTCCTTCCCCGGTGTCATGTGACTCGTTAGTGTAAGAAGGTCTCAGGTGTGAATGGGGAGCAGGTGTGTTAAATTTGGTGTTATCGCTCTCACTCTCTCATACTGGTCACTGGAAGTTCAACATGGCACCTCATGGCAAAGAACTCTCTAAGGATCTGAAAAAAATAATTGTCGCTCTACATAAAGATTGCCTAGGCTAAAAGGAGATTGCCAAGACCCTGAAACTGAGCTGCAGCACGGTGGCCAAGACCATACAGCGGATTAACAGGACAGGTTCCACTCAGAACAGGCCTCGCCATGGTCAACCAAAGCAGTTGAGTGCATGTGCTCAGCGTCATATCCAAAGGTTGTCTTTGGGAAATAGATGCATGGGTGCTGCCAGCATTGCTGCAGAGGTTGAAGGGGTGGGGGGGTGTCAGCCTGTCAGTGCTCAGACCATACGCCGCACACTGCATCAAATTGGTCTGCATGACTGTCATACCAGAAGGAAGCCTCTTCTAAAAGATGTTGCACAAAAAATTCCTCAAACAGTTTGCTGAAGACAAGCAGACTAAGGACATGAATTACTGGAACCATGTCCCGTGGTCTGATGAGACCAAGATAAACTTATTTGGTTCAGATGGTATCAAACCTGTGTGGCGGCAACCAGGTGAGGAGTACAAAGACAAGGGTGTCTTGCCTACAGTCAAGTATGGTGGTGGGAGTGTCATCGTTTGGGGCTGCATGAGTGCTGGGGAGCTACAGGTCATTGAGGGAACCATGAGTGCCAATATGTACTGTGACATATTGAAGCAGAGCATGATCCCCTCCCTTCGGAGACTGGCCCACAGGACAGTACTCCAAAATGATACCGACCCAAAACAAACCTCCAAGATGACCACTGCCTTGCTAAAGAAGCTGAGGGTAAAGGTGATGGACTAGCCAAGCATGTCTCCAGACCTAAACCCTATTGAGCATCTGTGGGGCATCCTCAAACGGAAGGTGGAGGAGCACAAGGTCTCTAACATCCACCAGCAATGTGATGTCGTCATGGAGGAGTGGAAGAGGACTCCAGTGGAAACCTGTGAAGCTCTGGTGAACTCCATGCCCAAGAGGGTTAAGGCAGTGCTGGAAAATAATGATGTCCGCACAAAATATTGACACTTTGGGCCCAATTTGGACATTTTCACTTGGGGGGTGTACTCACTTTTGTTGCCAGCGGTTTAGACATTAATGGCTGTGTGTTGAGTTATTTTGAGGGGACAGCTAATTGACACTGTTATACAAGATGTACACTCACTACTTTACATTTCCTCAGTGTTGTCAAATGAAAATTTATAATAAAATATTAACAAAAATGTGAGGGGTGTACACATTTTTCTGAGATACTGTATATACCAGGGCCAGATTTTTCATTAGACCACACAGGTTATTGCCTAGAGCGTCAGGGGCAGCACATGGCCACCCAAGCCACTTTAAATTCATGCTGGCTACTGCTACTTACAGGCTTACAGAGCCTGTCAGGCCAACCCTCCTGCATATTAATTAAAACAAAACCCAAATTTAAGTGGGGCGGCACAGTGGTGTAGTGGTTAGCACTTTCGCCTAGCAGTAAGAAGGGTCACTGGTTCGAATCCCAACCACGACACTACCTGTCTGGAGTTTGCATGTTCTCCCTGTGCCTGCGCGTGTTTCCTCTGGGTACTCCGGTTTCCTCCCACACTCCAAAGACATGCTGGTAGGTTAATTGGATCCTGTCTAAATTGCCCCTAGTATGTATGAATGTGTGTTAGGGACCTTAGATTGTAAGCTCCTTGAGGGTTAGGGACTGATGTGAATGTACAATGTATATGTAAAGCGCTGCGTAAATTGACGGCGCTATATAAGTAACTGAAATAAATAAAATAAATAAGTAGGTAGATAAAAACGTGTTTCTGGTTGATTCTCTACAATACTGTGGACACATTCCTAGTTATGTCACAACAGTGTTGATTGTGCCTCTGTAGACACATTCCTGGTTGTATTGGTATTGATCGATTCTCTGCAGATACAAACCAGGTTGTGTCAATATAGTACTGATTGTGCTTCTGTGGACAAGTTACTGGTTGAGTTAGGCCTGGTTCACACCTTAGCATTTTTTAGTGCATTTTCAGTTTTGCAGAAACACACTACAGTCCATTTAATATAGGTCACGTTCATTTTTGTGCATTTTATAGAAAGGGTCAGGGAATTTTTTCTTGTTTTTGGTTCCATAGAATTCAATGGATCAAAAACATGTATTGAAAAATGCAAAATGCATCTGGAACATGCAAACTGCAATCTGCATAGGTGTGAATTAGACCTTACTGATTTTATCTCTGTGAACAAATTCCTTGTTGTGTCACTATGGTACTGATTGTGTTTCTGCAGACATGTCTTAGTTGTGGCAGTATGGCACTGCCTGTGTACTGTGCCTGTGGACACATTTCTACTTGTGTCGGTAGGTACTAATTTTGTCTCTTTGGATGTTTGTGTTTATTTGTCCTGATATTTTTTGCAATTCTGTTTTTTTATACAGTTGAAAAAAAGTTGAATCCACAGTGTATATAACTATGTGGAACATATATGTGGTATGTGTGTGCATGTGTTGGGCTGGAGCAGTGTCCAGAATAGTTGTTGGAAAGGATGGGCACAAGTAGCTGGCCTAGGGGGCAAAAAAATAAAGATACTCCACGGACCCTGGTCAGGGCCATGGAGTATCTTGCTCGCATTGTATAAAATGGATAGAAGCCATTGTTATAAAATGATTGTACATATAAAGAATGCCTGGTGATCATATAAATTCTTAGAAAGGTTTTACCCCACAGCACAGGGATATCAGCTCTAAAACATAATCTAACCCCAAATAGTTTTCCTAACTCTCACCTTTTCCTTGACACTTAACCCAAAGATTAAATATCGACCTTAACACTTCACCTAATGCTTAAAAGTAAAATTCACCCTAAACCTAAAGTAGAACTATAGGCAAAACTTTTTTATTTCATTTTGACTAGAGTGAGAGAGGGTTATAACCCTTCAGATTTTATTTTCGCCATCTGTGTCCCATTGCAGAGATTCCCCTTCTCTTCCTGTCCCATCTCCAAACAGGAAGTGAAAGGAAATCTCTGCAAATGAAGGAAATTCCTTAGAGACCCCTAGGTCACCAGAACTAGTGTCCCCATTGGAAGATTTCCCCTCTAATACTTTTCTGGGGACATCCCAAACTTTGGGATTTTCTTTTACTTTTAGTTTCAATGATGATGGTAAACATAACAAATAGAGAGGGTGAATCTCCCTAAAGGGAGTACAGACAGCAATAAAAACTGACAAACTTTCCAACCCTTCTCCACTCCATCCAAAGCTAAAAAAAAAAAGGTTTGCCTTCAGTTATATTTTAACCCTGAAATAAAAACATATTAACCCTTAAATCTTTACCAAGAAAAAGAAGGTAGTTGTCATTGCTGACTTACCTTTAAAAATGATAGCTGTCTGGCTAGTATTCTGACCCTTGGACTTCTGGACTTTCTCAGGCACTGACCTGGAACAAGTATCCAAATCAGGAAAGCCAAATCAAAGTCAGAAGTCCTTTTTCTGCATACCTGTTTTGCATTAGAAGTTAAAAGTATTGAAACTAGGGGAGCAGCTTGATAGTCAGGCAACTAGCATTTGCAGAATGGATGTCAGCAATGGAAGCCTTTATATTTTTTATCAGGTAAGGTGTCCTTTGAACTTAAAGTAGAACTATAGGTAAAACTTCTTCTTTTTTTTTTTTTGGATAGAGTAAGGGGGTTATAACCCCTGTCTGATTTTTTTTGTTCACCATCTGTGCCCCATTGCGGAGATTTACCTTCACTTCCTGTCCAATAGCCAAACAGGAGGTGGGGGAGAATCCCTGCAAATTAAAGGAATTTCTTGGGGACCCCCAGGTCACCTGAACTAGTGTCCCTATTGGAAGATTTTCCCTCTATTACTTTTCTGGGGACAACCCAAAATTTGGGATTTTCTTTTACTTTTAATGATATGGAAAACAGGACAAATAGAGAGGGTGAATCTCCCTAATGGGGCACAGACCGTAATAAAACCTGACAGGTGTTCTAATCCCTCTCCACTCTATCCACAAGAAAAAAAAAAAAAGTTTTGCCTTTAGCTGTACTTTAAAGTAGAACTATAGACAAAAAAAAAGAGCAAGGATGGTTATGACCCCCTATTAAAAATTTTCAACCATCTCCTCCCTTTGTAAAGATTTCCCTTAACTTCCCTGCAAATTAAGGGATTTTTTTGTGGACCCACAGGTCATCAGAACTAGTGTCTGAATTGGAAGATTACCCCTCTATTACTGTCCTGGGGACAACCCAAAACTTGTGATTTTCTTTTTCTTTCAATGATAATGGTAAACAGGACAAACAGAGAGAGTGAATCTTCTTTTCTGGGGCACAGACAGCAATAAAACCAGCAAGTGTTCTAATCCCTCTCCCCACTCTATCCAAAGCTAAAAAAGTTTTGCCTTTAGTTATAATTTAACGGAACTCTTAAAGTGGTTGTTAAGCTACTATATTAAATTCATACCATCCTCTCTGTTTAATAATATAAGGTGCCCCAGTGCCTGTGTTTTGTTAAAAAAATGCAGCTATATACCTGATTTCAGAACGTCACTTGGCACTCACGTGGCCAGCCGTCTCTCTTGACCTGACAGCTCCAGCGGGCGGGCCTGAGAATCCCAAGCTGACATCAAGAGTGGAGGAGGAGAGAGGCGCTGGTCACGTGAGCTCCGAGCGGGGCTCTAAAATCAGGTATAAAGCTGCATTTTTTTTACTAAGCACAGACAGTGGGGCACCTTACATTATTAAACAGAGAGGATAGTGTGAAATTTTAACTGTAATTTCAGCAGCAGGAGGGGAGGAGCGGGCACTGACACAGAGCTGACAGGCAGGGAGGGAGGGGGGAGAGGAAGACAGAGGAGGACAGGAGAACTGCGGATGAAGGAGGCACATAAACTGACCACAGTGTCAGGGCTCAGCAGCCATGATGAGCCATGGTCAGTTTACAGGAGGGAGGGCAGAATCAGGCAGGATGAGCCAGGTATTTCAGGTGTTACAGGGGGCCAAATTACACAGCACAAACACTGTGCTGTTTAACATGCTTTAAAGATACAGGATATATATATATATATATATATATATATATATATATATATATATATATATATATATATATATATATATATTTTTTTTTTTTTAGGGTAACAAACACTTTAACTCCCTAAAATCCAAACTCTAATCTTAACCCTTGAGTTCATCATTACCCCCTAACTCTAATCTTAATCCCAACCTTAACTCCTTAAAATCCAGACCTACCTTATAAGCTCCAGATGCTACCAGTCCCCTTTCGAACACTACCGGTGTCCAGAACCGATAGCAACTATTCAATAAATAATCCTTTGCGAAACAATTATAGTAACAACACTGAATATTTGTATTGCTAAAAGTCCAACATTTTACAACCTTGCAGCATACTGCACCCTTATTAACAAAAAATATTACAAGTTACCATTTTGAAGAATATTTGTTTTCCACTATCTTCTTATGTTTCTTCAGGGTGATCAATATCACAGAAGAAATCTTTGCCTCTTAACCCAAACACTAAAATTGTGGTTCACAATAGATATGTTGTAACTGCCTAGTTGTAAATGTTAGACACTACTCAGATAGCAAAGATAACTTGTCACAAATTTGAGGCAGTGTTGAATTATAAGTCTGTTAACGTGCTAACTTGTTAACATATTAACTGGCAAGTTGTACACTTGCAGAGCACTTGAAGCACAAGTTCTAGTTGACACTTTTCCAATTTCTAGCAAATTTGCGTGGCAAGTCTCTTGCAAGAGCAAAGTTGCAGTGGTGAGTCTACCGCAAGAGCACTGCAATTCTACAGCATGAAAATTCAGCCACAGTGACCCCTGTGGTGGGATGACTATTGCACAACATAACTGAACCAGAACTTGTAGAAGACCTGCAGAATGTTTGCAAAGAAAGCTGATCTGGAGTCATCCAATGCGGACTTGCTGCAATTGTGCAACAAACTTGTGAAGCAAGTCATTGTCAAACTTGCAGCACAATTACTTGCTATCTGGGTACTTTGTTACAGTTACTATTATATGCATTAATGCTTGTGCTATGAGTTTATATGTATTCAAAGCAACCTAAGCCAATGGACCCCAAATTCCCAAGATAATAGTACTTAGGTAGCACAGAAATAATTTTTGTAGTGAGAAAAAGAGTGTTTTGCTTTTGAGACGTTTTAACTGAAAATACATTTAAATGATGGTGGTGCCATTTTGGCACCAATATCTAGGCCACTAGCTTGGATGAAATATAAGTAACTGGCTCCTTATTGCTTGAAAGATGACTTTACCAAAATTAGTGATTTTTATCCAGGAAATTGCACAGCATATTAAAATGAATGGTTCCGATCTCAGCAGTTATATGGACATTCATAATCAACGGCATATTACACAGAAGGTTATAAGTAGCGTTATCACGTAAATACATAATTACTCAGTAAATACTGTAACTTAGATATATATATATATATCTATATCAGAGAATTTAAGCTTACATTGTGTGCTGCAGTTATCCATAATACTGGAGGTGGACAAGTCCAGGGAGTTAGGTCTCTGTGCTCTCCTTGTCTGGCGCTGTCTATGTTCTACAGAAGGAACCTGTGCTCCTGGATCTTGCTGTATACACTGGCTGCTGTTGTTATTGTTATTTGAGTTCACCCTGCTGGTTTCCTGTGGCCGATCCCTCCTTTCCACTAGTCGGTCTAGTACAGACTCATCCTGCCCAGCCTGTTGTTCTCTCCTCAGCAGTGGTTCATTCTCATCTGGACTAGAGTTGATGTTCAGACGGCTGTCCTCACCTCTGAATTGGTTTTGTAGCATCTCCTGTGCCCTGAGGGTCACTGAGTTGGTATTGGGACCTAAGACTGTATTTGAATGCTGGCTTGAGGGTCCCTGAGAGTTCACATAACCTGTCCTACCTGCAGCTGTGGATACTGTCACCACATGAGGTTCTGCAGCGCTCACGGTGTTCATTTTGGCCACTCCTGTTTCGACATGCTTCAAGTTAGATTTGTGCTTGCTGCCAAATTTAAGCCTAGACTCTTTGCCAGAGGATTTAGTATTTAGTTGAAGGGTGGTAGGTCTTTTGGGAAGGTTTTGTTGCTTAGGAAGAGGATAGTGTTGTGCAGGATGTATGTCTTGTACTAAGCAAGCTTGGCCATTTCCCACTTGTGTAAAATCCTGCTGCCCTGTGGATTCCACTGCCAGCTTAATTAGTGGGTAAAATAAGTTAGAGCTTGTGCTGCTTAGTGGGTCAGACCCACTGAACTGTTTCAGGGAATGTTCCATAAGGTTCTCATCTGAGCTTTCCTTCAGGTTCTTATCAACTTCTTTTGGATCCAGCTTATTGGTCTCTAAGTCTTCCTCTGTGAGCTGCAGACAAACAGGAGTGGGTCCAGTAGGCTGTATGCCATGCATAGCTTCATCCGAGTACTGGACCTCTGATATTGTGGTCATACCAGTGCTTGGTGTAAGTCCTGTAGTGTTGGTACTGGTAGTGTTGGTTGACAAGCTGGTTACACTGGTCTCTGGGCTAGGGAGACGTGCCTGAGCCTGCTGCCGTTCATAGTTAATAGAGTTCCGATTCTTCTCACTGGTAGTAAGGGGAGTGCTGGACATGGAGTTCTCAGATGAGATGTTCTTTACTATACTGTCAGGGTTGTGCACAGAGTCTTCAATATAAGAGGATGATGAATAATCAGGGTATGGACCAATTTTTGCGACCCTTCGACTTTGTGACAGATTGCTTCAGGGACAAAAGAAGAAAAGAAAAAAATTAATACAATCTTAATCACCAAGAATGTAAAGGCAACCATTCTACACAGAAACAAAAAAAAAGTTATTGGGTTCTCCGTCTACATATATAATATATCTATCTATAGTTGTTTTTCTCTAAATGTTTCTTTAACCCTTCTTGTTTTAACGGAAACACCCTCAACATGTTGTGATGGAATCTACATACAGTACATTTAGCAAAACACAATCAATAAATCATTCTTGGGGACTTTCAACCGTAGTAATATTTGGCAGTGATCTTTCTCAGACCAGCTCATTGCAGTTCACATACCGCTCATTCTGCACAGCTGTAGAGGTTGGGTTGATGGTTGGGCTTACTGACTTATTCCTCTCCCAGATCATCATTAACTCAGCCATTCTCTCCTCTGCACATTGTGCTGTAAGCCTGGCTTCTGCATCCTGATCCCAGCAATCATCAATTGTTTCTTTAAGTGATCTTACAGCCTGTGGAGAAAATTAATCATTTGTTATAGTACCTAAAGGTATAACTAGGGCTAAAACTTATTTTTTGCATTCAGAAAGCTCTATACTTTATTAAATACAAGAGTAAATATTGACCTTAGTACTTCATATTTTATGTTCTTGCCATGTTACATTGTCTCATTATTCTTCGTGGAGTCGAATGCAGAATGTAGAATGCACTTGAAGGTGCCGCTTTATTACTTTACTATCTAGTAGATATACTATTGGAATAGGGCTTGTTCACATGTGAGGCACCTATTGCCCCCCCCCCTGAAAAGCGATCTGGGGTAGATTGCTTTCCATAGGCAGTTGACAAGTGGTGAGAAGGCGATATGTCACTTCCTTGTACTTGATTTAATCCTATAAACACTGTACCCTTGTGCTGCAATGCCACACCACCATGCTGCATTGTACACAGTTGTGAGGCGGTTGCAATGCAGTCAGTGTCATCTACCAGTGCCCATCAGTGCTGCTCATCAGTGCCACCTATTAGTGTCCATCAGTGCCGCCTATCAGTGCTGCATATCAGTGCTGCATACTAGTGCCGCATAATCAGTGCCTGTCAGTTCAGCCTCATTAGTGACCATCAGTGAAGGAGAAAACGTATTTACAAATTTTAATAACAGAAATGAAGAAAAACTTTTTTTTTTTTCTAAAAAAATTTTCGGTCTTTTTTTTTATTTGTTTAGCAACAAATAAAAAACCCCAGTGGTGATCCAATACCACCAAAAGAAAGCTCTATTTCTGGGAAAAAATGATAACAATTTCATATGGGTACAGTGTTGCATGACCACACAATTGTCAGTCAAAGTACGACAACAATGAAAGCTGAAAATTGGCCTGGGCAGGATGGGAGTGAAAGTTCCCTGTATTGAAGTGGTTAACCACACTTCAACCATTCCCTCCTAAGCTGCAAAGGCAATGGATGAAGGTGAACACATGTACTTAGCATCGCTGCATGGCAAAAAGTACCCCCATCGTATTTGGGGTCTGAATAAGGCAATGCAGCAACTGCATGCATTCCCAGTTGTACAGATTTTTAGGGGTTAAAACAGATGGTGAGGAGGCCTTACAATGCCTCTTCTCCTCCTGTCAAACACTCTCTGAAAAGCAATCCCCTGCAGTATACTCTTCAGATGGCGAAGTGTGTAAATGAGCCCTAAAAGATCTGCTGGGGGTGAGCATTCAGCTTGTGGAGCCCCTTTGAGCTGCAGAAGCACTATGCTGTATTATACCTTGCCCCACTCCAACCAAATTAGAAAGATACATTTCAGTCGAAGATATCTCACCAAACGCGATGTCAGCAATGAAACATATCAATTGTCTAGGTTTAATCTGACATTTGCAGCTGGTTAAAAACATACACAAATTGCAGAATTCCAAAAGCTATCTTGTGTTTTTATGCAAACCTATTTGTTCCCTTTATTATTAGTTTCCTGGACTTGTTGCCAACTTGGACATTTCTAATTTCACTTTGGTACTGATAAATTTGCACATTGCAAATAGGTGCCTGGGCTTTTACCACATGGCTTTTTTTATTGTGATAGAATTTGCAACACTAACATCACTGTGACTTAGTGGTGTGTTGGATTCAGGTTAGAGGTTAGTTGTAATGGTTACATTCAGGTTAACAGTTAGATTTATGGCAGAGATTAAGGATAAGGTTTAGGATTACAGAAAGTAAGTAAGGGCGAAAGAATGAGGCCAATAGAAACACAGACATAATTAAAAACACTTTAGTAGTGTGTTAAAAAAAAAAAGATTATGGCTCTCCTGACACTTGTGCTTTAGTAGCACTAAAACAAGCATTTGGACAAACTTCACCCCAATGCAGAGTTATGCCCTGTACACACGATAGGATTTACCGACAACAAAATCCTGGATTTATTTCCGACGGAAGACGGCTCAAACGTGTCTAGCAAACACACGGTCACACAAATGTTGTCGGAAATTCTGAACTTCAAGAACGTGGTGACGTACAACACGTACGACGAGCCGAGAAAAATTAAGTTCAATAGCCAGTGCGGCTCTTCTGCTTGATTCCGAGCATGCGTGGAATTTTGTGTGTCGGAATTGTGTACAACGGATTTTGTTGTCAGAAAATTTGAGATCCAGATCTCAAATTTTGTTTGTCGGAAATTCCGACAGAAAATGTCTGACAACAAGCTCCCATCAAACATTTTTTGTCGGAAAATCCTATCGTGTGTACAGGGCATAAGGCTGGCCATACATTATACAATTTTCTTCTATATTTTTCCTTTAGATTTACCAAAACCTTATAATATGAGGTCAAATCTAAACACTTTCAATTTGTGTGCAATCAGGCAAGCCCTTGTACTACATAGTTGAAGGTAAATTTAAAGGAAATTGAATAAGAAAATTGTATAATGTATGGCCAGCTTAACACATGCCACTCTGCACAGTGTGTTGCAGTGTTATCCATTTAGAATGACACCGTATAGAACAACTACAATAGGTGCCAATGGTCCTGCAGTGCAGCACACCATAACACATATACAAATGTTGTGGTGTGAGGGGTAAAAAAAATGCCACAAACCCTGCCCATTCTATATGAATGACTGTTTTATTGCAATGCACATTAAAGGTCAACATACTACACATTAGCTTGCATGCAGTAATCCACCACAATGGAACATGAAGGAGCTAAGTTATCAGTCAATGTAGTATTTATGATTTGATATTCAATCGGACCCAGACTGGAGTAAAGAAAAGCTGGGCAGCTGACAACAGCAACCTATCAGTTTTTGAATGATGTTTATGAAGTTTTGTAAAGTCGGCTATAGATGGTACGAAGCTCGGCCAGTTCAGTAGGGACCGGCTGAGATTCAAACTATCTATTGCCAGGCTGACTGTACCCAAACAGATTGTTGTACAGCTTGGGTACAACCAGCATATTTGGATTTTACTAGCAATAATCACTGGCAGGGACAGCTTACCCTCTGATTCCCCCCCCCCCCCCAGGAGAACACAATTGTTCCATGGGAGGGATTCCCCCATCAACACTGGCTGTGGTAATGGGGGAATCAAGCAATTTTCTTTCCTACCCTTGGTTGCAGGAAAGGAAATCGCATTATCTATGGCCTGCCTAACTTAGTGGCTACCATGGATAGCAATCCTATTTTCCTTTTCATATAAGAAAGATATCTGACCATACTTGTACAAAGCTGTTGTGTTCTGACAGGGGGACAGCCCCCCCACCAGAACACTCCAATCAGCACTCTCTGCCGTTGGCTGATCAGGAGTTGGTCGGCTGCTGGTTTCCAGCAAGCACGTCTGACAGAAGTCCGTCAAACAGCCGGCTTCTGTCGGACAGACCGACATACACACAGGCCAATGTCGGACTTTTTTTTTTTTAAGTGGCCATTGTCTCCTGACATTCGGCATGTGTGTACCTGGCTTAACTCTGTACATAGAAAAACTATAACAAAAAGCTAAAAACTACATAATAGGTGGGTTAAGGAACTCTTGCCATGCAATAGATTTGCATGGCAAGAGTTTCTCAACCTACCTACTATGCAGTTAAAATGTTAAAATGCAAGAATGGATCTTGGTAGAAGGCATAAAAAGGTCCACCATTTCTAGTTGTGAAATATTTTGGTGACACAGCTGTCCACATCCTTAATATATGTTCATGTGCTAAATAAACATACGCACAAGAAAAAAGTATTCACATATCTGAACTCACCAGGCTGTTCTCTTTCCATGCCTCCGGAAATTTAGGCCTCTGCTTCTCTCTTGACACCAATACTTGCATGTCTTCAAATGTAGGGTGATTGCCAGCTTCAGTCTGAAATGCCATTTGATACTCCGGTACAGATTCCCCTGCACATAGATGATTATGATGGTCAATACCATAGAACACTGAAACAAGCATGAGTAATAGCACTAGGTACAGTGTAAGATAACATATACAACTAATACTTGTACTTCAGAAGCACACCCCTTTTTCAGTGCCTGGTGCTAGGATGAAACCTTTTTCAGCAACTCGGAAGAACTTCAAGCATGCAAAATGTAGTACCTCCACACACAGGTCTTTGTCCAGATTAAAATGTCTTTCACTTTTTTGCAAAAGCATGGCAGTAGAAAACAGTCAAACTCCCATTTCACATCAGCAATTATTCGGGCCATGTCTAGCTCTTTATCAAGCTCAGAGCAAACTGCTTTTGCAATAAAATGAAATAGCTTTTAATTTGGACAAAAATCAGTGTGCAGATGTAATACGTTTTTGCATATACAAATAACATGTAAGATAACTACAAGTACCAATTAAGATGCTAATCATTTATGGCATAAATACAGGGGTACAGAGGGTTTCACTGCCCTTCCATGCATGAGCTAAGGGTCTGCAGTATAAACCAGCTAAAATATCATATCTGGGCCTCTAGTAAGCCCCCTTTTTAGGCTGAGTGTTTAAAATAAAACACCCGTTTAAAAGGAATGCATAGTATATAAATACTTTATTTGTTTATTTATACATTTAATATGGTTAATTCAAAAATATTTATAAATATCTTTTTTTTTTTGTTAAATAAAATAAAAAACAACATGAATGTACTGCATTTCCATTTTCATTCAGCTGGTGGAGCAATGAG
The DNA here is from genome assembly GCA_037952925.1 of Lithobates clamitans. Classification (NCBI taxonomy): domain Eukaryota; kingdom Metazoa; phylum Chordata; class Amphibia; order Anura; family Ranidae; genus Lithobates; species Lithobates clamitans. Next base: position 2,131,167 of record JBBGZY010000061.1, read on the forward strand.
ACCCTTTTTATCGTATTTACCAGTCTACTCTTAGCTGCTCTTTAAAAAAAAAAAGCCTGCTCCCAATAGTTCAAGCTGACATTTACAAAAACAACTGAATGGGTCAAGGGACTGACTCCTCCCCTACTCCCCTTACCCACCAGCTTTGGAATCCCGTGTAACAAATGCATCCTTTAAAAATGTTTATTTGTGAAAAACAACATATAAAAAAATACTAAAAGCAGATATAAATATCAGTTCAAAAACAAATAAACCTAAATAAATCGAATAAAATAAACCCAAAACTAATATAAAATACAGCAAATCAAGATGTGATGTAAAAGAAGGTTTTATGGTTGGCTTTTGTAAAGATTGTGTTGCGGTGACCTTTAATACACTAATATTCAACATGAATATCATCCCATGGTATTGCAGAGGTTAAGTGCTACAAAGAAAATTTATTACAACTGCACTGTACAATGTATGGAAAAACAAAGTCAAGATAGAATAGCAGTAAGGCTACCATCCTAAAAAACTTACATTCTCAAATGAGTAATCGGGTAGTAGTTACTGTTTATATCAATAAACAGTGGTGATTCCCTTATGTAGCATGCAGTGCACTTCAGTACTGCAGATTACAGTACGAACTCTATAACACATAATGCAGTAGACTGCAGCATTATGTCAATGTGTACTACAGTAGACTGCAGATACAAGTCTGTAAGATTCAGTACTGTATAACTGAGATATTTAGTGAGTAACAGCACAATTCAGTACATTTTAGTGATAAAAAGTAGCACAGTAGACTATGACTAAAAATAAATAAAATGTAAAACAACAGACATTAAGGGATTGATGCATATTATACCACCTAGTACTGTTGCAATATTGTAATAAGAAAAGAATGCAGTACTGAATCAGTAACCCTAAGGCCTCTTTTACACGAACAATCTTAAAAAACTGACAGGCGGACCTGAACAGACCCTCCATAGAAATCTATAGAGCGTTGGATGTCAGCGGTGACATGTCCGCTGACATCCGACCCGCTCCGATCCGAAAAAGTGTAACAGAGGAAAAACCTACTTTTCCATCCGTTTTCGGATTGGATGATGACGGACTCTACGGTCCGTCGTCATCCGATCCCCCATAGGGGAGAGCGGCACTCTGACAGGTCCGTCGCTGCACAGTGTGCAGCGACAGACCTGTCATCTGCCTGCTCAGCGGGGATCGGCGGAGCGATCCCCGCTGAGCAAGCGGATGTTCACGGGGCGGATTATCATGGATCCCGTGTGAAAGAGGCCTAAGGGTGGATTTATTAAAACTAGAGCGTGCAAAATCTGGTGCAGCTCTGTATAGAAACCAATCAGCTTACAGGTTTTATTGTTAAAGCTTAACTGAACTAGCTAAAGTTAGAAGCTAATTGGCTACCATGCTCAGCTGCACCAGATTTTGCACTCTCCAGTTCTAGTAAATCAAAACCTAAGGCTGCTTTCACACTGGGGCGTCGGCATAGGTAAGACGCTGCTATTTTTAGCGCCGCCGTGCCATCGTTTTTGCGGAGGTTTTCGGCCGCAAGCGTGGCACTTTTAACCCCCGCTAGTGGCCAAAAAAGGGCTAAAACGACCTGCAAAGCGGCGCTGCAGCGGCGCTTTGCCTGCGCTGAACATTCATTTCAATGGGCAGGAGCGGTGAAGGAGCGGTGTATACACCGCTCCAAAGATGCTGCTTGCAGGAATTCTTTTTAACGTCCTCCCAGCACATCGCCTCAGTGTGAAAGCCCTCCGGCTTTCATGATGAGACTGCAGGTGAGCCGTTTTTTGTTTTTGTCCCCGTGATTATTCGTGCAGCAAGTGACCTCATATCTGTGTGCCAACAGAGTGAGTTATGGGGCGTATAGTCCTCTTTGAATCTGCTGCTATGCATCCATGTACCCTAACACTACAAATCCCAGGGACCCTTGAAGTGTCCTCCCGAAGGTTGCTGGGTGAGACGGTAAAAGAAGCTGAGAAGCCCGCGCACGCTCTCTTCCTTCTGGGCCTGACGCAAGACAGACCCCTCTGTATGACAGAGAGAGAGAGAGGCCGCGTACTACCACGCGGAACACTACTCCCACCATGAGACCTAAGAGGCCTACTCCTGTTACCCACTGTCGGACATCCTGTTATTAGCATCACTTACAGCGCCTACCCATCGGTGCGGATGTGTGGGGAAAGTCACTACAGAAGACTTAGAAAGAGGATCCATTGCGGAGTGTTGCCATCTGTGTTCCTATCTAGAAGACCTCGGATCAATTTAGGTCATTGGTGAGAGAGAAAGCTGCTCAATCTCCATTCACTACCATCAGTACAGAACACCGTGCACACACACATCTCTACCCAAGGACACTTTTCTGCAATGCTGGAACACTGTGCTCAGATGCCTTAGGCCTTCATCACTTGGAACCTATTGTTTCATCTACAACCAAATGGATTGCAGTTAACAAGCTCCAACTAGCTAGCGAAGAATAAGATCTGCAACATGGAACTCTATTGCCATTACTTATAGGAAGCCTAAATATACAGCTCTCTCATTAGAATAACATAGGCTGTCTAGATTACATCTATCTAAGTGTGGCCACATATGTAGTTAACTGAAACATCCACTAGGAGGTGACTTCGGATCTGAATATAGTGTACACTTGTGTATATAGCATTATCCATCGTTTAACCATTGTTGTGTCTTCAGGATGAATCTGTTTGCTGAGTTGGTGCTGTTATCCCAGCTTAGCAGATCTATTCCTTCCTTTTGTGAAATAACTTTTCCAATTTGGGTTCAAGTAAAATATTTCGGAACCTTTTACTACTGAGTTGTTTGATTCTTGCTTTATAGTGTTTACAGGATGTCTGAACCCAGTGTGTCAGGTGGGTTGGAAGGTTCACTTGGTCATGGCCGTGCAGATGAGCAGGTAATTCTCAGCAGTCCCCAAGGGGGCCGTGCTACGTTCAAATATGCATTAAGCTAAAATGATATATGCTTATACTGCCCGCACTTCACCCATGCAGGGCAAAGAGACAAAGTCTTTGTAAAGGGACCCCATGACCCAGTTATACTTATCTTACCAGTGTTCCCTTATTGCAGCACTAAAATCTCGAGGGTCAACTGGTTCAGATGCTAAGGGGATTTGTGACCTCACCCTCATGGGCATGTGAAAATATTTGGGCCTAGAAATTAGCCTAGCTAGACATGAGCACTATCACAGGGTAAGGAGTCACACATGTCATTCCTGGATGAAGGGTTGATTTACTAAAACCGGAGATTGCAAAATCTAGTGCAGCTCTCTCTGCATAAAAAACAACCAGCTTCCAGGTTTTTTTTGTCAAAGCTTAATTGAACAAGCTGAATTTAGAAGCTGATTGTCAACCATGCAGAGCTGTACCAGATTTTGCACTCTCCAGTTTTAGTAAATCAACCCCATAATGCACATATATTTATACCTATTTGATATATTAGGCTTGACAAAAGGGTATTCACCCTTAAAATGCTATGCCTTGGTTACCACGCCCTAGAGGAAGTGGTCGAGGGGTACACTAGCTTCCAGGCTCTATTGGCTGTGGATCACTCTGCAGCTGAAGGACTAGTTAATCTAGCAGAGCCACTGGCCCTTGCTTCAGCTACCCCTTCGTAGCAGCGAGGCTGTGTATAAAGCTTCTCTTCTGCCTAATAAATGGTAACACAATTAACTGTTTTTCCTTGGAAAAAAATGAATTTGATAATGCGCCAGCTTAAAAATGTACCAGTAAATTTTCTGGAGTAATCCAAACGCATCCAGGAAAAAAAACATGCATATATGGGGAAAGCCTAAGAAACCCTTGGGATTCTAGCACTACAGTGCCAAAGGACCAGCTCCTATGACCAACATGTAACCATCTGTAATACTGGCCCATGTCTGTACACCGCCACAGGAGATGATGGTGTTATTCAAATCTCTAATATGGTTAATAATAATACAAATATTCTATGTATTACATTTTTATTTTTTTTGGAATTCATAAAATGTGAGAGGATTATAAGTATCTGATTCAACATACAAAAAATGTGTAGGAAAGTGCTTTACTTTTAGACCCATCATGGAAAGGGTTTTTGTAGCAGGAATGGAAGGATAACAGATAGAGGTTGTTTTTTCATGTGCAAAACAAGTACTGTGTATTTAAAATATAATCTTCAATATTACAGTATAAAGTCAATAACAGTAATCCTGCAGATTGAAGAGTTGGAAGATTACCAAATAATAATGTATACCTCAAAGACAGAAAATACAAAGGAATGCAGTAATGGGCCAATAACATCAAATCCAACCGAGCACAAGGTTAACAATAAAGCAAGGTGTAAGAAGCAATATGCAGAATAAGGTTTGGATGAGTCCAACCAAAAGTAAAGCTTCAGTTTTCAATAGATGCTGAAGAGGTAAACCACCTATCAATTTCTGTGCAATATGGGCACCTTCAGTTCTGTTTAGGAAAAGGTCCCGCTACTTCAACCAATGAGTTGGCTCCAAAGCTGACTTAAAGGTTCAGGATACAACTGAGCGGACTTAAAGGTTCAGGATACAATTTCAGCCCGCAAAAGACTGATGAGAGTTTCTCGTCAGAAAATGCGACCGTGTGTATGCTCCATCGGTCTTTTGCTGGCTGAATTCCAGCCAGCAAAAGATTGAGAGCATGCTCTTAATTTTTCGGTCGGGAAAAGTTCCTATCCGAAAATGCGATCGCCTGTGGCAATTCCGACGCGCAAAATCCCTACGCATGCTCGGAAACAATTCGATGCATGCTCAGAAGCATTGAACTTTATTTTCTTGGCTCGTCGTAGTGTTGTACGTCACCGCGTTCTTGACAGTCATAATTTCAGCAAACTTTTGCATGACCTTCATGACCGGGTGTATGCAAGGCAAACTTGAGCGGAATCCCGTCGGAAAAGCCATCAAAACCGATTGTGTGTATGCGTCATAAAAGTGTTCTGAATCCACAGCAAAACAGAGTAATCGCCCATGTGCTGGAAAAATATGCTAGAATGTATACTTGATGTACAGTATACAGAAACCAAAAAATCTTCCCGAAGATGGGAGTCTATGAAAGACCTGGTGGTTTGTATGTGAAATATTGGGGCCCTAATGATAATATATTGAGCCGTTTGGCTTTCTAAAACCTTTCCACCACAGGAACTGGGGCAATAACCCCCAGATCCAGAATATCTGCAAGAGCTGTATGGTGGTCTGCTACCCTGTAAGGTGACACAGGAAGGTAGGAAGACAAAGTGGGGAAAAAAGGGGAGCTGAGATTGGAACTCTAGTTTATAGCCCTTGGAAACCACATCCCATATCCAGGCACTAAGATGCTGTCTCTCTCGATGTCTGCAAAAGCTAACCACTTTGGAAGGTAGGTACATTCCTTTATGCCACAGTTAACTTTTCTGTAAACTGTGGGATTTATAGACCTAGGGTTTGTAATGAATTTGATTCCTGCCTTGGGTTTGTTGTTAGAGGGCGAAGCCTGTAAGTAATGAAGGAATTTTTCTTAGCCTAAGTGTGGGGGTGAGTATTTGCAGCTTCAGGCCTAAGTTTCTTTTGTTGGGGTAGCAATTTTCACAAATTGCTTCGCAGACAAACATATCGGCTGTGGAGTTATGTTCACTGATAGAAGACTTATTAAGGAAATAAGACTGAAGCCCTCTAATAACTCATCTAAGTAGTGTATCGCAGCCAGCATGACCTCTAAGTGCTCCATAAAAGGGGGATCCGTGTTGATGGAAGCTGGATCCCTTTCTATAAGCTTAATGTATTCCTCAAATGTTTGACAGCTAAAAACACAGCCATGGCAGACTGAAATGAAGACCTGCCAGAGAAAACAAGGTTTTTGAAAGAATTTCAAAAAATGTTTGAAAGGTGCAAATATTTTACTGTCTAAGGAGTCTTCAAAGTCACGGTCACCCCCCAGAAGCAGCACCACAGCTCTAGACCTGGAAAGCACTCCATGGCTATGTAACATGGTACACAAAGGTCTGGATAGTGCCACAATGCAGAGCCTAGTGCCCAAATGTCACATTCCAGGCAGGCACAACAATCTTTTAGTCCAGAAGGGTCTGGGTACAACCACCAAAGCTATGTCCTGGAATGTATCTGAAATATTGCATAGAGAGACTAGTTCAAACACTGTTTTTAGGGGAAAAAAATAAGCTTGAGAAAAAATAAAGAATGGCTAGTAAAAAGGTTAAACTTTTCCATCCTTTTAGAACACTAGCAAAAAAAACTGAGAGGCATGCAGGGATTGGAGGGGTTAAACAAGGCTGGTCACTGTATCTTTTGCTTTACCAGTGTCCAAATCCTTCTGTATGTGGCTGTATAAATCAAATGTCTTTGAATCCTGCATCCCTCAATCAACGAGAAAGAAAGACAGTTTAATAATAAACAAATGTACACTTCTTTTAATGAAGCTTTTCATTCAAAATACAAAGGCATGCCAACAAAAAAAAACAAATACAAAGACTGACGGGCTTGATGAGAGGAAACATTAGTTAGATGTACAGTATATATATATATATATATATATATATATATATATATATATACACACACGGGAGCCTATGGGTCAGTCAGCATTATCACTTGAGAGCACTAGATGGCACTAGTGCTTTATTTTTTTGGACTAGATTTGTTACAGTGTCTTCCAATTGCATAATGATACAATGACATGGAAAATTGTTTCAACTAATACACTTCAGCAAGATTGTATAATGTATCTTTATATGTATTTGTATCATTATGTTTCTTATTTTACACACATTACCTATAGATTGATATGACCACTGCGGTATAAAAGGTAGTTCATATTTATAATTCCATATAAAGAAAGAGGGCACAAATACCAAATTGTTCTGCTTTAAATTGAAAAAAATATGAATCATTTTTATGAGAGAAAGACAAAGGGATATTGTCTGTAAATTGATGGGAATGTATGTTCTCCCTCTGATGGAAACAGCTACAGATCACATACAGTCTCACACTGGGTGGGAGCTATGACTGCAGTGCAGTTTTGCTGGTGATAGGCATTTCAGCTTTGTTGCCCTAATTCCTTTAATAAAATTGCAGCATTAGCTGATGTGTAAGTTCAACCATGTCTGTCTCCATCACTTCACAGGAAGGGGATGAAGATTATAGACTAAATCTCAAGACGTGCTAAATTGACTTCCAGTTCCCAAGGGTCACTTCATCCTTACCCTGCTCAAAACATATGTCATTAGCTAATCGTTAGGGAATGGTTTTAGAAGCATTTACACATCAAATGCAAGGCAACAAATCCAGCAGCTGCTCCCATAAAAGACTAGCATATAGAGGCACACCAAACACAGAGGGAAAGTTGTTATATGAAAAGTTGACCATAGATCTCAGATGATGGTAAACATGCAGGCACATTCTGATTGTTGTGAATGTCCTTTCCCCGCAATCAAGGATAGTTACCGTCTAAAGTTCTAAACATGAGGCCTTTTGATCCACATAAAAATGGCTCTATATAGTTATTTAAGAACATCATCCACTACTGACAGTAATACAATAGTAGATGCATGTGCTAACCGACTGTCCGAGAGTCTGTTTGGTCAAAAAACCTCACAGCGCACCCTTTGAAAGTCCAGAGGCCCATCTGAAAAATGGGTTTTACCTGTTTATTTCAGCATCACATACACAAAGCTTTATAGCTGTGATGCAGGAATAAATGTGGAAATCACACATAGCAGATGTCACCTTGGACTGTGTATTTTGATTGGCCGATGCCAGAGACGGGTCTAGCCTGTCTGATAAGTAGAGCAGTGTTCAGGTGGTCAACAGGGCAGAAGATGAGGTTAGCAGTTTGTACGACAGTGTACAGAGGCTTTAGGGCAGTGTGCAGGGGCTAGCAGGGCAAAGGACAGGGGTCAGCAGGGCAGTGTACAGGGGATCAGCAGGGCAGTATACAGAGGTCAGCAGGGCAGTGTACAGGGGTCAGCAGAGCTAAGTATAGGGGTCAGCAAGGCAGCTACCTGAAAGGTCGTACCCAAAAAATATCAAAAACCACACCATGTTGCAAAAAAAAAAAAACTAAAAAAAAATTCTTAGCAGACATAAACACAACATAAGTTTCAGAGGGTGGTGCACAGGGAGGGTGATCTTTGTGTGGCTCTCTCTGCCGCAGGAGGGAGAGGAGGAGAAGCCAGCTTTTACCTGCTGCAGAGAGGGTCACACAGAGGATTGTTTCTGTAATTGCCCCCCCTTCCAATTATAACCTACTGATGCATACCCAGCTACAGTACCACAATAATATATGTGTTTTTTTTCAGTAGGTTACTGGGTTATCGTTAATTTTTCTCTTTAATCGCTCTCACATATGAAATAGTTTTACAGATAAGCCTGTGCAGATAACCTAACATCCTTCCTTTTTTATTATATCTTCTATGCACGCCAAGATATTCCAGGTATTGGACATAATACAGACCAATTCTTTTCAGCACAGCTGATTTTTGCTTGGTCAGACTTGGAATTCTAGGTATTTTATCAGCAGACTATAGAACAAATGACATCTTTAAATATATAAAGCAAGCTTCTTACCAGGAAAGAGATCCGTACATCTCATGAAAATTTCCCAATATATCAGGCCTAGTGAATACATGTCCACTTGCTTCAAAGCAGACTCGCAGTCTCTCAGATTCACTGCCCCTTCCAAGACTTCAGGAGCCATGTAACGAATTGTGCCAACCTGTAGATACACATCAGAGAAGTTTATGTACTGTATGAAAATTATTCGATTGAAATGTATTGAACCACCTTTGTAAATATGATACAGAATGCATTAAGGTGAAAAAACATGAGACTTTACAACTTCTTTAACCCATATCTTCAGCAGTCTCCAAAACCCTGCCCTTATACCTGAATCCTGGGCAATTCTGGCAGGTAAAGCTTTAAATTGTAATGACGGTGCCAAACCATGCCCGTCCCTTTCCTGGACATTTCTTGTGCTCAGCGAGGCAGTCCCCCATATGAGATGAGAGAGAGAGAGAGAGATATGAGAGGGGAGGATGAAAGAGAGGGGCCCTGTCTGCAGTCCCTTCTGTGCAGCCCCTGTCCCAGTCTGTGGGTAAGCGTGTTATGTGTATGATGCCTGGTACCTCCTTCTCCTTCTGGCTGGTGAGAATGGGGGTGTTCTGCTCTATGTCATAGACCGCGGACTGTCCCGGGTAGCAGTCCCTGGGTGCATGCGCCTCCCACCGGTCCTCGGAGGGGCCCCCGATCCGCCTGTCCTTCGGCCACTGTTGGAGCTGGGAATGGAGAGGGTCTTTGAGGAATCCAGCCTCTGGGTGGCGCCGCTACGTCAGGGTTGCTGCGCCTGCTGCTTCTCACCTCTCTGGTGGTCAGGGAGCTCTTCTCCCTCCCGGGCACTCATTTCTCCCTGCTCCTGCCACGGCGCCGCCACCGCTCCAGGACTCCCCATGACAAGGGAAAAACGTGGCCCTGTGTGTGAAGCCTGCACAACAATGCACAGTGAGTGACACACAGTCAACACTATTACGGCTGAGCCATGCCGGTTGCGGCTGCCGCTGGGCCCGGCGAACTACATGAGTGATCTATCCGGGCTGCTGCACCCTCCCTAGGCTAGGCAGCAGTGCACCCCTAGGCAGCAGTGCACCCTAGGCAGCTGCCTAGTTTGCCTAGTGCGAGCGCCGGCCCTGTGCTCATAAGTTTACATACCCTGGCAGAATTTATGATTTATTGGCCATTTTTCAAATATGAATAACACAAAAACATTTCTTTCACTCATGGTTTGTGTTTAGCTGAAGCCATTTATTATCAATCAACTGTGTTTAATCTTTTTAAATCATAATGACAACAGAAACTATCCAAATGACCCTGATCAAAAGTTTACATACCCTGGTGATTTTGGCCTGATAATATGCACACAAGTTGACACAAAGGGGTTTGAATGGCTAATAAAGGTAACCATCCTCACCTGTGATCTGTTTGCTTATAAACACAAACTTACGAGCACAACTGTAAGTGAAAACTTAGAAGTAAGAAAACACTTCACTTTGTTAAACATTTATATATTTACCTCACTTATTGCTGCATTATCTTCATCTCCTGGCCTCACCAGCCTGTTTCCTGTAAGTCGCATAGACAAGCCAAAGTCGCTGATAACACAAGTGCCATCGCTCTTCACTAGCACATTACGACTGTTCAGGTCGCGGTGTGAAATAGCCGGTTTGTATTGATCTAGTTAAAAACAGATTACAAAACCAAGTTCATGTCTGTGGGACTTTTCAAGTCTGTGTCTGTTGACTAAATGGATGTTTAACATTATTCACATATAAATAGACATGATGCTTTACATAAATGACATAGAGATATAAGATGCCATAGACAAATATTGATGCATTTTATGTATGCTGGGTACATTTTTTACAATTATCATGTATTTAAAACATGTCTAAATCCCAAAACAGAAAGTAAGTATATTGCAACTTAACAGATGTAGTAGCTGCATTCATTTCCTTTTTTCTTTATTTTCATCTGGTGACCCTTTAAAGTGGTTCTACACTCAAAATGTTTTTTTGTTTTACCTTAATGTATTCCCTGCATTAAGGTAAAAAACTTCCAATACCTGTCCCCCCTACCCTTATCCTTAAACACTTACCTGAGTCCTCCTGGGCTCCAGCGGTGTCCCGGCTGCAGTGTCACTGCTCTCTATTCCTGGACTCTCAGTCAAATCCTGTGAGGAGGGAGCAGGGGAGTGTAGCCGAGCTGCGCTGTGTGTGTCTATGGGTGCACACAGACCGGGTCAGGAGCACTCATGCACAGGTGCCCCCATAGCACATGGCTTTCTAAGGAGGCACCTGAAAAAAGAAGGAGGAGTGAACAGCACTGGCAGGGAACTCCAGAAGAGGAAGTACTGTAAGACAGTTTATGATGCACCAGCAGATTTATATGGACTTGACTAACAATTTAAAGCTAAACGCCAGCTAAAACCTTTTAAGCAGTCACAGCAATTGTTTTCCTTTTAAAATTTTGGATTAAAGGTCTTACATAAATGAATAAACACTGAGCATGGTAAGCATCCCTGGCAGTGGTAAATGGTTTGTCTCAACCCTCTAACTGCCACTTTTGCAGGACAGCCTGGTCTGTTAAAGGAAGTTAAAAAATAACAGACTTACAAGCTGGATCACCAGGTGAAAATAAAGGAAAAAAGTATAAGAAAAAAGTATAAAAAAAAAGAAAAGACATGCAGCCACCACATCTAAGGATTGGTAAGCTGCAATATAGTATTTTTTTTAATTTAATACTTCTTGTGAAGGATTTTAAGCATTATTAAAGCAGAGTTCCGCTCACATTTTTTACATTTTTTTAATTCACCCGTTCTGCTGGTAAGACTAAGATACTCTAAAGCATGTTTTTAATAATATTGCGGTTCAAGTACATATTTTTAAAATGTATTTACCTTTGTTTTCAGCTTCCTGAGCGCTTCCATCTTGATTGCGGGCGTGTGAAACCCACTAGGACTCTAGCACCTCCACATCTCGTGCATGCGCATTCTACACAGGGCTTAGCGCAGGCAGTGTGTCTGGCTGCCATCACAATGGACGGCGACGGAAGAAGTGCCCGCCCCCGTAGTTATGGCAATGAAGATAATGAATCTATCTCCACCAAAACCCGCAAGCCTCCTGGAGAATTACACATAAAAGTGTGGTAATCTCCTTCTAAAGATGCAGAAAGATTGCCGCTGTAGCCGCTCTAGACACGTCCGTCACCACAGTTGCCTGCTCTGCATACAAACATAGGATAATGGCAAAAAAAGTATTTTTTCCTTTTCTAAAATGGAGCTTAGATCCAGCTTTCATCACGTGATACAATCCTGCGGCGATGCACACTGACTCCTGGGAACGATGACACAAATCTCCCAGCAGCATAGGCGCCGAAAGAAAATGACGTACATCGCCGCAGCCCAGAGGGAGGCAGAATACAGGAGACACCCTAGCAACAAGATACACAAATAAAACAAAAAAAACAAAAAAAAAAACCTAGCCAAATGTTGTTCAAGTTGCAGAAATGTATAGCTTGAGCTAAAGATTAATTTATGGTTGGAACTCAGCTTTAACCTCAAAACCAAAAATGTAATATATTGCAGTTTACAAATCATTACATGTGGTGGCTGCATTTGTTTTCTTTTTTTAGGTCTTTTTCCCCTCTGCTTTCACCTGGTGATCTGGCCAGTAATACACCTCCTGTATTAGAGTGCTTCCAATCTGGATGAAGGAGCACAGGGGGCACCTTTGGATAGCAGCAGTCAGTCTGGGGGTAGGGTGGTGTTAGATGGACAAGCAGATTTAGATACATTAACAAATTGAAGCCGAACCCCAGCTTACACTTTATAATCAGTTACAGCAAACTGTTTTTTTCCTTTTCGGATATAGGTTTTCCATGAATGAATAAAAGCTGATCATCGTAAGGACCGCTGCCAGTGTTAAATGGTTTGTCTCATCGCTGTAAACTGATACATCTGCAGGAGAGATTGTTCTTTTGAAAAACAACCGACCTACTGGCTGGATCACCATATGAATATAGTAGAAAGAAAACAAATGCAGCCACCACATCGAAGAATTGATAAGCTGCGATATAATAAATGTTTCCCTTTGGCTTTAATACCACTTTAAATATACATTGCTACGACATGAAAAAACACATATTTCAGTCTTTTAAAAGTCACAGTTATTAGTACTATACCTCCTCGAAGCAACTCTGTATGCAGATATGCCAATCCCCTGGTTACGGAGTGTGCCAAGCGGCAGGAGTTGAGCCAGTCATTGGTGTGCACACTTAAGTATTTGCAAAGGGATCCCTGTTGGCATAAACAACTATCATTAAATGAACATTTCTTAAATCAGCAAGAATGCAGCTTCAGCAGTCATCATCTTACCACACCATAAAATATAATACCTACTGAGGTTAAAAGCAACCTAGAAAGCCTAATACATTGAAGTGGAGCATCAGTCAAACTGTTCAATGCACAAATATACATACTGTATAGGTGAACAGAGTTACCTACCAAATAAGTATTTTGTTATTCTATTCAGCCACTCACCCCTTTGCCCTCTGGCCTTCCTGAAGTCTATGTAAACACTTTCTTTTCTGTCCCAGAGTATGTGAAACATGCTGCTATGACAGCAATGCACAAAGAAGGAAGAACAGGCTCGTCTTTTGTATTAATGTCATTGACCAGTTGTTTCATATGTATGTTGTAGTGCCAAGACTGCATGTTTATTGCTCGTGTGCTGTCATGATTGCCCATTTGATGCCCTTGTATTGTCATTGCTCTGTTGCTTATGTATAGTCATGATTGCTAGTTGCTGTCAATGCATTGTCATGATTGCCCATTTGCTGCCCACATAGTGTCACAGTTAAATGTTTGCCTGCGTATTATCACAACTGCCCATTTATTGTCAATGCATTGTCCCACTTGCCCATTTATTGCCCATGTAGTGTCACAATTTCTTATTCACATATATTGTCACAACTGGCTATTTTTTGCCCAGCTATGGTCATGGTTTTATAAATCATGGCGCACCTATTGTCATGGTTGTCTGTTTTTTGCCCGTGTATTGGCACATTTGCCCCTTTGGTGCATATGTACTGTCAAAACTGCCCAGCTGTTGCCTATAGATTATCACAATTGCTTGTTTGCTCATATATTGTCACAATTGCCCATTTATCACCCATGTACAGTGCCCTATAATATCACGATTGCTCATTTGTTGCCCAAGTATTGTAAGAACCCTATATTTTAGGCCAATGTATTTTCTCCATTGCTTTTTTGTTGCAAATGTATTGACATAATTCCCCTTTTTTGTCTACTATTATGTGTTACCCAAATTTGTTGTTTACCTACCGTCAAAATTGCCAGTTTGTTACCCATATGTTGCTATAACTATTAGTTTGTCATGAATGCCAATGTGTTGTCCATGTCTTACCATTTTTAATGCTCTGGTGCAATATGTGTGCAAAGTCAGTGATGTTTGTTTTGGAGAGAATATTACTACTTGAATCCACTTATCATTATAAAACCACACCCTAAATTACAAGGGTACGAAAACTCCCAGGTGTAATTTTTATATTTGAACTGCATATAACTTGATCATTTCAGACCAATACTGTAAATTTGCAAGAGGACAAAATAAGGCACCCTAAATGGCCTGCATATACTTTACTTCTTCTTCTTCTTTGTACCAGGACTCAGTCAGACATGCAAATACCAACTTGCAGAGGCTACATCACTCCTGCCTCACTACTGGATACTGTGATTGCTCTTCACATTACCAAAACCAAGAGATGGGAAAGGGCGGGCCAGGCTTTGACTTTCCATGTGCATCTCACGGCCATATTTGTACAAAACTTTACCTACCCAAAAAGCTCAAACCCTTTCTACATCCAATACACTATAACCTCGTACTAAAAAAGGACAGACATTTCAGTATGGACAGTATAATTTAGGCTTCTGTTGGAATTGCACACATCTAAAATGACACTGTCAAAGTTTGGGAACTATGAATTTCCTATTACCTTCCATAAGTCTAATTGCTGTCTCTAATATCCACTCTTGCTTATTCTAACATATGGATACAGTGCCCATCCACCCTTCCCAGCCAACTCTCTCTCCTTCCTCTTCCCCCAGACCCGCCATTGTTCATATTTTCTTAACTACATATTTTTCCTATTTCTGTTCCTAACATTTTCTTGTCTGACTCACTTAGGTCAGTCACTTCTCTTGTTGACAACCATAATGTGATTCATAACAGTTGTCCTTACCTATTGAAGTGTATTGTGGGAATATCGCTATTAATACTGTTGTTTGTTTTACCGTTGTTTTTGTGATCAAGCGTTCTTTCTATTACACTATAAATGTCAACTTTTAAATAAAAGATTGAACAAGAAAAAAAAAGGCCCGCTCACATGGGCCACACTGTTTATATAGAGGATAGGATAACATAGATGTGAACATGAAATTGGTTGGAAAAATACATTACGTTGTGTTTTTGGTTTGTTTTCATGATGAGCTTAGATTGTCTCTCAATAAATGTTTGAAACTGCCTCTGTGGGACAAGAGTTATTTTGTATAGTATAATTGGTTATAAGGAATCAATGAAACAAACTCTGAAAATAATTAGTGTAAAGGGGAATTAATTATGCAAGCTTGACTGAGCTGTGCCACTGCCTCATTGCACATTGGCCTTTTCTCCCTTTTGTACAGTGCTGCAGAATATCTTGACACTGTATAAAAACAAGGACAATACTGTGAATGTCACCCGCTGAAAGGAGGGTTCACAATGAAACAGCTCTGTCACACACTGCTGTATAGTGCATTGGAGGTGGTCTTGCTCACAGGAATGCCAAGGAGCACCAAGGAAACACGGCAAGAGAAAAGTAGAAATACTTGACTGCATTAAAGTTTGGGCAAAACGCCATATAACTAGCCAGTCCTTTTAGAAAACACATTTACTTGATTCATTACAAAAGGCTTGTTCTGGCTACAGCAAAGCACAGAACTACTATATAATACTGTTGTAATTTCCCCAAAATTAAAACTTATTTTTTTACAAAAAACATTACTGAGGGCTGCACAGATATGAGGCATGCTATCACACAACCCAGCTGAGATTATATATCAATAAAGGGCATTATTTAGCATGTATCTAACATCCAGAGGTCAGATTAGATGATAAACCAAAAACATTAATTGATTGCTACAGGTTACAATGCATTTATGTCCTTTGTACCATGTTATTTAATAAGCTGTGTTGAGTGCTTGCCGTCTGGACTTTAAATGCAGCCTCACAAGGTGCTTATGCATGTAAAATAGTGCTGGAGATGATTTTTTTTTTCTTAGAACCATGTAGGACACACAAAGACTGACGTAAGGACTGCCTAGACTCTGCATGAAGTTTTGGACTGTGGAGATAGATTTTCTAAGACACATGTGTCAAACACAAGGGCCGCAGACCGAATCCATCCTACTAGGCCATTTCATGTGGCCTTTGCACCTCTCCTGAAGTTGCGGACCCCCCTTTGTTTCCGTCCCCACCTTGTCTCACCAGTCAGCATCAGAGAGGAGGACAGACCTCCTCCACCAGATCCTGCATGTCTCTGTTCAGCTGCGGGGAGGCTCGTCTCCCCCCCCCCCCCCAGTGTTGCCAACCTACAAGATTGAAATTTACTGACATAACACCCAAAATTTCCTGGCACAGGCAAGTTTTTACTGGCATTTCCAAAAGTTTCAAAATTACAGTTTTAAGTGCAAATTTTAGTATTTAGGCTACAAACAAGTACAATATGCAATTAGCAATGTGATTTAAGATAGATACAGTATTAGGGCAAAAAACATATTTCTTATTTTATTTTCAATATAGTAAGCAAGTAGCTCAGGGACAGGATTCAGGAGGGCAAGAAATTAGAATAGGAAGGCACACACACATGAAGTTGACTCTTGGTCCCTTCAGTCCACTCCAGTATAAACAACACTGACAGTCCCTCTCCCCACCTGCCCTGCTCCTCTCCTGCAGACCCGCACACGAGGCTCTGGCCGCTCTGCTTGGCTCCCTTGCACCATGACATCACACGACATGCTCATACACCGCCTCCACCAGAGCTGCCCGAACACACTGTAGCAGGGACTCAGATGGTCTCAGCCGGCTCTGGACTGAGCTGAAAATCACAGCCATATTTTTTACTAGCAACTTTTTCCTTTTACTGGCAGGAGAAAATTGCCTGTTTTTTACTGGCTGCCAGTAAAAATACTGACGGTTGGCAACACTGCCCCCCCCCCCCCCCCCCGTGTCAGCAGCAGAGAGAAGGACAGAAATGCTCCTACAGATCCTGCCCTGCTCTGTGCAGCTGCAACACCCCCTTGTATCTGCCTGCCCTGGTGTCAGCAGATTCTGGCTCTCCTCAAGACCCTGCACATTCAGCTTCCCAGCTCTGCCCCCAGCTTCTTTTCGGCAGCAGCACAAGGCAAGGGGGGTCTACTGTTATGTAAGGGAGGGTGGGGGACTCTAAGTTCTGATAGTGGGGGGCTCTTGACATCTGATGTAAGGTAAGGTGGGGTGCTCTGGACATCCTCTTTTAATTAATATGAGAATAATACAATTCTTTGCCAGTTGAAACGGAGGGTCGCACACCACTGGTATCATCCACAAGAAAGTTTACTGGAGACTGCTCAGACAGAACACCATGGCAGAACCATGTTCTGTATGAGCAGTCTCAAATAAGGTTTCTTCTGGATGATACCAGTGGTGAGCAACCCTCCTTTTCAGACTTGCATCATCTGCTACAGGAGTGTGAATGGGCTCCATGCTGGTCTGTGCCTGACCTTTACAGCTTAAGTCTTAAGTTATTACTAAAACTGAGTTTGATTATTACTAATCAAACGCAGAGGTAATCATTTATTAGGCCCCTTTCACACATGCCTGCCATTTGTTTCATCAGGTCAGTCACGTTTTTTGAAAGAAGAAAACGGATCACTTGACACGAGTTTTTCATCAGTTAATCAGTTTTTTCCACGTGTTTTTTTTTTTTTTTTTACTATTTTATCGCTATCACATAGGGGACGGTCATTGTCAGCTTAGTTGTCGGTTCTTTTTCTTCTATACTTAATAGCACCGGGAAGGAGCTGTCATTTGGTCCCACCACTAAATTAAACAAAGGGGCCTGGTCACCGGGTGACCCCGCCCCCTTGTTTAATTTAGTGGAGGAACCGAATGACAGCTCCTTCCTGGCGCTATTAACTATAGAAGAAAAAGAGCCGACAATTAAGCTGACAGTGACAGTCAGCGTCGGCAAGTGAGGGAGTCTGTCTGTGCAGACTTCTCCCTCACTATATGTACATCTCTTCTCCTGTCCTGTCTCTCTGCCCCAAACCCCCCACCCAAAAAAATGACAGCTCCAGAAGAAAGAAAGAAAAAGCCGACAATTACATTTAAAAGCTGACAATGACAGTCAGCGTCGCAAATGAGGGAGCCTGTCTGTGCAGACTGCTCCCTCACTATATGTACTGTACATATGTACTGTACATCTCTTCACCTCTCCTGCCTTTCTCCGCCACAACCCCCCCCCCCCCCCCCCGGGTTGCCCCTAACAACCAATAAAAAAACAGATGAAAAAATGACCATTTGTCAGTTTACATCCGTTTTTCGCTCGATCTGTTTTTTTTTACTTATGAAAAATATTTCTTTTATCCATTCAAAAAAACCGATGTTGACGGAAGTGGGTGAAAACGGATGTAAATAGATGATCATCTGTTGTCATCCGTTCTTACATTGACATGTATTATTGATGTCCATTTTTCATCCGTCAACGATGGATTAAAAATGGACGAATGGTTCGTATGTGTGAAAGGGGCCTTATGATAAAGAGCAGATACATTTATATGGTCTTGCAGATATAACTGGCCCTTTGAAGGCAACCATAATGTTAATGCGACCCGCAATGAAACTGAGTTTGACACCCCTGCTCTAAGACCTCTGCCATCATTTCTTTTAGGTTCACAAAAAGCATGCACACCATAAGGGGGTACCAGGAGAGGGTTACAGCATAGTGTACACTTCCATTCTACACTGCTAGGGGTATAGTACAAAGTGGGCTAAGAACTGTGGTACCTGGTGGTCATACAACTATTGGCCTGAACAACATAGCTAACCCTGAACAGATTTAATTCTGCCCAATCACTCTTCAAACTGGATTGTCAAAAGGTTTTCTCTAAAAGATGTAAATAAATCATAATACGAGAGAGTACCACAACCAGTGGCAGCTGGTGCTCAAAATCTGGGGGGGGCGCAAACAAACTGAAAAAACCCCATCAATTGCAGCCTCACTGTGCCCATCAAACACAGCCACTGTACCATCAAACACAGCCACCATGCCATCAAATCCCACCACTGTACCATCAAACGCCGCCACTGTGCCCATCAATTGCTGCCCCTGTGCCCATCAAAGGTAGCCACTGTACCAATTGCAGCCACTGTGCCCATCAATTGCCGCCACTGTGTCCATCAAACGCAGCCACTGTGCTCATAAATTGCCGCCACTGTGCCCATCAAACGCAGCCACTGTGCCCATCAAATGCTCCCACTGTGCCATCAAACGCTGCCACTGTGCCATTAAATTCTCCCACTGTGCCATCAAATGCTCCCACTGTGCCATCAAATGCTCCCACAGTGCCCCCACCTGTCCGCTGTCTGTCCGGCCCTGTCTTGGTGGGGCAGCGTGTGACAGTGGTTTCCTCCATCATGTCCTCGATGTCTTCTCCAGTCCTCTCCTCCAAACCTCTCCTATGATTGGATGCCTGATAGGTGTCCAATCACAGCGCCTGTCGTTTCAGCCAATCAGGTGATGGTTAACCGACCCGAGCACCTAATTGGCTGAGAGGCGGTTCAGTTTTTAGGAAAGCAAATATTCATTCACTTTCCTAACACAGCTGAGTGAACTGTGAGCGCCAAGCATGGCTCTAATCAGATGCTTAAAAAAAAATACCCCGCCGCTGTAATTCAGGTGCCCTGCGCCTGAAAAGGGTCTGGGCGTCTGAATACGGGGTGGCAGCAGTGGCCATGGATAGATTCATGCAAATCTATTTATTGGTGATAGAGGGGTGGCTGGAGAGAAGGGGCGGCGCCCGTGCGCCCTTATGGATGCACCGCCACTGACCACAACTCTACCTGGAGTTTGCACACTCTTTCTGTGCCTGTGTGGGTTTCCTCTGGGTATTTTGGTTTCCGCCCACGCTCCAAAGACATGCTGGTAGGTTATTTGTGTGTGTTTGTATACATGTGAGTTAGGGACCTTGGAATGCAAGTTCCTTGAGAGGTGGGACTGATGCTAATGTACAGTATGTGTAAAGTGCTGCATAAACTGTTGGCGGTATATTAATACCTGTAATAAAATAAATTCAATGTTTGTACCACACCTGCACAGAATATAACAGCGTTTTCCTAAAGGGCAACTTAACTTCCCTGGCGGTATTCCTGAGTCTGGCTCGGGGGGGATTTTCAGCATCAAAAGCGGTAACCCCGAGCTACACTCGGGATCGCATCGCAGGATTTAGGTACAGTTACTTACCTTGTCCCCAGGATCCTGCGATGTCTGCCCGCTGTGTCTGCGAGCCGTGCCTCCGCTCAATGTATCACAGCACCGGGCTCCGTTCCCTGCGAGCGTTGCGATGCATGGGGACGGAGCACGGCTCCAAATTCAAAAAGTGAAACACACACAATACATATAGTACACTGTAATCTTACAGATTACATTGCTGTATCAAATAATCTCACATCCTTTTGTACCTGGTGCTTTGTCCAGTGCCCTGCATGCAGTTTTATATTATAAATACTGTTCTTTCTGCCTGGAAAGTTGAGATTGTCCATAGCAACCAAAACCGTCCCTTTACATCAAAAGCGGTTTTAGACCAGCTAGTAAACAGCGATAATAAATTAGAATCACTTGCAGAATTGAGCGATAGTGATTTGTGGGGAAATTCGTCATCAAACACTGAAAGTGACGACAGCGACAATTCTGCAACTGAGGAAATTTCAGTGCTTTTGATTTTATTACATTATTGAATAATTTTTATTATTATTATATTATTATTTGTTATAATTATTTATAGTTATTTATTATATTATAATTTATGATTTCGTGTTTCAAACTTTATCATACCCGGGCTGTCTACTAGACTTGTTTGGACAGATTTAAGTGTGTTATTCCTAAGAATTACAGGCCTACAATATAAAAAGGCAAATTTCTATGCAAAACAATTGTAACGTTTTAAGCATCAAAAATCTGAAATAATCATACTGCCAGGGAGGTTAACTCAAAAAGTTAAAAAAGCAATTAAAACACATATACTGCTATTTTAAAAACACGTTAGCTGCCAAAATATTTACTATTGATGCACATACTATACTCACAGAGTAAGGAATGTCACAACAATTGTCAGAACAGTCTGCACTTCTGTAGATGCCATGATACGACTCTGCTTCCTATCAGCTCTTTGAGCTATTAACGAATATCACCTACCTGAACATGGTGAAGTCAGTCCCAGCTATTTCCCTCTGCTATAACCGATTACGGTTGAATCAGGATTCCAGTGTGACAGTCTGTTCTGCAATTTAATAGATTGACTTGTGTACAACCAGCCTGCCCACACATGGATTGAAATTTGGCTGGTCCCTGCTGAACTGGCTGAATTTCAATCCATGTATGGTCCACCACAGGAGGGAGATAACTGACATAGGTGATATTCATTAATAGCTCAAAGTGTTGGCAGGAGGCAGACCCATATCATGAAGTCTATGGCTGGCTTAAGTCACTGATCTAGAACAGTGGTCTCCAAACTGTGGCCTGCAGGCTGGATGTGGCCCCCTGATATAAATGTTAAAATATTATTTCTTTCATTGACAATAATATTGGGGCACTACTTCTCACACTGACACTAACAATGGGGCACTACTCCTCCCACTGACACAGACAATGGGGAACTATTCATTTCACTGAAACCAACAATGGGGCACTATTCTTCCCACTGGCACTGACAATGGGGGGCACTATTCCTTCCACTGGCACCGACAATGGGGCACTATTCCACCCCACTGACACCAACAATAAGGCAATATTCCTCCCACTGACATGAACAAAGGTGCACTATTCTTCCCACTGACACCGATGATGGGGTAATATTCCTACCATTGACACCAACAGTGGGGCACTATTCCTCCCATTGACACCAATGATAGGGCCGTATTCCTCCCACTGATACCAATGAAATGGCACTATTTATCCCACTGACACCAATGATGGGGCAATATTCCTATCACTAATACCCATTATGGGGCACAAATCCTCTTTCTACTGACCACAGGCACTATGTATTTTTTTTTTTAAAAACAGCCCCCCGCCCCCCTACCTAAAATCTGAAGGACAGTAACTGTCCCTTTGTTTAAAAAGTTTGGATTTGGATTCCCCTGATTTAGAACATGCATGTGCATTGATGTCTTAACAGGGATATACTCAAGCTTGTTCGAGGTTAGAGACTCACCAGGTAGCAGAAAGGATAAAGATGACTACTTTGGAGCTGGAATTTGTTCAAACACATAAAAGCAATGGCTTTGCCTATATTTCTTTTGTGACAGGTTCCTTTGACACTTTAACTTGAGAATTGGTGAATTGGGAAATATTTCCTGTCTATTTGATACATAGGTGTAAAAAAAAGGGTGTTTTCACATATTTGCCCAGAGTTGTTCTTCATTCTTTGAAGTGGTCACTTATCTTAAAATCTTGACTGCAGTAACTGTTCCTATGCTGTGCATACTGCAACTGAACATAATCATATATGCAAAAGAATTATTGGCAACACTGGTTAGCTTTACACCAACTGTCTAATAAGTGTAAAGAATTACTTTGGTCTAGGCTTATGCAACAGTACATGATCTTGCCGTTTTATCTCCTTACAATCTCAATTACTCTAAGTTCTTAGCGCAGAACACTGGCAATTTTCAGTAAAAGCTGTCCCCATTCCTAGAGATTAGGGTTTATTACAGACATATAAATGTCTGCACTGCCGATATATAAAAGCATGAGAATAAACGACCATCAACCTTGTTTCATTCCCTGCATTAGTGGTCAACTTGTTATATAGTGGTTAACTTGCTGACAACACCAGGGCTACACATTATATTCAGCATCTCTACTGCAATGAAACATTAACAGAGACAAATGTTATGGTGTAGATTAGAAGATGGGCACATAATTTGGAAATAAAACAGGAGATGGATAGACTGCAGACCTGTTGAAGGAGATTGTCAGAGACTGCAGAAATTTTATATGACTAATCAAAAACTGTGGACATGCTACATTAGACTGTATGACCAGTGTATGGGGAATTACACTGTCAGAATACAATGACATGGTGGGGAGGATTTCCACATCGAATATGTGGGTTGGGAAATCATATAAGGAAAAGGGATGGGTTTAACCCACTGTTTTTGTCACCACCACTTTTCCTTTTTTTAAAGGGGAAGTCCACCCTAACACTAAAATTGCTACATTAACAGGCATCCACGATCTAAGAATAACCTATCTAGCCATCTAAAGAAGAAATCGGTATACATACCTTTTTTGAAGCCACTACAGTCCGGTCTCCAGCGGCGGAAGCTCTGCAGAGGACACAGCCAACAATGGCTGTGAAATGAATGGGAAGTGGCGTCACCCATAGAGTTACTATGTGGCTTCCGATGTCGGCTGCCTCCTCTGCACCCGCCTTGATAGCGAAGCCGCCGCTGAGAGCTCAACGCGGGACCAGACCGGATCGGCTTCAGAAAAGGTATGTATAGCGGTTTCTTCTTTACAGGGCTAGATAGGTCAGACTTATGCCCTGTACACACAATAGGATTTTCCGATGGAAAATGTGTGATAGGACCATGTTGTTGGAAATTCCGACCGTGTGTAGGCTCCATCACACATTTTCCATAGGAATTTCCAACACACAATGTTTGAGAGCAGGCTTTAAAATTTTCCGGCCACAAAATCAGATCGGTTAAATTCCGACGCACAAAGTGCCACGCATGCTCAGAATAAATTAAGAGACGAAAGCTATTGGCTACTGCCCTGTTTATAGTCCTGACGTACGTGTTTTACGTCAACGTGTTCAGAACGATCGGATTTTCCGACAACTTTATGTGACCGTGTGTATGCAAGACAAGTTTGAGCCAACATCCGTTGGAAAAAATCCATGTATTTTGTTGTCGGAATGTCCGATCAATGTCCAACCGTGTGTACAGGGCATAAGATTGTGGATGCCTGTAGATGTAGAGATTTTAGTGTTAGGGTGGACTTCCCCTTTAACTTTTTTAAGATCTAATGCAATAATTTAAAAATGAGTTGAAAGTTTTAGAAAAATATAAAAATGTTTGATTTACGTATAAAAACTTAAATCTCTAATGACAAAGGGCACTAATTGGGGCCCACCTGCGTGAGATTGTGGCCAGCACATCTATGATAGGCATATAGTTAGATAAGGTAGTGGTTATGGTTAGGCAGGTATAGGTACTGTCTCTTTAAGGAATTCTGTGTTGCAGGTTCGGAAGATCCAATAGGATTGCTGGGAAGGTGCTGGAAGCCTGGAGTGTCTATAAAGGGCGGCTGTGGTTGGGCTTTCTTTCCTTTCCCCCCCCTGGACCGGACCAGGAGCAGAAATACTCCCTAGTCGCGTGCACCTCTTATGTGGTGGGGTCACCATGGATCTTCGGGGGGGGGGGGGACTGTTTATTATATAAAGAATGTGGTTGACTTGCTGCCCGGAAAACTGGGCAGTTTAATAATTTGGTAATATTATTATGATAATAAAGAAAAGTGCAATTGGATGTTTAGATGTTAAACCAGGGGTTCAAAAGAGGGCCAGATTTGATGAAGTGAACATGCGTGAAGGCTGACCATTTTGCCTGACATTCTTTTAACCATTAAAATTCAGTCTAATGCCCCGTACACACGGTGTCCGATCGGAGCGTGTTGTCGGACATTCCGACCATGTGTGGGCTCCATCGGACATTTTCCATCGGATTTTCCGACACACAAAGTTTGAGAGCAGGCTATAAAATTTTCCGACAACAACATCCGTTGTCGGAATTTCTGATCGTGTGTACACAAATCCGATGCACAAAGTGCCACGCATGCTCAGAATAAATAAAGAGATGAAAGCTATTGGCTACTGCCCTGTTAAAAGTCCCGACGTACGTGTTTTACGTCACCACGTTCAGAATGATCGGATTTTCCGACAACTTTGTGTGACCGTGTGTATGCAAGACAAGTTTGAGCCAACATCCGTTGGAAAAAACCCTAGGATTTTGTTGTCGGAATGTCCGATCAATGTCCGACTGTGTGTACGGGGCATAAGTGTGTTAGTCCGAGCACGAATGCACTGCCCAACAAGAATTCTCTTGCCTTTGTGGCTGTGTGTTGTGAAGAGGAGAGCTCGGGCGTGTTATTTGGATATACCGTATTTATTGGCGTAAAATATGCACCTTCACTTTAAGAGGGAAGTTTCAGGAGAAAACATACATTTTAAATAAAGAACCAGGTAGCAAAATAAGGGTCAGTGCCCATCTGCAGCTTCACAAGTGGCATCAATGCAGCCCCCCTACCACTGCCATGAATGCAGCCCCCCCACCACTGCCATGAATGCAGCCCCCCCACCATTGCCATGAATGCAACCCCCCACCAATGCCATGAATGCAGCCCCCCCACCATTGCCACGAATGCAGCCCCCCACCATTGCCATGAATGCAGCCCCCCCTCCACCATTGCCATAAATGCAACCCCCCCTCCATCATTGCCATGAATGCAGCCCCCCACCATTGCCATGAATGTAGCCCCCCCACCACTGCCATGAATGCAGGCCCCCACCATTGCCATGAATGCAGCCCCCCCCCACTATTGAAATCAGTGCAGCCTGATCGATGCCCATCTGCAGCCTTGGAGGGGAAAGGGACGAGGGCGGGACGAGCGCCAACAGATTACATACAGGAGAAACTCCTGTTTTCTCGGCGGCCTCTTTAATTCAAAGTCCTGCCTCCCATGATGGACAGAACAGTCGTCCAATGGCAGCGCAGGATACGGGTTTCCTATTACAGAGGCCGCTGCGTAAACAGGAAATTCTTCTGTATGTACGGCATGTACGCCCCCTCCCTGTCCCCTCCAAGGCAGCCAGAATATATACCTTTTGTGGCCCCGGCGCTCAGAGATTCGTTGGGGGCCACAAAAGATATATATGTCCAAATTACCAGGCGAGCCGTTCGAAACCGGAGCTGCATCCCCATGGTTTAAAAAAATAGCAACATTTTGCTGCTGGGAAGCATACAGCTCACAGCTTGTATTTTTGAGCACCAGGATTTTTGAGGAAATACTGAAATGAGATAATATAGAAAATCTATGGAGGTCATCTTTGAAAAAGATTAATTTATCCTTCAGCTTTTTATACAATAGATCAACATTGACCTTATTTCAGCTCTTGCAAATGGTATATATAGAGGCCTGTTTTTACAGATGTGCGCAGTAAACTGGGATTAATATATACTAAACATTAGAATTTGAGTTTATTATATAAACATAGGCATCACTCTTAAATCTCATAAATGAACAATTAAGGGGGTTTTCCAGGAAAATTTCAAATTTATCTATATCCTTTAAGGGTCCTTTCACACGGGCTGTCCGATTAGGTCCACCTGTCAGTTTTTCAGGCGGACCTGATTAGATGCTCTATTCAGACCTATGGGGCAGCAGATGCCAGTGGTGACATGTCCACTGACACCCGCTGCTATCCAACCCGAAATAGTCCACCAAATCCTGACAGATGGTGATCCTATTTTCCATCCGTCTGGGGGATCGGATGAAAACGGACAAACAGTCCGGTTTCATCCGATCTCCCCATAGAGGAGAGCGAGACTCTGACAGGTCCGTCTCTGCACAGTGAGCAGAGACGAACCTGTCATCCGCCTGCGCAGCGGGGATCAGCGGATCGATCCCCGCCGAGCAAGAGGAGTCCGTCAAACGGATCCGCCCAATGTGAAAGGGACCTAAAAAACAACAAGCCCTTCATTGATAGCCAAAAGTTTCTGGACACTTGACCATACCACCTACAGTCAGGTCCATGAATATTGGGACATCGACACAATTCTAATCTTTTTGGCTCTATACACCACCACAATGGATTTGAATTGAAAAGAACAAGATGTGCTTTAACTGCAGACTTTCAGCTTTAATTTGAGGGCATTTACATCCAAATCAGGTGAACGGTGTAGGAATTACAGTTTGTATATGTGCCTCCCACTTTTTAAAGGGACTAAAAGTAAAAGTAAAGGGACAGATTAACAATCATCCATCAAACTTTCACTTTTTAATACTTGGTTGGAAATCCTTTGCAGTCAATTACAGCCTGAAGTCTGGAACGCATAGACATCACCAGACGCTGGGTTTCATCCCTGGTGATGCTCTGCCAGGCCTCTACTGCAACTGTCTTCAGTTCCTGCTTGTTCTTGGGGCAGTTTCCCTTCAGTTTTGTCTTGAGCAAGTTAAATGCATGCTCAATCGGATTCAGGTCAGGTGATTGACTTGGCCATTGAATAACATTCCACATCTTTCCCTTAAAAAACTCTTTGGTTGCTTTCACAGTATGCTTCTGGTCATTGTCCATCTGCAATGCGAAGCGCCGTCCAATGAGTTGAAGCATTTGGCTGAATATGAGCAGATAATATTGCTCAAAACACTTCAGAATTCATCCTGCTGCTTTTGTCAGCAGTCTCATCAATAAATACAAGAGAACCAGTTCCATTGGCAGCCATACATGCCAACGCCATGACACTACCACCACCATGCTTTACTGATGAGGTGGTATGCTTTGGATCATGAGCAGTTCCTTTCCTTCTCCATACTCTTCTCTTCCCATCACTCTGGTACAAGTTGATCTTGGTCTCATCTGTCCATAGGATGTTGTTCCAGAACTGTGAAGGCTTTTTTAGATGTTGTTTGGCAAACTCTAATCTGGCCTTCCTGTTTTTGAGGCTCACCAATGGTTTAGATCTTGTGGTGAACCCTCAGTATTCACTCTGGTGAAGTCTTCTCTTGATTGTTGACTTTGATTTGGTCTTCCGGGTCTTTTGGTGTTGCTGAGCTCACCGGTGCGTTCTTTCTTTTTAAGGATGTTCCAAACAGTTGATTTGGCCACACCTAATGTTTTTGCTATCTTTCTGATGGGTTTGTTTTGTTTTTTCAGCCTAATAATGGCTTGCTTCACTGACAGTGACAGCTCTTTGGATCTCATATTGGGAGTTAACAGCAACAGATTCCAAATGAAAATAGCACACTTGAAATGAACTCTGGACCTTTTATCTGCTCCTTGTAAATGGGATAATGAGGGAATAACACACACCTGGCCATGGAACAGCTGAGCAGCCAATTGTCCCATTACTTTTGGGCCCTTAAAAAGTGGGAGGCACATATACAAACTGTTGTAATTCCTACACGGTTCCCCTGATTTGGATGTAAATACCCTCAAATTTAAGCTGAAAGTCTGCAGTTAAAGCACATCTTGTTAATTTCAGTTCAAATCCATTGTGGTGGTGTATAGAGCCAAAAAGATTAGAATTGTGTCGATGTCCCAATATTTATGGACCTGACTGTATATCATAATTTTTTTGCATATTCCATTATAAAACCATAGGCATTAATATGGAGTTTGGCCCACATTCTTGTTAGGAAAAGCTCTGCTGCTCTGTAAGGTTTCCACAAGATTTTGGAATCTGTCTGTGGAAATGTAAACCCATTCAGCCAAAATGACAATTTGTAAAGTCAGGTAGTGATGTTGGACTAGAAGAACTGGGTGGCACTCAGCATTCCAATTCATCCCAAAGATGATTAATAGTATTGAGGTCAGGGCTATGTGCAGGCACCTCAAGTTCCTCCACACCAAACTCCTCAAACCATGTCTTTATAGACCTGGCTTTATGTAGCTGAAATCAATAATTTAGAGAAGTTTTCACTTACTTTTGCCATATAGTGTAAATTAGAAGTAGTGTTTCTCATTGAAGCACTAGGGTTGCCATTTTCAATCCCAACCACAGCACTAACTGCCTGGAGTTTGCATGTTCTCCCTGTGCCTGCATGGGTTTCCTCCGGGGAATCTGATTTCTTCACACACTCCAAAGACATGCTGGTAGGTAATTTGGCTTCTGTCTAAATTGGCCATAGTATGTGTATGTATGAAGGGACCATAGATTGTAAGCTCTTTGAGGGCAGGGAATGATGTGAATGTACAATATATATGTAAAGCGCTGCATAAATTAATTTGCCTTTAATGTATTTCTACAGTACTACATGTCTCCAGCAGGGTGCATTGCAAATAAAGTTTGTGAAATTAAAGCGGAGTTCCACACAAAAATGGAACTTCCACTTTTCGGAACTCTCCCCCCCTCCGGTGTCACATTTGGCACCTTTCAGGGGGGAGGGGGGTGCAGACACCTGTCAAAGACAGGTATTTGCACCCACTTCCGGCATAGACTCCCATGGGAGTCTATGCTTCTTCCTGTCCCGACCGCGCTGTCTGCTGGGAACACACAGCTCCCAGCAGAGAGCGGGGACCACTAGGGACGCGCAGCGCGACTCGCGCATGCGCAGTAGGGAACCGGGAAGTGAAGCCGCAACGCTTCACTTCCTGATTCCCTCACCTAGGATGGCGGCGGCAGCTGCCGAGAACCGAGCGGGTTCTCGGCGTCCCCTGCCGACATCGCTGGACCCCGGGACAGGTAAGTGGCCATGTATTAAAAGTCAGCAGCTGCAGTATTTGTAGCTGCTGGCTTTTAATATTTTTTTTTTTGGCGGGGTGGGTGAACCCCCGCTTTAAGTGTCCTAGTAAAGACAAAGAGGGTGGTGGAAACTGTGTTTTTATAATTAAAAGTTCCAAAAATAGGAGATATTCTTTTTCAGGAAAGCCCTAAAGTTCAAGAAAACAATTACTGAGAGAACATTTATGCAATTTCCCTTTACTGCAACATAGTGTTACCATACAAGTGCATATTTACTGTGGGAAAATAGTATGCTCTCTGCTCTTTCCTAAAAAGCCTAGACTTCCTTTTCTGAAAAGCACACATTGTAAAATCGTAGAGGTTAGCTTCCCTCATAATCACTAGTCTTTTACTAACAGTTACAAATTTGGAGTTTTTATCATAAGATGTAAATTTTGTGTTTCAGAGTTCCAATTATGACAATTGGATGACCACTCCCAAGAGCAATAGATCAAGAAGGTAGTAACAAGCAGAGTTTTCCAGTTCCAATGTCCAAACCTACAATCAGGCCATATGATGAATTTGCCTTTGTGTCATAACAAATTTAATTTTCATGTGTCCTCAGCTACCAATACATATGAGATGACAGTCATCTGCTTTCAGCCGGATTGGGCAACAATTTCATGTTTCTTGGTTTACTCTGATGCTGCTGGCCGGACAAGGTCGGGCATAATGATCCTGTCCTGATCACTATTGTCCCAATGCTTGCCTTGCCTCTTCTCCTTTCTCTATTTCAGCAGAAACATTGGAATATTCAGTTTTAAAGTAGACATGAACTCTAACTAGATGACATTTAGCTTTCTCAAGCACTGTCTATGCTTCAGCCTCTCTGCAGCCAATTCCTATCTACATAAAATGGCTCCAGCAGTGGTTGCATGCCTTTGGTCAGGACTTGTTTCTTGATGGTGACAGTGGTGGATCATGCCTCTGCAATCAGTATCAGCTCAACCCCTTGTAGTTCCCACCACATGTGACCAGGTAACAAAGCAGCAGCACAATGGGTAGACAGGGACAAGGAGTTGTCACCCTACAACAGGAAGTGACTAAACAAGGTCTTTCATGGCAGCATTAACGGGTATTATTTTAATGTAAGCTTGGATTTTAAAAGATGAAAACTCACTTTTGAATTTACATTAAATGTTAAAGATTATATGAGATTTAAGTAATTGGGTTTACTTTTATTAAAATTATTATATTTCTACAGGTCTAATTTTGAATCACTTCGGTCCCTAGGTGCTTGAGCAACAGAGCATTTTTTCAACAATGTCTTGGTTCTGAACCTTATAGGTTCACGCAATTGCAGTAGAACATATTATAGATCTTTTTCAGAACAGACAGGGCTTTAGTTTGGTAGTAAATTTGGGAAAATGAAAGGAAATTCACTGTCGGGGCTGGGCCCAGCCCTTCCTTCTCAGCGCAGGCCGCTCAGCTGTTGGTTAATTGTCAGCTCTAATCTTTCCACAGTGACTCACCTGGTAATGATATACTGCTCGTCAGTCCTGCTGGCTACTTCAGTCCAGATCCTCTCTGCCTTCACCTGGTCAACATATCAGAGACTCTCTCCTGTGTACCTGTTAAAGACTTGCTTGGCTGACGTCCCTTCTGTTTCCTGATCCTGCTTGCTTTTTCACTATGCTGATTCTCCGGTTTCCTGATTTCCTGGCTTGTCCTGAAGTACGCTGATATATACGCTATATATTTATTGT
The DNA here is from genome assembly GCA_037952925.1 of Lithobates clamitans. Lineage (NCBI taxonomy): Eukaryota > Metazoa > Chordata > Amphibia > Anura > Ranidae > Lithobates > Lithobates clamitans. Next base: position 2,162,267 of record JBBGZY010000061.1, read on the forward strand.
ATAGGTTCTGTATATTTATTTATTTTTCCACTTTTTTTTTCTCAGTGGATCTGTCAGTGATGATCTTATCCAGACAGATGTAGCTGTGCAGATCACTTCTTATGATCTAGTGATGTAGGGAGATGTTGGACAGAGCTGCAACAAAAACTGATAGGAAGTACGTTGCTACACTCCTGATGCAAACATAATGCAAATGTGTTTACATTCACTTCTATAGCTATCTGCAGAAGCCCCAGAAGCCCAGAAGCCAAAATAATCAGCTTCTGGGCTTCCGTGCTGGACCGTGGCTGAACCAGCACTAGTAATGGTGGAGTGTGCAGGAGGTGCGAAATCTAGCTGTTTTAAAATGGCCACTGTCCCTGCACCATTTTAAAATACACCCAGGACTCAAGTGGTTATTAAAAATTATCTTGCCAACTTATTTAGCTTTACTTTGCCTGAACCAAATGTTTCAGCATAAATAAGACATCAGAAATCCTCTGAAGTCTTAAGTCTGGTGTTCATGTAGAGAAAGCCAGACACTTCAGCAGGAACCAGATGACTTTAACCTCCCTGGCGGTATGATTATTTCTGATTTTAGGTGCTGAAAGCGGTACAATTATTTTGCACGGAAATTTGGCATTTTATATTGTAGGCCTGTAATTCTTAGGAATAGTTCACTTAAATCTGTCCAAACAAGAGTCTAGTAGATATCCCGGGTATGATAAAGTTTGAAAAACGAAATAAAAAATTATAATATAATAAATAACTATAAATAATTATAACAAATAATAATATAATAATAATAAAAATTATATAATAATGTAATCAAATCAAAAACACGGAAATTTGCTCAGTTGCAGAATTGTCGCTTTTGTTACTTTTAGTGTTTGGTGACGGATTTCCCCACAAATCACTATCACTCAATTCTGCGAGTGATTCTAATTTATTATCGCTTTTTTCTAGCTGCTCTAAAAGCACTTTTGATGTAAAGAGACAGTTTTGGTTGCTATGGACAATCTCCAGTTTCCTGGCAGAAAGAACAGATTTATATATATAAAACTGCATGCAGGACACTGGGCAGACCACTAGGGACCAAGGGGGATGTGTAGTTATTTGATACAGTACTGTAATCTGTAAGATTACAGTATGCTGTATCTATACTATGTGTTTCACTTTTGAATTTACCGCCGAACTCCGTCCCCGTGCGTCGCACCGCTCGCAGGGAACGGAGCTCGGCACTGTGAATCGAGCGAGACACAGCGGCTCGCCGATCACAGCGGGGAGACATCGCAGGATCCAGGGGACAAGGTAAGTATGCTCTTCCTGGATCCTGCGATACAAGCCCGAGTCTGGCTCGGGGTTACCGCTTTTGGTATGGAAAAATCCAACCCGAGCCAGACTCGGGAATACCGCCAGGGAGGTTAAGTATGTGTGTACTTTTTCCTGTTCTAACGGCTGGCTTCTGCCAAACGGTTATGCTTGAAAACCAGCATTCGATCAGCGCTTGCGGCCAATAGCTGCAAGTCCTGATCAGTGTATTCTGGCGAGGGGGAGTCCTTGCTGTCGAAATACAATAGCTCAGCGGGAGAGATCCCCACACATAATTTTGTTGATGTGTAGATCTGTCAGTTTTTTTTCCTCATATAACCTGCTGGTTAAATAAAAAAACAAAAACTATGTCTTTATACCCCGATTTATAGTTGCTGGCCCGATCAACAGCCTGACCTTACACAATGCCCCAAGCTCCTTAAAGTGTTTGAAAGGGTCAAATGATAGAATTAGAATGCAAAAGAATGCAAACAACTATGGTACACTGATATTTGAGAAAGAAAAAAAGTCTCAATAGCGCAAGCAGAGGGTGGGAAGAACCCCCACAAAAGCCATAAAGTTTATATAGTAAAAGAGGTACAAATTAAAAGTCCACTATAGTGATGGCTGCTGCACTTCTTCTCAGGATATTGGACCTCCTCTATACACTGTAAAAACAAGAGGGCCAATAGTTCAGGGGTGACTTGGTAGACTCTGTATATCCCACTGCAGAGTCTACCAAGCCCTCCCTGGACTATTGGCCCTCTGGAATAGATGTACAGACTTTGATTGATGATATGCCCACTTTTGCCGCGTACAGACGATCGGAATTTCTGACAACAAATGTTCGATTTGAGCTTGTTGTCAGAAATTCCGACCGTGTGTAGGCTCTATCTGACATTTGTTGTCGGAATTTCAGACAACAAAATTTGAGAGCTGGTCCTCAAATTTTCCGACAACAAAATCTGTTGTCGGAAATTCCGATCGTGTGTACACAATTTCGACGCACAAAATTCCACGCATGCTCGGAATCAAGCAGAAGAGCCGCACTGGCTATTGAACTTCATTTTTCTCGGCTCGTCGTACGCGTTGTACGTTACCGCGTTCTTGAAGTTCGGAATTTCCAACAAGATTTGTGCGACCGTGTGTATGCAAGAAAAATTTCAGCCAACATCCGTTGGAAATAAATCCACGGTTTTGTTGTCAGAAAAACCTATCGTGTGTACATAGCATAACTCTTCCATCCTGTGGGTGTAATCTTAATAGTTTTTAGCGTTCATTTAATAACTAGATACACTTAGATGGCAGCGCCTTTGTTTCCTTTTGTTTTTACACTGATATTTGAGCCTTTCATGCATCTTCAGCTGAACATCGAAGCTAAAGTGTCAGGCTCAGGCAAAATAAGAAATGGTAAAGACTGAATATTCAGATTTGTGCGTAAGCCCCCTCGTGACAGGTTCACTGTAAGCCAAACTGTTTTGTTTATGCCACAAAGGGTGTATGCAATTTGTGATTTTGTCTAACTCACTTATCTTTTTGCCTGCTTACAGTGAAAATGAACATAAACAAGCTGATTGAAGGAACTATTCTTTGTGTGTTTTCATGAACTGAGGCACATTCAGCAGCAAACTGGCACCAGTATACAAACAGACCGCATGCCAAATGGTCTAGTAACTTGCTTCCCCCCTTCTTCCCCACCCTCTTATCAATCCACAGTCTATCCAAACTCTGTGTAATGCAGACTGGTGTGCCCTATTTGTGTAAACAGGAACTAACAGAGACTTTCTTGGCTGTCACAAAAGTATCAGTCAAGGGTTGAGATACAAAAACACTTCTGATTGATATCTAAAATATTTTTGCATTGTTATAGCATGTAGTTGAACACAAAAACTTCTATGTTGTATGTACAGTGGGGACGGAAAGTATTCAGACCCCCTTAAATTTTTCACTCTTTGTTATATTGCAGCCATTTGCTAAAATCATTTAAGTTCACTTTTTTCTTCATTAATGTACACACAGCACCCCATATTGACAGAAAAACACAGGATTGTTGACATTTTTGCAGATTTAATAAAAAAGAAAAACTGAAATATGGTCCTAAGTATTCAGACCCTTTGCTGTGACACTCATATATTTAACTGTGCTGTCCATTTCTTCTGATCATCCTTGCGATGGTTTTACACCTTCATTTGAGTCCAGCTGTGTTTGATTATACTGATTGGACTTGATTAGGAAAGCCACACACCTGTCTATATAAGACCTTACAGCTCACAGTGCATGTCAGAGCAAATGAGAATCATGAGGTCAAAGGAACTGCCTGAAGAGCTCAGAGACAGAATTGTGGCAAGGCACAGATCTGGCCAAGGTTACAAAAAAATTTCTGCTGCACTTAAGGTTCCTAATAGCACAGTGGCCTCCATAATCCTTAAATGGAAGACATTTGGGATGACCAGAACCCTTCCTAGAGCTGGTTGTCCGGCCAAACTGAGCTATTGTGGGAGAAGAGCCTTGGTGAGAGAGGTAAAGAAGAACCCAAAGATATTGACAATTTTATCCAACCGGCCATCCAACATGCAACATCCTATTTGAGAGACATCAAACATGTCTTACGAGTATTAGAAGCTCCGCCAGTCTTAGAGGGAAGAACTCTATTGGCAACTGTGGATGTTTCATCTTTGTACACAATCATTAAACACTATTAGGCATGCCAAGCCACTAAGTGGGTTCTGAGAAAACATAGTACATTACAATGCATGCAGAGAAAGTTCCTGATTAAATGTATAGAGTTTTCTCTCAAAAACAACTATTTATGGCATGACCAAGCCTATTACAAGCAAACGACTGGCATTACCACCCTCAGTGTGGCTAATGCTTTTATGGCCCAATGGGAGGAGGAGGAGGTCTACAAAAATCCCCCATGTGAATTGGGCCTATACAAAAGATTTATTGATCATGTATTAATAGTTTGGAATGGCAGTAAAGAGTCATTGGAACAATTTTTATACAATCTTAATCAAAATGACAAGAACATTCTTCTGACTTGGAAAATTGATGCAAAGAAAATTAAATTTTTAGATTTGGAGATGAGCATTGAAGGGGACACATTATTAACAAAAAACACTTTTTAAAGAGGCAGCAAGAAACAGTTATTTACCCACTATGTGACCCAGGCGGACCTCTAGGTAAAAGGTTTGTTGCGAAGGGCTACCCGGAAGAGTCGATTAAGAAACATATTCAATCAGTGCAAACAATGGACAGAAAACAAATGATCCATGAACATAAGAAAGTACAATCTATTGCAGAAGCACCTACTCTAGTTCTTGATTACAATATTCAACATAAGGATGTAGAAAAAATCATTAAAAAACATTGGCATATTTTATAAGGGGACAAACACCTACAAAGAATTTTACCTGATAAACCAACTATTGTTTATATTAGAGCTCCAGCATTGAGAGACCTAATTGTCAAAAATGTAGTAGAACCACCTCCTAAAAACAAATTTTCCTTTTTCACTGGAAAAGGTTTCTATCCCTGTAAATACTGTTTTGCCTGTCAACATGCAAAAAAATTTCAAGGTAAAAAGAGTCAATTTCAAGCAACTAATACAGGTAACATTTACCCGATTAATGACTTCATCAACTGCCACACAAAAGGAGTCGTCTACGTCCTACAATGCTCATGCAAATTGCAATATGTAGGGAGAACTAAAAGAGCACTAAAAGTGAGGATTAAAGAGCACGTCCAAAACATTATGAAAGGCTGTCCAAAGCATAATGTATCTAGACATTTTGCCCTAGCACATAACAATGATCCAACTGAATTAATGTTTTGGGGTATTAAAAGGTACAATAAATCATGGAGAAAAGATCATCAAATCAGAACCTTCAGTCAGAAAGAGTCTAAGTGGATACATAAAATTAGAACACTTGCACCTGAGGGGTTAAATATAGATTTTGATTTGAATTGTTTTATTAGTGATTATTAATTTAAACTGTTTTCTACCTGATGTAAACCTCATATTTCATTTCCGGTGTGCATTAGAGCCCTTTCACACTGGGGCGGTTTGCAGGCGTTATTGCGCTAAAAATACCACCTGCAAACCGACCCAAAACAGCCGCTGATGTTTGTTCAGTGTGAAAGCCCGGGGGCTTTCACACTGAAGCAGTGCGCTGGCAGGAGAAGAAAAAAACTCCTGCAGGCCGCATCTTTGGAGCGGTGAAGAAGAGGTGTATTCACCGCTCCTAAACCGCTCCTGCCCGTTGAAATCAATGGGACAGCGCGGCTATACCGCGCCAATACCGCGGCCATAGCCGCGCTATACGAGCGGTTTTAACCCTTTTTTGGCCCGCCAGCGGGTGTTAAAACCGCACCGCTAGCGGCCGAATACTGCTGCAATAACGACGGTAAAGCAGCGCTAAAAATAGCGCTGTTTTACTGCCGATGCCCCCACCGCCCCAGTGTGAAAGCAGCCTAAATCAGCCAAAAGTTTATTATACAAATTAATTTCCCTTCTTTTATCAAGAAAGTCTACTGCCACTAAAACCCCGCAGTTACTCATATTTAAGCGTTATTATATGATATTTAAAAAATAATTTTTTAATATTTTAAACATTAAATCATTTGTTTTTATTTTTAATTGTAATCTTATCTGGCTATTAATTAAATTACTATTTTATTTTTATTTTAATTTTATTTTAATTTTCACAAATACATTTCATTGTCCTCTAGGCGGGTCTCGCATGGATTTGTCAGTTTTTTGGAGCTGGTATTTGTTTATATATTCAACACGTCGGACCGTCATTTAATACACATATGTTTGACCCCTTACGGCGACCCGACGCACTGGATTCTCTATTTGCGATTGGATTACCCTCTCGCTAATTCTAATAAACTTATTCAAGGTATTCAATTAACTTTATTTATTTTGGTATTGATAGTCAATGATCCTATGGAAAATGGCCGCCGTCTTGCTATTACTAATGAAATGTTTGGCCTTCAACAAAATGGCGGCTTGTCCATTTCCTGTCTGCATGACATAAATAGACTGATATTCTAGCCAATCCAGTTCCCTGAGGAAGTCATGTGGTATGACGTAACGCATATGACGTAACCAGAAGTATCTATCGCGGACCAGAAGTAATATACGAGGTGCCATGGAATGCCGTCTTTTGTTCAAGTTTGGCGCGCTAGCTGCTGCTACAATGTAAGCGGATATTTTTATTCAATACATTTTGGTATCTTCGTTATTACACTATTGGAGGCTCACTTATTTTTCATATGGATTGCATCAATGTTCGGAAGGGGATGTATTCATAGTAGCCGGCTGACACCACCATTCATCCTGGATGTCGGATTGAGACTGTTCCCTAGTGGATTCATTAAGGCATATTACTTATGCCTTTAAGGTGAGAGTTCTGAGAGCACATAGTGGTGGAGAGCATATCACAAATCACGAGATCAACAATCAACACCCTGTTTTCTTTTATATCAATTGTTGGACTTTTTTCACTTATATATCACTATATGGTTTTTTTTACTATCTCATGTCACATGATGATTTATCACTGTGTATTAGTCACACTTTATTATTAGGTTTTGCGCAAAATCACTTGAATATTTATATATATCTTTTTTTTATTTGCTTCAGTGAGTGGTGTTCACGTTTTGATTTTGCAGCATTTCCACACACAATTATTATTTAGGTTTCATTATAGTAGCGCAGAAGTCCCTTTACAGAGAACCCAAAGATCACTGTGGCTGAGCTCCAGAGATGCAGTCGGGAGATGGGTTAAAGTTTTAGAAAGTCAACCATCACTGCAGCCCTCCACCAGTCGGGGCTTTATGGCAGAGTGGCCCAACGGAAGCCTCTCCTCAGTGCAAGACACACGAAAGCCCGCATGGAGTTTGCTAAAAACCACCCGAAGAACTCCAAGATGGTGAGAAATAAGATTCTTTGGTCTGATGAGCCCAAGATAGAACTTTTTGGCCTTAATTCTAAGCGGTATGTGTGGAGAAAACCAGGCACTGCTCATCACCTGTCCAATACAGTCCCAACAGTGAAGCATGGTGGTGGCAGCATCATGCTGTGGGGGTGTTTTTCAGCTGCAGGGACAGGACGACTGGTTGCAATTGAGGGAAAGATGAATGCGGCCAAGTATAGGGATATCCTGGACGAAAACCTTCTCCAGAGTGCTCAGGACCTCAGACTGGGCCAAAGGTTTACCTTCCAACAAGACAATGACCCTAAGCACACAGCTAAAATAACAAAGGAGTGGCTTCACAACAACTCCGTGACTGTTCTTAAATGGCCCAGCCAGAGCCCTGACTTAAACCCAATTGAGCATCTCTGGAGAGACCTAAAAATGGCTGTCCACCAACGTTTACCATCCAACCTGACAGAACTGGAGAGAATTCGCAAGGAGGAATAGCAGAGGATCCCCAAATCCAGGTGTGAAAAACTTGCTGCATCTTTCCCAAAAAGACTCATGGCTGTATTAGATCAAAAGGGTGCTTCTACTAAATACTGAGCAAAGGGTCTGAATACTTAGGACCATGTGATATTTCAGTTTTTCTTTTTTAATAAATCTGCAAAAATGTCAACAATTCTGTGTTTTTCTGTCAATATGGGGTGCTGTGTGTACATTAATGAGGAAAAAAAATGAACCTAAATGATTTTAGCAAATGGCTGCAATATAACAAAGAGTGAAAAATTTAAGGGGGTCTGAATACGTTCCGTCCCCACTCTAGATATATGAAAAAAATTATTTCACCATCTTATGTTAATTCAGTTTGGCTGTATACTTGTTCCAGGTCAATGACTGGACGTATTGGAGCCAGAGACAGCTAGGTATTTAGCATTTTCATTAGGAAGTCAGCAATAGCAACTAACATACAACTCTCAGGCAGCCCACAGAGGAGTCATTTTTTTTGGTTAAATGAAAAAATCTGATTCAATGCCTTCATCCACACACTGGAGGTGGATGGGGGCATCTTCCATGCTGAGCTATTGTATTTTGATAGCAGGGAGACTTCCCTGCTGTCAGAATACACTGATCGGTGTTGCTGGCTATAGCCTGCAGCGTTGATCAAGCGGGGAAAATTTGACAGGGCAGTTGTAGAGAAGCTGATTGGTAGATCGACTTCTGTACAACTTCCCTGCCCATACATGGATAAAAATGTTCCCGATCCCTGCTGAACAGACCGAATTTCAATCCATGTATGGCCTGCTTCAGTACAAATTTTATTTAAACCAGACACCAAATGGTTTGTTGCATGCAGATTCCTGAGTATACACCTGTAGACTGAATTCCTTTTTCATAGAAATCTTGGCAGCTGAGCTGATATAGCAGATTGTAACTTCACCTGAAATTTTGCTGTCATTATTTTTCAAACTCTAAATGAATGTAAAACTGATATTTTAGCTGCGTATTGATATTTCTTGTCTTAAACTTCCATTGATTTTTTTTTCTATCACCTTGAAACTTCAGTTATAAAATATCCCTGTCCAACTTCTTGTCCCCATTACTGTGTTTCATTCCTTCTGCTGCATTATATAATGTCAACTATAGAGGAAGCTACTTCATGGAACCAAAATGTAAATATACATTTTGGGTGGATTATGGACAGACTCATATACCTATAGACTACTGTATAAGCACTATCAATAACCTCATTGGTTACATCACTAAAAAAAGTTTCGTAGTGAATGATTGCTTTTGTTTTTGCCAGTAAAGTATTTTAACACCAAATCCAATAAACATTAAAGCATATCTAAACCCCAAAACAACATAATAAATTGCAGCTTACCAGTCCTTTGCTGTAGCATGGGTGCTCAACCTGTGGCCCTCCAGCTGTTGCGTAACTACAAGTCCCATCATGCCTCTGCCTCTGGGAGTCATGCTTGTAACTGTCAGCACCTTGCAATCCCCCATAGGACTTGTAGTTCCTTAACCACTTGCCGAATGGCTCCTGTACATATACGTCGGCACTTTAAAGATGGGTATCTCGGTAACGGCAGCAGTGATCGGAGTGGATTCGCCACGAGATCACCGTTATCGGCGGCAGGAGAGGGGCCTCCCACCGCTATCCCCCGCCCTCCACCGCTTACCGGAGCAGTCGGCAGCGGCAGAGGCAATCGGGTCCTATCCGTGGCTGGGTATGGAGACGAGTGAGGGGAAGATGACCCCCACCCGTCTCCATACCATAGCAGGGCGGAAGCGACGTCAAAACATCACTTCTGCCCATACGTCTTAAAGGGACATTTTTTTGTTGTCACTTTTTTCAAATGACAACATTTTTTTTTATTGCATTTAAGTCCAAATATGAGAGCTGGGGACTTTTTGACCCCAGGTCTCATATTTAAGAGGACCTGTCATGCTTTTTTCTATTACAAGGGATGTTTACATTCCTTGTAATAGGAATAAAAGTGACCCAATTTTTTTTTTAAAAAACAGTGTAAAAATAAATAAAATCAAGTAAAATAAATAAGAAAAAAAAAAATTTTTTTAAAGTGCCCTGTCCGCAGAAGCGAACGCATAAGTGAGTTGCGCCCGCATATAAAAACAGTGATTAAACCACACACAGGTATAGCCGCAATCATTAGAGTGAGAGCAATAATTCTAGCCCTGGACCTCCTCTGTAACTCAAAACATGCAACCTGTAGAATTTTTTTAAACGTCGCCTATGGCGATTTTTAAGGGTAAAAGTTTGACGCCATTCCACGAGCGGGCGCAATTTTAAAGCATGACATATTGGGTATCAATTTACTTGGCGTAACATTATCTTTCACACAATAAAAAAAAAATTGGGCTAACTTTATTGTTGTCTTATTTTTTTATTCAAAAATGATTTTTTTTCCAAAAAAAGTGCGCTTGTAAGACCACTGCGCAAATACGGTATGACAAAAAGTATTGCAATAACAGCCATTTTATTCTCTAGGGTGTTAGAAAAAAAATGTATAATGTTTGGGGGTTCTAAGTAATTTTCTAGCAAAAAAACTTGTTTTTAACTTGTTAACACCGAGTCTAAAAAAGAGGCTTGGTCTTTAAGTGGTTAACAGGTGGAGGGCCACAGGTTGAGCACCCAAGCGTGTAGTGGCTGCATCGGTTTTCTTTTTTCAGACTCTTTTCCTTTATTTTAATTAGTGATCCTGCAAGTAACGCACTTCCTGTTCCTTTGAACGTGTTTTTCTTGGTTCATTTGTACTACATGATGGGTTGATGGGACTAGTAATTTACACAAAAAAGAAAAATGTCTTTGTGGTTTGTTTTAAGTTTAAAGGCAGTAACAAGGGCACCTCATTTATGGCAAGATCAACAAGTAATTTCTGTATTTGCTGAAAATGCTAACATAAAAAGTGAAAACCAATGCAGCCACCACACATAAAGACTGGTAAGCTGCAATATATAATTTTCTTTTTGGGATTTAGATATGCTTTAACCATTGTTGAATGTTTTCTACTTCAGTTGTGTACATTTTGCTCTACCACACAGTCATATTGTAGTATAAAGGTTATACTACTAATTGAAAAAAAGACTAAATATTGAGAATAAAAATAATCTGAATAAGAAACCCTAATAAACTACATTGATACCCACATTTGCATAGTACTCCATTACTAGCAGATATTCCAGACGTCCATCTGAAGTCACCCTCTCTTCAGCCACAATGAAGTGCGCAATGTTATCATGTTCCAACAAAGGAGTGCGGTATATACTCCTTTCATTGATATAATTCTGCCGATTGTTGAAAGAAAAAACTTTCACAGCCACTGGACGCTCATCTAGGGATCCTTTGTATACTGACCCATATCGACCACGACCAATAACCTAAAAAAATAAAAAAATAAACATAAGTTCACAAGTACAGTATACATGGCAGTATCCTGGGTTTAAAAAGTAACTGGTCACAAAGACATCAGAACAATGACTTTTCCTTTTCAAAATGCAAGATGCGTGCACTATACATCCTCCAGCTTGTGTGCTAGCTAAGCCCTTGCTTGGGTACCTCCATTCATAGCTGGCTCAAGAACCCTACTGCATCTTCAAAGTATTTCTAGGCAAAATTTTACTTCCTTGCCTCTGTTCCCTAATTTCATAATCTACTCAGTGCCCTGTCTGTGCCTACCCTATACTCCCTACTATTTGCTGTCTGTTTCACTTCCCATAGTGTCATCTGTACCAAAAGTCACCAATGTGTTCCCCTGGCCCAGTAGGGCCCAGCACTGCTCCCTTGCTAAACTTGGTAAATCAGCTTTCTATGGTACAGCAACAGAATCTCCTTGAAAATACTACTTTTTTTTTCATAAGCTGACATTAGGTCACTTTAAATTAATAATGGCCAAATTCTTTCCCTGACCTCAGCAGTAATATTCTTCATAGCACACCATACCCATTTCTGCCTGCTAGCACATACTTCCAGATTTTCTGCCTGCCACTGCCTTTGCTCTATTTCTGTAAACATCTTATTAGACAGTCAGTACATCATCATGTGCAGGGATTATGACAAGGAACTGGCATATAGACTAAAGCCTCGTACACACGACAGGGCTGAATGAATAAAAACTGACAGCTCAGGAGGATCCGCTGTACTAACTATCCAATGTTAGTACAGAGAACTCCCCTGCTGTTCTATTGTGATATTGCCCCCCCCCCCCCTCCCCTCCCCAAAACACTCTGGTCAAAGCTCTTAGCCATTGGTTGATTGGAAGCCGATTGGCAGACATTTTTAAGTCATGCCCCTTCGACAGAAGTTGTCCGCACAGACGGCTTCTGTCGGACCAGCTGCAGTACTCATGCCGTCCAGCATTCTGCCTGTGTGTACTAGGCTTAAGCCTAATATAGACTGCTAGTTTTTTTTGTTCAACTCAGCAGGCTGAATGAAAAAACAAAAACAAAAACTGACAGCTCTGGTTGGAGCCGTTGTACTAACAATCTAATGTTAGTACAGCGATCTCCCCTGCTGTTCTATTGTGTTCTGACAGGGGGACAGCCCCCTTGCCAGAACACTCCAGTCAGCGCTCTCAGGAATTGGCTGACAGTGCTGATCGGGAGCTGGTTGGGACACCTTTTATAGCCACGCTATAGCAGATCCTTGTCTACATTATGTCTGTCCAAGTGGTGCAGCTGTAAAATTAATGTACAAGTAGTACAGGTATGGCTTTTTATGGAGTATATACAAATGCTGGTAGGTTAATTGGATCCTGTCTAAATTGTCCCTAGTATGTATGAATGTGAGTTAGGGACCTTAGATTGTAAGCTCCTTGAGGGCAGGGACTGATGTGAATGTATAATGTATATGTAAAGCTCTGCGTAAATTGATGGCGCTATATAAGTACCTGAAATAAATAAAAAAATAAATAAATATATTTAATTCACATGACATAAAGTGTATTTTGACCTTTGTCTCAAAGTGAGACAAGGGTAGTCTGGGAGTGGCATAAATCTTGCCAAGTTTTGAGGTTAAAGGAAACACTAATGCCCCGTACACATGGTCGGACTTTGTTTGGACATTACGACAACAAAATCCTAGGATTTTTTCCGACGGATGTTGGCTCAAACTTGTCTTGCATACACACGGTCACACAAAGTTGTCGGAAAATCCGATCGTTCTAAACGTGGTGACGTAAAACAGGTACGTCGGGACTATAAACGGGGCAGTGGCCAATAGCTTTCATCTCTTTATTTATTCTGAGCATGCGTGGCACTTTGTCCGTCGGATTTGTGTACACACGATCGGAAATTCCGACAACGGATTTTGTTGTCAGAAAATTTTATAGCCTGCTCTCAAACTTTGTCTGTCGGAAAATCCGATGGAAAATGTGTGATGTAGCCTACACACAGTCGGAATTTCCGACAACAAGGTCCTATCACACATTTTCCGTTGGAAAATCCGACCGTGTGTACGGGGCATAACATAAAAGGTTCTTCAGCTTTCTGAGTTAATTTCTCTGGAGGTTGCAATGGACAGATTTTTAAAAATCCCACCATAGGAAGCAGAACTTACCTTAACGAGGAGCCAGGAACACTTTTATTTTAAGTAACGGCCACAGCAACAGTGACTTTATGCCATAATTACCTCCAAAGTGGGTGGAAGAACCATGGAAAAATGCTGCAAATATGTCAGAGAGATGGGCGTTCTCCATCTCTAGGATTCATGTGCCAGTGACAGGATGGAATCAGTACTCCATCTGTGGAACTTGTAATTTGTTTTCAATTTGTATCTGCGGATGTGCGGCTGGCTGGCGCAGTATTATGCCCTGTACACACGGTCAGATTTTCCGACGGAAAATGAGTGATAGGACCTTGTTGTCGGAAATTCGACCGTGTGTGGGCTCCATCACACATTTTCCATCGGATTTTCCGACACACAAACTTTGAGAGCAGGCTATAAAATTTTCCGACAACAAAATCCATTGTTGGAAATTCTGTTCGTGTGTACACAAATCCGACGCACAAAGTGCCAGGCATGCTCAGAATAAATTAAGAGACGAAAGCTATTGGCTACTGCCTGTTTATAGACCCGACGTACGTGTTTTACGTCACCGCTTTCAGAACGATCGGATTTTCTGACAACTTTGTGTGACCGTGTGTATGCAAGACAAGTTTGAGCCAACAACCGTCGGAAAAAATCCATGGATTTTGTTGTCGGAATGTCCGAACAAAGTCCGACCGTGTGTACGGGGCATAAGTGTGAAATGGATCCATTGGATCTATTTTACCGTAACAACAACTTGCATCATCTGATTTATTCATGCCTGCAGGAATAGCAGCTATTCAGGGTATTCTTTGATGTGTTTGAGTATGAATACACTGTAAAAAGACACAACAGGTGGATACAATTGTGACAGTGTTAATACACTGACGAGCATATTATTAATACACCTGATAGCCACCAGAAACTTCTGCAGTAAGATTGCCAACCTGAGCACAACCACCCGGTCAGCCTCCTCCATCCCTTCTACAAGCCCCTGTGACAGGTCCACAGTCTAGGATGGACAGCCAAAGCATATTACTTCCTCAGCATGGCCCCCGGGCACTTCTGCAGGAGGAATCTTCACATACAGATAGGTCTCCTCTGAGAAACCACATTCACATGCTTTCTCTGGTTTGCCTCAGGGAATTCTGGGAAGTGTCGTTTGAGGTTTGCTGTACTACTGTAGTCCATGCACTGAACAGTCCCCAGACCATCCAGCAAGGAGAAGAAGCACCCATTTCAAAGCATGGATGCAGAGGATAGCAAAGAAGCAAAGAAGCCACTTATACTGGTACATGCTGCATTGCAGGCATTTGTTTTTTCTTAAACACCCACAAACAAGGTAGAAAAACATTTTAGGTATGCAGTTTATCTACGTAATTCCACTTTCAACAAACTAGAAGTGAGAACATTCCTTCTATAACTATCAGTTATTATTTGGTATCACTTCCCTTTGAAACATACCGCTATTTATTGGTGTTGGGTTACTGTAACACCCCATAAGCTGTAGCAGTAAACCTAACTTTCTCTTAGGCCCCATGTACACGGGACGCTGCTAAACGTACGTTCAGAGGCAGTTGGACGCTTTTTTTAACTGCCCCTGACCTCATTCAATGTTATCCTATGTAACCATGTATACAGTCTTGTTTATTGCCGTTTTCAGGCAGTTGCGTTTAACAGCGTTTCTTTGAAAGCAAAAAAATAGGTTCAGACGCCGAAGATTTCCACATTTCAGACGCCAATTGCGACTAAACCTGGTACCGGCGTTTAGACGCGTTTTCGTTTATAAGGGTTTTTAAAGGTGTCCGATTTTTTTTACATTAAAAATCTCACAAAATGATGGCAAATGATGAAAAACCATTAAAAAAATATTTAAAAAACTTGTAATTGCAATGATTCATAGACCATTTATATACCCTAATGAGCCCATGATCCAATCCAATACACCACTAGCATTGCTGTTATCCAAAGTATAATTGGAATTTGACCCATATGCTGTTAGATTTGAACAAGCAACTTGTGGCAGGTGATGTGGCAAGTGGACAATCCACAACTTGTGGCAGGTGACATGACAAGTGACAATTCGCAACATGTGGCAGGTGACATTGCAAATGACAATCCGCAATTTGTGACAGGTGATGTGGCAAGTGACAATCCACAACATGTGGCAGGTGGCGTGGCAAGTGGACAATCTGCAACTTGTGGCAGGTGATGTGGCAAGTGGACAATCTGCAACATGTGGCAGGTGACGTGACAAGTGACAATCCGCAATTTGTGACAGGTGATGTGGCAAGTGACGATCCACAACATGTGGCAGGTGACGTGGCAAGTGGACAATCTGCAACTTGTGGCAGGTGACGTGGCAAATGACAATCTGCAACTTGTGGCAGGTGATGTGGCAAGTGGACAATCTGCAACTTGTGGCAGGTGACGTGGCAAATGACAATCCGCAACTTGTGGCAGGTGACGTGGCAAGTGACAATCCGCAACATGTGGCAGGTGATGTGGCAAGTGGACAATCCGCAACTTGTGGCAGGTGATGTGGCAAGTGGACAATCCACAACTTGTGGCAGATAACGTGGCAAATGACAATCTGCAACTTGTGGCAGGTGGCTTGGCAAGTGGACAATCCACAACTTGTGGCAGGTGACATTGCAAATGACAATCTGCAACTTGTGGCAGGTGACCTAGCAAGCGGACAATCCGCAACTTGTGGCAGGTGACATGGCAAGTGGACAATCCGCAATGTGTGGTAAGTGACAATCCGTAACTTGTGGCAGGCGACGTGGCAAGTGACACGCTAAGTACACTGCTGCTCTCTCAGCTGCTGCTACTCACTCTAGTCTCACAAAATGGCTGAAATAATTAAATAATGCTTTTTTTTGAGCTTGGGGAGGGTCTTATGATGTTATCTTAACTAAACGCTTCTAGACGCAAACGCGGTAAAACCCTGCTAAATGCGGCATGCAAACGCAGCTAAACAGGCGCTTCAAACGCCTGTTTCAAGGTGTCAAAAAAAATCATTCAGAGGACTTTGCCTCAGCGTCCCGTGTACATGGAGCCTTAGTTCCTACCTCATTATGACACATAACATGAGTTAGGGAAATCTGTGTTTTTGGACACAAATAAGCTCAAAGGCAACATGCTATAAGCAGATGAGTAACCATCTTAAAGTGGTTGTAAACCCCAAAAAAAACAACCTACATTACAAAGGCATAATGAGCTAGTATGCACCGCACACTAGCTCATTATGAAATACTTACCTTAGAATGAAGCTCTCTCAGCGGCGCCCGCACACCGCTGAGACCGCTGACATTTTTCCACCCAAGTTTCTTCCGGGTTCGCGGGCTACGGTGCTGTGATTGGACGGAGCCGCGATGGCGTCGGTCACGGCACAGGGTCCTGAAGAAATGGTAATGGCAGCCGTTTCTTCAGAGCGCATGCGCCAATGGCATCGGCGTATATAGTAAACATCTCCTAAATGGTGCAAGTTTAGGAGATATTTACAGTACCTATAGGTAAGCCTTATTATAGGCTTACCTGTGGGTACAATTAAAAAGGAAGACTTTACTTCCTCTGTAAGAGGAAAGAGTGGACAGGATGCAAATAAGCATTTTTGGCCTAACAGCTGAAAGAGATACCAGCCGTTTCTATGAAAATTGGTATTTCAGGAATTAGCTATTCGTGCTACACACAGTCACAGAAAGAAAATATCATATTTTGCATCCAGCCTGACTAATATGTGAAAGGTTACAAGTGCTCTATAAGTCAGGAGTGCAATATAAATACATCATTACATTACACCAGGAGTGTCCAAAATTTGAAGGCCAGATTTGATGAAGTGAATCCCCATACCCATCTGCAGCCTCACAAATGAATTCCCATACCCATCTGCAGCCTCACAAATGAATTCCCATACCCATCTGCAGCCTCACAAGTGCCATGAATGCAGCCCCCCCACCACTGCCATGAATGCAGCCCCCCCCACCATTGCCATGAATGCAGCCCCCCCCCACCATTGCCATGAATGCAGCCCCTCCACCATTGCCATGAATGCAGCCCCTCCACCATTGCCATGAATGCAGCCCCCCTCACCATTGCCATGCATGCTACCCTCCCCCCACCATTGCCATGAATGCAGCCCCCCCCACCATTGCCGTAAATGCAGCCCCACCACCATTGCCATCAGTGCAGCCTGATCGATGCCCATCTGCAGCCTCGGAGGGGACAAGGAGGAGGGCAGGACGAGCGCCAACAGATTATATACAGGACAAACTCCTGTTTTCTCTGTGGCCTTTTTAATACAAAGTCCTGCCTCCTATAATGGACAGAACAGTCATCCAATGGCAGCGCAGGAGACAGGACTTCCGCCCCCTCCCTGTCCCCTCAGAGGCAGCCAGAATATATACCTTTTGTGGCCCCGGAGCTCAGAGATTCGTTGGGGGCCACAAAAGATATATATGTCCAAATTACTAGGCGGCTGTTCGAAACCGGAACACGTGCCGCAATTGGCCCGTGGGCCGGACTTTGGACATACCTGCATTACACATTCAATGACAAAACCTCTCTCTGGTTTTACTAGCATAGATCTGCCATCTGTCAGTCACTGAATAGATTATTAATCTCTACTTGCCATGGTTCCCACATTACAGATATTTGCAGTTAAATTGCAAAAAAGTTATGTTTTACCTCTAATAATTTAAGGTTATCCAAATCTAAAGACGGTTCTGAGGTTGCAGCTTCCATCATATTCATACTATGCAAACCTTGCTTGCGATCTTCTAAAAAAAAAAATACACACAAAAGAGGCACTTAAAATACTTTGCTTAATTTTGGCTACTTTGCCTATGCATTGTGATTATCCCAATAAGTAAACCTGGTTGTAGATGCAAACAAGTATATAGATATGGGGGGAAGGTTCATTTGTTGTCTGACTAATCATTAATGAACTTCAAGATGCAAAGTAGTATGTAGATATGGGGGGAAATGTTCATTTGTTGTCTGACTAAACATCCTCCTCTTACTCAGTGTCCTGTAGAGATCTATCACTGCACACCTGGTCCCACCCTGCAATCTTCTTTTGCCTTCATTAGTTGGCCATCTGTCTCTTCCAGGTACCTGCGCCACAGCAAGTCATCAGGGGCCGACTGCATAAACCAGGAAGACACAGTTGGCCCCCTTGATGATACCACGCATGCACAGGAGAATACCTCTTGGGATGTGTGACTTGGGTATCCTAGGAGGCTGTGGACAACAAATACATCATTCTTGCCTAGAAGAGTGTCAGGGTTGTGCTGGCCATCAAGTTTCGAGGCAAATGCGCAGGTGTGGTCCTGTGGGTGCACGTCTTGTTGGGCACAGGTGCACGCGAACACCTATGTGCATGCGTGCACATAGTCGTCATTGACACTGGCGCCAAATGGCCTTTATAAGTGCAGCAGCTGCACTAGTCCATTGCTGTCTGATCTGTGATCTACTATGGTCCTACAGTTGTTCAGGAACTACAATGCCTCATAGGATGTGTAGTTCCGCAACAGCTGGAGGGACTTAGTTTGGAGAACCATGCTATCTAATTCTGCTGACTTCTGTGTTTGACCCAGCTTGCTCCTGACTTCACTTAAATGCCACCTGCCCTGACCTTGGCTTGTCTCTGGACTTTGCTCTGACTTCTGCCCATCTGCCTGATCTCATGTGGCTAACCTCTGCCTGTATCCTTTCTATTCCTTACCTGTCGTCTATGTCTGTATCTGACCGTGTTTTGCTGACCTGGTTTGTCTGACCACGCATCCAAGTGCCCTGCGTGCACCTGCCTAGCTTCCGCTGGAGCTACCTCTAATGTGGGCCACCAGTCTTCCTGTACCAGATATCAGCCGCTGTCTACTGCTGCCTGCTGTCCACCAGCCCAGGGTCTGCTGTTCCTGGTGACATCCGCTGTTCCAGCTATCTGGTCCACTCTGGTGATGCACCTGCTACGCATCACTACTTCCAGCGAAAGACTACACAGGCACTCATACCTCGCCATGATCTTGTGGCCATTGTTGCAACATCACTGGTCTCAGAGCTGGGGCTGTACGAGAGGCCTTCCCTCTGCTCAGCCACAAGGTACATGACAGTGAGAAACCAGGGAATACTGAGGTGTTTCCTCAAAAATGTACTTTAGGAAAAGTATTTAAAATTATCCGATTATGTGAGAGAAGGGGGTAGGAGGTCAAATAGCATGGGGAGCATGCACGTCTGCTTTAAAGTGAACCTGACCTAGCATAAAACTTTCGAAGAAAAGAACGATGCTGAAAGAAAGGCACCTTCTGTTGACTGCATGCACTTTTGTTAGTATTCAGATCAATCCCTCTATCTGTGTGGTGTCCTTTTGGATTCTAGACTGAGGCTATGGGTGCCTCAGTTTCTGCCTAATTCAAGATTAAGGCCCACTCCTCACAGCACTAAGCTCTGCCTCAATCGTTTAACTGTTAGATGGATAGTAGTGGCTCTGGCATCAAGATGTTCTAAAGGCAAAGATGGGTCCTGTCCACTAGTAGATTTGTACCTTATGTGACTGCTAATTGTATAGAAACCACAAATTGCTGTTCACATATCTCAGCATCATGTACAAAATAAACAAGCTCAGTTAAGCTAAAATGTATTTCTCATCTGTCATAATGATCATTATTTACAGTCATGTGATATTTTAAAAAATGACTTCACAATTACTTTAAACAAACATGATATATTTACCTGCTCTGTTCAATGGAACCGCACAGAGTGGCTCTGATCCTACTCTTCTCAGGTTCCCTGCTAGTGCTCCCGACTCTTCCTCTTCTTGGTATGCCACCATAGGAAGCTGCTTTCTATTGTGGCACACCTGCAGGCTCGATCCCGAGCTGTGCTTCATGCGTCCATAGACACAGACCCCACAGCTCAGCCCTGCTCCCGCTACAGATGGGCACAGAGCTGGATCGAGTGAGGACTCAGGTAAGTATGGGGGGGGGGGGCATACGGCTACCTAAATATTTTTTACCTTAACCGCCTCACGCAGATATGCTGCGGCAAAAGGGCATGTACAGCAGATTAACGTACCTATATGTTGCCCTTTAAGAGGCGGCTCGCAGGCGCGGGCCCACCAGGAGCTCCGTGACCGCGATCGCGGGTCCTGTGGACCCGATTTCCACGGGGATACCTGCGATCATCTCACGGTGAGGAAGAACGGGAGAGGCTAATGTAAACAAGCATCTCCCTGTTCTGCCTAGTGACACTGTCACTGATCAGCATTCCCTGTAATCGGGAGCGGTGATCAGTGTCATGTCACACACAGCCCCTCCCTCCCACAGTTAGAATAACTCCCTAGAACACACTTAACCCCTACAGCGCCACCTAGTGGTTAACCCCTTCACTGCCAGTGACATTTTTACAGTACTCAATGGAATTTTTTAGCATTGATCGCTGTATTAATGCCAATGGTCCCAATTGTCCAGGTGTCAAAATTGTCCGATGTGTCCGCCATAATGTCGCAGTCACGATAAAAATCGCTGATCGCCGTCATTACTAGTAAAAAAATAAAATTATCAATAAAAATGCCATAAAACTATCCCCTATTTTGTAGACGCTATAACATTTGCGCAAACCAATCAGTAAACGCTTTTTGCGATTTTTTTTTTACCAAAAATATGTAGAATACATATCAGCCTAAACTGAGGGAAAAAAAAATTTTAAAAATATTTTTTGGGGATATTTGTTATAGTAAAAAGTAAAAAATAATGCGTTTTTTTCAAAATTGTCGCTATTTTTTTGTTTATAGCGCAAAAAATAAAAACCGCAGAGGTGATTAAATACCACCAAAAGAAAGCTCTATTTGTGCAAAAAAAGAACGTCAATTTTGTTTGGGAGCCATGTCGCACAACAGCGCAATTGACAGTTAAAGCGACGCAGTGCCGAATCAAAAAAAGTGCTCTGATTCATGAAGGGGGTAAATTCTTCCGGCGCTCAAGTGGTTATTGCAGGGCATGCATTAAGTAAAAAATGTTTGGGCTTTAGAACCACTTTAAGCACTCATTGGCTTTTATTGCTAAAAAATAACAAATGTTATGGCAAAAGAGGACCAATGGCTATCAACTGAGCAGCGTCTTTAATTTAACTGCTCGTTGTTTCTACCACCTGATAAAGGGGCTTGTTTGTACCCGATGTCTCTCCTTTATGACTACACTTTGGTCAAACATAAGGGGGGACCTAACAACCTCTTATGAGTCCAATGACCCTGACCGTTCTCTGTAGCAGGGGGCAAAGAGAAAACACAATAACAATACATTTAATCTGATGATAAACAAAAACTGTGATGACAAATTAAAATATTTTATACAGTGGAATATGTCAAAGTATTACATACCTCCAAATATCCTATATCCAAAGAAGAAAAAAACAATAAGCACAGCTACGACAGACACAGAGGCCAGGGCAATTATTATAGTCATTTCACGGTGCATCCAGCCATTAGGACCTGAAAGAAAGAAAATAAACAACTTTTATCTTGCACTACATTAAATGTATTTCTAAAACAAATTTAACCACTTGAGTTCTCTGATATTTTCTCTTTAAATCCCCTGAGCCCCATAGCATTTTTATGTCTCAGTGATGTCTCAGGTGTGATTACGTCACTGCTGTAGCTCCACCCAAAGGGTGACGTAATCACGTCCGCCAGGGTGGTGACTGTGCTTATCTGTCTACATGCTTGATTTTACCTGCCTTGTGTGAGTAGCTTTCTATTTTAATAAATTGGTGAAGTTTTACAGTACTACACAGTGAGTTCCTCCTTTATCTTTGTATCCTCCTGAGCTCCTTTTGCGGATTGTTTTGGAAGCCCTTTTACTGTGCCATCCATCCCAGCAGGGATTTCTCCCAAAAAGTGCAGCCAGGCCTCCATCTCTGAGGTCTTATCTGTTGGTAAGCAGTTTGTGAGTTGGGTGCGCACTCGGGTGTGGAGTGCTGTACGTTTACACAAGAGGACTGGGGAAACATACACAGCTCAAAAATTATCTTGCACTTTGTTAAAATTGATTGTAACACCTTTCTAAAACATATAGCCTATTTAAGTCTTTCATTGCTTGTAACTACAAGAAATACTAAGATCTGATACGTAAATTCAACTAATGCTACCATTTAATGTAATCAATATTTTGTTAATTGTATCAATGTTTATATTTTCAAAATCAATAAACAAATTTGACGAGAAAAAAAAATTATCTTGCACTGATCACATTATTTATGGACTGATTTTGCACTGTGCACTTTATTAAGATATTGTCTTTGAACACTTTTAAATAATTTATTTTCACATGTTGATTTATTTTCTTTATGCACTATTCATATATACTGTATGGTATTGAGTTGAATCACTGATGTATTACCATTTTGATAGCATAACGCAATCATTTTGCTTATTCGTTCTATCTGTATGATGTTCAGTGAGTGCTGCTGTCACTATTTAACTGTTTTGTTTATAGTTTAATAGATATTATTTCTTAATACGGAGAGCAATCATTATTTTGTTTCTAAATTAGGACACATTTTTATTTCCTTGATATATTAAATTAAAATAAAACATTTTAAAAATGTATAATTTTTTCCAAAGCATGCATTTACATTATTTGCTCACCCCTATGTATTTACCATAAAATATAACAAACACATTCTGCTGATTAAAATTATATCATAATAATGTTTTTTTATGTAACTTTTGAATTTCAGTACATTACATAGGAGATCTTTTTGAGTACTGTTTTTTCTTGATATCAATTCCCCTCCAGACATACAGTCACAGTCATATAAGTAGGACGCTACCTTAGCAGCCTATCTCAGATCATAACTATTGGTGCCAATTCGGGTGTATTCAGCAATTCTGACCTCAATTCTGCAAACTTGTTCTGGTAATCATGTTGGTAAGTTCACTTATATAATCTAAGCTGGCTTCTTTAACCCAAGTATCAACAGTTTTTTGACTAGGAGTGAGATTTGGCTAATCGCTAACATTAGTAAATTATTATCTTCTGGTACCTCTAAGTATCCCAAAATGCAAGTTATGGGGATAGTCTGTGCACACTAAAGACATTGGGGTTGATTTACCAAAGGCTAATATACTGTGCACTGGAAGTGCACTTGTATCAGAGCTTAGTAAATGAGGTAAAGCTTCACTTTGCAAAGAATACCCAATCACATGCAAGGACAAAAAACTAACATTTTTGCTTGCACACGATTGGATGATAGAAATCAGCAGAGCCTCCCTTCATTTCAGAGCTTCCCCTCAGATCTCGAGAAACTGCACTTGCAGTGCACAGTATATTTGCCTTTAGTAAATAAACCTCGCCGTTGATACGATTTATAATGTCCTACCAGTACCGAAACAGTTTGGGGCAGCGCCATAGTATGTGCAGCAATTCATCCACATCTCTATTAAAGCTAGAGTAAGGGGGATTCTCTGTGCCTGAGTGGTATATTCCTATGTATAATGAATAAATGTATGAGGGCTATTAAGACTCTAATGTGAAAGGAAAACATTGACGCAGAGCTAAATAAAGTCAAACTTCAAAGAAAAATTCTTTTGCAGGTGACTTACGTTCATAATCTATTCTTTCTGCAAACAGGATTTCAGATCCATTTTGCTTCCATTTTGACACACAACCCGGTACTCAATGAAGACCATTAAAGGGACCTTGAAATTCCTGAAACTGTCTGATGCTCCTTAAAAGCGAATATCTCTAGTTACACTGGACACTTCAAAATACTCTCCACAAAACCCAAATACTCTTTTGCATAAACAATATCTGAATTTGAGATTACATGACCCATGATGCCACTTGGCACCAACCAACTACCTTAAGCTGTATATTATGTTTAGTACAATTGTACTCTGTTTACTCCCTATCCCCAACTTTCTCCCTTCTGTGTACAACTAGAGTATATTACAAAATCACAGGACTGTACATACGGCAATTCCTTAAACAAATTGAAACAACTTATAATTGTGTTTAAAAAAAAATCAATATTATTACATATTTAAAGACGAATTCCAACATAGAGTGCCTTGCAAAAGTATTCACCCCCTTGACATTTTTCGTGTTTTTTTTCCCTCACAACCTGGAATTAACATGGATCGTTTGAGGATTTGCATAATTTAATTTACAGAACATGCCTACAACTTTGAAGATTTTTTTTTTTTTTTTTTTAATTGTGAAGCAAACAACAAATAGGACAAAATGACAGAAAAAGTCAATGTGCATAACTATTCACCTCCCTAAAGTCAATACTTTGTAGAGCCACCGTCACAGCTCCAAGTCGCTTTGGATAAGTCTCTATGAGCTTGCCACATCTTACGACTGGGATTTTTGCCCAATCCTCCTTGCAAAACTGCTCCTTCAACAGCAGTTCCTTCAAGTTGGATGGTTTGGGCTTGAGAACAGCAATCTTTAAGTCTGACGACACATTTTCTATTGGATTGAGGTCTGGGCTTTGACTAGGCCATTCCAACACATTTACATGTTTCCCTTCAAGTGTTGCTTTAGCAGTGTGTTTGGGGTCATTGTCCTACTGGAAGGTGAACCTCCGTCCTAGCCTCAAATCGCACACAGAGTGGTACAGGTTTTGCTCAAGAATATCCCTGTATTTAGCACCATCCTTCTTTCCCTCAACTCTGACCAGTTTTCCAGTCCAGACTGCTGAAAAAGATCCCCACAGCATGATGCTGCCACCATGTTTCGCTGTGGGGATGGTGTTCTTTGGGTGATGTGTTGGGTTTGCGCCAGACATAGCATTTTCTTTGATGGTCAAAAAGTTCAATTTTAGTCTCATCAGACCAGAGCACCTTCCTCCATACATTTTGGGAGTCTCCCACATGCCTTTTCGCAAACTCAAAACGTGCCATTTTGTTTTTTGCTGAAAGTAATGGCTTTCTTCTGGCTACTCTGCCATAAAGCCCAACTCTATGAAGTGTACAGCTTATTGTTGTCCTATGTACAGACACTACAGCCTCTGCTGTGGAACTCTGCAGCTCCTCCAGGGTTACCTTAGGTCTCTGTGCTGCCTCTCTGATTAATGCCCTCTTTGCCCGGTCCATGAGTTTTGGTGTGTGGCCGTCTCTTTTCAGGTTTGCTGTTGTGCCATGTTCTTTCCATTTGGTTATGATAGATTTGATGGTGTTCCTAGGGATCATCAAAGATTTGGATATTTTTTTATAACCTAACCCTGACTTGTACTTCTCAACAACATTGTCCCTTACTTGTTTGGAGAGTTCCTTGGTCTTCATGGCAGTGTTTGGTTAGTGGTGCCTCTTGCTTAGGTGTTGCAGCTTCTGGGGCCTTTCAAAAAGGTGTGTATATGCAATGACATATCCTGTGACACTTAAGATTGCACACATGTGGACATCATTTCACAAATTATGTGACTTCTGAAGGTAAATGCTTGCACCAGAGCTTTTTATGGGCTTCATAACAAAGGGGATGAATACATATGCACGTGCCAATTATCATTTTTTATTTCTGAAAAATAGTTTTAAGTTTATATTTTTCTAATTTTACTTCACCAACTTAGACTATTGTGTTCTGATCCATCACATATAATTCAGATACAAAAAAATTGAACTAAAGGCTGTAATGTAACAAAATAGGTAAAAAGCCAAGGGGGTGAATACTTTTTCAAAGCACTGTACACCATATTGCCAAAGCTATCATTTCATATTGTATATGCTGATAAGAAATATAAGATGAACACCAAGGAATTACCTATTTCTTACTGTAGTCAAGATATACTCTAGTGTTCAATTGTATAATAATTTCTATAACAATCAATGTCACATATTATGGCAGTCACCACTGAGTAATGTGGTGATGGAGAAATTTTTCCTCTGGATAACCCTCAGAATAAAGTCATAAAAAGCATGGCTATGATTAAAGGGCATATTCACTCAAATGCAGAAGAAATTTAATACTAGAGGTAAAAGGCTGTTTTAGTTAGGATATAATGTTGTAAGCTACATTTTGAAGAATGTGCAAACCTTTACTTATTAGAAAGTATTATCTTATCTTGATCTGTTGATTATTAAACTACCCAGGAATACATATATTGCTATTGTGGTCAAGGATCTGGGCATGCTGTTGCATCTCCTTTATGGATGGCAGGATTAAACTCCAAACCAGAACTGATTTGGATTCTTGCATGCTTATTTTGCTCTTTATCTTTGAAGCTCTTTGCTTTTTATTTAAAAAAAGTGGAGGACTATATTGGAGGTTTATTACACCTTTTGGACTTCAGCTGTCCCCTTCTGGATTTGAGAATTTCCACTCCAGCAAACTGTATGGAAACTTTTGATTTTACACTACTGGGTTTTCCTATACTGAATCTGTGCACATGTGCTCCTGATGAAGATGTTTGAAGCATTCAAAATGTGTTAAGCTAACATGTGGATGTTGAATTAAAATAAGATTTTTAAAAGTGAATTACTATGTGTTTTGCATAGGTGCTTGCTAGCTTGTAATCAAACATTTCTGGAACCCTTTCCTTGTGTCTTCCAGCATTTTGGGGTACATTGTGCAAGTAAGGTCAATCTATAAAACGGTAAACTAACTGTACTGCAAAAGCGAACAGAACGAAATGCTTTTTGTATGTACTATATTAGGTGGTATACAGGGGTTCTTTGCTTTGCAGAAAAGGTGAATTTAGCATTTTGACAGCTGTCAGCACTCCACAGGACTGAGATTTTGATTCTCCATAATTCCCTGCTGTCATTCTGCATTTTTTAAAGCTCTGCATCCCTCTTCCACTCTCCAGTTCTGAATGCAAAATTATAAAGTGTAACTGAAATGATAAACTACATTTTTCAAAAGCCCTCCAGCATCGTGTTAGTGGTGACAGCTAACAGATTGATAATATACCTGTCCACTACGCTTTTCCTGGGTCTGCAGGGCACAATACTGTGCAAGTGCAAGGAAGCCACATACTGTATACAGGCTGCCTAACATTAATTAATGAATGCACCTCAAGCCATCCATTACCAGTCTGATAACAGTTATCTAAATAGAGAGTGCAGCTGCTCGCCATCAATATCACACTGTTTGACTGAAACCTTACAAAGTGTCATCAGGTAAGTGATGAGTAACTCTCGTAACTAATTAACTTGTGTGAGCAAATTTCAACTTAAGTTATAGAACTTGGTAAACAACAGGGTGTTAAAGCCTATGTTTTGGTCTTTTTTTTTCAGCAAGAGACATTACGTGCATTTAATGTGACGTGTCCCCTGTGCTGGTGTCAGTTGTCATCATGGAAATCTGAAGTTTTCTATCACCCTTCCATACCCAGACAGCCATAAACCTCTGTTGCTGCAGGAGTTAAGACCAGCATTGGATCTGTGACAGGCACTTATCATGAGTGCTGACTATGTCAGTTCCTTTTGCCCTCTCCTCCGTTTATAGAAGCTATGAATGGAAGAGAAGGTAGAAATGGCAGGCACAGAAGCTATACATGGAGGCGGGAGTGGAAAGGCCAGGCATAGTTGGGAAGACTTAGGATTTTGCACTATGACAGCAGGCACCAGCACAAGGGACACTTTGCATTAAATGTTATGGGCCTTGTGCTGATTTTTTTTCATTATCTAATTGTAGGCTTTAACAATAAAAGAGAGCAAAACATGCAAAATAGAGCCTCTAGCTGCACATGATGTCTGGTTACAAGGCTACATGATATTTGTGTACAATATTTTACATTTACTTAAATTTGTCAAAAAAAGACAATTTATTTTTGAATTGTCATTTTTAAGCCCCTGACCATACTAAACAAAGAAAGTTAATATTTACACAACCACTATATATTCCCTTTAATGAGAAATCAAAAATAAACAAAATGTTATTTTACATCACAGTTAGGAAATTCATTATAACTGCAGAAATTGAAAGAGATATTTAAAATGTAACTTAAATCTGTGTAGTTGTAGAATATTATTCATTTTATTTTTCTGTAAAGAGTCAAACGCTCCAATCTAGAATAATATTTTGCAGTTATCTGCAATTAAAAAAACAATCCTTGAGACTTACACATTTGGTCATGGAAGGAAAAAACGCAAGCAGGGGTGATAAGGTGGGGAGACAATTATGTTGCGGGAGGTACATACACATTGTAGCAACACAGCCAAGTGTTCTTGGCTCCAGACTGTTTGGCTTTTCCCCATTCCAGAAATCCCAAATAATAACACAAAGGAAACAATTAGGAAGGAAATTGCTTGATGAGGACATTTGGGTTATCTGATGGCTGGTTGAAGAAAGATTACAGCACTGTGCTGGCATCTGAAAATGAATATTGAGTGACATATCCTAAGTGATACAAAACAATGGCTTTGAAACATATATGCCTATATATATATATATGATGTAGTCAAATATTGTTGAATAGGGATGAGCTTAGGTATGTTCCGATTCCAGACCGAACCCATCTGAGCTGGGTTCGGTCTGGGATCGGAACATACCTAAGCTCATCCCTTTTCAACAATATTTGACTACATCATATATATATAGGCATATATGTTTCAAAGCCATTGTTTTGTATCACTTAGGATATGTCACTCAATATGCATTTTCAGATGCTTATGATTGGTTTTGCAAACTGACATCTTACTGATAGCTATCCTACCAGTAAGATGTCAGTTTGCAAAACCAATCATAAGCTGTCAAGGCATTCCCCACCCCACAGCCACACATATACATGGGAGGTATACACATGCAGCTGCGGGGTGGGGAATGCCTGATTAGCTTTGTGCAGTGACAGCTTCCTGGCGGGATAGCTCATGGTTTGGACTAGGATCCAAACATGCCTTAGCCCATTCCTGTTGTTGAACATGGAAATTGTAAAATGAAAAATTGGCCAAGCAGTCTATGACATCACAGTCTTTGAAGGCTTTCCCACAAAGGGTCCGATCAGGTCTGTCTGTCAGTTTTTCAGGCGGACCTGATTGGACAGTCCATTCACCCCTATGGACTGGCGGTGTACACAGACTTGTCTCTGTTTACACCCGCTTACCACTGATCTGGTCCACTAAAGAAAAACGAAAGGGGATCCTTCCTCATCTCTCTAGGCAGATCAGATCGGAGGGCAGTTGTGTGTAAACAGACAGCAGAATCCGTTTACTCCCAGCCACCCATAGAACAGAGCGGGCTCGGTCTGTGTCCATTCTGCCTAAACTAAGCGGACATGGATGTGTCATCTGCCCACTCTGCTCTCATATCTATGGCCACCTTAAAGCATATCTAAATTCAAAAGAAAATATTTTATATATTGCGGCTTAACAATCCTTAACTGTGGTACCTGCATTAGTGTTTTTTTCCTTCAGTTTCACCTGGTGATTGCCTAAGTTCCAGCGGGCTCGGGGAGTGTGGCAGTACTTTATTATACCTTTTTTGTTCAATGACTAAATTTCAGATAGAATACACATTACTACACCCAATATAAAACACGCAAATGGTGCAGGGACAGCAACAATAAGGATTCAGTACGATTAAAGCACAGGCATTGGCAGCAGTCTGCAGCCTGTTTTATTCAAAATAACGTATTACTGACAGCAACATGATGGGGAAGGTTTACTAAAACTTGAGCAGCTGTGCATAGTAAACAATCAACTTCTAACTTCAGCTTGTTCAGTGAGGCTGGGTTCACACTGGTGCGACACGACAGCCGTCCTACTTTGGATCCGACTTTGCCCTGCGACAAGAAGCCGGCATGAGTCCGACATTCAATGAACGGGGATCCGACTTGGATCCCCGCCAATGCCCGGCACTGTGTTTGGTATGAATCTTGAGGGGGAACTCCGTGCCAAATTTTAAATAAAAAAAACGGCATGGGTTCCCCCTCCAAGAGCATACCAGGCCCTTGGGTCTGGTAAAAACCTTAAGGGGAACCCCCCTATGCCGTAAAAACGTCGTGGGGGTCCCCCCCAGATCCATACCAGACCCTTATCCGAGCATGCAGCCCGGCCGGTCAGGAACGGGGGTGGGGACGAGTGAGCGGCCCCTTCCCTCCTGAACCGTACCAGGCGCATGTCCTCAACATGGGGAGGTGGGTGCTTTGGGGCAGGGGGGCGCCCTGTGGCCCCCCACCCCAAAGCACCTTGTCCCCATGTTGATGAGGACAAGGGCCTCTTCCCGACAATCCTGGCCGTTGGTTGTTGGGGTCTGCTCTTGGAGGGGGAACCCATGCCGGTTTTTTATTTAAAATTTGGCGTGGCGTTCCCCCTCAAGATCATCTGAGCACAAGTCGCATGCCGAAGTTGGATCATGCGAGACGGCGATCCGACTTTGATCCGACTTCAATGATAGTCAATGGGCTGAAGTAGGATCAAAGTCAGACCAAAGTAGTACAGGGAGCATTTCTAAAGTCGGAACGACTTGTGTCGGACCAGTTAGGATGGCTCCCATAGGGAAACATTGAATTTCATACGTCATGCGACATGAGCTCCCAATGTCGGAGCGTTTGTCGGACCAGTGTGAACCCAGCCTAAGGCCCCTTTCACACTTATACGACTTCAAAGTCGCGCGATTTTACCGCGATTTCGCAGGCGCTATTGTGTTGCGATTTTGCTGCGATTTGGGAGCAGTACTACTTTGTACAAATTTGCCACAACTTTGGCATTAACAAATGAAAACATACATGGTGTGAGGCTTGTGCTTACAACGTTGTACTGAAATCGTGTCTATATTATTCAGGTACGATTTGCATGCTACTTGAAGATTTAACATTGAGGTCTATGGAGTACAACTCGCATGGAAGTTGGACCAAAGTAGTGCAGGGACTACTTTGAAGTCGGCACGACCTAAAGTCGTGCCAATATGAATGGTAGTCACTGAAAATCATGGAGAATGACTTGTCATATGATTTTGCAGTACAAAATCGTGGGACAAGTCGTATAAGTGTGAAAGGGGCCTTAAGCTTTGACAACAAAACCTGGAAGCTGATGGGTTTCTATTCAGAGCTGTACCAGATTTTGCACGCTCCAATTTTAGTAAATCCCCTATATGTATGGGTAGCTATGTGCCACTCCTGGAAGACCCACTGCCCTAGACCTCAGCCTATGTTGGCTTTGCAGAAATTTGACCCTGGCCACTACTGTGTTCCAAAATATACTTGTATGATCTAAGTTGCACTGAAAGTGGGTTTGTTTATTATATTTGTATTAGTACCAAAATATAATTTCTTGCGTTTCATTGAAGAAATGGCTATGTGAAAGTAATCCAAGTTAAGTTTCAAATCTCAAACATGAGTGAATGGAAACTGAACGGATCTTATGGTCCATAAGTATTCTTTCACTTCTGAAGGGTACATCAAGAGCTGTGATTAACCCAAGGCTATTAATGCACAATCAATTTCACGGAAACTGTTCCATTCTTGCCGAGTTACATTCAAAAAATGGTAATTGCTCTCAGAAAGTGCTGTTTATAAAGAAAGTTTAAATTTGTACATACAGGTGTTTCAAGACATTGTGGAGCACAAATGCGACAAAACAAAAAGCATGTATCT
Source organism: Lithobates clamitans (assembly GCA_037952925.1). NCBI lineage: Eukaryota > Metazoa > Chordata > Amphibia > Anura > Ranidae > Lithobates > Lithobates clamitans. The sequence continues at coordinate 2,194,067 of JBBGZY010000061.1, forward strand.
AATTATTCCTGAACAGTGATTCCTTGTCTTTTAATTTATAATTGAACATAGAACCTTAAAAGTCATACTGTATCCTAGGCAGCCTGGAAGACTTGTTGGCAGCCTTTGCACTGCAAAGATTCGAAAAAAAAACCCAGATAATTCTCTTTGGCCCACACAAAATGTAATAAATTATATATAATAATCTGTTGTCACGCGTATAACACATATCTGTGGTGGCACCACACATATGTGTCACTGGGTGGCCGATGATTCTATGCCAAGAGTGTGCTCACTGTGCACACAGCTTTTGGTCCCCACTAAGGATCAATAGTCGACGGTACCCGCTTCTGATCATGTGACTATTGTGACAGGCAGTCTCAATGGTCACATGATTACCGATCCTTGGGTGGGATGGAGTTAAAAATAATTATTATAAACAAATGTACAAAATATCAATTTCCTTCTCCAACCACCAGATTTAATATTCAGGTACTAAGAAAAAAACTGGCATCAAATGAGTCACTGTAATGAACATTGAAAGCCTTTATACTGAACATTTTCTGTAGTAAATTGATTCTCAAAAGTGCAATAACTGTTCTGACTGTACATGATGTGTTTAAAAACCTACGATGAGCAGAAAAATCTAGGCTTGCGTAAAATGTTTCAAAAGATGAAAATATACAGATATAACATAAGAAATTTATTTTTGCAGTAGAGCTATAATCAAACCAAAAATTACTAATCAACTCTAGCAATCCAGGTAGACTTTAATATTAAACAGTAGTAAAGCGAGTGAAATATTTGTCCTTCCCACAGAAAAACTCTGAACTGTGCTGGTCACGTGGGCAAATTACAGAGCAATGCACACTTTATATTTACTAAAGGCAAATAGGTTGTTCACTTTGCAAGGGGATTTTTAGTTTAGCCAATGAGGGGAAGCTCTGCCGACTTCTACCATCCAATTATGTGAAAGCAAAAATACTTTTTTTTTTTTTTTACACTTTCTTTGTGAGTGATTGGGTACCCTCCGGCAAAATAAATTATCACCACCTTCACTAAGCTAAGGAAAATGTCTTTGCAAAGTGAACAGCCTATTATGCCCTTAGTAAATCAACCCCTAGGTCTCGGTCAAAGGAAAAAATCAGTGTTAATGAAGTGCCACTGATTGGCCAGCTCTGCATGAACATCAGTCCCTCAAATTTCTTCAGACTATGAGAACAATGCTGTGGTATTTGGTCAAGTAACCATCTCCAGGAGCAAACTTAGAGCACCAGTTTCCTCAGAAAATGTGTTTCACTGCCTCTTTCAGCATTTAGTACCTACTGTATGGCCAAAATGTGAAATGACATATTCATTTTAACATTGTATTTCAATTATTTTCAGCCTGCACCTAATAATCTGAACGATTTTTAAGCTTGAAACACTTATGTTTTTAAAAAAAAATCCAACACATTAACTTGAATTCAATGTCACATATTCGCTATGCCCTGTGAATCGGCACTGCTGTGTCACACATTTCACTGAGCCTGCTGCCTGAACCATAGAGATGCTGAAAACAGGAGTTTTATAACATTAACATTAAAGCATTAGGGTCAAATAACATTAAAGCATGAGGGCCACTTCCATGGAAAGATCTCTTGCTGAATCAGAGCAGAACAAACAGACACCACTTTTGTAACATCCGTGTCTGTTCAGGGGTTTTTCTTCCAGGCTAAAACTGGACCCAAGTTATGTCTATAGGAGCATCCATTTACTTTCTTTTGCCACTGATCCATCATGCTTAGAGAAAACAGGAAAGGATGCAATACCTTTTTTTTTGGGCCTTTACAGATTTGGGATAATCAGATGGCATTTGTCCCAGGGCACATACTGCTATCAGTCATTGCACAAGCCGCAGCAGCTTTCAGCCTCTCATAGAGTTTTACATGTTACTAGCAGCGGGGCAGGATGGCCAATAATCAATGTTGTATGCCAGCGGGAACAGCTTACCTTGCCCCCCCTTAAAGAAATTTGCTCTGTGGTGCGAATTTCTTTCCTGCGACCATGGGCTGCAGGAAAGAAATTTGCACGATTCCTCCATCAACAGGGATAGTTCTGACAGGGGAATCCCTCCTGCCAAACTATTGTCCGCTCCCGGCGACTGATTATCACTAATGGCTATAGCAGCCGCTAGCAATAATCAAGAGAATCTGGTAGGCTGGTTGTACCCAAGTCGATCGATTGATCAACCAAGTACATTCTGCCTGGCCATTAACGGTTCGAATGTTGGCTGGTTCCTGCTGAACCAGCCGACATTCGAACCGTGTATGGCCGGCCTTAGTCCAGAGGTGGCCAGAAGATGTCCTAGGCACTGGTGCACCAATATCATTATGTAAAATATTGCCCCCTGCCTAACTATTCTGGCATGAAGACAGCTGGTTCTTAAAACTCTCATAAGTCCTAAAAGTTACTGAAGGCAAAAGCTGCTGCAAAATCTGTTATGTTAAATTTTAAGAAGGAAAATCAAAAGATGAACAAGAAACCAATGAACAGCAATTTTGTGAGTAATGTGAGTTCTAGTATAGATATGCAAAAGGAAAAGTGGAACGTGAGCAGGAGATGGATGAAGAAACCCATTTTCAGATAGACTATTAAAAATTCTATCTAAAAACAGCAAACAAAAGAGAAAGGGACATGTGAATAAAAAGGTAGGGGGACAAAAAAAGGCAAGAATGGAAAACTCCTGTTTTATTGTAGAAAGCAATGTAACATTTATTTATATTGTAGTTATGTCCTGAATGATAACAAGTCTAGCCCAGGCAGGGACTAGTGGACGAACGGGGCCAGTTGCTTCAACTGGAAACCTTAGCATTAGTTTGGTCATAATTATGGATATTCATTGACTCTCAATACTCTAATTATTCTGAATGATTCCAAACAATGCATAAGCACCGATCTAATGGTCACCTTAACAGAAGATGCCACTTGAACCTCAATGTGTATCTATACACAAGGTTCTTTTATCAAAATTATTTTCACCTAGTTATTCTGCCAGTAACATAGCACTGGGATGACAACACTAAGACCCATTTTACACTGGGGCATTTTTAAGGCGCTTTTGGGATATAAATAGCACCTGTAAAGCGCCTGAAAAACAGCTCCCCTGCAGTCTCAGTGTGACAGCCCGAGGGCTTTCACACTGGGGCGGTGCGCTTGCTGGACGTTACAAAAAGTCCTGCAAGCAGCATCTTTCGGGAGGTGCAGGAGCAGTGTATACACCGCTCCTCCACCGCTCCTGCCATTGGAATCAATGGGCACCACTGCCGAAGTGCCTGCCGCCGCTAGCGGGGGTTAAAAGTGCCCTGCTAGCGGCCGAAATGGGGCCGCTTTAACAGCGGCGCTTTACCGCTAATGCCCCCCGCCCCAATGTGAAAGTAGCCTTATTCACTATTCTGTATCAGGAAAAAAGAAACAGGATAGGACTATGGAACCCCGTCCTGCTCCAGTTTTCAATTACATATAGGGGCATCATTCTGTAGTCCTGATAAAAAGCTGAGGACAATGTATTTACCAAAGTCAGCAGACCAAGTAAGAGAAGTTCATTGTTAAGGTTTACAAACCATTTAAAGAAAATATCTAACCACCAGTGGCATCTGGAGGGGGGGTGAGGGGTGCTGGAGCTCCGAGTGGGCTCCCAAATGCCCCGGGTCTCTGACATTCACAATTCTATTATTAGCGCCGAGCCCGAGTGGGGAACAATCTGACTCAGAGCGCGGCCGAGTGACATAACAAGTCCTGACTTCTGGAGCCTGCAGCACCTATGATGGAAGTCACACTGGTCCAATGCTGGGTCGGCGGGACGTGTGACGTCCATCATAGGCGCTGCAGGCTCCAGAAGGTGGGATTTATAATGTGGCCGCGCCTAGCACTATGAGATCCCCACTCGGCGCTCGGGCGGGCGGCTCTCCTGTCCTGGCTCTGGCTGCCTGCTGTCTCTGACTGAGATGAGCGTGCTGCACACTACGGCTGAGCTACAGGAGGAGGTCACCTGAAGTCTGACGTGTAATGGTCAGGTATGTCAGTGTGTGTCAGGTAGGCCAGCGTGTTAGGTAGCTCAGTGTGGGTCAGTGTGTGTCTGGTAGGTCAGTTTAGTGGTCAGCATTGATGGGCACTGGTGAGGCAGCAACCAGCAAGTGAGCCTACCTACCCCCTCCCCCCCGATACAAGGTTCAGACTTCAGGCTAAAGCCCCTGGTCTTTTTCCCACCTAGCGACGCCCCTGCTAACCACCATCATTGAAGTTACCCATTGACTACCTGATCAATACTAACACTGACAGGGGCTGATTTACTAAAATTGGAGCAGCTGTGCATGGTAGCCAATCAGCTTCCAACTTCAGCTTGTTCAATTCAGTTTTGACAATAATACCTGAAAACTGTTTGGTTTCTATGCAGAGCTGCACCAGATTTTTCACTCTCCAGTTTTAGTAGATCAACCCCACAGTTTCATCAGCATTAGGCAACCAACATGTCTATGGTTTTCCTAAGTGATGGGGTGATCTTTTAAACATTTTAAAGTGTGTTAATAAAAAAAAGTGCAAGCAATTTTGGCATGCAATGTGGGAATGCCCTTTAAATAGAATAAAGCTGAGAATCTATTCCGGATGCAGACATGGAGTCCACTTTGTTTGGAGAGGCCCCAGCACCACAGCCCCATTCTGGAATGAAGGGAGTGGATGCCGTTTACAATTGTCTGATTCCTGCAACACAGGATGGACTACTATGAAAACTTGGCATAATGTATAATTGTCTACAGAAGATTGCTGTGAAGTTCTAGATAGGAAACATTAGCTATTATTTTTTTTTTTAGTCCTGACAGAATTGTAGGTAGTGAGCATGTCTGGGTTGCAACCTAAAATACTAGAAACTCTGTTGGATTGTCACTAGGGCAGGATCCCAGCAGTAGAATGACAGGGTTTCCCGACTGTATTCAAAACTAAAAACACATTCTGGGGTTTTTTTCTACAGAAAAAGAAACAAATAAGGGTACATTTAAATTCCTATTTCATCCCTCACTGACTCACAGCCTCAACACATCACTGATAAGTATTCATGTACCCCTTAATGTAGCACATATAGTAATGCCTTGTGCCCACTATGAGATTATCAGACGAATGTCTATTGTCCAGTGTTTTTTTCATGCTAGTCTCATATCAAAAACCAATAAGTTACTAAAGTAACAAAAATTCTTGTATGACAGAATTCAACTTCAGTGATGTCATTTATTGCATTGTATTGTAATGTATGGTTTCATTTCCGAGCATGGGTGGTCTTGGTCACATAATTTTTTTCCCGTACAAATACCATATTAAATCACATGAAAATTATTTGTTCTGTTATCGTACGAGAAAATATTTCATGTTTGTTCCTTCGGATATTTTTGCTATAACTGTCACACAAAAATGTACCCTATCCTTGGTGATATAATGTAGACAACTAGGCCAGCACTTGGAAACAGTTAAAATGATAATTTTTCAATCCTACCTGTGGTCTGTCATCTAATATTCTTCAAACGCTAACTGAAACATGTATCCAGAATTGAATAAATACTACCTGTTACACCTATCACCACCTCAGACTTCCTGAACACAATTAAAGGGCTGAAAAATGGCAAAAGCCCAGGCCCGGACGGGTCTACCCCCGGTTCTATAAAACGTTCGCTCACCAACTGGCCCCGATTATGGCTCGAGCATTTGAGGAGGTGGACGAGACGCACCCCCTTTCACCACGGCTTCTCCAAGCTCAGACCAAGGTTTGAGATACCTGAGGTCAGGAATTCATCTTATATATACTGCTGGGTTCTTCCCCCTCTCCCTCCCCCATGCTACCCCCTTCTTTTCTTTCTCTTATACAGTTGATATCACATTATGTTATTAAGAACTGTTTCAAGCACTTATACAACAGTTTACAATGTTTGGTATATTGTGCAGGATATATGTATACCACTACTACCACCCCTTTTTTTCTTCATTCTGTACCCCCCCTTTGCTCTTAGCTTTTTCCTTTTGGAAATCAATAAAAAATATATTCAACCTTAAATACTACCTGAAAACATTAAGTCAGAAGTCTAAGCAAAATTAAACCCAAAACAAAAAAAATGTAATATTGCAGCTTACCAATAATTAGATGTGGTGGCTGCATTTGTTTTCTTTTTTAGGCTTTCCCCCATCTGTTTTCCCATGGGGATCTGGCCAGTAACACACCTCCTGTATTAAAAGGCTTCCACTCTGGATGCAAGAGAACAGGGGGCACATTTGGATGGCAGCACTGTCAGTCTGGGAGGAGGGGAGTGTTAGCTGTACTAGCAGATTTAGATACACTAACAAATTGAAGCTAAGCTCCACCTAACACTTTTTAAGCAGTTATAGCAGTTTTTTTTTGGGGGGGGGGGGGGGGGGAATAAAGGTTTTAGATAAATATATAAATGCTGATCATTTTAAGCACCCCTGTCGGTGTTAAATTGTTTGTCTCATCCCTGTAACTGCAAGAGAGCTTGTTTATTTGAAAAACAACAGGCTTTCTGGCTCAATCACCAGATAAAAACAGAAAGGAATCCTAAAAAGAAAATGAATACAGCCATCACATCTAAGAAATGGCACACTGCAATATAATAACCATTTGCTTTTGGGTTTAATACCACTTTAATGATGAAGGTGCAAGGCCTTGGGGTTTTTTTATAGGCATTTTCACAGCATTTTTTTTTAATCTATCTGGGAATCCTTTATGTTGATATACAAGTTTTTTTTTGGATAAGCAAAAAAATGTTTTTTTTAACACTTAACCAAACCCTTATTTTCAGCCTTCATTCTTAAACTAGCCTAAAAACAACCCCTAAACTCTAAGCATAAACACAAAGAGCAGTGTTTGGGGTTTTGTCCGCACTGGAAGAAGTCCAGTCATCTCTAGGACATTGCTATCTATCATTGCTATCTATGTGCTCCCCTTCTCACTACAATGCAGCCTGGTGGTGCGGTGCAGTGAGGTACAATAAGAAGCAGATATGTTGCATAGATATTGCACCTCACTGGATGGCACAGCAAGTGCAACACACTCCATCGCTGTGCAACAACACAAATGAAGTGTCACTTTGTACACTTCAAATAGAGCTCCTGGACAAAAAAAAGTGTGATGCGGAAACATGTGCATCACACCGCCCCTTTGACACACATCACTGCAGCACAAAACGGACTGCTGCCCGCACACTAAACTGCTCCGGTTTAGATTGCAGGCAAGTGTGAATGAGCCCTAAAATGTAACTGGTCACTGAACCCTTTAACCATCACTCTAGACTTGGACTCAACACTTAACCCTTCAAACACTTAACCCTTCACCCTAACTGTAAACTAACCTTACCCTTAATGCTACTTTAGAGTGATGAAGTTTTTTTTTTTGTTTAAAAATAACAAACATGTTATACTTACCTGCTCTGTGCAGTGGTTTTGCACAGAGCAGCCCAGATCCTCCTCTTTTTGGGGCCCCTCGCCGGCACTCCTGGCCCCTCCCTCCTGCCAAGTGTCTCCACAGCAAGCAGCTTGCTATGAGGGAACCCAAGTCGATTCTCTGCTCTGTGTGTCCATTCAGAAACGGAGCTGTGGATCGGCCCCGCCCCCCCTCTTCTCATTGGTTCACTGACTGATTGACAGCAGTGGGAGACAATGGCGTCCCCTGCTGTCTTTCCTGGAGGAAGGAAAGTCACGGACAGCCAAGACTCTTGTGCAACATCACTGGATGGAGATAGGTAAGTATTAAAGGGGCTGAGGGGGGCTGATGCACACTGAAGTTTTTTTGTCTTAATGCATAGAATACATTAGGATAATAAACCTTCTGCCTTTACAACCACTTTAAAGCTGGGTTCACACTATTGCGAAACCAGCATCCAATTCGCATAGCAGGGGATTGTGACCGGCTCTCTATGGAGCCAGTTCACGCATCTCCGCAGTGGCACCAGTGTGAATTGCACAGGAGCCCTGTGCGTCTTTTGGTCCATTTCAGGACCGGTTTTAGCCCAAAATTCGGGCTGAAATTGGACCTGATATGGTGAATGGAGATGCATGGACTCCTGCTGTGAGCTACTGCGTTCTATAGTGTGAACCCAGCCTAAAGGGTAAGTTCACCCTTGGGAGTCTGTTACACCTTTCACCCGTTTTTAGGATGAAACATGTAGCATGTTCCCAATGCTGCAACCGCAGCCTGCATCCCTCCCGTGACAGCAGTACAGGGAGAAGTTCCCCATTATAGCTGTCACTATTTAAAATCAGTGTGGCTGTGCAGAGCTCCGCCCACAAGACCGTGTCATTAATCCTTACAGCTCTGTGTGTGAATGAACTACAAGCCCCGACATGCTTTGCGACTGTGGAGCGCCGTGGTAGTTCATTGATTCTTCTTGTCAGTGTATCTGCTTGCCTGTATGGGATGTACGACAGTACAGGCACACAGATACACTAACAGATCTACAGGAGACATGCATGGCACCAGCAATATGCTGATCCTTGGTGCAATGCTTTACAGGCTCCAAAAAAAAAGTAAATGCTAATTTTTTTACCTGCAAAAAAATTTGCATTTATTTTATTTTTTTTAAAGTGAACTTATCCTTCAAGGGAATGCTTGTATTTGTACATATTTGTTTTTACTGTGGTCAGGGCTAAAAAAAGAAGCATTTGAAAAAGTATATACTGTATAGATTTCTTTAGTCAAGTAAACATGGGATAAGGCATTTCATCCAGTCGACTATCCAGCAACCAGTTGGAACTGTATCTGCCATATGTGACACAGTATTACTCAGCTCTGCTGAAGCCTACTTAGTCAATGCGTTATCACAATCATGCTTTATCAGACTATTTTAGTCCAAGGTTTTAAGCCTACAAATGGAGCTGCAATGCTTTTCTGCTGTGTTTTATTATTTAACTAATAGTGCAGTGATGGTGAACTTACTAGATACAGTGGGACTGAAACATAATTCTCTATATGTAATACTACAGAAGACACTGTAAACATACTGCAGTAGATATGATAGGTATAGTTAAAGATTGGGGACAAACCCAAGCACCTAGACAGGCATGAATAAGCTAAGATCTTACTTGATGTCAAAATTGAAGGGTCCACTCACACTAGATGGCTGAAAAAATGCCAGAACCTCTGGCAGAAAAAGCAGCATTAAAAATGCTCGTGTTGCTCAAGAGTTTGAGAGTTTATGTGCATTGGCTTTTATGAGCATTATTTTCCAAAACATTCCCCTATGCTCATTTTTCACTACAATCAAATGTAAACTTAAAGTGTTGCTAAACCCAGGACCCTGCATTCACCATATCTTGTCTCCCACAGTACATAGAACATGGAGATGCAATTATTTTTAGTAAATTTAAACTGCTAAATACCTTTTCTCATCAGCAGTACAGGCATACCCCACTTTTAAGTACACATTGGGGTTTATTTACTAAACCTGGAAAGTGAAAAATCAGGCTCACTTTTGCATAGAAGTCAATGAGCTTCCAGGTTTTATTACCAAAGCTGAATTGAACAAGCTGGGGTTAGAAGCTCATTGGTTTCTATGCAGAAGTGAGCCTGATTTTGCACTTTCCAGCTTTAGTAAATAAACCCCATAGTGTACTTAAAAGTGGGGTATGCCTGTATACAGCAGTCGTGTGACTTCTATCAGTGTCTGGTAAAAGCTTGTAAGAGGAGAATTAATTTTACTCTGACTGTCCTACGAGGGTGCAGGACCCCTGACCCTCTGTCTGGACAGTGCTGATTGGCCCTGTGCTGATCACATGCACCCTCCCAAGAAAAAAAACTCTCTAGCAATACACACGAAACTGAGCATGGGCAGAGTGCTCCCAAGGCTCTGCACTATCAGGAAATGGATTTAGGAGTGTGGAAGAAGGGGAGGATCAGAGAAGACAGGATCAAACAGCCATTTTATACAATGTGCAGGATTAATCCATTAGGTTCCACACAGTATAACAAGCATGCTTTACTGCATATACAGACTGATTTTACTGTTGTAGGTTTAGTAGCATTTTTCTGCTCTCTGCCTGAAAATACTTCTGCAAATATGCCTGTAAACGCCCTAATGTGCATGGACAAATAGACTAACATAAAGCTGCTTATCTGCTTGCCAAAAACATCCAGAGGATGTACAGTGGCAAAGCGGCCTCCCTGCACTGGATCACATACCTAGTGCGTGACCCGCACGCTTGGGCAGGGGGCGTGCATGCATGCGCCCACTGGCCTGGCCGTGCTGTGATTCGTCACAGCACATGCCGATCACCGGGTCCCAGCCAATGATTGACCGCCGCCACCCGGTGACCAGCTCTGAGCTTCCCCAAACACAGCTCTGTAAAGGAACAACATATATATATACCATAGTTTTGTAGACGCTATAACTTTCACACAAACCAATCAATATACACTTATTGGGATTTTTTTGTTTTTTTTTACCAAGGACATGTAGCAGAATACATTTTTTAAAAGATTTTATTTTTTTAATTTTTTCATGGGATATGTTTTAGAGCAGAATGTAAAAAATATAGTTTTTTTCAAAATTGTCACTATTTTGTGTTTATATAATAAAAAAATAAAAAACCCAGAGGTGATCAAATATCACCAAAAGAGAGCTCTATTTGTGTGAAAAAATTATAATAAATAATAATATAATTATATAAATTTCGTTTGTGCACAGCATTGCACAACCACGTAATTGACAGTTAAATTAGCGCAGTGCTGTACTGCAAAAAATGGCCTGGTCAGGAAGGGGGTAAAATATTCCGGAGGGCAAGTGGTTATACAGGCTGAAGAAAAAAAAACATGCCAAAAGTCTGTATAAGCAGAATTAATTTATTTTTTATTTTTTATGCCCTGTGTGCATGGACCCTTAGCCCTGGTTCACACTGGAGCGTTATGACATGTGATATGACATTTGGCATCTGCGGCGCTGCACCGATTTCAAAAAGTAGTTTCTGTACTACTTTTTGCAATTTTGGGTTGCGATTTACATTGACATCTGTGGAGAAACCTGCACAGATGTCTCTGAAATCGAGGCTGAAATCGGGACTGATATGCAGGAGTGAAATTGTGCGAGTTCAGCTGAACTTGCATGGCTTCATTCCCGCAGCTCAGTGTGAGATGGCAACACTAAACAAATGATCTGAATTTAGGTGGATGAACAAATGAAAGTAAATTCCAGTATATTGGTAACCTGCAACATACAGTGTATAGGAACAAAAAGCCATAGCATCATTCTACAAAAACAGAAAGCAATAAAAGTAGCTGTTCCCTTGTACTATTTTTTCTTTTACCATTTTGCCACAGCCTATTGCACACATTCCTTTGCCATGGTTCACTTATTGTAAAACTCTTTATACGGTTTGTAAAATATAAGGACATATCTTACACAAGGCCTCTTAGCGGATGTTGTGGCTTGGTGCATGAGAAAACCACACCTACTCTTTTCAGGAACATTTCTGAATGTATATATGATTTATAGTGTCAACCACTGCAAGGATTTTTCGGCATGTGGAAACATTTTTTTACATGCAATGCCTTGATTTGAACAATCCTCTATTTGTTCTTATTCCAATCCTATAATCCTATTCACTTTCTGTGGTCTATTGTACATTGTTATCACACAATTAGAAGTTAAAAGTAGAACTATAAATGCTGCTAAATTTAAAATCTAAGTACACCTGCACTTACGTACACGCAATCAAAATCGGACAGAAAATAACACCTTTGAGTCGATCGTAGGATAATCTGTTTGTTAGTACACAGCTTTCGAGAGCCGATCACGACAGTTCATCTGATATTATCCAAAGGGACAAACAACAATATTTTTCTCATACCATCATGCCAGATCGTACGATTTACATATAATCAGTGCAGTATTCATCCGAAAATACATTACATGACATCACTTTTTTATTTTTATTCTGTCGTATAAGAATCGTAACTTTAGTAACCTCTTCATTTTTGATATGGAGACTAGCATGCAAAAAAAACACTGGACAAATGACATTCATCCGATAATCTCATTGGGTGTACGAGGCATTACTCCCCCTGCAAACTCCTACAAATACCTGTTGAGACTGCCAGTGAAGATCACTTGCATATTCCCGTGATGGTGTGGCAACAATGCTGCACTGCTCCTGAATTTAGAACATAGGGGCCCCTCTTATTTAGTTCACCACAGTAGGGTGAGAAGATGTTGTAGGGATGTGCCTATCAACATTGTCACTGCTGATTCAAAGTCTGTAACTTGTCATATCGGTACCTGACCACACCTAGTCCTCCAGCTTTCTGGATTGACAGCACTGCCTCTGTTGTTGAACCCCTCCCATTGTGAGCTGCAGTGTCTGGGAAGGGGAGTATAAGACCCCTTTCACACTGGGGCTGCAGCCGTGTTTATAGTAAAGCGCCGATCGTTTTAGCAGTGCATAATCGCTGTTTAAGCAGTGCTTTTGTGCCGCTTTCGGACGCTAGCGGGGCACTTTTAACCACTTCAATACAGGGCATTTATACACCCTTCCTTCCCAGACCAATTTTTAGCTTTCAGCGCTCTCACACTTTGAATGCCAATTACTCAGTCATGCAACACTGTACCCAAACAAAATTTTTAGCATTTTTTTCATACAAATAGAGCTTTCTTTTGGTGGTATTTAATCACCACTGGGTTTTTTTATTTTTTGCGACATAAGTGAAAAAAGAGCGAAAATTTGGGGAAAAAAACCCACTATTTTTTCGTTTCTATGATAAAATTTTGCAAATAAGTAATTTTTGTTCAAAAATTTGGCCAAAATTTATACTGCTACATCTCTTTGGTAAAAATAACCCAAATTACTGGATATTATTTAGTCTCTGAAAATTATAGAGTCTACAAGCTATGGTCCAAATCATTGAAAATTGATCACATCTGATCACACCTGATGCACTAGTGGATTTCTCATTTCTTGAAGTTCTGAAATGTCAGGAAAGTACAAATACCCCCCCAAATTACCCGTTTTTGAAAAGTAGACAGTCAAAGGTATTTAGTAAGAGGCATGTTGAGTTTTTTGAAGTTGTAATTTTTTCCCACAAGTCTTGGGAAAATTAAGATTTTTTTTCTTCACAATAACTTGTCATAATAACAAATACATAATACGTTTTTTCTCACACACAGCATATGCATACTTCCAATTACACCCCAAAATACATTATGCTACTCCTCCCGAGTATGGCGATACCACATGTGTGTGACTTTTACACAGCCTGGCCACACAGAGAGGTCCAACATGCAGGGAGCACCACCAGGGGTTCTAGGAGCATAAATTACACCTCTAATTTCCTAAAGACCTACTACATTTGTGAAGGCCCTGGAGCACCAGGACAGTGGAATTACCCACAAAATGACCCCATTTTGGAAAGCAAACACCCCAAAGTCTATTCTATGAGGCATAATGAGTCTTTTGAACGGTTCATTGTTTTCCACAAGTCTTCAGAAAACGCGAAAAGAAAATTAAAACATATTTTTTTTTTTTTACACAAAGTGGTCAGTTTATAAGATATTTCTAACTCAAAGCATGTATATAGCAAAAAAGATACCCCAAAACACATTCTGCTACTCCTCCTGAGTATGGTGATACCACATGTGTGAGACTTTTACACAGCCTGTCCACATACAGAGGCCCAACATGCAGGGAGCACCGTCAGGCGTTCTAGGAGTATAAATTACACCTCCAATTTCCTAACGACCTATTACACTTTTGAAGGCCCTGGAGCACCAGGACAATGGAATTACCCACAAAATGACCCCATTTTGGAAAACAAACACCCCAACGTATATGCTATGAAGCATTATGAGTCTTTTGAAAGGTTAATTTTTTTACACAAGTCGTCAGAAAACGTGAAAAGAAAATGAAAACCTTTTTTTTCTTTACACAAAGTTGTCAATTTATAAGATATTTCTGACACATAGCATGTATATAGCAAAAATTACACCCCAAAACACATTCTGCTACTCCTCCTGAGTATGGCGATACCACATATGTGAGAATTTTACACAGCCTGGCCACAAACAGTAGCCCATCTCATTTCATTCCTACCTATCACACTTTTGAAGGTCCTGGAGCACCAGGACAATGGAATTACCCACAAAATGACCCCATTTTGGAAAGCAAACATCCCAACGTATATTCTATCAGGCATGGGCTGCAGAAAGGTACTCGGGTACTCTGATGGGCTGCAGATAGGTACTCGGGTACTCTGATGGGCTGGAGACAGGTACTCAGTTAATCTGATGGGCTGGTGACAGGTACTTGGGTATTCCGATGGGCTGGTGACAGGTACTCGGGTACTCCAATGGGCTGGTGACGGGTACTCTGGTGGCTTGGTGACAGGGACTCGGGTACTCTGATGGCCTGGTACTCGGGTACTCTGATGGGTGGTGACAGGTACTCAGATGGGCTGTGACAGGTACTCAGGTACTCAGATGGGCCCTGACAGGTACTCAGGTACTCAGATGGGCTGTGACAGGTACTCAGATGAACTGTGACAGATACTCAGATGGGCTGTGACAGGTGCTCAGGTACTCATGTACTCAGATGAACTGTGACAGGTACTCGGGTACTCAGATGGACTGTGACAGGTACTTGGGTACTCAAGTAATTTGTTGGGTGGTGACAGGTACTTTGATGGGTGGTGACAGGTACTTTGATGGGTGGTGACAGGTCCTCTTTATTGGGGAGGGCAATCAGTGCGGTTGGTGTACACTAAGCGGTAACGATGTTACCGCAATCTCCTTCTCAAACACAATCGGTGTGTGAGGAGGAGAACCCGGTAACATCTCGTTACCACGGTTTGTTGACATTCTGTGACTGGCTGTTATTGGACACAGCTGGTCACGTGGTCGATCGGGGTTGGGCTGTGTCAGGGTGACAAGCCTTGTCCCCGATCGCTGCTCTGCATGCGCCCTAGGGGCGTGCATGAGCGCCGTGCATGTAGACAGTACATGTGACTGGCTGTGATTGGACACAGCCGGTCAAGTGGTAAAGAGCCATCTTTTATTGGCTCTTTACACGGATCTGGGATGGGCTGTGTCTAAGTGACACACCTCATCCACGATCGCCGCGCTGTGGGCCACCTGGGGACCCGCAGGAGCCGCAAGAAGCCGAGGATATCATATGACGCCTGCCCAGGATGGGAGATCCCATCTACGGACATCATTTGACTATAGCCCGGTATTGAAGTGGTTAACCCCCAAAAAAATGCTGTCCATTCATTCCAGTGTGAATGGAAAAATGCGTTGCGCTTAGGTATACATTCACCTTATCAGTTTAAAGGCGCCTAGTGCATGCGCTTCGAATCTCAAATCAGTCCGTGTAAACATAAATGATGCTACTATATGCCACACCCAAAAGCACAATGTGCCAAATATTAAATAGTGATATACATTAAATACACTGTGTTACTAGATATGAAACTTCAAGTATATTGTGCCTAATGGTAAGCGATCTACTCATACACAAAAAATATAATAAACAAATTGTTCAATAAATTAAACAATCAATAAATGCGCCTAAAAATCGCATCAAAGTGTCATGCGTGTATTCAATCCAAAGTGCTGTGTGCAAAGAAAACTTACTCATAAACGAAAATGACAAGTGAGAAAACCATGCACTACAAATATGGAAACTATTACATACAAACTGTAGTAAACCATACAAGTGATAAGTGATAAACATATAAAATATATATATATTTAGATTAGGTGATAATAGTCCTTTAAATGTGTAAACAATCTTCCAAAAACTGTATCACACCATGATGTGTGACGGAAAAGATTCCAAAGGTGAACCACAGTGCAAAGAGGTGCTTTACATGAAAAACGGATCGCAGAACCACGGTGCCAAAATGTGCCTTGGTGACCCCCAAAGTAATTGCGCTCACCTCTGAGCGTGCGACACAGGGTTTAGCTGTGTCCAAACACGCTTTGGAGCCACCCTTGGGCTCAATAATCAGGACACCAGATGATCTCCCATCAAGCTCTTTGAGACTCCATATGCATCAAACCAAAAAGAAAAGGGACTGCATAGTGTGATATCGCCAAAACATTTAATGATAACTTGTATAAACAATCCCCACACTGGGGTACTCACATTGCATAGGTGCTTGATGCGCACCAAACAGTATAGGCAGAATAAAGATCGAGTAATGATAACCGATGTGCTGTGGGGTGTTTAGAAATTCCCAGCACAGCTCAGTGCTGCTCGCTCCGTCCTGGCCCCTCCCCTAAGTGTCTTCGACACAGGGAGTCACGTGTCTTCATCAGGGGGATATGTCACATATCCCCCTGATGAAGACACGTGACTCCCTGTGTCGAAGACGCGTAGGGGAGGGGCCAGGATGGAGCGAGCAGCACTGAGCTGTGCTGGGAATTTCTAAACACCCCACAGCACATCGGTTATCATTACTCGATCTTTATTCTGCCTATACTGTTTGGTGCGCATCAAGCACCTATGCAATGTGAGTACCCCAGTGTGGGGATTGTTTATACAAGTTATCATTAAATGTTTTGGCGATATCACACTATGCAGTCCCTTTTCTTTTTGGTTTGATGCATATGGAGTCTCAAAGAGCTTGATGGGAGATCATCTGGTGTCCTGATTATTGAGCCCAAGGGTGGCTCCAAAGCGTGTTTGGACACAGCTAAACCCTGTGTCGCACGCTCAGAGGTGAGCGCAATTACTTTGGGGGTCACCAAGGCACATTTTGGCACCGTGGTTCTGCGATCCGTTTTTCATGTGAAGCACCTCTTTGCACTGTGGTTCACCTTTGGAATCTTTTCCGTCACACATCATGGTGTGATACAGTTTTTGGAAGATTGTTTACACATTTAAAGGACTATTATCACCTAATCTAAATATATATATATTTTATATGTTTATCACTTATCACTTGTATGGTTTACTACAGTTTGTATGTAATAGTTTCCATATTTGTAGTGCATGGTTTTCTCACTTGTCATTTTCGTTTATGAGTAAGTTTTCTTTGCACACAGCACTTTGGATTGAATACACGCATGACACTTTGATGCGATTTTTAGGCGCATTTATTGATTGTTTAATTTATTGAACAATTTGTTTATTATATTTTTTGTGTATGAGTAGATCGCTTACCATTAGGCACAATATACTTGAAGTTTCATATCTAGTAACACAGTGTATTTAATGTATATCACTATTTAATATTTGGCACATTGTGCTTTTGGGTGTGGCATATAGTAGCATCATTTATGTTTACACGGACTGATTTGAGATTCGAAGCGCATGCACTAGGCGCCTTTAAACTGATAAGGTGAATGTATACCTAAGCGCAACGCATTTTTCCATTCATATTTAAACGCACGGTTATGAATACGTGACCTGCGGTTGCAGCTGGGTATTTTGATATAATTTTGATTTGATCTTTATTTCTGCAGTAGGGCATAGGGTTATTGTGGCTCGCAAGACTTCTTCTCTCATTCATTCCAGTGGGCAGGGCGTTTTGGGAGCACTAAATACAGCACTCCCAACCTGACCCAAAGATGCTGCTTGCAGGACTTTTCGGGAACGTCCCGCAAATGCACGCCCCCAGTGTGAAAAGACACACTGGAATAAATGGGAGGCGGTTTTCAGGCACTTAGCAGAGGCTATTTCCAGTGCTAAAGCGCCTGAAAACCACCCCAGTGTGAAAGGGGCCTAAGAGGCACAAATTAGGGAGGATGTGGCAAAGTCAGGGAAGGTAGAGGAAGTTTTTTGCTTATTTTATGAGGCTTGTGCATCATATAATAACTGAATTTTGGACTTGTTTAGACTGTCCTACAGGACAATCTGGTTGGAATTTAAAAAAAGATCACTAGTCCAATAATGGGCAAACTTGGATAATAACTGCATATGTGCTGAGGAACTAGAAAAGATCACTCCTTGTGAATGCATAAAGTCTAGTATTTATATTATTCATAGAGTTCATTTTTGAAAGTGTTGCATGGCGATACCACACAAAACAGCAAACATACCCTAAAATCGCTTTGACTGAAGCACAGCTTCCTGTTCCACCAGCTAAGTGCATACCCTTTCCTCCCTTCTACTATCTAGTCCTGCACAGATAACAAGACCAACACAAGCACATTGGCACAGCCAATAGATGGGTTCTGCTTGTACTTGTAAGGCAGGCTTTGCTTGTCACCCAATGACATAGTAGTATTCTACACTAAAATTACCAGTGAAGAGCTGTCCAATCAGCTTTATTCATTTCTCCACCAGTACGGTTAACCTAGTAGATGGACCTCTGTAATCCTTGTTCTTATACCAATACCTAAAAAAGTGTGATACATGTATTGCAAATGTTGCAAGAAAGAACAAGGAACTAGTTAGATACTATTTTTTATTCTCCCATAATGTACTAGAACAGGGGTAGGCCACAAGCAGCACGCAAAGCCTCTTTTGCCGGCACTCGACTCCCTCCCCATCAGCAGAGCAGCGCAGGGAAGTGTCAGTGAGACACTAATGCATTCCAATTTCAGAATTCCCCACACCGTACCTGTACTGAGGGGGAGGCACTGTGCCCCCACACATTGTAAAAGATGGGAAACATTGTTTGGTTCTCTGGTACTTTGCTGTAGCTGCGATCGTCAGCTTTTGTGATGGGGAAGAGATTGGGTGCAGTTCTACTAGGGGGCCGGGTCCCTGTTTTCAGGAGGAGGAGGGCTATCATTGGCCATTGCTAAAGCCAATCACAGTCCTGCTAGTCCCGCCCACCATCTGGAGGAAGATGACTCGCTTGGTTGCCACTACCAATCTCAGAAAGAAGGGATTTCACTGTGATTGAGAAAACCACAATCAGGTGACAGTTTGTGGAATTACTGTTGAGCTTCTGGGAACTTTGTTAAAATAATTCCTGAAACTTTGCGTCACTTACTACTGAACCCCTGCACTCTATGTCCCTTTAAGCCACAGCCAGTATTCAGCGCAATGAAAATCACACCCAACCACTTTTTCTCAGCTGCGGGGGCCCAACTTTTGATCTTGCACACAGGCCCACTGCTTTCAGAAAATGTCCCTGACCTGAGCTCATCATTGCGCATCCATTCCATATGCTGACATGTGACATCACATACATCACATACAAGCATGTGGGCTCTATGCGAGAGGTGGATCAGCAGGATATGTGCCAGCACAGGTAGATGTGTCTTATCTCTGCATATCACACATATCATAGATAAGAAGAGGGTACAGCGGTGGAGCAGATGAGCAGGAGGGTACAGCGGTGGGGCAGATGTTTAGGGAGGTACAGTGGTGGAAGTGATGAGAAGGGGTTTCAGCAGTGGGACAGAAGAGCAGGGGAGTACAGTGATGGGCAAGATGAGCAGGGGGGTTCAGTGTTGGGCCAGATGAGCAGGGGGGTAGAGCAGTGTGGCAGATGTGAAAGAAGGTGTAATGAGCAGGGGGTTACAGTGGTGGGGCAGGAGAGCAGGGGGAACAGAGGTGGGGCAGAAGAGCAGGGGGGTACAGAGGTGAGACAGATGTGCAGGAGGTACATTGGTGGGGCAGATGAGAAAGCGTGTTACAGTGGCACGGCAGATGAGCAGATGGTTTCAGTGTTAGGACAAATGAGAAGGTGATTCAGTATTGACAGAAAAGCATGGGGATACGGCAGTGGAGCAGATGTGCAGGGAGGTATAGTGGTGGGGCAGATGAGAAAAGGGGTACATTGAGGGGGCAGATGAGCAGGAGGGTTACAGTGGTGGGACAGAAGAGCAAGGGGGTACAGTGGTGGGGCAGATGTGCAGGAGGTACAGTGGTGGGAGGGGTGAGAAGGGGATTCAGCAGTGGGACAGAAAAGCAGGGGGGTACAGTGATGGGGCAGATGAGCAGGGAGTTACATTGGTGGGACAGATGAGCAGGGGGGTTCAGTGTTGGGTCAGATGAGAAGGGGTTACAGTGGTGGGAAAGATGAGCAGGGGGGGTTCAGTGTTGGGGCAGAGGAGAAAGGAGGTACATTGGTGGGACAGATGAGCTGAGGGTTACAGCGGAGGGGCAGAGGAGCAGAGGGTACAGAGGTGGGGCAGATGTGCAGAGGAGAAAGGAGGTACATCGGTGGTACACATGAGCAGAGGGTTATAGTGGTGGGGCAGAAGAGCAGGGAGAACAGAGGTGGGGCAGATGAGCAGGGGGTACAGAGGTGGGGCAGATGTGCAGGGTAGTACAGTGGTGGGGCAGATGTGCAGGGGGTTACGGTGGTGGGGCAGATGAGAAAGGTGGTACATTGGTGGGGCAGATGAGAAAAGGGGTACATTGGTGGGGCAGATGTACAGGGGGTTACAGTGGTGGGGCAGATGAGCAGGAGGGTTACAGTGGTGGAGCAGATGAGCAGGGGTGTACAGTGGTGGGGCAGACGAGCAGGGTGGTACGGTGGTGGGGCAAACGAGTGGGGGGGGGGTACAATGGTGGGGCAGATGTACAGGGGGTTACATTGGTGGAGAGCGCTGATCAGGAGTCAGTCAGCTGCTGGTTTTCCACCATGCTCATCCGACAGAAGCCAGCTAAACGGACAGACCACCATACACATGGGCCCAATGTTGGACGTTTTGTTTTTTAAATGGCAAAATGTCTCCTGGCATTCGGCCCATGTGTACCCAGCTTTAGTTGTTGCTATGTATATCAGACCACTGATAGCGCTAGGTCTAAGTTGTTGATATTATAGTTTTTTCCAACTACAATAATATCAATAATTCCTGGTAGAATCAAAATGGATCTTTGATTTCTCAATTACTTTTTGTTTTCAGCTTGAGCAGGTCATTAAAACGGGTCATAAATTGGACTTTTTATCCATTTATGTCTGTTCCCATTCAAGTGGATTTAATCTAATGATTGACTCCACCTGAACAGGACTGTTGGTAAGATTTTGTTCAATCACTGCATGCAGCCAATCGGCTGACGCGCTGATCAATGTATTCTGGAAGAGTTCCGCTGTCAGAATACAATATTGCAGCAGGGAGGATTTCCCGGACATCCTCCTCGCTCAGCCTGCTGGCTGATCAAAACAAAAATCTCAACAATGTATGGCCAGCTTTAATAGCAAAGAGCCCTAAAGTATTTCTGTACAGAAAAGAAAAAAAAACCCTTTTCTCCCCAGACATGATAAGAGACGCCCTTCCTTGGTGTGTCTCATACTTGTGGTTTTACTGACCTTGTGGCCTGACAAGTCTATGAACAGAGCAAACCAGATTATACCTCACTACTGACACATTGACTTTGAAATGAATAGCGGTGTCCTATTACCATGGTGGCTTTAAATATTCTCTCACATTCCAGTCTGATTCACTGTTAAGCTACATTTACTTAGCTTGAGGGTGAAGTCTGGACGCTGTAGAAGAGTTACACCCGCTATGGGTTAATATACAGGCAGAAAAGGATGTACAATAAAAAAAGTTTGCTATGCTTTCTCTGCTCTGGATGATTTCCCAGTGCAGTCTGTCTGTTTCCATAGTCTGTGGCTTTTCAAATAAATTCCTGAGCTTTGTGTTTAAAAAAAAAACCTCTTTTATCTGTCATCACTACTATCAGGGAAGAGAAGATTTCATGCAGATGAGAAATGTAAATGTGTCTCAGCAGACCGTGAAGAAAGGAAGGTAGATCCTATTTACTGAGATAAACGCACACTGCGTTTTTTAACCATTTTTATTTAAATGCGCTGTGCTTGGTTTTCAGTTAACACTGTTTTATAGGCATATTTGGAATTTTTTGCCTCTCTTTACAAGAAAAAAAATGTTTTGTTTTTTTTCTTAAACGTTGAAGGAAAATAATAGCTGGCAGCAGCACTTTATCAGGCTCCAACATAGAAGTATTTGGAGATTTGTTGTGTTCTAAAATTATGCAACCCACTGTATACATTAGTATAAGAAAATGGCACTGATCCTAAAATGCCAACAACGGTTATAGTAGTCATGTAGATGGAAGCCATATCCTTAAAGCGGTCAGAAAATCACAATTTTTTGTTACCTTAATACATTTTATGGCCGCACACAGCCCGGCTCAGGAGCGAGCCCACACGAATGCCACCATAGGAAGTGACTTCCTATAGTGGCACGCAAAGAAGTGGTGGAGCTAAGAGCGCTGCTGTGGGACAAGAGGAGGTTCGAGCTGCTCTGTGCAATACTCTTACACAGAGCAGGTAAATATGACATCTTTTTTATTTTAGTAAAGTAAACAATGAGACTTTACAACCGCTTTAAATCTGTACCCTTGAAAAGTTAACCCGGCCATAGACGGTTCAAAGATCTACCAGTTCAGCAGGGACCGGCCAAGATTCAAACCATGTATGGGCAAGCTGATTGTACCAAAGTTGATTGATCAAACAACTTGGGTACAACCGTCCTGTCTGATTTTTCATGTGATTTTTGCCATCGGCTATAGACGCTAGCAATAATCATTGTGTGTTCTCCTGGCCAGGATGGCGCCCCCCCCCACCAGGAGAACACAATAGCTCCGCAGGGGAATCGAGTGATTTTCTTTCCTGCAACCCAGTATTGTCCTCAATTCACCTACTCACCTGCCCAGTGGATTAAGCATTGTCCTTCTGTGATCTGTCGTGCCACTGCCATGCGCCTTGTCCTATGCTGCCATCTTTGTTCCTGAGGTCATTAGGTGCCTCTCCCTGGTCTCCCTTCTCCAGCCACTGTGAAATGAAATTGAAGCATCCTGGGATATGTGACATGCATATCCCAGAAGGCTTCAGAGCCATGGAGAGGTCATTCTTACCTAGGTGAGAAGGGAAGTAGGGGGCCAGGTGAACAATAAAAAAAAGGTAAACAAACCAAGGGGAAAATGCAGTTTTACATTGCTGGGGAAAGGGGAGCAATGATGCTTAGTGCATTCACGGGGTGCAATAGAACCTGGACCAGGACTTGGAACAGCCTAGACACTGAAGAATGGCAGCTCACTGATAAGGTTCCAGTTCTCCTTTTTCTTGTACATATGTTCACAACAATACTGATGTGCAAGAAATTAAATGAAGCTGATATAGGGTTGCCACCTGTCCGGGATTCACCCGGACAGTCCGGGTTTTGAATCATGTGTCCGGGTTTCAGTCGACTTGAAACCCGAACACATTATTCAGACAGGAATGTGGCTCGGAATAGGGC
Source organism: Lithobates clamitans (assembly GCA_037952925.1). Classification (NCBI taxonomy): domain Eukaryota; kingdom Metazoa; phylum Chordata; class Amphibia; order Anura; family Ranidae; genus Lithobates; species Lithobates clamitans. Next base: position 2,217,235 of record JBBGZY010000061.1, read on the forward strand.
CTGACAGGAGGGTGAAGGGGCACTATGTGCACTGCATTACTATTCTATTTGGAGTGCCCAAAGGGTTTCCCAGGTCTGTTACAATCCTATAGTGTGTACTAAAAAAAAACTATAAAACATTTTTTTGCTGTGCTAAAGTGTTTGGGTTTGGCTTGAAGGAAAAGTGGCAACCCTAGGCTGATATCAAGGCAGATTTAGCTGCTGAATTTCATGATTTTAATGCCTAGGTAACTTGATTAATCTGTGGGTTTTAAAATATGCTTTGAGTGCAGCTTTTCATACAACTAAAAACACATTTTCAAAGTAGTGACACCTACGTTTTCCTGTAATTATATAATTCCTGTTTGCATTGTACATTGCAGAGAAAATGTATAACCTAAATTTAAAAAAAAAATCTGCTAAGGTACTTATCCATCATACAATATCATCAAGAAGTAATAAAGGTCTATCTTTAGCAAAAAGAACAAAGGGGTTTATTTACTAAAGACAAATCCACTTTGCACTACAAGAGCACTGCAAGTGCACTTAGAAATGCATTTGGAAGTGCAGTCGCTGTAGATCTGAGGGGAAGATCTGAAATGAGGGGAAGCTCTGCTGATTTTATCATTCCATCATGTGCAAGCAAAAATGCTGTTTTTTATTTTCCTTGCATGTCCCCCTCAGATCTACAGCTACTGCACTTTCAAGTGCACTTCCAATTGAACTTGTAGTGCAAAGTGGATTTGCCTTCAGTAAATCAACCCCAAGGTGTCATGGAATAGGTGGTATGGACCCCCCACAGAGAACTGATTTCAACATTGAGTCATCTGGGGTTACATGAAGAGTCAGATAGAATGAAGATGGCCTAAATCCACAGAAGACCTGTGGTTAGATCTCCTGTTTAAAACAACAACCACCCTGTTGAGGTCCTTAAAGCCCCTCTTTGGGATAAAGGTGTCTCCCCTCATCTGATTACTGTGTTAAAACAAACCGACCGATGCATGATGGGGGCTGTGATGTCACAAAGGGGCGGGGCCACCAGGTGTCGTCACCCGGGTGGCCCTGTCCCTTACCTATTTAAGAACTGTCAAGACGGAGGAGGCGGCAGTCGGCGTTTAGCCTTTGGCAAGTGCGGAGCTCCTTTTTCAGGGTTCAGCAGTCCGGTGGGCAGAGATTGACAATGGATCTACATCGGGGGTAAAAAAGGATAAAGGAATTGTCAAAAACTGTCTTTGTAGGTTTTTTTTTATGTGGCACTTTTTTGGGTGAATGAGTAGGGGTACAATGCATCCCATACTCATTCACATGGGGGGGCAGGATCTAGGGACCCCTTGTTAAAGGGGCTTCCAAATTCTGATAAGCCCCCCACACCTGCAGACCACCACAACCACAGCCCAGGGTTGCGGGGAAGAGGCCCTTGTCCCCATCAAAATAGGGACAAGGTGCTTTGGGGTGGGCACCCCCCATGTTGAGGGCATACTTCCTGGTATGGTTCGGGAGGGGGGTGCTAGTCGCTGATTGCTGCCATTACTAGTAAAAAATAAATAAGTGAATATATCCCACCGTTTGAAGACGCTATAACTTTTGTGCAAACCAATCAATATACGCTTATTTTGGTTTTTTACCAAACATATGTAGCACAATACATATTGGCCTAAATATATGAAGAAATTCGATTTTTTTCAATTCTTTTATTGGATATGTTTTATAGCAGAATGTAAAAAATATTGGGTTTTTTTTTTCAAAATTGTCGGTCTTCTTTTTTGCTTATAGCGCAAAAATTTAAACCGCAGAGGTGATCAAATACCACCAAAAGAAAGCTCTATTTGTATCAAAAAAGGAACATAAATGTTATTTGGGTACAGCGTTGCGCGACCGTGCAAATGCCAGTTAAAATAATGCAGTACCATATTGCAAAAAATGGCCTGGTCGGGAAAGGGGGGGGGGGTGTTATCTTCCGGGGGTCAAGTGGTTAGCATCCCCACTTTGCAAATTTTTTTTCACAAGTGCCTAGAAAACTTTTTGTTCAGTACTGTATATAAAGAAGTAATGATAAGAAAAACTGCCTGAAAAATATTTCTGTGGACTTTTCACATGAACACATTCACATTCATGGACACACTGCTATTTCACTTTGGCTCCAGTTTTTGTAATTATTATATGAGGGTCATCATAATGAGCTGTTAAACTAAAATCTGCAGTCCCAAGAGGAGCATACAAAGAAACAGATCCCGTTGTAAAATCAGTTCATTTATCATGCACCGAAGTGAGCTGACGTAGATTGCTAGTGGGAGACCCGGTAATTAGCTGAGAACAGGACAGGATATTCAGTTGCAATGGGATGTTACTTATATTATTCAGTGGCTACTTTTCTTCATTAATGTTCAAAACATCTGGCTTTTGCTTAATTTGCTCCACTAATGTTGCAATTTACAGCGAATGATTTTAACAAGATTAGAAGATTGTTCATGTTACACTTAACTTCTCAGTTATGCAGCAAGGATACTTTACTGGCTCTTAAGATTAAAGGCAAGAAAATGATGAAGTATCAAGAAAAGGCTTAACATACAGTTTAGTTATTCAGGAATTGACATTGGTGTGTTTACAGCTAGCTTTGTTTCTTTACAAATTTACTTTTTATTATTGTGTGGCTGGGGGTGTAAAAGCAGAAGGTTTTTTATCTTAATGCATTCTATGCATTAAGATAAAAAGCCTTCTGTGTGTAACAGCCCCCCTAACACTTACCCGAGGTCCCTCTTTGTCCAGCAATGTCCACGCGTGTGTCAGCCGTCCAAGATTCTCCTTCCTGATTGGCTGAGACACAGCAGCAATTGGCTGCCGCTGCTGTCAATCAAAGTCCACTAGCCAATCAGGGGAGAGAGGGGGCAGGGCCGGGTCAGGGCTTCGTGTCTAAATGGACACAGGGAGCTGTGACTTGGCTCGGGTGCCCCCATAGCAAGCTGCTTGCTCTGGGGGCACTCAACAGGAGGGAGGCACCAAAGAGGGACCAGAAAAGAGGAGGATGTGAACAGAGCACATCTCTCTATAGTGTGTACTTGCCTCAATCCAAAACACCTAGTGTGATTTCTGCCCCCTCTATCATTCCTCTGTTATCTGCATGAGTCTGTTCTGACAGGTCATGCCAATGCCAAATTTCAATCCATCTATGGCCAGCTTAAGAGATGCAAGTAGCTGACAGACTCCAAACCGTTTCAAAAATAACCAATTCACAAGAATTGCTGTACTCCAAAAGATATTCTTGCTCTGAGTAAGACGTTTTTTTTTTTTCAATCCATCTATAGGTGCTCTTCTTCAGGTGCATGTTTTTTTTTTTTATTGCTTTTTTTTGTTTAACACTGAGGATGCTCAGCATGTGTATTTGCAAAGCATTTTAGACATATTTAAGTATGAGAGTCTAGGTTCACATTGGAGCGGATTTGAAATCGTGCGAATTCTGCTGATCTCGCACGATTTCAACCTGGCAATGAAGTCCGACTTCAGGAGGCGATTTGACAGACATCTGTGTGGGTTCCTGCATAGATGTCTATACAAATCGCCTCCCGAAGTCGCCAAAAGTAGTACAGAAACTACTTTTGGGAATCTGTGCAGCGCCGCAAAGTTGACGTCGCACCGATTCAGATGGTACCATTGCCGGCAATAGCTGCCGATTTGGCATGCGATTTGACATGTCAAATTGTATGCCAAGTCGCTTCAATGTAAACCTAGGCTAAAAGAGCCAAATTAAATGTGAAATAAGAGCAATTTCTAAGGGTTTTCAAGGACAGATCCTTCACCAGAACAATGAGCAATAATAGATTTACTCACCTTTGTTCTAATATTGGACTGCTGGAGTAAGAAGGTCAAGAGAGACATCTACATAAAAGGGGGGCATAGGGCAGGGTAAACACCAAGTAGGGGAAAACGCAATACAGGGATACTCCTATCCTTATATTTAACAAAGGGAACCTCATTAAGAGGGGTCAAACCAGAGGTTCAAATTATCAGAGCTCTAGCCACCAGACAGGCCTCCCAAATTTTTCCAAATTTTTGAGGGCACATGTTGATACAGCTTTACAGATCTGTGATGGGTCTTAATCATGTGTGAACTGTTTAAGTGTTTTTTTATTACTTTTATTTTGTTTTTATATTTGTTAACTTAATTATCAAGGAACCATGTAGAAAACAATAGAAGGGGTCTTAAGAGAAATATATATTGTAGGAAATATGTGTGCTGCCATTCCAAAAGATAAATTGTACCATGACAAGGCTGTGGACATTCAAGTATTCATTCTTAACAAGCAATAAACAAGCTTTAAAATAGGCCCTCATTGACCTCTGTGGTTACAGCCACTGTGGAGAAATGCATCCTTATATTTCACAATAGAAGTGGTAAACGCCTTCAATGTGGGTCTCAGGACTTTTCTTTCCCCCCTTCTTTCCCCCGCTTCCTGTAAGTGAAACTGAGAATTCCTGCTGCAAACACTGAGGATGAATTACTCCAAAATTGTTGCAGTCAGAGAGGTCAGTGAGAGCTTACTTTAAAGTGGTTGTAAACCACTGAAAACAGAAGAAAAAACCCTGCAAGATAATGCCACAATGTGCATCACATACTAGCACATTATGAAATACTTACCTTAGCCCGGTCACCGCTGAGAGGGCTGACATGTTCCTCTGGCCTTTCTTCCAGGCTCCGGCGGTGTGAGTGGCCGGAGCCGCAAAGACGTCACCCCCACGCATGTGCGTGGGAGCACTCAGTTCCAACAAGAAGCTCTGAAGATTCGGCACGGCATGCCGGACATTCAGAGGGCATGCGCCGCTCATGTCAGGGGCTGCATGAAGGGTGAATGTCTCCTAAACGGTGCACGTTTAGGAGATATTCATTGTACCTAAAAGGTAAGCCTTATTGTGGGTAAGTTTATTTACTGATTGACAATAATATATATATTGTTTTATGTCAATTGTCTGGCCACAGTTCTATGTTAAAGTGGGGTTCCACCCAAAAAAACAAAACTACATGAAAAATCCTAAAAAAAAAATACAAAAAAAATTTGGATATTTTTTTTTTTTTTTACTTACCTCTAAATGCCTGTTGCTAGGGGGTCCCTCGTAGTCTGCCTCTTCCAGTGCCTGGGCTGGTGACATCACGTCCCCCTCGGCACAGGAAGGGCTCGGCTCTGCTCCCTCCTGTCAATCATCTGGGACCCATTACAGGTCCCAGGTGACTGAGCGGCCAATCACGGCGCGCGGCGCTGCTCGCGCATGCGCAGTGGGTGCTAGGCTGTGAAGCCACAGCCCGGCGCCCACAGTTGCAATGCCGGCGCCGCTGAACGGAGGGGGAGACGAGCGGGGCTTCGATCCCCCGCATCGCTGGACCCTGGGACAGGTAAGTGTCCAATTAAAAGTCAGCAGCTGCAGTATTTGTAGCTGCTGACTTTTAATTTTTTTTTTTGACTGGAATTCCTCTTTAAGTTTGAAAGTAAATAGATTTCAGTTAGCAACTCATATCGGCACACATGAGAAACCTGTTGTAAAGTCAGTGTAGACTTTGATTTTAGAGGACAGATGCACAACAAAAACAAAACAAAAAAATGTGATATTATTGAACCCCTGGAGGGACCGACTCCCTGTACCAAAAGATCTGCTCTCTAGATCTGTGGGGATGTGAAATACCCTAATCAAGCAATAACTGTAGCAAAGCATCTAATTGCTGCTATAAAGCATAATATGTATTCAAGTAATGGATGGATGGTATTCAGTAAATTAGACATAATAAGGGGCTATCAGATCTGGATTTGGTTAACCTCAGCTTCAAGAGACAAAACTAAACTTGTCAGCGACGAAGGTTTCATTTGTTGACTAATGTTTGGCACGTCATCTGCCCCTGAGGTTTATCAATAGGTAATTCAACAAGTATTGGGAATTCACAATATTTCAGTTAGTATATGAGATAACACCCATATAAGGGGAAGATGGGAGACACTGACACTAGAGCACTCAAAAGAGAAAGTCACTCTTCTTCATGAAGAGTCAAGCCTATTTCAAATAAAATGTCTTTCACAGTCTGCATTCCCTGTCAAAGAAAAAAAAAAGGTATTGTTCCCGAGTATAGTAAAATCAAAGCTAGTTAGTGCCATAAAAGTGAAAAATGCATAGATATATTTGATTAGTAAGTTACTGCACCACAATTATTGCAGATATGGCAACCGTCAGTGAACCTCTACCTTGCTAGAAAGTTCCATGGAAGTGCGGTGCTACTGAATGTCACGCATTTAATAAACTACAAAGATGATTTGTGCCACAAGACTTATGCCCTGTACACACGGTCAGATTTCCCGCTGCAAAATGTGCGATAGGACCTTGTTGTCGGAAATGCCGACCGTGTGTAGGCTCCATCACACATTTTCCATCGGAATTTCCGACACACAAAGTTTGAGAGCTTGCTATAAAATTTTCCGACAACAAAATCCGTCGTCGAAAATTCTGATCGTGTGTACACAAATCCGACGGACAAAGTGCCACGCATGCTCAGAATAAATTAAGAGACGAAAGCTATTGGCTACTGCCCCGTTTATAGTCCCGTTGTACGTGCTTTACGTCACCGCGTTCAGAACGATCGGATTTTCGATAACTTTGTGTGACCGTGTGTATGCAAAACAAGTTTGAGCCAACATCCGTCTGGAAAAATCCATGGACTTTGTTGTCGGAATGTCCGATCAATGTCCGACCGTGTGTACAGGGCATTACAGTGCCTTGAAAATGTATTCATACCCCTTGAAATTTTCCACATTTTGTCATGTTACAACCAAAAACGTAAATGTCTTTTATTGGGATTTTATGAAATATACCAAAACAAAGTGGCACATAATTGTGAAGTGGAAGGAAAATGATAAATGGTTTTTGAATTTTTTTACAAATAAAATATCTGAAAAGTGTGGCATACATTTGTATTCAGCCCCCGAGTGAATACTTTGTAGAGCCACCTTTTGCTGCAATTAAAGCTGCAAGTCTTTTTGGGGATGTCTCTACCAGCTCTGCACATCTAGAGAGTGACATTTTTGCCCATTCTTCTTTGCAAAATAGCTCAAGCTCTGTCAGATTGGATGGAGAGTGTCTGTGAACAGCAATTTTCAAGTCTTGCCACAGATTTTCAATTGAATTTAGGTCCGGACTTTGACCGGGCCATTCTAACACATGAATATGCTTTGATCTAAACCATTCCATTGTAGCTCTGGCTGTATGTTTAGGGTCGTTGTCCTGCTTGAAGGTGAACCTCTGTCCCAGTCGCAAGTCGTTTGCAGACTCTAACAGGTTTTCTTTTTGCCCTGTATTTGGCTGCATCCATCTTCCCATCAACTCAACAAGCTTCCTTGTCCCTACTGAAAAAAAGCATTAGTTTTCCGGCACACATAGCGTTTTGCTTTTAGGCCAAAAACTTTAATTTTGGTCTCATCTGACCAGAGCACCTTCTTCCACATGTTTGCTATGTCTTCCACATGGCTTCTCACAAAATGCAAACGGGACTTCTTATGGTTTTCTTTCACCAATGGCTTTCTTCTTGCCACTCTTCCATAAACGCCAGATTTGTGGAGTGCACGACTAATTGTTGTCCTGTGGACAGATTCTCCCACCTGAGCTGTGGATCTCTGCAGCTCCTCCAGAGTTACCATGGGCCTCTTGGCTGCTTCTTTGATTAATGCTCTCCTTGCCCGGCCTGTCAGTTTAGGTGGACGCCATGTCTTGGTAGGTTTGCATACTCTTTCCATTTTCGGGTGATGGATTGAACAGTGCTCCATGAGATGTTCAAAACCTGGGATATTTTTTTTTTTATAGCTTAACCCTGCTTTAAACTTCTCCACAACTTTATCCATGACCTGTCTGGTGTGTTCCTTGGCCTTCATGATGCTGTTTGTTTACTAAGGTTCTCTAACAAACCTCTGAGATCTTCACAGAACAGCTTTATTTATACTGAGATTAAATTAAACACAGGTGGACTCTATTTACTAATTAGGTGACTTCTGAAGGAAATTGGTTCCAGTTAAGGGTATCAGAGTAAAGGGGGGCTGAATACATATGCACGCCACACTTTTCATATGTTTGTAAAAAATTTTGAAAACCATTTATCATTTTCCTTTCACTTTGTGTTGGTCTATCATAAAATACATTTACGTTTTTGGTTGTAACATGACAAAATGTGGAAAATTTCAAGGGGTATGAATATATGAATACTTTTTCAAGGCACTGTATATGCACCTTACCCCACCCCTTTTTACTAAAAATCAAAGCAGCATACAGCTCTGCATACTGATATAATAACATATTAAATTAGTTCCCTAAACATATTTTCTTTTACTTATAATTACTATTTTTCCACTTCCTGGTTACGTGAGGCACTGCTGATGTAACCTCAACCTCACATCTGCATCCTGGGAAGTTCCTGTCACATGTTTCAGGAGACAAACCCAAGATTCCAGGCATGGTTCCAGGAAGTACAGGGAGATTGATTCATCTACCCTTAGTTAAAATGGCCACCCTGAGAACACTAGGGAGGAAAAGAAAAATAAAGTATGCAAAGAATAAAGAGCCTGCAATTATCTAGAAGTATGTTTGTAGACTGCCATCACTGAACATTTCTAAAAGTGCCTTTGTTGTAATTTTTACTATGAGGGTGTGGTTCCTTTAAAATGTGTGCAGGTGCAGCTGGATCAAAGTATGAGTTGCCCTGCAAGGCTTAGTTGCTGTCCTAGTTCATAAACAGCTGGAAATTAGCAGGGTATAAAAAGGACAATTTTTCTGTTCAACCAGTAGAATGTACAAAAAAACCTGATTGATCCTTGCACCTACACAAGCAAGGCGGATGCAGGGATCTCCTCTGCAGTATGATTGTTGCTATTGGCTGCTAGCACTGATTAAATGCTGGTTTTGCAGCAGGACCATTTGACAGAAGCTGGTCTAATGACTGGCTTTTCAGATTAGGGTTCACACAGAATGAAATTTGTCCAGTTCCTGCTGAACTTCTGTCCATGTACCCAGCTAATAGTCCTATTCAATAAGCATGCAGTACAATTGTTGTTTGGGGTGTGAAAGATTTCAAAGACATCTTTGTGAACTTGATTTTGACACAGAAACTCTAAAGCTAGCCATAGACGGTTTGAATCTTGTCCGTTCAGCAGGAACCGGCCAAGATTCCAACCATGTATGAGCAGGCTGAATGCACCCAAGTTGATTAACCTCCCTGGCGGTATTCCCGAGTGTGGCTCGGGGTTAAAATTCAGGACCATTAGCGGTAACCCCGAGCCACACTCGGGATTGCATCGCAGGATCCTGGTGCCTCCTTACTTACCTTGTCCCCGGGATCCTGCGATGTCCCCCGCAGTGTCCGAGGGCTGTGTCCTCCTCCGGAGCCTCTCCGTGCCAGGCTCCGTTCCCTGCGAGCGCCGCGACGCACGGGGGCGGAGCCTGGCGGCAAATTCAAAAAAATTTAAAAAGCATAACACATACAGTACTGTAATCTTACAGATTACAGTACTGTATGAAATCATTTCACATCTCATTTGTCCCCAGTGCTCTGGCCCATGCCCTGCATGCAGTTTTATATTGCATATACTGTTCTTTCTGCCTGGAAACTGGAGATTGTCCATAGCAACCAAAAAGTGTCCCTTTACGTCAAAAATGGCTTTAGACCAGCTAGAAAACAGCGATAGTAAATTAGAACACTTGCAGAATTGAGCGATAGAGAATCGTGTGAAAATTTATTGTATTACTATTTATTTTTATTTTTTTTAATTATTATTTTTTTTTTATTATATTATAATTTATGTTTTTGTGTTTCAAACTTTATCATACCCGGGATATTTACTAGACTCTTGTTTGGACAGATTTAAGTGTGTTATTGTTAAGAATTACAGACCTACATTATAAAACGCCAAATTTCCATGCAAAATAATTGTACCGCTTTCAGCACCTAAAATCAGAAAGAATCATACCGCCAGGGAGGTTAAGCAATCAACTTGAGTACAACCAGCCTGTCGGACTTTGCATGCAATTTTTGCTAGCAGCTGTTATAACCGATAGCAATAATCACTGTCTTCTATGCATTAAGGTAAAAAAACCTTCTGGGTGCAGCCCCCCTTATACTTACCTGAGCCCCATCCCGATCCAGGAATGTGTATGAGAACAGCAGCTCTCCAGGGTCTCTCTCTCCTCATTGGCTCACACAGCAGCGGGAGTCATTGGCTCCTGCTGCTGTTAATCACAGCCAGTGAGCCAATGAGGAGAGAGCAGGGGGCAGAGCCAAGCCACACGCTATTTGTGAATGGCCACACAAAATGTGGCTTGGGAGTGAGCCTGCTCAAGTGCCCCATAGCAAGAGAATTGCTATTGGGGGCACTCGGCAGGGGGGAGGAGCCAGGACTGCCAACGGGGGACACAAAAAGAAGAGGATTTGGGCTGCTCTGTGCAAAACCACTGCACAGAGCAAGTAAGTATAACGTGTTTGTTTTTTATTTATTTTTTTATATTATTTCTTTATTGTACATCACGGGACACAGAGCAGTTATAATAATTACTATCTGGGTTATACGCCACCTATAGGTGAATGGACACTGGCACACCCAAAAGACAGGGAGTCCTCCCTCTATACAATCCCTCCTATACAGGAAGTACCTCAGTTTTTTCGCCAGTGTCTGTAAGGTGGTGGTCACTGATGTGATATATGTGCTCTTGGAGCATACTTGGAGGTCTGGACAGTTCTATTAAGAATCATGGACTTCAATTGGATCTATTCGAAAAAGCTGACAGCCAAAGTGGATTGTACCTGAACCTCATTGGAAGGAGAGAAGATTCCTCGAGGTTTATGTAATGCAGCCTTAAGGCGCTGGACCCTGCGTAAAGGAACCCAATGTGCATTGTTTGTTCTGAAAGGTGCTTTCCTGCAGGGTGCTATACAGGTCCAGGGGAGTGGACCCCAGATTAAGGGGGGGCCCAGTCTCTCAAGGTCTCTTATGACAAAGCTCGCCGTAATGGGTGAGGATTGGACTCCTGTTATGTTTTGAGTCCAGCAGCAGGAATGGCAAATCTGCATTTGTTTTGTTTTTTTGTTTTTTTTTTAAAAAGAGAAACTGCAGAGTTCTGTCTGTTCTCCCGGTGGCCACTGGGATCAGTGTGCTGTTTAATCATGCTATGTACTCTTACTCATGTGGGTTGCTGTTTCTCCTCCAGCCACTAGAGGGTGAAGGCTTGCTCAGTATGGCCTATTTTTAAATAGGCAGGAAGGGCGGCCATGCCACGTGGCAACAGGTTTAGTAGGCCTCTGGAGACATAGCAGCAGCCTATTGATACTAACAAAGTGTGAGTACTTACTATGGGAGAACTGTGTGACAGACAAGTCATGATTATATGCTGCATATTTACTGCTTATCCGGGGGGACTGTACAACTGCAAGTTGATACACCCTTGGATGGTTAGCAGTTCACTTTAAAGTGTTGTTGACTGCTCTGTAGGCAGGTGCAGCGTAGTATACATGCTTGCAAACACAAGCATGGGTGCATTTTAAGAAGTTGTATCTCCAGTATAGTGCATATGTGCTTGGCTAAATCCTTTAGGTCTAGTATGGGGCCAACTGCAGTTAAGCAGGTGCTTATTTGAAAACTAGCTGAAACGGACGGTTGCTGGAACGCACGGTTGCTGAAGATACATGTTTTTACATATTCACATAAATATACGTTTGCATAAAGATACATGATCATGGTTGCACAAGGACGCATGGTTGCACAAAGATGCATGTTTATTCACGTTTGCATAAATACACATGGTTATAAATGTTTGCATAAAGATACATGATCATGGTTGCACAGAATGCATGGTTGCACAAAGATGCATGGTTATTCATGTTTGCATAAATATACATTATTGCACAAAGATATGTGGTTGCATAAAGATGCATGTTTGGACATGTTTGTATAAATAGACATGGTTATTCATGATCGCATAAAGATATGTGATCGCATAAAGATACGTGATCGCATAAAGATGCGTGTTTATAAATGTTTGCTTGGATATACATGGTTATACATGATCGCATAAAGATACATGATTGCATAAAGATACATGGTTGCATAAAGATGCATGTTTAGACATGTTTGTATAGATATATATATATTTTAACTTTGTCGCATAAAGATACTTGATCGCATAAAGATACTTAATCGCATAAAGATGCATGTTTATATATGTTTGCTTAAATATACATGATTGCATAAGGATACTTGGTCGCATAAAGATACACGATCGCATAAAGATACATGTTTATACATGTCTGCATAGATACGTGTTGCATAATGTTGCATAAACACATTTCATAAACGCATGCTTATTGCGAAAATGCTTGTTTTAATGGGCACATGTTGCATGAATGCGTGTGTACAGTGCACGCTTTCATATTTTGTCTAAATGCATAGTTACATAAGCACATGCTTCCATAAATGCATGCTTCCATAGATGTATATTGCTTAAACACATGCTGGCATTTTTTCATTTGTACTGCATACGTATGTTTATTTACATTAAGCTGTATACATATGTACTTGTTTTGCTAGGACTACATACATCCTGTGCTTATTTGCATAGGACTACATGCATATGGGCCTATTTGACTGGGTGCTTGATTGCCTGGGGGTACATGCGTGTATGCTTATTGACCTTGCACTGCATACATAAATGCATGAATGTCAAGGATACTTGTATACCTGCATGTTTGCATACCTAGGTACTTGCATACCTAAGGGGTTGCATAGAGGTAAACCAACATTGTTTTAGGCCTGCATACTTGGAGGACTGTATATTAGGTCGGATAATATAGTTGCTGCATTATTTACCTTTTTATACCAGTTACATTTTTCCAGAAAAGAGAAGCAGGGGCACCACTCTCAGGTTCAGGGATCTGGCAATGTCCACATCTCCTGATAGACGGTGGTTTCGGGTGCATCTGGGCCACTGTGGTGTTTGGCATTGCAGTGTTTCCTGGCGCATTCATTTTTCGTCAGACTGTGGCCGCATCACCTGGATCATGCCTGATCTCGGTGGATAGAAGCCTAAGCAGGATCAAGCCTGGTTAGTATATAGATGGGAGACTGCCTGGGGATACCAGATGCTGTAAGCTTTCCCCACCTAGGTGAGGGAGGCATCTGAGGCTGCTGGGTTTTGAGTGTATTTCAGGCCAGAAAATCTTAAAGTAGTCTCTGAGGTGGTTTGTTCTATCTTTAGCCGGCAGAAACCTGGTAGGTTAAGTGCACCTCTTGGGACTGTCTGGGTCTGTCACAGAGTCGTCAGTCTTTTGCTTTGCATTTGCTCTTAGAGCAGAAGTTATGGGCTCATAATTGTAAGACAATTAAATGGTAGCAGTTCCAAAGCCAAATAGGGACATGAGGTCTATCTTAAGATCTCAAGCCGCCGAACACCCTTCTGTTTCAGATAGGCTAGACTGTTCAGTGATGACCTCTCTGCAAGAGGTAGATTTTGGGTTCCCTAATCATCTGTAAACGGACATCTTTGTGTGGCGGTTTGTTTCCAGGCTCATCAAAGATTTCTGTAATAGCAGTGGAAAGCCGTTTTTTTGTGACTCTTCCCTTTGGGTTGGCCACAGCTCCAGAGGGTTCTCAAAGTGTCTAGCCCCAGTGCAGGGCTTGCTGAAGACACCTCAATACTCTTTACCTCAATAATCTTTGCTCAGGAAGCAGTCAATTCCAGGGGTTCCTTCAATATATTTCTACAGGAGGAAGCCGTGTTTAGGTCAAAGCATGTTCTCTACATATAGCCCTACTCCAGGTCTTGGTAGAGGTTCATTCTCTGTCTGGAACTTGAAGGTTCAGGCATTGCATTGCCGGAAGGCTCTGTTTCCAGCCTGTTGCAGAGCAAAAATTGGTGCTTGATATTCTTCCTTTTCAGGAATTTGGAAAATAATAACCACTGATGCCAGTCTCTCTAAGTTGACTTGAGGCTGGCTACAGTTCAGTGGGCTTGGTCTCCACCAGAGAGAATACTGTCCAATAGCTTGGAATTTTTGGCCAGTATGCCTTGTTCTGGATTATAGGACAAACCTGTTGTAGGTTCAATCTGGAAATGCCTCTGCAAGCATATATATATATATATATATATATATATATATATATATATATATATCAACCACCAGGGTGGCACCAGAGGTCATGAGACCCAGGGAGGTGTACCACATTCTGTCCGGGACAGTACAAGTGCTGTCTCTATCGCCAATACATATTCCAGGTATAAGATTATGGCAAGGGGAGCTCTACAGGGGAATCTACTAGATTCTAAGTTCTACAACAGTTTGGGACAGGTGTGTCCGGGACAAGAGTCCCGCTGCCAATAAGGGCACATGTACTGGTAACACCTTAAGGTCTGGTTCTTCCTTATTTGACGTTTTTTTCCCCGTTTTGGATTCTGCCACATCTTTTGCGAAGAATCCGTAAGGTGGTAACACTGATATTATTGTTGGCCGAATTAGCCCAGGGGGGCTTGGTACACTTTGGACACTCCCAGTCCAGCGTGACCTGATGGTCTTGAGTCCTGTATCTCAGTACTGTTGAGCCTCTGGAAGCCAGCTTCGGGGAACTTCAATTACAGGACTTGAAAATATTTTTTTGCCTGGGGTGAAGCCAGGAAGTGGCACCCACAGGAATATGTGGGTGGGAGATTTTCTTTTTCTTTCTCCAATCGGTAGAGGAAAGGAGTTTGGCCTTAAGTACCGTTAAGGGTCAGAGTTCATCCCTATCCATTTTTTTCCAGGGGCCATTGTTTCTCACTCCTTGTTTCATACCTCATACAACATGTAACTTGGACAGTCCTGCCTGTCAGGCCATTCTTGTGTCCTTGGGACTTGAATTAGAGGTAGTTTAGGGTCTACTTGAGTTGTCGGCACAAGTCAGGAATCCTGGTTTGTGCTGCCAGAAGAGCCCAGGTCTAGGTCTAGGTCCAGGTCTAATATTTAGCAGTTAATCAATGATGTCTATGGTTTAAATGGCAAAAAAAACCCATTTTTTTCTGGGGAGAGGTGTGGAGTATCTTGGGCCATCCATCATCAGGTGTCAGTGGCCTAGGTGTACAAGACCACTATTTGGTGTTTTGTTTATACATCTACAGGGTTTTTACCAGGTCAATGTCAATGTCATAGAAGATACTGCCTTTGGCCTCAGCGTATTACAAATAGCAGAGTAGGTCCTTCTTTGGTGGCATTTTCTATGATGGTGTCTCTCTCCCCTCAGGGGCATTGCTTTGGGACATCCCAGATAGTAATTGCCATAGCTGCTCTGTGTCCCGTGATGTACGATAAAGAAAATAGGATTTTTCCTACAGCTTACCTGTAGAATCCTTTTCTTGGAGTACATCACGGGACACAGAGGCCCCTCCCCTCTTTTGGGAATTGCTTGCTACAAAACTGAGGTACTTCCTGTATAGGAGGGGTTATATAGAGGGGGACTTCCTGTCTTTTGGGTGTGCCAGTGTCCATTCATCTATAGGTGGCTTATAACCCAGATAGTAATTACTATAGCTGTTCTGTGTTCCATGATGTACTCCAAGAAAAGCATTTTACAGGTAAGCTGTAGGAAAAATCCTATTTTTTTCCTTTAGAATCACGCTAATATAAAATACTGACCTAAAGTAACAAATGCAGCCGGTGTTCTTTTAATGTGACAGGGGAATATGTTCCCTTTATTACTGCTAATCCAGCACCCTTTCCTTTTGGCACCATGGGACATTGTTGGATTCAGAAATTTTACAGCTATGACAATGTACCAGTCTAGGGGCTGGAAACAAATGTTCACCTGTCTACTAGAAAGTAAAGAATGAGCTTACCATTGTAGAGCATTACAATTTTGGATGAGAACTGCTGGCCAATTTTCTGCCCAGCTCCTTCCATTTCTTCAGTTGAAGGATTCCGGGTGGGAGGGGGAGGACAGGGCACCCACAAGGCAAATTTTGGCTGGTTGCTGAAATTTGTTCAGTGTATGGCTAGCTTTATGCTGCATAAATAGTGTAAATAAGCCCTTTAGCTGCCTCATAAAAGCCATTAATGTATTACACACATACTCTAACAATTACATGAAAAGGTTTGAAGGCCAGAAACTGATATGGAGGCTGCATAGATGTCCTTCTCATCGCTAGCACAGGAGGTTGCTCGCTTGGCATGGCAGCCATAGTCAGAACTCATTGCATTTTCTTCAATGAATACAAAGCGTTTTCTGATTGGACGAGGAGGAAATTTTGATGTCACCTCTGTGTGTCTCCACCTTGTCCAATCAGAGAAGGTCTTCTATTCAATAAAAAAAACCTAAGCATTCTGTGAATGGTGGCTGTGCTGCCATTCGATATGCTGAAGGGCAGCTGCTTGCCACACCAACCAATAAGATGACCATGGTGATTACTTTAGTAGTGCTGACAAATGTTAACTGTGCAAAAAAATCAAACATGGAGTTCGGCTTTAATAAAGTACAGCTCCAAAGTGATTACTGCATCATGTAATCTTCTTCATATGAACTGGAACCATAGGGTATACTGGGCAAGAGAAAAGAGCTACCCAAGGATTCAAAAGGAGATACAATTGTTTCCAACTCATTGTAATGTAAGTTTGTTATGTCATAGGACCAAGTAAAAGAAGCCAAACAACTGGAGCAACAATTTTTAGAACACAAAGTATAGTACATCAGAACCACCAATAGATATTGTAAGTACTCAAAAAAAACACCGGTATATCCTAAATACTTTTTTATAGAAAAGAGTTTGGAGTTTAGCATTGTATTTATATAGGCTATGTGGTTAGTATTATCAGTATACTTCATATTAAAGTCGGATTACGTTCCATAAGCAAATTATACAAATCAAATCAGAAAATCGGGCTTGATTGTTAAATATTTAGTTTCCATTACACATACATAAAGAAGGGATGTAGAATTTCTTCATTGGCAACATTAAACTGTAAGCAGCACAAATTGTTACATTTATGATTCTTCCCAGTTTGTGGTCCATTTAGAGTTTTTCCTGGCTGGAGATTTCTGTAAGCGACCCAATGTCTATGGTTTAGTTAGCCATTTCATAAACTACAGGTGGGAGGATAGAGTGTCTCGAAAGCAGATCCTGCCACATCTGGCTTTTAGCCACCTTTCTAATGACTGCCAGCATTCCCTTGGCATGTGTTTAGGACATATCTGTCTGAACATCTGTTGCATTAGGCACTTCCTTTAAACATTACGTCAAGTCAAGGTTGCCTAAATAGTGAAAAATCACTTAATTCCCATATTTAACATCATCATTAAACAGTGTTTCCCAAGAGCTATTTATTACATGACTCAGTACCATTTCTCATAGTTTCTTGTGGCTCATGAACTTGCAAAGTTTGGGGATCACTATTCCATGTCAGCAACTAATAACAACATTAATAATCTGTTAGAGCTGGAAACTCTGTTCTGTTGAGACTAATCCTTATTGCACTTTAATACCTCCGTGTTACGCTTGCCCTACTCTGAATCCTAAGCTCCTTCCGGCAGCAAGTGAGTTAAAGGAAGCAGACAGTAATACGGCTATTCAGACCACATTCATCATAACACACAAAAGTATAAACCCTCACTCTATTTATAGATCTGCAAATCCTCTGAATGGTTTCTCTGTGCTGCCCACTGATTAACCTACTAAAGAAAACGTCTATAAATATCACTGAAAAGGATGCAAACCATTCTTTAAAATAGCAAAAAAAAAATATTTTTTAGTCTCTGACAAGATGGTGTCTGTGAATCTATCAGAATTATTTATTGTTAATATGATAAATCAATCTGAATAAAAAGCCCAACTACAGTGCAGTATTCTTGACAGGACAACTAATAGTGCTCCTCAAATTTATCTTACACAGTTTGCAGTCATTCTAGAACCATGTCTATATATACACACAGTATCTCACAAAAGTGTGTATACCCCTCACATTTTTGTAAATACTTTATTATATATTTTCATGTGACAACACTGAAGAAATGACACTTTGCTACAATGTAAAGTAGTGAGTGTACAGCTTGTATAACAGTGTAAATCTTCTGTCCCCTTAAAATAACTCAACACACAGCCATTAATGTCTAAACCTCTGGCAGCAAAAGTGAATACACCCCTAAGTGAAAATGTCCAAATTGGGCTCAGTTAGCCATTACCCTCCCCGATGTCATGTCACTCGTTAGTGTTACAAGGTCTCAGGTGTCAATGGGGAGCAGGCTTGTTAAATGTGGTGTTATCGCTCTCACTCTCTTATACTGGTCACTGGAAGTTCAACATGGCACCTCATGGCAAAGAACTCTCTGAGAATCTGAAAAAAAGAATTGTTGCTCTACATAAAGATAGCCTAGGCTATAAGAAGATTGCCAAGACCCTGAAACTGAGCTGCAGCGTGGCGGCCAAGACCATATAGCGTTTTAACAGGACAGGTTCCACTCAGAACAGGCCTCGTCATGATCGACCAAAGAAGTTGAGTGCACATGCTCAGCGTCATATCCAGAGGTTGACTTTGGGAAATAGACATGAGTGCTGCCAGCATTGCTGCAGAGGTTGAAGGGGTGGGGGGGTCAGCCTGTCATTGCTCAGACCATATGCTGCACACTGCATACTCCCAGAAGGAAGCTTCCTCTAAAGATAATGCACAAGAATGCCTGCAAACGGTTTGCTGAAGACAAGCAGACTAAGGACATGGATTACTGGAACCATGTCCTGTGGTCTGATGAGACCAAGATAAACTTATTTGGTTCAGATGGTGTCAAGCGTGTGTGGAGGCAACCAGATGAGGAGTATAAAGACAAGTTTGTCTTGCCTACAGTCAGTCATGGTGGTGGAAGTGTTATGGTCTGGGGCTGCATGAGTGCTGCCGACACTGGGGATCTACAGTTCATTGTGGGAACCATGAATACAAACATGTACTGTAAATACTGAAGCAGAGCATGATCCCCTCCCTTCAGAGACTGGGCCGCAGCGTGGTATTCAAACATAAGAGTGATCCTAAACACACCTCCAAGACAACCACTGCCTTACTAAAGAAGCTGAGGGTAAAGGTGATGGACTGTCCAAGCATATCTCCAGACCTAAACCCTATTGAGCATCTGTGGGGCATCCTCAAACGGAAGGTGGAGGAGCGCAAGGTCTCTACCATTCACCAGCTCTGTGATGTCGTCATGGAGGAGTGGAAGAGGACTCTAGTTGCAACCTGTGAAGATCTGGTGAACTCCATGCCCAAGAGGGTTAATTAAGGCAGTGCTGGAAAATAATGGTGGCCACACAAAATATTGACACTTTGGGCCCAATTTGGACATTTTCACTTTTGTTGCCAGCGGTTTAGACATTAATGGTTGTGTGTTGAGTTATTTTGAGGGGACAGCAAATGTACACTGTTATAAGAGCTGTACGCTCACTACTTTACATTGTAGCAAAGTGTCAATTCTTCAGTGTTGTCACATGAAAAAAGATGTAATAAAATATTTACAAAAATGTGAGGGGTGTACTCACTTTTGTGAGATACTATATATATATATATATATATATATATATATATATATATATATATATATATATATATATATATATATATATATATATATATATATATATATATATACACACATATACATACACACAGGAGTACAGTCCCACCCGGCACTTCTGACACTTACAGGTCTCCTCCTGGACAGTAAAGATGATGAGCTCATTCATCTCTCTGTCACTCAGCTGTTTCCTCCTATCAGCATGCTCCATCCACCGGAGCACACCTAACTGGCTCATTGTGCTGCTTCTCCCTGTGCTCTGAGTTCTGCTGTACATGAGATTGTAAGAGGTATTTCACAATTCAGGTACTTAAACTGCTCACATTTGAAAAAAAAAAAAATCAGTTATGTACTAATTACAGAGCTGTATTATTTTCTGTCTTTTATATCTGCCTGGAGTTCAACTATTTTCTGTTTTTTTTTTTTTATATTTTTTTGGAGTTTAAGGCCCCTTTTTACATGGGCAATCTGATCAGGTTAGCCTGTCAGTTTTTCAGGCAAACCTGATCAGATGGTCCATGCACTCCTATGGACAGGTGGGTGTAAAAGGACTTGTGTCCATTTACAACCACCTACCCTCTGGCTCAGATCCGGTCCGAAAAAAAAAAACCAAGGGGATCTGCCCTCTTCCGATTAGGCGGTTCGGAGGGTTGTCGGGTATGAACCGACAGCAGAGTCTGTTTACTCCTGGCCACCCATAGAGCAGAGTGAGCTCTGTCCAGAATATGAGTGGACACGGATGTGTCATCTGCTCTCTCTGCTCTGATCAGCAGGAGAACTGTGAGCTGATCCCCTGCTGATCAGAATGGAACCTGTCCCATGTGAAAAGGGCCTAATTTGGGGTTTTGATGTTAAAATGTACCAATATAAGAACAGCAGTTCCTAACAGCAAGAGTTTAGTTGTTAAAGTGACCTGTCACTAGTTATTAATGTTCTCCTTTCAAGACTCATGGACACTGGCTGTTTAGCCATGGTGCATGAGACTCTGGAAGGTGGAGGGCACAGGTGAACCATCTAACCTACTGCCAGAAGCCCGTAAAAGTCTATGATAGGCTGACAGCTGCTGTGGCTGGAAGGTGCAAGGACACACGTATAAACCACAACAGACAGCACAAAGACACAACAGAAAGCAATGCGGGCTTATGTAATGAGCAACTAGGTCTGCCCCTAAGTCCAGATATAATTATAAACTATATGTGATTACACGTTGTGTAAAACATTAAAGGAGATGTATGGGCTTAAGAAAAAAATAAATATACTTAGCTAAGTTTGCAGCTGTCTCATGTTGGCTCTAAGCCCAAGAACTGAGTGATCACATGGCCGCTGATCGCTCAACGTAAGGTCTTCTCAGAGCAGAGAGGGGTGACTGTCAGTCACCCCTCTCTGCTCCTCCAGCTCTCACTGTAGTGCCGGGAATGGAGGGAACATTTACAGCTGGTTTCTGCTCTTAGCCACACATTAAGAGCTGGAGTGAGCTGTCAATCAGGCATCTGGGTATATCCCAACAATATGGTTGGGATTCTTCCAGAGCTCTGTGATGTCAGCTGACAGTGGGCTTTAGCACGCGGTTGCCAAATTCTGTGTCACAGGAGCGAACCCACATGAGAATTATCTTTTACACGCTTAGCACATATTATTTACGCTTATGGATTATTTTATATGTACATGTACAAGATTAAATAAAAAGGCTATAACAGCTCATCTTTAATCGATATGAAAGCTTGCAATATACTGGCAATAAACAGATTTACATTTGAATCTGAAAGATATTTTGCATTTGAACAGAATATATTATGTTTAGTCTTTTTTTCTTTGCTTCCCGCATCCCACAAATTGTTTGGTCCTTTTGTTATTTTTACAAGGATATAGCCTTAAAAGCCCAGTTTGTAAGCAGAGAGAGTTTTCAAAGTAACTCTACAGTTATAAAAAGAACAAAATGAATCAGCACTGTGCTAATTGCATAGTTATAAAAAGAGATTATCTAATGAATCAGCATTGTGTTGTTCATTAACCAAGCTCACATTTTGTAAATGAACAGTGGAAACTATTTAGCAGAAGGGTTAATCAATTTTATTTTTCTTCTCGGAGGTGTTATAGACAAGGCACAGAGGAAGCAGACAGCCTGCCTCCAGGCTGGGCCATATCCAGGCTCCAGTGTTCATAAACATCCTAGGCTCCAATGAGCCAGGGAGCGATACACCCCACACACTCCTATCCCCCCCCCCCCTTTACTACCACCCCCTCCATTACTACCACCCCCTCCTTCCCCAGATTAATCTGCAATAAGGTAACAGCTTGCTGGGTCACAAAGCCCCCAGTCTCAAAGACAGCCCACCACAAAGGAGAGGATATATGTACTCCAAATAAAAACCAATCATTCTGAAACTATGTGTATCCCTTAGTTTTAAGAGTTTCAAAGAGGCCGCATGATCTGAAAGTTATTATTCTCCACTCTAGCAAGAGAAAAGTTTAAAGAAGTCAAAACTGTTCCTAGACAAGGGCTTCTGCTGCTCGCTTTGAAAATCATAATTACATACTCTTCAGTAGGGATGAGCCGAACACCCCCCTGTTCGGTTCGCACCAGAACATGCGAACAGGAAAAAAATTCGTTCGAACACGCGAACGCCGTTAAAGTCTATGGGACACGAACATGAATAATCAAAAGTGTTAATTTTAAAGGCTAATATGCAAGTTATTGTCATAAAAAGTGTTTGGGGACCCGGGTCCTCCCCCAGGGGACATGAATCAATGCAAAAAAAAGTTTTAAAAACGGCCGTTTTTTCAGGAGCAGTGATTTTAATAATGCTTAAAGTCAAACAATAAAAGTGTAATATCCCTTTAAATTTCATACCTGGGGGGTGTCTATAGTATGCCTGTAAAAGGGCGCATGTTTCCCGTGTTTAGAACAGTCTGACAGCAAAGTGACATTTTGAAGGAAAAAACACATTTAAAACTACCGCGGCTATTGCATTGCCGACAATACACATAGAAGTTCATTGATAAAAACGGCATGGGAATTCCCCACAGGGGAACCCCGAACCAAAATAAAAAAAAAAAAATGATGTGGGGGTCCCCCTAAATTCCATACAAGGCCCTTCAGGTCTGGTATGGATATTAAGGGGAACCCCAGCCAAAATTTAAAAAAAAAATTGACGTGGGGTTCCCCCTAAATTCCATACCAGACCCTTCAGGTCTGGTATGGATTTTAAGGGGAACCCCGCGCCAAAAAAAAAAAAAAAAACGGCGTGGGGTCCCCCTAAAAATCCATACCAGACCCTTATCCGAGCACGCAACCTGGCAGGCCGCAGGAAAAGAGGGGGGGACGAGAGTGCGGCCCCCCCCCCCTCCTGAACCGTACCAGGCCACATGCCCTCAACATTGGGAGGGTGCTTTGGGGTAGCCCCCCAAAACACCTTGTCCCCATGTTGATGAGGACAAGGGCCTCATCCTCACAACCGTGGCCGGTGGTTGTGAGGGTCTGCGGGCGGGGGGCTTATCGGAATCTGGAAGCCCCCTTTAACAAGGGGACCCCCAGATCCCGGCCCCCCCCCTGTGTGAAATGGTAAGGGGGTACTTACCCCTACCATTTCACTAAAAAACTGTCAAAAATGTTAAAAATGACAAGAGACAGTTTTTGACAATTCCTTTATTTAAATGCTTCTTCTTTCTTCTTTCTTCCTTCATCTTCTTCTTCTTCTGGTTCTTCTGGCTCTTCTGGTTCTTCCTCCGGCGTTCTCGTCCAGCATCTTCTCCGCGGCGTCTTCTATCTTCTTCTCCTCGGGCCGCTCCGCACCCATGGCATGGGGTGGGAGGCTCCCGCTCTTCTCTTCATCTTCTTCTCTTCTTCATCTTCTTCTTCTTCTTCTTCTTCTTCCTTCTTCTCTTCTTCTCTTCTTCCTGTCTTCTCCGGGCCGCTCCGCAATCCATGCTGTGGCATGGAGGGAGGCTCCCGCTGTGTGACGGCGTCTCTTCGTCTGACGGTTCTTAAATAACGGGGGGCGGGGCCACCCGATGACCCCGCCCCCCTCTGACGCACGGTGACATGACGGGACTTCCCTGTGGCATTCCCCGTGACGTCACAGGGAAGTCCCTCAAGTCACCGTGCGTCAGAGGGGGGCGGGGTCACCGGATGGCCCCGCCCCCCGTTATTTAAGAACCGTCAGACGAAGAGACGCCGTCACACAGCGGGAGCCTCCCTCCATGCCACAGCATGGATTGCGGAGCGGCCCGGAGAAGACAGGAAGAAGAGAAGAAGAGAAGAAGGAAGAAGAAGAAGAAGAAGAAGAAGAAGATGAAGAAGAGAAGAAGATGAAGAGAAGAGCGGGAGCCTCCCCTCATGCCATGGGTGCGGAGCGGCCCGAGGAGAAGAAGATAGAAGACGCCGCGGAGAAGATGCTGGACGAGAACGCCGGAGGAAGAACCAGAAGAGCCAGAAGAACCAGAAGAAGAAGATGATGAAGGAAGAAAGAAGAAAGAAGAAGCATTTAAATAAAGGAATTGTCAAAAACTGTCTCTTGTCATTTTTAACATTTTTGACAGTTTTTTAGTGAAATGGTAGGGGTAAGTACCCCCTTACCATTTCACACAGGGGGGGGGCCGGGATCTGGGGGTCCCCTTGTTAAAGGGGGCTTCCAGATTCCGATAAGCCCCCCGCCCGCAGACCCTCACAACCACCGGCCACGGTTGTGAGGATGAGGCCCTTGTCCTCATCAACATGGGGACAAGGTGTTTTGGGGGGCTACCCCAAAGCACCCTCCCAATGTTGAGGGCATGTGGCCTGGTACGGTTCAGGAGGGGGGGGGGGCCGCACTCTCGTCCCCCCCTCTTTTCCTGCGGCCTGCCAGGTTGCGTGCTCGGATAAGGGTCTGGTATGGATTTTTAGGGGGACCCCACGCCGTTTTTTTTTTTTTTTTTGGCGCGGGGTTCCCCTTAAAATCCATACCAGACCTGAAGGGTCTGGTATGGAATTTAGGGGGAACCCCACGTCAATTTTTTTTTTAAATTTTGGCTGGGGTTCCCCTTAATATCCATACCAGACCTGAAGGGCCTTGTATGGAATTTAGGGGGACCCCCACATCATTTTTTTTTTTTTTTTTTTGGTTCGGGGTTCCCCTGTGGGGAATTCCCATGCCGTTTTTATCAATGAACTTCTATGTGTATTGTCGGCAATGCAATAGCCGCGGGTAGTTTTAAATGAGTTTTTTCCTTCCAAATGTCATTTTGCTGTCAGACTGTTCTAAACACAGGAAACATGCGCCCCTTTACAGGCATACTATAGACACCCCCCAGGTACGAAATTTAAAGGGATATTACACTTTTATTGTTTGACTTTAAGCATTAATAAAATCACTGCTCCTGAAAAAACGTCCGTTTTTAAAACTTTTTTTTGCATTGATCCATGTCCCCTGGGGCAGGACCCAGGTCCCCAAACACTTTTTATGACAATAACTTGCATATAAGCCTTTAAAATTAGCACTTTTGATTTCTCCCATAGACTTTTAAAGGGTGTTCCGCGGCATTCGAATTTGCCGCGAACACCCCAAATTGTTCGCTGTTCGGCGAACTTGCGAACAGCCAATGTTCGAGTAGAACATGAGTTCGACTCGAACTCGAAGCTCATCCCTACTCTTCAGTACATGTTGTACAAGCTCCCCCATAGATTGTCTTCTGAAATGTCGGATTCATCCTACTACAGATAAAGTGCAGATTTTTTTTACAAATTATTTAAACCAGAACTCTAGCCAAAAAAAAAATGAATGCCCCATTAAGGCGCAGGTTACAGTACTGTGTTGCGATTTTGACTCGATTTTCAGGGCGTTATGTAGTGCAACTTTGATGCAATTTTGGTTGCGTTTTGGAAGTTTGCATATTCTATTTGGCCAAACTGCACTGCAAATTGCACCAAAGTAGCACAAGTCCCTTTCCCCAAAGTTGCATCCCAGCTGCGCTTCATTGATGTGAACAGGCACCATTGGAAGCAATATTATTTCTACTGTCATGTGATTCAGATGTGAGCCAAGTCACATCTGATATCGCATCAGTATGAACCAGGCCTAAAAGATAAAATAACAAAACCAGCTTTTGCTGCCTATTCAACATTAACCCAAAGATTTTTTTCCAGAGTACATCTTCTGCCACTAGATGTCCTCAGTCTGATGGCCAGCATCATTCAACACATTTCTGCTGAGCCCAGGGCACCCTGGACCCAACCCAGGCTTGTATCTCTATCACTCCACTTCCTCTTCCTATCAGCGTGTTTCCTGTCAGCACATGAACCGATTAGCTCCTTGTACTGCTTCTTCTACTTACACTCCAGCCCTGTTGTACAGGAGCTGCAAGAGACCAAAGCCAAGTCAAATACGGGTACAGTACCTATATTGCTTGTTATCACAAAAATACATTTATTGATGAATTCTTGATTACTGAGCTGCATTTGTTTGTCTTTTATACCTGCCTAGAGTTCAGCATTATATTTTATCATATGAGATGTGTCCCTCTAGACCCCTGTTGCCCAATCTGAGGCCTAGGGGATGTACCTGTTGCCCGCAAAACATGGCCCTGCGTAGGGTATGCATGTAATAGTGCATGTGATTGAGGCCAAATACAGCAATGAATACAGAGCCATAAAACAAAAGTAGAAAACTTTACATTTGAGTTCAGTCATTTACGCGCATATGTGTCTATATTAAGTATACATGCATATACACACATATATTGCAACACTGGCAATGGAAAATAATTTTATGCATGTATATGCAAACGCTTGTTTACGCACCTTTATGCGACACACACGAGAACAAGCATTAACAAATTATTACTGGCCTTAAAGTGGTAGTAAAGTGTCTTTCTGAACTTGTACCTACAGCTAAGCTTACAATCAGGCTTACCTGTAGGTGAAATGAATATTTCCTAAACAAGCACCTTTTTAGGACATATTCACATTGGCAATAGTGCGGAAGTGACATCATTGCGGTCCCGGCTGGAGCCCGTGAACACGGAAGAAAGACTAGGTGATGATGGAAGCACTGGGGGAGCCGTGACAGCACTGTCCTGGAGGGCTCAGTTTACAATTATATCTTTCATAATGTACTAGTATGCCATGCATACTAACACATTATGTAATAAACCTGCAGGGGGCCCAAAAAAATATTTTGTTTTGGCGGTTTACTACCGCTTTAAGCCGGGTATACATGGATTGAAATTCAGCAGGAACTGGCGAAATTTCGATCCATGTATGGGCAGGCTGGATGTACAGATTGACTTGTGTACAAATAGCAAGTTGGAAAATTTCCACATGATCAGCACCGCCAACTATAGCCAAAGGAGCTGACCAGTGTATTCAGACAATGGGGAAGTCTTCCCACTGTCAGAATACAATAGCGCAACGGGAGGATTCCCCCATCCACATTGAGTATGTGGATGGGGGAATCTATACATTTTTTTTCAATTCAACCCGAAAAACAATGACTGATGCATGAGCTCCCTTGGAACTTAGGGGCATTCATGGTGTGAGT
Organism: Lithobates clamitans; assembly: GCA_037952925.1. NCBI lineage: Eukaryota > Metazoa > Chordata > Amphibia > Anura > Ranidae > Lithobates > Lithobates clamitans. Next base: position 2,244,305 of record JBBGZY010000061.1, read on the forward strand.
TTGCCTGATTCAACCACTGCAAAAATCAGACCATATAGTGTTCCCCCAAGGAGCTGTAACAAGCACTTCCGACAGTTACCAGGCAGAGAAAGAGGTCTGCTCATCTTAGTAAGCATGTATGGCCATCCTAATGGATTTAGGGAATGTGAAAATATTTATAGTGGATAGAAACGAAAACCTCATAAACCATGTGGTTTTAATTATCTAGGCATGGGCCCAAGTGAAAACATCAGGGAGTGATTTAAGTAGATAGTCTAGAGACTGCACCAATTAGCTCCCAACAGAGAGGCCACATAAGACAATCAGGGGTATCAGATAAAAATTGGACTAAATAATAAAGTAAACTATAAAATTGTATTTCAGTGTCACTCCTAATAGTACAGCAGCTGTGCCTAAAATGAAACGATCATGTCGTTTGTAAATACATATTAAATATATTAAATATTTTGCCAACATAAGATAAAAATAATATAGGTGATGGTATGCTACACCGCTAACTAAGGCTGGGTGCACACTATTGTGAATTGGAGGTGGGTTTCCCCTCCTTCAATTCGCATACCAGGAGATTGTGACCAGCTCTCTATGGAGCCGGTTCACTCATCTCTGGAGCGGCTCTGGTGCAAATTGCACAGAAGTCCTCTGCGTCTTCTGGTACGTTTCAGGTCCGAATTCAGACAAAAATTCGGACCGAAATCAGACCTGAAACTGTGAACAGGAATGCACCGAACCCCTGCTGTGTGCCGCTCAATACTGCGGTGTGAACCCATCCTGAACCAACCTAGTACTGCAAAGACATGCTGTTAGGTTGATTGGCTCCTGTCTAAACTTGCCCCCCAGTATGATATGGGCAGTGCAGTGGCTTAGTGGTGAGTACTTTTGCCTTGCAGGGCAGGGATGCCTGGCTCGAACCTTGGTCCAGATGCTATCTGCATGGGGTTTCCATGTGCTCCCTGCGGCTGTGTGGGTTTCCTCCCACCCTCCAGAAATGTGCTGGTAGGTTAACTGGCTCCTGGCTGAATTTGCCCTAGTGTATGTGTATGGAGGCATGTGGGAGATCTGAGATTGTAAGCTCCTTGTATGCAGGGACTAATGTGAATGTGCAATGTGTAAAGCACTGCATAAATTGACAGTGGTATATCAATGCCTAAAAAAAAAACATATTTATTCTGAACCTGCCCAAGATGGCAGCCTCTGCTAACAGCATATAAAGTGCTTTGAGTCCCCAGGGAGAAACGTGCTATAGAAATATTAAATAAAATGTTGTGTCGGACTTTTCAACAGGATCACATTGGTAGAGCCTTTCCCATCCTCTGAAACTCTCTACCTCAATTTGTCCGGTTATATTCTACTCTTGCCACCTTTAGGCGATTCCTGAAAACTCATCTCTTCAGGGAAGCCTATCACGCCTGCAACCTATCACCAGTTCAACTGAACTTTTAACTCTTCCATCAGCTCCTCCCCCACTGTTATTACCTTTTGTACCACTTGCCCCACCCTATTGGATTTTAAGCTCTTATGAGTAGGGCCCTGTTAACACTCTTGTATATTATTGTATTGTAAGTGTACTGTCTCCCTTTAGATTGTAAAATGCTGCTCAAACTGTGGGTTCTATATAAATCCTGTGTAATATACTGTTCATAATATATATTAATGCATGTATTACTTTGTACAATAGCTTTTAATGGTGTTGATGCTTCATATATCTTAAATAATTATTTTTTACTATATAATACTTGGGAGGGGGTGATTATCTATGCTTGCTTCAAGTAAACAAAATACAGTATTCCCTGTACTAAAAATATATATATCATCAATATACCATACCACAGTTCACAGAGTGGGTAGAACCATTCACATTTGTCACTTACCAAGCTTACAATTTAAAGTCCTTATGAAACACATACAAGTACACGACCAACCTGATCTCTCAGATAGCATGTGTCTGGAATGTGAATGAAACAAATAAATGGTGAATGGTGAGAGGCACTGTTAAAGTGGTTGTAAACCCCAATCATGAAATTTGAACTAAGCGCATGTATCTGTAGTGTTTACTTATCTGTCTCCGAAGCTCTAAGTGTTGTTACTCTCTGATGCTTCGTTCTCAGCATGAGCCATTTCTGAGAAGCTTTCCTCACACATGAGATAACATGAGCTTTAATGTGTGTCGGGGAGGGTGCTTAGAGGGAGATAAGCACAAATCTGCACTTTTGAAATACTGTTCTCATGCCATTGATAAAAAAAAAGAAAAAAAAAAGGTAAAGTCCAGTTCAAATCTGCTTGACAAGCATACATAAGCCCGGGTATCAGAATGGCAGCCAGGAGGCAAATAGCAGCTTCAGAAGAAGACCAGCAATGTATTTCTCTAATGAAAGATTTCTTTTGAAGTGAGGAAAAAATTAGACTTATGCCACGTACACACGATCGGATTTTCCGACAACAAATGTTCGATGGCAGCTTGTTGTCAGAAATTCCGACCGTGTGTAGGCTCCATCGGACATTTTCCGTCGGAATGTCCGCCAAAAAAAATTTGAAATCTGGATCTCAAATTTTCCGACAAAATCGGTTCTCGTAAATTCCGATCGTGTGTACACAATTCGGACACACAAAGTTCCACGCATGCTCTCAATCAATTACGAGACGGAAGTGCTCGGTCTGGTAAAACTAGCATTCGCAATGGAGATAGCACATTCGTCACTCTGCAAATTTTAAAATCTTTTAATGCAGCGCATTCTCTTCTTCTTTATAATGCTAGAATAATGAAGTTGTTTTGCTGCTGATATTCACACAGAGTTCTTAAATAATGATTTCTTTATTATTTCTCGCGATCTCCTGAATAGGTTTTTTTTTTTCGTCAGATCTCCATAATAATGTTTAGAATTTTTGTTTATAGTTTTTTTTTTTAATCCAGATCTCCTATTTTTTATAGTGATCTCCATATTTTTTTTTTTTGTGTCAAGTTACCACAACACCATTATTATCTCGTATTTTTTAACCTCAAGGAGGTTGTTTGTTGTTGGTGACCCTTGTTAATTTGACATTGTATTTTTGAAATGTACCTGCCTACTCACAAACAAACTGTTCTTTTTGAAGTAAAACACATAGGCAAGTATTTGTGAAAAATAAATAGTCATTTATTATGGGTCATAACAAAATAAAGAGAAAGGTAACGCTGAAGAAACTGGTGAAATTTGCGAAGCCTTTGTACCCCAGGGCAGACATCAATTATTTTACAATCAAAATTGGTGGCCTGAGGAGTCCTTATAATAGTGAGCACAATCCAGTCCAGGACTACAAGAAATCAGGAACAGCAGCAGATGACATATCTGTCCCCAGGCTGTGGTCTTACACAGCCTGCGTCTTTTGTCAGACCAGACTGAACCCAGGCCATCACTTTCTTGTTTTCCTTCCATGCTGCCTTCCATGCTGTGGCTCTGGTGTTGTAGTTGTGGCAGGAGGTGGAGGAGGACCATGGCTTAACTCACAAACATGGCTTTGGCTTGTGAGTTTGCCCCTCAACCACTTATTTAGGGCTTGTAAGATAACTTCCTCACATAAGAGGCATTGGCCCTCCTCCATTTCCTGCATTTTGCAGGCTGCCATGTAGGCATATTCGTCTTGAATATTGGGGGGGGGGGGCAGGTTCTGAGGGCCACAGTAGCCTTCCGAAATAGGCCAAGTGCTGCCTCCTCCAGGTTACCCCTCTTCCTGGGACTTTTTTTTGGAAGGCGGAGGGGAGGGACCTGGGATAGAAAAGACTATCATTCTGACCCCAGCATTTTTCATTCTTGTCCCAATCATTTGTGGCCACTACTGTCTATTGATATGTAAAACACTTTGTAAAATCAGAAATTACTGATCAATAATAACATCTAGTTAACATCATTAATTATTTGACTAGAAATATGTTGAACAATGCTATACCTGGCTCAAGCTGGGCTCCTCCACTTCTCCCTGGCTGGAAGGCCCAGGTTGGATGTCAGAATCCTTAGCTGAGGTGGAAGGAAGCCTTGAAGGAAGACTGGAGAGTGCTGGCCTAGGTTCAGTCTGTCATAGTACCACAGCCTGGGTACATAAATGTCATCTGCGGCAGCTCCTGATCTCTGGGAATCCTGAACCTTCTTGTACTCCCTATTATAAGTGCTCCTCATGCCACCAATTAGGGCCTTCAAATAGGGGATGTCTACCGTGGGGATCACCGGCTTCACAAATTCCAGCAATTGATCCAGCGCTGCCTTCCTCTTTGTTTTATTGTTATAAAAAGGGGTGGTTTACCTGCGACAGACAGGGCAGCTCCCTGTACATATCAATGAATATAGGGATAAAGTCCTCATCATTGAATAGATCCATTTTCTCTGCAAGACACAACACAAGACAAACCCTAATGTCAGGCTAAACCCTCCTAATCTTGTCCCAATATAGGCCTCAATCAATAAGCAGTGTAGGCCACAGATGCACCAAGTTAAAATTGTACCTTTGTTCTAACTATCGGCGCTTCCGATACTCCTTCCTCCTCTCACGCGTGTTACGCTTTATATACACTGCGCATGCGTGAAACTCTGCCCGCCCGACATTCTTTCTAGTCTATTCCCAGCCCCTTGTCTGTCGGCGCAGTGGCAGAGCACATGGTGGAGAAAGAGCAAGTGCATGCAGAGGAGAGCAGCAACGACGAAAGCCCGAAGCCACGAACGTCCCGATCCCGGAGGAGATTTAAGGCCTCAAATATGTCCTTTATAGAGATGGTGGACATCTTGAAGAGGGCCGACTATGATGGGAAGCATGGACCTTACCCAAACCCAAATGTCAGAAAGGCCAAGATCATGGCTAAAGTTGTGAAAAGTCTGCACAGGAATTTTGGGGTACGACGATCCAAGGATCAATTGAGGAAACGCTGGTCAGACCTGAAATTGAGGGAGCAGGATCAGTACAGAAAGATCAAGAGAGTTCTTCAAAAAAGTAAGTAGCTGTTGTGTGTTCCTATTATTATTATTACTTGCATTCTGCTCCATGTGCTTTTCTTTACTGTTGTACAGTTTAAAATTGCAACTTTCCGAACGAACTTTTCGTTCGTTCTCCCACTAATACGATTTTTTTGACAGACACAGGTTAACTACATTTGTTCAGGCCTATTTGTATTAAAAGAAGATTATGACATTGTTGTCTGGAAGGGTTTGTACTAGAATGAACTGCAAACTTGATTCAGTGTAAGGAGAGGATACTCAGCAGCTGTTTACACATCTGGACGCAGGAGCACTAGTGTGGGACACAAGAACACCCTTTTTAGGGTGTCCCACACAGGTGCACCAGTGGATACTAGGGGTGTCCCCATGTGTGAAAATTGTACAAAAAAGATAAAAGTATTCCAGCTTTAGAAAGGGAAAAACATAATGTCTTCAGCTTGGAACTCTGCCAAAAAAGACAATTGTACGACACTTCCAAGCAATGTTTCATATTACTATTTCTGGCCTCAAATATCTGTGTGCTAAGTATACCTTTTTTTTATTCACAATTTCACATAGGGGAGAAAAGACATCTGAGGACACCAGGACACCATGAAGTGGGTGAAATAGTGACCACAACAGGTGAGTGTCTGAGACCACAGCTTCAGGTAATAGATGTATTTCTGCATATTTATAATACATGGTGTGTTTTTTAATTTTAGGTGATGTGGATGTTGTGGAAGAAGATTTGCATTTCACAAGTGCAAGTGCACACGTCCTCATCGGGGAGATCATGGTGTGCAATCGTGATTTACCAAAGATCAAGGAAGACATCAATGATGTGGAAAAAAGACTCAAAAACATCATTGATGTTTTAGGCAGAATCTAAAAAAAAACAAAATTCTTCTAGTTTGTTTTTTATTTTAGTATTTTCACACATTTTAAATATTTTTTAGAAAGCCAAATTTTGAAGATGCACACAGTGTGTCAACATGTGTTATCTGCCATTATGGGATATCAAGGTACGCCCCTTCTTCGCAAATAAAGTAGATGAGAGGAAGGGGTTGCACCCCCGAAACACGTCCATTGATTCCCCACGATGGGAGCTAGCACATGTTGACATTAGGCATGGGATCAGGAAGGAAATCCCCATTTTGACTCTCAATTTGTGAGCATCTTCAAAATTTGGCTTTCACAGGGGTGACATCACCCCATCTGATGAAGGCAAGATCAACACAGTTTGGACATACTAATGTCTGATATTGCCTTCACTTTGTCAAAGTTGAACTTTGTAAGTTCCTGAGGTGTATTGTTTTATGGTTTTAAACATGCCTGTTTTAACACAAAAAAGGCTATTTTTACTGTCAAAAACAAAACTGTTATTAGTAAAATATGTTGGCACATGTGTGGCTTCTTCTTTCAATGCTCAATATAATTTTTTGGACTAAGTTGGTGTTTACACTGAAATGGGGGTTATTTACTAAAAGTAAATCCACTTTCAGTGCAGTTTCAAGTGCACTTTTGCAGTGCACTTGTAGTGCAAAGTGGATTTTCCTTTAGTAAATAACCCCCACAGTGCTTTATAATTTGCCACAATCATGCCATTTTCGTGACTCTGCAAAATTCATTCATGGTGCTGAAAATTATGTATATTTTTAACAGTAATGCATTACATACATTAACAACAAAAACAAGGTGTGTGTAGCAGACCCACAACATAATAATAGTTTGCTGAAGAAGAGATTGTCACCTCATGTATCACATAAATTACGTTTGCACTATTGAAAAAAATATTGGAGAAAAAGCCCATTGGAGAACCTAGGAGACAGCTAAAAGAAACACAAGCAGTACATCATAGGAAATTTTATTTCAGTTTAACTAAAAAAAATTATTTTTAAAATGTTTATTAAACATTTTCTGGCATATCATTGGCCCCCCTACCCGCAAAGTACTCCATATATTTTATACGGACCTCGCGTTCGCTTTGGGGGGGGTAAGCACTGAAAACCAGATACAAACCCACAAGCACAAACTGAAGAGCAGTAACGATCTGAAAAGCGCGAGGCTGAAAAGCGCGAATCGTCTCTCACCAAACTTCTACTAACACAAGATTAGCAGAAGGAGCCCAAAGGGTGGCGCACTTGGTACTGAACTTCTCTTTTCTAGTGCCGTCGTACGTGTTGTACGTCACAGCGTTCTTGACGTTCAGAATTTCCGACAAGATTTATGTGACCGTGTGTATGCAAGACAAGTTTGAGCCAACATCCATCGGAAAAAAAACATGGATTTTGTTGTCGGAATGTGCGATCGTGTGTATGCGGCATTAGACTGCTTTCACACTGATTAGTTATTGATGCATGCACGTCAAAAACTGATCAGTCTCTGCAAAGCCCAAAATTGACCTCTGTCTTCCAAAACTCAGAGTATTTCTACAATAAGGATAGCCATTGGCACGCCCTTTGCTTCAACTGGCTGATTTTAGGTAGCAGCAGAAAGCACTTGACGTGAATTGGTCTTCATTGATTGAAAATTCTGTTGTTATGGAAAAAAGTGAGAAGCCCACATCCCTAATTTATGAGCCAAACAAAAAGAACCCCCTACATGGAACTTTTTAGGGCATCAATGACTTCAATGGAATATAAAGAATATATATTTTGTTGAAATGTTAAAAATATGATATAAAACATAAAATATAATATAAGAAAAGATGCAGTTAACAGATAACCACTAGATCAATCAACACATTTGGTTTGATGAAGACAATGTTAGCCCAAAGCGTTTCTAATTTTAACACCTTTAAGTCTTTTCTTCTTTAGGGGAAATTAAATGTCAAAAGACAGTTATCCGGTAAGATGAGAGCAATTGCATATGAAACCACATCAATGCCTTAAAAGGGAAGGTTTATCCTTTGCCGTTGTAGATCACAAGAGGAGGGGTAAACAAGGGGGGCCCCCCTTGAGAGCGCCCAACCCCCCCCTAGCCACTAAGGGATAAGAGGTCCACACCACGTGGTGCCTATTAGTTGTACAGGGTCAGCCCAACTTGAGTTTACTAAAAATGTAGAGAGGCACAGAGAAGTATTCTAATAATAGAACATCAAGCCCATCTGATTTCAAGACAGGGTTCATTGAGATAGGGATATTACTACTAAAAATCTATTGTTCCTAGATTGTAAGCTCTAACGAGCAGGGCCCTCTGATTCCTCCTGTATTGAATTGTATTGTACTTGTACTGCCCTCCCTAATGTTGTAAAGCGCTGCGTAAACTGTTGACGCTATATAAATCCTGTATAATAAAATATTATTGAAGTTTGAACCATTCCTCAAGAGGAGATGAGAGTCTAAAGCAAAATCAATCCTGATATTCAGCAATTATCTGAGTGATATCAAATGATGTCTCAAAGGTTACCCCAAATGGAATGCCTCTGGAATCCAAACCTGCTTGTGGAGCAGCAATGAATTGGTCTTCAAACACTCCCCAGGCCAAAGATACCCACATTAGATATTAGATGAAGATTCGGACGTAGCAACAGCAAAAGATCTGTTTTTAATGGCATTGTCTCACGATATGTATTCTAGATTGTAAAATACAAAAAAGCCACACATTCTCACTACAATCCATATAGCAATGCTCATTGATATGTGCTGTGCTGCATTTAAGGATGGGATCACACAGGGCAACATAATAGTGAGAATCGGCACTTAAAAAGTATCGTTCTATTAATATACCGTAGATAATAATTTTGGCAAAATATGCATGTTTATGCACTAAGCAGACAACCTTGGTGCCAAGATAATGATGCCATAACAACTCTGTCATCAAGGATCCCCACTTTACAAGCTTGATTGACCCAGTGGGTATATGCCCATCTGTGTTCAATCTCTCTGGTAAGCCTATACTAAGAGCGGTAGTGGATCTTCTATCAACACTTTCACAATTTTTTGTGTCACCTTTTTTGTCCCACCTTCTATATGGACTAAGCTTATGTAATCAAGACCAATATTTTTGTTTATTTCATTATATGTATTTTTCACATGGTATCACGTTTTTATAGACTTAATTCACTGATTGTAATATCACTAGCAGAATAATATCAGATAGTCTTACAAACTATTTAAATACTTTCTAGCGCTGCACTTCCCCACACTCCATGTTTCTTTCAAGATTTGATCACTTGTTGTGTTTGCTGCTTATTTGGTTCAACCTATAGAAGACAGCGCGATATATACACATTTCTTTTTTCACTTTTCATGAATAAATGACTGAGGGAAAATACAGAATGCAGTTAAAGTTAAAGAGGTTGCAAACCTCTGAAAAAATTCCTAAAAAAAAAACAAACCTGCAAGTCAAAGGCATAATGAGCTAGTATGCATCGCATACCAGCGCATTATGAAATACTTACCTTAAAACAAAGCTGTTGCAGCAGTCCCTGCACACCGCTTTCATGGCCGACATCTTTCCCGGAGCTTTTTACGGGTTTGCGGGCTCCGGCACTGTGATTGGCTGGAGCTGCAATGATGTCACTCCCGCGCTTGCATGCGGAAGCTGCCCTTCACGGCACGGGCTCAGAAGGAACGGTGCCTGTGGGCCGTTCCTTCAGAGAGCATGCGCCTGTGTTGTCACTGGCTGGATGCACTGGAAATATCTCCTAACCTGTACAGGTTTAGGAGATATTTTTAGGTAAAAGTTTGCAGAGGAAGTTTACTTCCTCTTTAAAATAACTCATGCCACTGTGCCGAGCTGTGCACCATCCCTCATGCACCTCCACACCAGCCTGCAGCATGAACCTTAAGCCTAGTACACATGGGCCGAATGTCGGGCGGCTTTGGCCGGTTCAATAGAATCTGGCCAACATTCGGCCCGTGTGTACTGGGGTCGGTCTGGGGCATGACCCAAAAAGGTCTGCCAATCAGCTCTCAATCAGCGCTCTCAGCCAATGGCTTAGTGAGCTGACCAGAGTGTTCTGGTGGGGGGCCCCCCTGGCAGAACACAACAGAACAGCGGGGAAGATCGATCTACTAACGTCGGATAGTTAGTACAGCGGGTCATTCTGAGCCCTCAGTTTTTTTTTTCGCTCAGCCCTGTTGGGTTGAAAGAAAGAAAACTACTGGTGTGTACTAGGCTTTAGTGATCCAACACTTATTATGTCTTTGAGGTCAGGTTTGGCTATAAACAGGAATGCTTGGTTTGCAGGAGCATCCCTGTTTAGGGTGTAAGTGTGCTTATGTTGCAGGCAGTCACAATGCCAGCTTACCTGGGGGGGGGGGGAAAGACCAATCAGGGTTTTCTAAACTCTGAGATTACTTTTGCCTCCAAGATCTGTCAGACAAGCCCTCAAGCACCTACTCATAAACATGAGATTATCTAACTGGCATGATGTCAATGGCTGGCTCGGTAGATAGGTATCTCATATCAATGTCTTTAAAACTGTTTGCAAACAGAATTTATTTTTTAGAGTAAAGCTGACATTTGAATGTTCAGATGGTTAATCGGTTAACTGGGATACATCTGTTTTGCTCTTGCTGAAGAACACTGTAATCTTGTACTCTTTAGTGTGCAAAATGATGAGTGTATCAAGGTTACGCCGCCCCTTTAGGAATGTTAAACTATCCGGTTACTGCTGGGCAATCACATACACAGAAAACTGTGTTGAATTTACAGCTGAAGTTTCTTGCCGGTTTAACTGCTTAAAAATGGGTATGTGTATGTGGGTTATTTGATTTGGTCCAGCTGAACCGCGGATTGTTGCAAGACAGCACACATTGTTATGAAATTCACATGAATGTGCAGCGGCGTAGCTTACACAGTGAGGTCTGATAAAGTCAGCCTGCAGGCAACTTGAGTAGGGTACATAGACAAGGAGTTCAGAGGAAGGTCACAAGGAGGCAGCCATTTTATCAGGTATAAGAATTACAAAATCCCACATGTGAACAATGCTTCGAAGGATTCAATACCTTTGCACTGAGAATTGTGCAATTACTTCTTTTGAGTCAAACATTTTACATTTGTCTTTTGGTTTCTTGAGTTTAGCGATAACAGTATTACTAAAAATGGAAAACTTTCAGCCAAACCAAGGAGTTTTTGATAGATAACTAGAAGGTCAGCTCAAGACTTCCTTGACCTGAATTTTACCCTATCAGCTTCATATCGTCAGCTCCAAAGAAATGATGCATAGGGTACACCTAATCTACACCATATGCTGCTCTGCTGGCACACTATGACTTGTGTAGAACATGTCAAATGAAACTATGTGCATATATTTTAATGGTGCATTATGGTAGGTTGTGAGACATTGCAATATCTTCTTGGTAAAGCAAATTGATTTCTTTAATCCTATATTTAGATTAAAAAATAGGACTATCCATAAGTTTTGTTCGGCCCAGGTCATAAAAGCTATTAGAATGCAACACGAAATGGGTAGGTGAATGAAGGACAGCCAACTTGTTGTTATTTTAGTCTGGAACAACTACTGAATTAAAGTAAAACTATAGGCAAAACTTTTTTTTTTTTTCCATTTTGAATAGAACTAGGGAGGGTTATAACCCCTGTCCTATTTTTTTTTTTTGCCATCTGTGTCCCATTGTGGAGATTTCCCTTCACTTCTTGTCCCATAGCCAAACAGGCTATGGGACAAGAGAGGAAATCCCTTCAAAAAAAGGGAATCCCTTGGGGATTTTCCCCTCCATTACTTTTCTGGGGGCAACCCAAAATTTTGTTTTACTTTCACTTTTAAAGATAATTGATTAATTTTGATCAATCTATGGCTAGCTTTACTGTGGCTCTTATAAGTTGTAACTAAGGGACCATAAAATTGCTGACAAAAAAATGCTCTTTGAATAAATGATAAACTATAGTAAAGTAGTGCCACTCTTATTGGCTACAAACCAGTCTGGGCCCTTTAATTCTTACATTGGTTAATTGCCACAAGGTTGAAGGAAGGCCATAAACCTCTTTGTCATGCCTTATATAGAGCACAATAAGTATCTAAACATAAATCCAAAGCTTGCAAAGAGCAACAATTGACTTTGTAATCTTTACAATGCTCTTAAAGATGCTAGCATGAAATAGTAGACTACTAATCCTGGTTTAGATATAAATAGTGTTCAGCAGAGCTCTTGTTTATTAGTGTAATATCGGCACCAATCTATCTTTGCAGCAGAAGCAGCACCCCTCACAGACATTTTAATCATATACTGGGAAGCATGAATCATTTAAACATTAATATCTTTACATAGTTGCCTATGCTATGCTAGCAATACTAACCTTTGCACAAAACCCCTAATTGTTAGCTGTACCTTTAGGCTCCATACACACTTGTGCGACTTGTCATGCAACCTTAGATATCAAAGTTGCATGACAAGTCGTTCCCCATGTTTTCCAATGATACCCATTCACATATGTGCGGCTTAAAGTTGCAGCAAACTCAAAGTAGTCCATGCACTACTTTGGTCCAACTTTCATGCAACTTCAGGGTCATAGACTTCAATGTTAACCCTTAAAAGTTGCATGAAAGTCATACCTGAATGTTATACAATGCAACAGTTGTCCATTATCACTGGTCAAAGCCAAAGTGGTATCCAAGTCGCACCCATCCAAAGTTGCGCCAACGTTGCATCAAATTTGCATTTTGGAGTTGTACAAGTGTGAATGGAGCCTTAGCTGTTCAGATCCTGGAATCAAATTTTTGAATAAAATTAATTAGAACACTGTGGACATATGCCTAGCAGGCCCCTCTGGCTTTCAGTTGGGGCACCTGCTTCAGAGCCTATTGGAAACAAACTGTATTTACACATTCTCAGCACCAAAGCTATGCATTATGTGGGTGCATCACTATTGGTAGCATGGCATTGCTCTTTTTCCTGCAGCATAAGAATGGTGGGAATTAACAAAGAGTGGTGCAAGTACCATGCTTGCATCACTCTTGTACATATAAAAATGAAGCAGATGTTGTTCCTAATGAACAAAGGGGTGCAATCAGTTCTTTGTTCTGTGTCTTTGACAGATACAGACAGAGAATATATAGCTGGAGCTGCATGCTCCAATCTCACTGCCCCCATCCCAGAGCGGGAGGGAGGAGGAGGTTTGTTAATCCTGCAGGCTCTGCTCATGTAGTGTAGTCATTGCACAAGCAGTGAGAGTGATGTGAGTTGTCAACATACGACAGGGTCACATCTGTTAGGAGTCTGCAGCATGGAAAACTGTTACAATCCTTCTGTTAATTAGGGGCATACCTGCGTTAGTTTCTATTTCAATCTGAAATAGAAACTGGCTTACGTGGCACAGATAGACCTGAAGCAAGTCTATCTGCTTTGTTAATGTGGCCACGTCACTCCTGACAGTTTCTTGCACCATTATAATGCTGTAGGAAGCTTAGTTAATTCCCAAGATTTTTTTTTTTTAGGGAAAATTGAGAAATGAAGGTCAGGGCACAGGGGAGGTCTGGCAGTATCTGTGCAGATTGCTCTGCTGAGTCAGACACAGCTGTCCTCCTCCCTCATCCCCATTCTACCCTGGTCCTACCAGTGAAGAATTAACATTATAGTAATAGCTATAATTACTTTGTGCTCTTGGTACAGAGGAGTGTAGTTTGTATCGAACTGCTGTATACAGCCAAAAACATTAGCTCCACATTCAGTTGTACATGTTGACATGTTGAAACATAGGTCCTACATATTTCAGAATATGGTTCTACATTGCATGGAATCTATCTTCAGTCTGTTTTACAATACCAAATGAAAAGCGCTCATTTTCTTTAGTTTTGTTGCACTTACTGTAAGGAGTTGTGTCAGTAGGGTCTGGAGGTGTGAAATTTTCTGTGAAGTTCACGTTGCACATGTCTGCGCTGCAGCAACAAAAGCGGTATGTCCCATTCTGTATGAGTGGTGGAGTAGTAGTTACCACACATTCTTCATGGTTACAGTCATGTGGGTCACCTATGTAGGACCAGCAACCTGAAAATATAAAAACCAACACAGTGAGCTCTCAGAGAATGATGTATCTCTAGCCAAGAAAGATAAGAAGAAAAATCATTTGACCTAATTTTGGGTTGATATACGTAGTTTACAAACATTACAAGTTGAGTATGTTTTCAGGTGCTTACAAGGAAACTGAAGATGTTTTTATTGACTATACCGAAATAAATGCAAAGCAATGAGCCGGTATGTGCAAAATACAGTACAATAGCACATTCCAGATTCTTTGAGAAATGCTTCACAAGTACATGCCTGGAAAAAAAAAAAAACTAGATTACAACTGTAACTTGTTTTTAGTTTCAGAAACTGAAATCAGCTTTCTAGTTGTAAACATATAATGTTAAAGACACTTGAGTTGACAGTTATAACTATGCAGCTGTTCTGTCAAAATACCCAATTCATCGAGATCTCCAATCACATCAATTCTGGTTACTGTAAACCATCAGTAATTGGAGATTTCGACGAGTTGCTGTTTTGACACCCAGTAACCGTATACACTCCGCTACACGAATGGTTTGCTTTTTTGACAGAACAGCGGCCATTTTGTTGGTTAGTATCGGCCGGACTAACAAGGTCCGGTCATAATACCATGTAGTGAAGTGTATACGATTGCTGGGTGTGGTATCAAAACAGCAATCCGTCGAAATCTCCAATTACTGATGGTTTACAGTAACCGGAAGTGTAGTGATTGGAGATCTTGACGAATTGGTCATTTCGACGAAACATAGGCACCATAACTGCTTTTGCTTAGTTTCAGAAATTATCTTTCTTGTCTTTTTACAAGGTTAAACACTTCATGTGACCATGCATCTTTTTTTCCTGATAATATAGGGGATGGGGTTACAGGACACTGTGCAGACACACAGAGTGCCTGTATTCCATAGTCTGTTCCGCCTGAGGCAAGATGCAGATTATGCTTGAGCAGGGGGTGTGTTCAAGAGGCAGGCTGTAATTGGGAAGGGGGTATGTACCAGAGGCAGGCTGTAATTGGTTGGGGGGGTGTGGTGACTGAACAAACTGCCCAATACAGGCATGCTGTTTGTCTGTGCAGTGTCCTGTACACCTGAATAGCCAGCCAAAAGATAAAAACCAACAATGCGATATTGCACAGAGCAGCCCCTCACTTCCTCTTTGGCAGTCCCCAACTGGCGCTGTTTGCTCCTTCTTCCTCCAGGTGCTAAAGAGGCACCAGTGCACACTTCCTTCCAAGCTGGGCTTTGTGTTTCCATTGACACATACAGCACCAGTAAGCCATGCCCCCACTTCCTCCTCACAGGTGTTTGACTGACAGAAGCAGAAGTCTATGGCTCCCATTACTCTCAGGGGTTGATTTGCTAAAGGAAAAAAGACTATGTACTTTGCAAAGTGCAGTTGCATTCTGCAAGAGCAGTTGCTCCAGAGCTTAGTAAATGAGCAGACGCTCTGCTGACATCCATCAACCAATCATGTGCAAACAAAAATGCATTTTTTTTTAAATTTTCCTTGCATGTGATTGGGTACTCTTTGCAAAGTGAAACCTTACCTCATTTACTAAGCTCTGGAGCACCTGCACTTTGCAAAGTGCACAGTCTATTTGCCTTTAGTAAATCAACCCCTCTGTGTCTCCTGTGAGACGAGGATGTGAGAGGAGCAGTGCTGCTGCCAGTCAGTGCTGGAGCAGTGAGAAGAGTCAGGTAAGTGTTTAGGATGAAGGTGGGTAGAACAGTTAGTGGGGCGTTTTTTACCTCAATGCAGGGAATGCATTAAGGTAAAAAGACATTTTTACCTCAGAACCACTTGAAAAAACCCGCTTAGGAGAATCACTGTTATGACCATTTTCTAGAGGATGGATGCGGCTAAACAAAGGCGTGTAAACCTTTATTCAAGTCTAGTGTTAAAGGGTAAACCATAACATCCATTTACAACAAGGGCATAACCACAGCCAAAACAGACCATGCAACTATAATAGGGCCCAATGCTGCCTGGCTGTGGAAATAAATGTGTACATAATTTATGTGCCAATATTAGATTCCAATAGCAGCAGTTAGTATGATTATAGTATTATGGTGAACCTACACAGTCCCTGAAGATGCAAACAATGGGGGGAGATTTACTAAAACAGGTGCAGCTGTGCATAGTAACCAATTAGCTTGTAGGTTTTATTGAAAAAGTCTTATTGAAGGCGGAAGTTAGAAGCTGATTAAAAACTGTACCAGATTCTGTGTGCACCAGTTTTAGCAAACCTCCTCCAACGCAACTGTTTCCAGCTCTGTTTTTCACAATCAGCCTGGCTATACACTGATCGAAATTCAGCCGGTGTTCTGCCGAATAAGTTCCGCTCGGCGGATAAGTTCCTCACTGTACTGCGCATGCGCAGTACGATCCGGCGGAAATAGCCGAAGCGGAACAGCTGAAAATCAGCTGTACACGGCGCCTGTAAGAGGGCCCCTCGCGGGCTCGCTTCGCTCGCCACGCTTCGGGCACGGCCTCGCTGCGCTCGGCACTTTTAGATTCCCCCTCCAGGTCCACTTGGATGGTGGGGAAGGAATCTGGACCCAGAGCGCAGGCGCCGTGTACAGCTGATTGTGGATTTTGAGCTTCGGCTATCTCCGCCGGCTGACAGCAGTTGGTACTGCGCAGGCGCTGCGCCTGCGCAGTACAGGGGAGGAACTTATCCGCCGAGGGAACTTTCTCGGCAAGACACCGGCTTAGCAAGGACGAGACAAAGGGGGTTATTTACTAAAGGAAAATCCACTTTGCACTGCAAGTGCACTTGGAAGTAAAGTCGCTGTAGATCCGAGGGGGACATACAAGGAAAATAAAAAACAGCATTTCAGCTTGCACATGATTGGATGAAAAAATCAGCAGAGCTTCCCCTCATTTCAGATCTACCCCTTAGATTTATACGACTGCATTTCCAAGTGCACTTTCAGTGTAAAGTGGATTTGCCTTTTGTAAATAACCCCCTTATTTTGCTTAGTGTGTGACCATTCACTGCTTGACAGAAGTGGGTCTTTTGATTGACTTCTGTCAAAGGAACAAGCTGGAAAACCTTTCTTGATCAGCTGCTGCAGCCAATGGGCTGCATTAGATGATCTGTGTATTCTGACAGCTGTCATGCTATAAGAATACAATGTCCTTGCAGAGGGAGGGGAGGAAAGGGAAGGGATTTTTTTTTCTTCTGCCTGTTTGCTGAGGGAGAAAATAAAAAATAACCATCTATGGCCAGCAAAAGGATGTGTTAATGAGAGCTTTTGCTTGCTGGAAGGATTCTTATTGCAAACATGCTGGAAAATCGCTTTGAAACTAAAAACTGTATCTTTTTCTGTAGAGAAGTTTCACGGCATGCATGCTGCAAACACTTGTTACTTGGGAACAAATCATGAAAGATCGTGGCAGCGCACAACTCATCCAAGCACAGGCAGATGCTGTACTATCCATTGATCTTGCTTTGACATCTTCTTGTGTGTGGGTGCCCTAACTATTGCTGCGCCATGGAACAAATCTTGATTTAAAACCCCATTCATATGATGACTACCCCCTTCACCCATCCTCCTCTTCAAATTGATATATACTCAGATCTTGGACTAGACTGTATTACTATATAGATGCTGCTGCCTACACAGAGCTTCACTTCATCTGCCATACTGGCCATGTACAGCACTGGGGAAGGCCACAGCATCCAGGTGTGTTTTCAGTCTTTTGATTAACAAAATAATGACCACAGTTTGAAGTACTAGACTAATTCAGAAAGAAAAAATAGAGACATGTAATGGCAAAGAAACGTGTAAAAAGTAATATGTGCTGTGCTGGAACCTTCTATCAATTCTCTGTTCATGTAACAGATATCATCGACCATGGTATTTCATGTCATACCGTCATGTTTTGCTGCATACCTTAAAGGGTTAGTGAACCCATATTTATAAGACTTTGCCAACCCCTCTATTAGGGGCTGGCATAGCACACTATGTAAGTGGTTTTAAAAAATTAGTGTCCTAAATACCGATTCTGAGCTGTCTTAAGGCTGGTCACATGACTGGCGTCAGCCGGGAGATCACATGGCCACTCGTCTCCTCCGCAAAAGCCCTGTCTCGTAGCTGTAAAGCGGCCGCGAGTCACGTGACCGGCCTGAAGACAGCTCAGAATCGGTATTTAGAACACTTGTTTTTTAAAACCACTTACATAGTGTGCTATGCCAGCCTCTAATAGAGTGTCTGGCAGTGACAATTTTAAGTGTTTTTTTTTAGGAATAGCGGAGGGGGGGCGGGGTTCTGAGTCTGACAGACACACAGAGGGAGATGACAGGCATGTATGATGAAGAACGCAATCAGACCACGGTGGTCGGGGCGGAGCAGCCCTGATTTTCGTAGTCAGTACAGAGAGGGCATACAGGAAGTGCCAGGTTCAGGGGTTTTTCTTTACAGTTTAGAGGGGGGCAGATTACACAGCACAAGCACTGTGTAATCTGCTTTAAGGGACCAGGATCTGTATTTTTATTGTACTTAAAGCAGTGGTGCTCAACTTTCTTGATATGGTGCACAGTAAGTGTGGCCCCTGACATCACCAAAGGGTCACTTACAATTCAGTGAATATTCATTATCAGTAAGGATGAGCTCCGGTGTGTTTGCACAGCCCACGTGCAGAGCCCGCCAGGTAGTCAGCACTGCGCTAATCACAGGCAGTGAGACATTTCCCGATCTCTGCAGCCACGCATCGGGTAAATGTCTCAATACCTGTGATTAGCACAGCGCCGTGCCGACTTCCTGGCGGGCTCTGCGCGTGGGCTGTGCGAACACACCGGAGCTCATCCTTAATTATCAGTGACAGCAGACACACAAAAGGATATAGTCAAAGACTATGGGCATGATACGAAAATGGTCAGAGACTGTACTGTGGACATAATACAGGAGAGGGTCAGAGACTGCACACATGATACAAGAGGTGATCATAGACTGAGGACACAAAAAAAACACATAGTCAGAGACTGCAGACATAATATAAGAGATGGACAAAGACTGCAAAAATGATAGAGGAGATGGTCAAAGACTGTGGACATGCTGCAGGAGATTGTCAGAGACTGTGACTATGCTATAAGAGTTGCTGGAGACTGGGGACATGCTTCAGGAGACATTCATAGACTGGAAACATATTACATGAGAATGCTAGAAATCACTACTATAACAGAGCAATAGAGAAACACAGAGTAGCGTCTGCAGGGGCCCTTAAGGGCCATATTAAAAGGCTGAAAGGTTGAAAGTGTTTGTAAACCTCAGACACCAAATATGATTAAAGCATATCCCTCTATAGTCTGTACTTGCTATCTCTGTCTGCTGCTTCAATCCTCTGCTATCAGCATAAATCACTTCTGAGAAGTTTTCCTGACTCCAAAAGAAAAAAAGGTGACAGGGGAGGGACCTTCAGCTGATCGACAGCCTCAGCTCTGTTCCTGTGTTCCAATTTTCCCTTCCCTCCAATCAGCTGTCAGAGCCCTCCTCACTGAACGCTGCAGAGTATAACTTCAGCTCTCCGCTCCCCTTTTTTTCTTTCAGCTCAGACAAGCATTAAGCCTAGCACACATGACAATTTTTTTTTTTCATTCAACCAACAGCTCAGGTCGGAGCCACTATATTAACAATCCAATGTTAGTACAGCGACCTCCCGTTGTACTATTGTGTTCTGTCAGGGGGATGGTCAGAACACTCCGGTCAGCGCTCTCAGCCAATGGCAGAGAGCGTGGACCGGGAGTCGGTTGTCGGACCTTTTTCGGTCATGAGCCTGCTTCTGTTGGACCGGCTGCCATACACACGGGCAAAATGATATTCGGCACGTGTGTACTAGGCTTTAGGTATCTGCACTTTGAACAGATAAAGAGATGAGAAGACTGCAGATAAACAGGTACAACTTATGTAGGAAGAAATGTTTCATCTCTGTGTATCAACTGAGGCACACATCACTGTGTATATGTAAGGGATTACAATCAATTTAAAGTAATAGCATCGTCACTGATCACAGGTTGGGTTTATCGTGCGATGGCCAGAGCAGGGACAAAGCCTATTTAGTTAGTATTAGCACCTTGGCCAGGACGATAAATATAAAAGCCAAATATGTATCACCCTCATCCTATCAGAATACCGTGGTTGCAAAGGTGCTATTTTAAATTAAACAAAACAGGTATCTAGGAGATCAGCCAATAGTCAGAAGATTGCAGCCAGAGAATGCACACAAGACTCTAGGAGACGGGTGTGAGGCTTAGGAGCAGCAATTATAGGCTCTGTTCACACCTGAGCGTACTGCGATCCTGCCTGCGATTCCAAAATCGGGGGACGCGTTTGTGATGCCATTATTTCTTAATGGCACCCCAAACGCGGTGCAAAAATAATGGGCCCCCTGCAAGATATGTCTGTGTTGTAACTGGTTGATATTAGTTTGGAAAGAAAGGCCATAACCACCAGTGACCATGTGACTTGTGCACTTCCATTTTTATGCAAAATAATACCAGAGAAAGAAACAGAAACACAATTGATTATAAATCTATATCCAGATGATTTTTTTACTTGCCTTGCTTGACGAGATTGATTTCCCCATCCTTGGTTTTTTCCCATAAGCCAAAGCAGGTGCTTCCCTTGGAACACTCCACGGTGCCATTCTCTGGGGAGATCTGACTTTCGCTGACTCCCTGGTCCTGCTGGTTGGGATCTTTGTAGGCGCACAAACGCTCTTCATTCTGAGCAGCTGGGAAAAAAAAATATGCCAGAAGGAAGATTAATCCGCATGTTCTGTTACCACAACAGCAAATACAAAGGACAAAGCTGCTGCAAACACATTGTCTTTATAATGCCACCAATGGAGGGTAATTCAGGCATCCTCATTTAAAATAAACATAAACTTCCAACACAGTAAACTAAAAAAATCACAAACTGTGATAAAAAAATGTTGCAAGGTACTCCTGTGTGTTTAAAGCTGAACTACAGGAAAACAGCTAAATAGATGTAACACAAATATGAAGGCTGTTTTATCTGCCAGTCGTATTTCTGTTCATCCAGTCCTCATATTTACACAGCTCTGCCACATAGCACATTTTGGTTGGCCATTTGATGTTTTTCTACTTCCGGTAAAGTGATATTAAAGGTTCATTTTATTTTTCTTTTAAATAAGAAACATGTTATACTTACCTGCTCTGTGCAGTGGTTTTGCACAGAGCAACCCGGATCCTTTTCTTCCCAGCTCCGTCTTCGGCGCTCCTGGCTCCTCCCCCTCGTCAGCAGTGTTCATTTCATCTACTAAAACATTTTCTTCGACTAAATTAATACTATTTTAGTCAATTAAAATACGACTAAAACTAAAAACAATTGAGATGACTAAAATACGACTAAAACTAAAATGGCATTTAGTCTAAAGAGTATGACTAAAACTAAATTGAAATTTGACGTCAAAATTAACACTGGTCTGTAGTGCACGTTCAAACCTTAATACTATAAGGCTACTTTCACACTGGGGCATTGGCGGTAAAGCGCCGCTATTTTTAGCGGCGCTTTACCGTTGTTTTTGTGGCACTTTTCGGCCGCTAGTGGGGCGCTTTTAACCCTTGCTAGCGGCCGAAAAAGGGTTAAATGTGCCCGCAAAGCGCCGCTGAGGCTCTTTACAGGCGCTATGCAGGCACTATTTTTAGCGCTATAGCGCCTGTAAAGCTACTCAGTGTGAAAGCAGCTTAAATAATAATTATTCAATTTTTTCACTCCAGCAGTATATAATGAGTTTGGAAATTGTAGGGAAATGCTTAAATAATGCATTACAATTTAATTACACCCATTAGATTTTAGACAACTAAAATTAGTTTTAGTCGACTAAAATGTACTGGAGGTTTAGTCAACTAAATACGACTAAAACTAAAACAATTGCATATGACTAAAATGGAACTAAAACTAAAATGCCATTTTAGTCAAAAGACTAAAACTAAATCGAAATTTGCTGTCAAAATTAAAGGAGTTGTAAAGGCAAAAGGTTTTTTTGTCTTAATGCATTCTATGCATTAAGATAAAAAACCTTCTGTGTGTAGCAGCCCCCCTAGCACCCCCTTATTACCTACCTGAGCCCATTCTCTCTCCAGCAATGTCCACGATCCCCTCAGCCATCCCGGACACTCCTCCTGATTGGCTGAGACAGAGCAGCAGCGCCATTGGCTCCCATGGCTATCAATCAGTCAGTCAGCCAATCAGGGGAGAGGGGGCGGTGCCAGGTCAGGGCTCCATGTCTGAATGAATACACGGAGCTCTGACACGGCTTGGGTGCCCCCATAGAGAGCTGCTGGCTGAGGGGGCACTCAAAGGAGGAAGGGGCAAAGGAGCAGCAAAGAGGGACTGAGAAAAGGAGGATCCAGGCTGACCTGTGGAAAACCAACTGCACAGAGGAGGTAAGTATACTATGTTTGTTATTTTTTTTTAAAAAGAGCCTTTACAACCACTTTAACACTGCTTGCCCGGACCTGCTCAATCCTCATTGGCTCACTGGCTGTGATTGACCAACTGCTGTCTCAGCCAATGAGGAGAGAGAAACCTGGGACAGCCGAGGTTCTTGTGCACAGTGCTGGATTGAGAGGGGGCTCAGGTGAGTATTAGGGGGGCTGCACACAGGTTTTTTACCTTCATGCATTCTATCTTTTCCCTCTTCCCAGCCTTTAACTGGACAGTGAAGCACACATAGGAAGGTATTATAATCTTTTTTCTATACACAGTATAGAAAAAAAAAAGAATTATTGCAAAGTGAATGTGACAGCCCTTAGTCACTCATGTGACATCCCCATCTAATAAGTGAGTATTCCATGCTACGCTCATTAAGCAATATTTCGTTTATGGACAGTGAAGGAAAAGCAGCACAATGATGAGCTCATCTGTCACTCTGATTTTTCCTTCTATCAGCATGCTCCTTAGCACATGAATACTGCAGCATATCTGATTGGCTCTTAGTGCTGCTTTTCCCTTTCCCACTCTGAGCTCTGCTCTGAAGGGCAAGGGGTTGCAAGCAGCTAATGCCAGATATATATATAAAATAAGAATTATGAATACAGAGCTGCATTCCTTTGTGTTCCTTTTATCTGTCTGACGTTGAACTTTACATTTTAGGTGCATTCGTTTTTGATTTCTGTATGACCACATTTTCTGCTCGGCATGTTATAACTGTGGATTTAAACCAGAGAAAGCCTTACTTATATTAAGGTTAGCGAGGAGTTCTTTATTTTTTGGTGTGTATTTGCAAGAAAATATTTTTGATCAGTCACATATAGGGATGAGCCGAACACCCCCCTGTTCGGTTCGCACCAGAACATGCGAACAGGAAAAATATTCGTTCGAACACGCGAACGCCGTTAAAGTCTATGGGACACGAACATGAATAATCAAAAGTGCTAATTTTAAAGGCTAATATGCAAGTTATTGTCATAAAAAGTGTTTGGGGACCCGGGTCCTCCCCCAGGGGACATGAATCAATGCAAAAAAAAGTTTTAAAAACGGCCGTTTTTTCAGGAGCAGTGATTTTAATAATGCTTAAAGTCAAACAATAAAAGTGTAATATCCCTTTAAATTTCATACCTGGGGGGTGTCTATAGTATGCCTGTAAAGGGGCGCATGTTTCCCGTGTTTAGAACAGTCTGACAGCAAAGTGACATTTTGAAGGAAAAAACACATTTAAAACTACCGCGGCTATTGCATTGCCGACAATACACATAGAAGTTCATTGATAAAAACGGCATGGGAATTCCCCACAGGGCAACCCCGAACCAAAATTAAAAAAAAAAAATGATGTGGGAGTCCCCCTAAATTCCATACAAGGCCCTTCAGGTCTGGTATGGATATTAAGGGGAACCCTAGCCAAAATTAAAAAAAAAAATTGACGTGGGGTTCCCCCTAAATTCCATACCAGACCCTTCAGGTCTGGTATGGATTTTAAGGGGAACCCCGCGCCAAAAAAAAAAAAAAAAACGGCGTGGGGTCCCCCTAAAAATCCATACCAGACCCTTATCCGAGCACGCAACCTGGCAGGCCGCAGGAAAAGAGGGGGGGACGAGAGTACGGCCCCCCCCCCCTCCTGAACCGTACCAGGCCACATGCCCTCAACATTGGGAGGGTGCTTTGGGGTAGCCCCCCAAAACACCTTGTCCCCATGTTGATGAGGACAAGGGCCTCATCCTCACAACCCTGGCCGGTGGTTGTGAGGGTCTGCGGGCGGGGGGCTTATCGGAATCTGGAAGCCCCCTTTAACAAGGGGACCCCCAGATCCCGGCCCCCCCCCCTGTGTGAAATGGTAAGGGGGTACTTACCCCTACCATTTCACTAAAAAACTGTCAAAAATGTTAAAAATGACAAGAGACAGTTTTTGACAAGTCCTTTATTTAAATGCTTCTTCTTTCTTCCTTCATCTTCTTCTTCTTCTGGCTCTTCTGGTTCTTCCTCCGGCGTTCTCGTCCAGCATCTTCTCCGCGGCGTCTTCTATCTTCTTCTCCTCGGGCCGCTCCGCACCCATGGCATGAGGGGGGAGGCTCCCGCTCTTCTCTTCATCTTCTTCTTTTTCTTCTTCTTCTTCTTCCTTCTTCTCTTCTTCTCTTCTTCCTGTCTTCTCCGGGCCGCTCCGCAATCCATGCTGTGGCATGGAGGGAGGCTCCCGCTGTGTGACGGCGTCTCTTCGTCTGACGGTTCTTAAATAACGGGGGGCGGGGCCACCCGGTGACCCCGCCCCCCTCTGACGCACGGTGACATGACGGGACTTCCCTGTGGCATTCCCCGTGACGTCACAGGGAAGTCCCTCAAGTCACCGTGCGTCAGAGGGGGGCGGGGTCACCGGATGGCCCCGCCCCCCGTTATTTAAGAACCGTCAGACGAAGAGACGCCGTCACACAGCGGGAGCCTCCCACCATGCCACAGCATGGATTGCGGAGCGGCCCGGAGAAGACAGGAAGAAGAGAAGAAGAGAAGAAGGAAGAAGAAGAAGAAGAAAAAGAAGAAGAAGAAGATGAAGAGAAGAGCGGGAGCCTCCCCCCCATGCCATGGGTGCGGAGCGGCCCGAGGAGAAGAAGATAGAAGACGCCGCGGAGAAGATGCTGGACGAGAACGCCGGAGGAAGAACCAGAAGAGCCAGAAGAACCAGAAGAAGAAGAAGATGAAGGAAGAAAGAAGAAGCATTTAAATAAAGGAATTGTCAAAAACTGTCTCTTGTCATTTTTAACATTTTTGACAGTTTTTTAGTGAAATGGTAGGGGTAAGTACCCCCTTACCATTTCACACAGGGGGGGGGCCGGGATCTGGGGGTCCCCTTGTTAAAGGGGGCTTCCAGATTCCGATAAGCCCCCCGCCCGCAGACCCTCACAACCACCGGCCAGGGTTGTGAGGATGAGGCCCTTGTCCTCATCAACATGGAGACAAGGTGTTTTGGGGGGCTACCCCAAAGCACCCTCCCAATGTTGAGGGCATGTGGCCTGGTACGGTTCAGGAGGGGGGGGGGGCCGCACTCTCGTCCCCCCCTCTTTTCCTGCGGCCTGCCAGGTTGCGTGCTCGGATAAGGGTCTGGTATGGATTTTTAGGGGGACCCCACGCCGTTTTTTTTTTTTTTTTGGCGCGGGGTTCCCCTTAAAATCCATACCAGACCTGAAGGGTCTGGTATGGAATTTAGGGGGAACCCCACGTCAATTTTTTTTTTAAATTTTGGCTGGGGTTCCCCTTAATATCCATACCAGACCTGAAGGGCCTTGTATGGAATTTAGGGGGACCCCCACATCATTTTTTTTTTTTTTATTTTGGTTCGGGGTTCCCCTGTGGGGAATTCTCATGCCGTTTTTATCAATGAACTTCTATGTGTATTGTCGGCAATGCAATAGCCGCGGGTAGTTTTAAATGAGTTTTTTCCTTCCAAATGTCATTTTGCTGTCAGACTGTTCTAAACACGGGAAACATGCGCCCCTTTACAGGCATACTATAGACACCCCCCAGGTACGAAATTTAAAGGGATATTACACTTTTATTGTTTGACTTTAAGCATTAATAAAATCACTGCTCCTGAAAAAACGTCCGTTTTTAAAACTTTTTTTTGCATTGATCCATGTCCCCTGGGGCAGGACCCGGGTCCCCAAACACTTTTTATGACAATAACTTGCATATAAGCCTTTAAAATTAGCACTTTTGATTTCTCCCATAGACTTTTAAAGGGTGTTCCGCGGCATTCGAATTTGCCGCGAACACCCCAAATTGTTCGCTGTTCGGCGAACTTGCGAACAGCCAATGTTCGAGTAGAACATGAGTTCGACTCGAACTCGAAGCTCATCCCTAGTCACATATAACGGAGTCAAGACAAGCAGACTTTTCATTTGGTCCTTTAAATAAAAGTGAGCAGGAATAAGACACCATGCTGCATGCGTCAGGTCACATGATGACATTTCACTCTCGCTGACAGATGTATAATCCCAGAATACTCAGCTGTTCTTTCTACCCTGACAGACCACTAAAGCCTATTCAATCTACAGTATCTCACAAAATTGAGTACACCCCTCACATTTTTGTAAATATTTTATTCTATCTTTTCATGTGACAACACTGAAGAAATGACACTTTGCTACAATGTAAAGTAGTGAGTGTACAGCTTGTATAACAGTGTCAATTTGCTGTCCCCTCAAAATAACTCAACACACAGCCATTAATGTCTAAACCGCTGGCAACAAAAGTGAGTACACCCCTAAGTGAAAATGTCCAAATTGGGCCCAAAGTGTCAATATTTTGTGTGGCCACCATTATTTTCCAGCACTGCCTTAACCCTCTTGGGCATGGAGTTCACCAGAGCTTCACAGGTTGCCACTGGGGTCCTCTTCCTCTCCTCCATGAAGACATCACGGAGCTGGTGGATGTTGGAGACCTTGCACTCCTCCACCTTCCATTTCAGGATGTCCCACAGATGCTCAATAGGGTTTAGGTCTGGAGACATGTTTGGCCAGTCCATCACCTTTACCCTCAGCTTCTTTAGCAGGGCAGTGGTCATCTTGGAGGTGTGTTTGGGGTCATTATCATGTTGGAATACTGCCCTGCGGCCCAGTCTCCGAAGGGAGGGGATCATGATTGGCTTCAGTATGTCACAGTACATGTTGGCATTCATGGTTCCCTCAATGAACTGTATCTCCCCAGTCCCGGCAGCACTCATGCAGCCCCAGACCATGACACTCCCACCACCATGCTTGACTGTAGGCTAGACACACTTGTCTTTGTACTCCTCACCTGGTTGCCGTCACACACGCTTGACACCATCTAAACCAAAAAGGTTTATCTTGGTCTCATCAGACCACAGGACATGGTTCCAGTAATCCATGTCCTTAGTCTGCTTGACTTCAGCAAACTGTTTGCGGACTTTCTTGTGCATCATCTTTACGAAGAGACTTCCTTCTGGGATGACAGCCATGCAGATCAATTAGACGCAGTGTGTGGCGTATTGTCTGAGCACTGAAAGGGCTGACCCCCCCACCCCTTCAACCTCTGTAGCAATACCTGCAGCACTCATATGTCTATTTCCCAAGGACAAACTCTGGATATGACGCTGAGCACGTGCACTCAACTTCTTTGGTCGACCATGGCAAAGCCTGTTCTGAGTGGAACCTGTCCTGTTAAACCGCTGTATGGTCTTGGCCACCGTTCTGCGGCTCAGTTTCAGGGTCTTGGCAACCTTCTTATAGCCTAGGCCATCTTTATGTAGAGCAACAATTCTTTTTTTTTTCAGATCTTCAGAGAGATCTTTGCCATGAGGTGCCATGTTGAACTTCCAGTGACCAGTATGAGAGAGTGAAAGCGATAACGCTAAATTTAACACACCTGCTCCCCATTCACACCTGAGACCTTGTAACGCTAACGAGTCACATGACACCGGGGAAGGAAAATGGCTAATTGCGCCCAATTTGGACATTTTCACCTTGGGGTGTACTCACTTTTGTTGCCAGCGGTTTAGACATTAATGGTTGTGTGTTAAGTCATTCTGAGGGGACAGCAAATTTACATTGTTATACAAGCTGTACACTCACTACTTTACATTGTAGCAAAGTGTCATTTCTTCAGTGTTGTCCCATGAAAAGATAGAAGAAAATATTTACAAAAATGTGAGGGGTGTACTCACTTTTGTGAGATACTGTACATGTTTTTTCCTTATCCAACTCCCATGTCCACTATTATGCCTCTGTTTTAGGCTTATGAACGACCAAAGGGTATAACGACCTAAGACCTTATTCAATAAACAGGAGTCAGAACAAAGTTTCAAGTGCAAAGAGTACCAACCCCTAGCAACCAATCAAAATACACCTTACTGTAGTAAGACAAGATGAAATCAGTAACCAATGCATTTTTATAGCACTGATCGCTGTATAAATGAAAATGGTTCCAAAACAGTGTCAAAAGTGTCCGATGTGTCCGCCATAATGTTGCAGTCACGATAAAAATCGCAGATCGCTGCCATTACTAATTTAAAAAAATGAATAATAAAAATGCTATAAATCTATCCCCTATTTTGTAGGCGCTATAACTTTTGCGCAAACCAAACAATATACGCTTATTGCTATTTTTTTACCAAAAATATGTAGAATACATATCGGCCTAAACTGAGAAAAAAATGTGGTTTTTTTATATATTTTTTGGGGATATTTATTATAGCAAAAAGTAAAAAAATATTGCTTTTTTTCAAAATTGTCGCTCTTTTTTTAATCATAGCGCAAAAAATAAAAACCGCAGAGGTGATCAAATACCACCAAAAGAAAGCTCTATTTGTGGGAAAAAAGGACGTCAATTTTGTTTGGGTGCTACGTTGCACGACCGTGCAATTCTCAAGTTACAGCGACGCAGTGCTGTATCACAAAAAGTACTCTGGTCAGGAAGGGGGTAAATTCTTCCGGGGCTGAAGTGGTTAACAACAAACTGTATCCATAAAAACTGTGAAAAATCCACACACAGGAAAGAGAGAGAGCGAGGTGGTCAACATGTTTCACTCTTTGTTCAGTGCTTCCTCGTGGTTGGCTATGAGGAAGCACTGAACTAAGTGTGAAATGCGTTATCCATCTCTCTTTCCTCCCCAGTGTGTGGATTTGTCTCTATTTTTATGGACACAGTTTGTTATTAATAAAGAATCGTTCCCAGTTGTGCAAACGCCCAAATTTCATTGTTTGAGACATATTGGGTTGTTTTTCTTTTTTGTGTCATTCATGAAGCCTGTGTTTTCAATGTTAAGTAAAGGAAATTTGAATGAAAATATTGACTTTTATCCATAGATAATTTATGAAATAATTATTACCTTCACACTGCAGACGGATACGGCTGACAGCAGGGGTCCGATGTGTCCCTGTTCTCCGGTTCAGGGACGAATCGGGCCCAAATTTTTGGCTGAATTCAGACCTGAAACTGAGCCAAAGACGCACAGGACCCCTGTGCAATTTGCTTCGCAGCCACCCCGGAGGTGTGTGAGCCGGCTTCATAGAGAGCCAGTCACAGTCTCCTCTCATGCGAATAGGATCCAGGGAAACTCACATTCAATTCACACTAATGTGAACCCAGCCTAAGTTATCTTCCTGCTCAGTCCTTTTCAATCAATGTCCTTTTCAATCAATGTCTGAACTTCCACTGGAAAAGACCCTTTAAAGAGGAGGTCCAGTCAAAAAAAAAAAAAAAAAATTAAAAGTCAGCAGCTACAAATACTGCAGCTGCTGACTTTTAATTGGACACTTACCTGTCCCAGGGTCCAGCGATGTGGGGGATCGAAGCCCCGCTCGTCTCCCCCTCTGTTCAGCGGCGCTGGCATTGCAACTGTGGGCGCCGGGCTGTGGCTTCACAGCCTTGCACCCACTGCGCATGCGCTAGCGGCGCCGTGCGCCGTGATTGGCCGCTCAGTCACCTGGGACCTGTAATGGGTCCCAGATGATTGACAGGAGGGAGGGAGCAGAGCTGAGCCCTTCCTGTGCCGAGGGGAAGTGATGTCACCAGCCCAGGCACTGAAAGAGGCAGACTACGAGGGACCCCCTAGCAACAGGCATTTAGAGGTAAGTTAAAAAAAAAAAAATATCCAAATGTTTTTTTGTATTTTTTTTTCATGTAGGTTTTTTTTTTTGGGTGGAACCCCACTTTAACTACCCTTAACTGCTGAATCGGACAAGATTCAAACCATCTATTGTTAGCTTAATTCTTCTTCACTCGATCTGCAACTATAAAAATAGTTTGACAAAGGCATTAAGGGCTGGTTCACACCTCAAAAACGCACTGCAGATCCGTTCTGGATAAGTTTCTGCATGTGCGTTTTTGGCGTGTTCCAGTTCGTTTTTGAAGCTTCCGGATGCATTCCAGAAGCTTTTTTTCTTTTTTTTTTCACTGTACTGTGGTCTGGTGCATGTTTGATGCATTCCAGTGCATTTCAGTGCATTTTTGATATATTTTACCACATTCCAGTACAGTTCAGTGCAGGAAAAATGCAGCATGTTTCTTTCTTTTCCTTTCTCAAGGTTCTTTTTTTTCTCTTTCTCTCTCTCTCTTTTTTAGCCTAGGTTCACATATGTGCAATATGGTAACCAGCGCGATTACATTACAGTGCCAATTCCCACATCGCATCTCTCCCGCAGGCAGTTCACACTGCCCTATGTAAACGGCAGATCGGTTCACAGTATCGCAGTGCAAACTGTGAACTCGCACATTAATCAGATCACATGGGGGGGAAAAAAGTCCCTGCTCTATTTTCGTGCAAATCCAATGCAAGTTCAGCCATACAACTGGATGATTGAATTCGCACTGCACAGACATCGCATGTGATCGGCACCTGCGGTGCGGGTGCGAATCACATGTGATGTCTGAGATCACACATATGTGAACCTAGGCTCAAACTGGAAAGCCCTGGAACCGACTGCACAGTTGTGAACTATGCCATTGGAAACCACATAACCTACTTTCCATGTGTTTTTCATGCAAAAAAAAACAAAAAACGCACTGGACTGCATGTGGTGTAAACTGGCCCTAAAGGACCCATGGTACACAGCATGCAAATATTGTCCTGTGCTCCCAGTGGTGTGAAGTGTATAAAAACATCTTAATGCTGGTGGTCTTGTTGTCTTCTCAGGATATTGGGCATCCTCAAACTGGAAACTATCAAAATAGAAAGAGAAAGGCGCAACGACCTAGCGCATTACCACAATAAAATGACATGCGTTTTTATCAATCACGTTTGTGAGTATATATTAAAAAGTTGTGGTAATGCGCTAGGTCAGCGCGGCATTCTCTTTCAAAAAGTCTCCTAAAGGACCCATGGGCATTAGATGGCAACCTTCCAATCCAGCTATTTTTGTCCAGCTCAGGAGAGGATCGAATACCTATGGGTTATCAGCAGACACTGCCAATCAGGGCTTCTAGGGGGGGAAAAGCAATCACATATTGTAAAATTCTGTGCAATTGCTTTTATTTTCACCTTGATGAGCTGAAACTGGAGGTGTCTCCAATGCACCTTCACTGCCCTTCTTCATAGGCCATACATGAAATATCACACAATACCTGGAGCTTAGATAGCAACTTGCCCATCTGATCACATTCCAATCTATCTTTATGCTGGCCACGCACATCAACATTTTAGACTTGATCAGAATTTTTCATTGTATTTTAGGTAATTGCTTTTTGTGTGCCATGCACATTTGCTTTTTTTTATTAGCTATAAATGATGAAACTGAGTTCATTTTCACACTATATTTGGTTGATTTTTTTATCTTCATGCTTTGAAAGCCTTTGAAAAAAGCTATGAAAGAAATTGGCTGGTTTTAGCACGCATGCTACACAACTGTTGGAAAATGTTCCACCATGATTGTCTTGTTTTCATGTCAACCTCAAAAATGTCCACACACTATTTGGTTTCCATAGACCGGTCACTGAAATAAGCAGATTATCAAACAATTTAATTGAAACACGGCAGCCACAATTGGGCTATTCATAGATCAGTTAATCTATTAGACAAGAATAAAATGCACCTGCTTATGAAATGATCACAGCTTGTCACCAGCAGATACACTCATAATATGCACTTAACATTTCAGGTCAGGGATATCTGAATGGCCACACAAGCCATCTCTGGCTAAAACAGAAAAAAGCTAGCATGCATCTCTATGGTAAGCCAAGGTTGCCTTGCATGTAGCACGAGGTTTAATGTTTCAGCCTACTTTACTGACCTGCCTTTGTACAGTTTTGGTCTCCATTTTTTTGTGTCTAAAGCTACCCATACATTACATTGCAAACAGGCCTAAATCGTTTTCTGAAAAAACATGCATGATCACATTGGAGAGGGCAGAAAGACATTCCTAGGGTCCAGTTACCTCGAAGAGAAAGTAATAGGCAGTCAAAATCAAACGTGACAGATGGATTCTTGTTCTGGGAAGAGTCACCCAGGGTATGACATCCATCCTGATAAGGACGGGTGCCCCAAGACGAATGCCTACTACACACTATGAGAAAAGCGATTGTAGGGTAATCTGTTAGTACACAGTTTTCGAGAGCCGATCATGACAGTTCATGACAAAATTTCCAAAGTGACAAACATCAAAATTTATCTTATACGATACCAGAACAAACTATTTTTGTTTAATCAGTACAGTATTTGACCGAAAAAAATCAGAAGACCCAGACCACACATGCTCAGAAAGGAAAGAATACATTACAATACAATACATTACATCACTTCCGAAGTTGTAGTCTGTTGTATGAGAATTTTTGTAACTTTAGTTAAGCTTATTGGTTTTTAATATGAGACTATCATAGTTACATAGTTACATAGTAGGTGAGGTCGAAAAAAAGACACAAGTCCATCAAGTCCAACCTATGTGTGATTATGTGTCAGTATTACATTATATATCCCTGTATGTTGCGGTCATTCAGGTGCTTATCTAATAGTTTCTTGAAGCTATCGATGCTCCCCGCTGAGACCACCGCCTGTGGAAGGGTATTCCACATCCTTGCCGCTCTTACAGTAAAGAACCCTTTACATAGTTTAAGGTTAAACCTCTTTTCCTCTAATTTTAATGAGTGGTAACGAGTCTTGTTAGACTCCCTTCTGCAAAAAAGTTGTATCCCTATTGTGGGGTCACCAGCATGGTATTTGTATATTGAAATCATATCCCCTCTCAAGCGTCTCTTCTCCAGAGGGAATACGTTTAGTGCTCACAACCTTTCTTCATAACTAAGATCCTCCAGACCCTTTAGCTTAATTGCTTTTTTGCCCTTCTTTGTACTCGCTCCATTTCCAATACATCCTTCCTGAGGACTGGTGCCCAGAACTGGACAGCATACTTAAGGTGCGGCCGGACCAGAGTCTTGTAGAGCGGGAGAATTATCATTTTATCTCTGGAATTAATCCCCTTTTTAATGCAAAAAAAAAATTATGTAAAAAAAAAACCAGAAGATCATTTATCCGATATTCTCATCATGTGTACGAGGCTTTAGGATTGTTTTCCTGGTGTGACCTGAGCAGGATTTATTATCATGTTATTTCTATGGGCACTATAAGGCTGCCTTTAGTTAGACCTTTTGTATCAATAACTGAAGATAGCTATATTGAGGCAATCTATTGTGCGCTCTTCTCTGACAGATTGCATGTTTTTAATCTTTAATATCTAGTCTTGGCAGCATCCTTCAGAAGCATATGGTTTTATCATCATGGGGGCTGAAAGACTACTACAAAATGCCATAGTCTCTGCAGAAATTTCATGTGGTAATTGAATACTACACGCACTGTCATCTGTTAATTATAGGGATCTCTAGCAGCAATAACTCTACTGTTGTGTAACGTGCTTTGATTACCTGGTAGTCAGCTTATAGCATTTATGTAGGCTGTGATAAGCCTGTCTGTACAGTACACTGATCAATGGAGTTGAAGTAGATGTACAGTAAGTTGGTTGTTCAGCTAAGCTAGCCACATAACATAGGAATGAAAAAGTTGTACTTGATGGATAGTCAAGGACAGGGATCTCCAAACTGTGGCCAGGGGACACCTCTGCTTTCCTTTATCCAGCCTTTGGGGCACGATTACTCCCACTGATACCAGTGATGAATGAATGAATGACTTGTATAGCGCTACCTATGCGAACTGAATCGCCTCAGGGCGCTTTTTGCTGCCGGTGTCCATCTGCAGTATAGCGCGGTCCTTGCCCCATGGGGTCCTGACACGCTTACAAACACATACAACATACACATATTTGGCCAATTTTTCGACAGGATCTAATTAACCTACCAGCATGTCTTTGGAGTGTGGGAGGAAACCGGAGTACCCAGAGGAAACCCATGCAGGCACAGGAAGAACATGCAAACTCCAGGCAGATGGTGTCGTGATCGGGATTTGAACCAGCGACCCTATTGCTGCTAGGTGAATGTGCTAACCACTACACCACTGTGCTGCCCCTAGTGTGATGGGACACTACTCCTTCCCTAATACTAAACATGGCTCACTATTCCTCCTATTGAAGCCAGGATATTTTCTACTCCCACTGGCCACAGTTCGGCCCCCTAAGGTCTGAACAATAGTAGAGCGTCCCTTTGTTTAGGAAGTTTGGAGACCCCTGGTCTAGAAGCTCACTCACCTTATCATGCACACAATAGAACCCCTATGAATCAACAGCAGGGTTTCTACTTATTTTGGTGTGCTGTTAAGCACTACTAAACTAAGGCTGGCCATACATTATACAATTTTCCTTTTCAAGTTGCTTTAGATTTACCTCCAACTATGTAGTGTAAATGCCAACCGCAAGTTCTCTTCTATCTGACAGGCCTGGTTTGATACTCCTGGGCTTTGTCAATACTACTGGGCTTTGTCAATACTACTGGGCTTTGTCAATACTGCTGGGCTTTGTCAATACTCATGGGCTTTGTCAATACTCCTGGCCATACTTGGTAATCTCACACAAGACGGATTCAAAATCGCATCCCCTGCCCCTCTCACGGAGGCTGTCTTTGTCATGATCTCATGGGATAGCGGAACTGTATATTGTATATGGTCCATTGGCTGTTGGTTTCTTTCTCCACAAGGGGACAAGTATACTTTTAGTTTTTTTTTTTTTTTTAATGCATTAGCTTTGACTTTGTAAATATGTGCCAGTGCACCCTTTTTAAAGCGGAGTTCCACCAAAAAATGCAACTTCCTCTTTAAGTGATGGTGACCCCCTGACATGCCACATTTGGCATGTCATTTTTTTTTGGGGGGGGGGGGGGGGGGGGGGCGCCCAGAGTAAGAATGACGACGCTGTGGAGAGGAGAGGGAGAGGAGCATGGCTTTGTACGTGTTATATGCCGATAAATAGGGTAATTCAATAAATCCAAGCTCTGCAAGCTGAGATAACATGCACTACATTGACGCATTCACACAATTTCACAGTAACCATGAGATAAACCAAAGTTCAGGAATATTCTTTTATTCCATTGTTTTGCAAATCTTTGTACACTACAAACTGTATGATTGAATCGGTTCTGATACTGCTGTTTTACTAACCTGACAGCTTATTATTTTAAATACGAAACCTTAATTTTGTTTGCAAATATTAAAGATTCTAACTACCAGCAAGAATAAGTCCTGACATTTAAAGAGCACCTGTCATTTCAGATCCATATAGACAGCGCCTGTTAGGGGGCATCCACTCACCTGCTGCCGCCACATCCCTCACCTTGTTGTGTCACTGCCGCATCACCAGCCGTCCTTTTAGGCCTCATGTACACTGCTGCTGGTAACAGACGTTCAGAGGCAGTTGGCTGCTTTTTTCAGCTGCCCCTGAACTCATCCAATGTTATCCTATGTGTACATGTACACAGGTTCGTTTATTGTCGTTTTTAGGCAGTTAAGTTTAGAGGCCTTTTTTGGAAAGCAAAAAAATCAGTTCAGACGCTGAGTTTAGAGGTATTTCAAGCGCCAAACGCGGCTAAATACGGTAACTCGCGTTTCGTTTACAGACGTTTTTTGTTTTTGGCTATTTTGAGAAAAAAAACAAATATTTATTTTTAAACGCTTCTAAACGTAAACGTGGCTAAACGCAGCATGTAAAACGGACATTTTAAATGCGGGTTACTATCTTTTAGGGGAGGTTGTAAAAACGTCCCGTGTACATTAAGCCTTAAAGTGAATGGGACTGTCGGTGAGTCAACAGCGGGTCAGAGGAGGAGCCGCTGCGGGACAGAGATGACAGTTGTTCTTTAAAAATTATGATTTAAATCAAGTCTTTTTACTAGTGTTTAAATCAATTATAAAATCGTGATTTAAATCAACTTGATTTAAATCAAATCCACCCTACCTGATATTATATGGCTTTGGTAAATCTAAAGGGAAATTGTACAAGAAATTGTATAATCTATGACCAGCCTAAAGAAGATCGCAGCACAGCACCGCACCACAGCATACCCAAGTTATAACATCAGCATTGAAATTGCAATACAAACAGCAGTTATATTTGACAATCCAATATAAAACTCACTTGGAAAATCTCCTTTTCTGCTGTGATTGCTGCCTATCTGTTGGCCAAACCTTTCCCCATCTTCCTGTATAGCCTGCATGCTTTGTAGCTTCTCCTCCACTCAGTCTTCTGGTTTACTTTGGATTACTTTGGATTTCTTGGCACTACATATCCCATAATACCTTGCTACCTGCAATTAGTGATGCATGGAGTGTTTCCTGTACTGACTCCACCTCTTGAAGCTCCTCCTCCCAGCACCTCTGTAGTTCAGGCAGCAGGCTCTGTGAAATGTGTGACACTGCAGTGCCTACCATCAAGGCATAGTGATCATGTGCCTCAGAATTCAAAGAAGACTGTGTGTGGGATTCTTCAGAGTGTAAGTTTTCAAACTTCAATATTTTAAAAATGAATAGGAGTAGGCTAGAAATAATTGAAATTCAATATATGACTTACACTGCGACCATAGATATACTTTGAAACAAACATAAATGAAAAAACAAAAGAGCCGTGGCAGAGAGGTCTATGTCACACCCCAATTCATTTGCTTTTACCGTGATTTTTGCCGCAATTTTGTTCAGGTCGCCAATGTAAAAGGCAGAAAAACGCCTGTAATCTGCCCCAAAAAAGCTCATGTTCTTTTTTGAGCTTAGGGCGTTTTGCTTTAGGTGACAAAACGCTCAGATGTGAACAGGTTCACATTGGAGCGACATGTCATGTGATTTGACAGGTCAAATCGCATGGCAAGTTGCATTTTATTGCTGGCAATGGTATTGTTCAAATCGGTGCGACGCAGTGCTGCACCAATTTGAAAAAGTAGCACATGCACTACTTTTGGCGATTTTGGGTACGACTTGAATAGACATCTGTACATGAAGCCCCTCAGATGTCTTCAAAGTCGCACCCGAAGTTGCACTGAGATGCAGCTTTGAAATTGTGCAATTTCAGATGAAGTCGCATGATTTCAAAGCCACATTCAATGTTAATGAGGGCTTAGGGCACTTTCACACTGGTTCGCCTATAAAACGTCTTTGTGTTAATGGAGCGTTTTGAGGTGCTTTTGGTGTGGTTGGCAACCCCACTGAAAGCAATGGAAGGCTGACAGTTCCCACAGCGGATTACAGACGCTGGCATGTAATTGTTCATGGAGATATTACCTGCAAATGATTGGCCATTGACAAAATGATTTGACAAAATTCCATGTGAGCGACCACGATTAGCTGCGGGAGCTGTCAGCCTCCCTTTGCTTTCACTGGGGCTGCCACCCACAGCTACCTGCCAGGAACCTTGTTGGGTCTCCAGCATGTAATCAGTAATGACCCTATTTACAAGTGTGAATGGGGCCTTAAGCTTCATAAACTGAACCAGCCTTAGAATATACAATAAGGCCTTATGCACACTGCACGTTATTCTATCCCTCCTAGATGTCTTGCCTACTGGCAGTGGCATTTTGGCAGAAAAAAACGCTTGATGCTTATAAACGCGTTTAGGTTCATCAAGCGTTTGGGCGCTAATTAATTTATTTGGCAAGAGTAATAATTTATTTTGGCCTCTGAAATGATTTAATGCTCAAGTGGTAAACACGCCTAGCATAAGGCCTAGTCACATCTATGCGTTTTTTGGTGCTTTTTGCAGAAACGCACTACAGTTCATTTAACATGGTTTCCTATGGGACATGTTCACATCTATGCTTATTTAAGCCGCTGCATTTTTGGACAAAATCAGGGACTTTAGTAAACGCAAAACAGTGCTTTTTTGGTTCAATAGACTTCAATGGAGGAGCTGCAGGAAACTGTAGTGCGTTTTTTCCTCAATTGTGCTGCGATTTTTCAGCGATTTACGTTTTTAATCTGTCTAACAACAAATTAGCCAAAAAAGCATAAGAATGTAAAACGCGTAACGCATCAATACAATCGTGAAAAAAACATCAAAAACACATGTGCAAAAAAGTAAAACGCACTGCAAAAAGCACTGCAGAAAAGATCAAATGCAAAACTGCATAGGTGTGAACCAAGCCTAAATGCGCATTTCACACGTCAAGTGTTTTTTCTCCTACGGGCCCTGGCAGTGGGTTTTTTTTTCTGCCTCTAAACTCACCCAAAACCTGCAGGGGCTTTTAGAGGCAGAAAGGAAAAAAAACACACTGGTTGCCCCTAGGAGCATCTGAAAAAACATGCAGTGTGTATGAGGCCTAACCCCTTCCCACCTGCGCTATAGCCGAATGACGGCTGCAGTGCAGACTTACTTTGCCAGGAGGGCGTCTATTGATGTCCTCCCGTGATCATGCTTCCTGACTCAGCTGATCATAGATCGGGGTAAAGGGCCAATCACAGCCGCCCTTTACCACATGATCAGCTGTGTCCAATGACAGCTGATCATGGATGTCAACGCAAACCGGTTATTGGCTTTTCTTTCCTTATGCTGAGAGCGTGAGGGGAGGAGAGCCGATAACCAGGTTTTGTTAAAGGGACATCGGCACTGATTATCAATGTCCTGATTATCAGTGCTGTTCCAACAAATCCCACCAGTGCTGCCAATCAGTGCCCACCTTTGCTGCCAATCAGTGCCCACCAATGCTGCATCAGTGCTGCCTATCAGTGTCACCCATCAATGCCATCCATCAGTCCCACCTATCAGAGCTCATCAGTGCCACCTATCAGAGCTCATCAGTGCTACCCATCAGCGCAGCCTATCAGTGCAGCCTCATCAGTGCCACCTATCAGTGTCCATCAGTGTCACTTGATCAGTGCCCATCAGCGCAGCCCATCAGTGCCCACCAGTGCCGCCTCATTTGTGCCACCTATCAGTGTCACTTGATCAGTGCAGCCTATCAGTGCAGCCTCATCAGTGCCACCTATCAGTGTCCATCAGTGTCACTTGATCAGTGCCCATCAGCGCAGCCTATCAGTGCAGACTCATCAGTGCCACCTATCAGTGTCCATCAGTGTTACTTGATCAGTGCCCATCAGCGCAGCCTATCAGTGCAGCCTCATCAGTGCCACCTATCAGTGTCCATCAGTGTCACTTGATCAGCGCAGCCTATCAGTGCAGCCTCATCAGTGCCACCTATCAGTGTCCATCAGTGTCACTTGATCAGTGCCCACCAGCGCAGCCTATCAGTGCAGACTCAGCGAGCATCAGTGATGGAGAAAAATTACATGTTTGCAAAATTTTATAACAAACTATGAAATTTTTTATTTTTTTTGTATTTTCGGTCTTTTTTTTGTTTGTTTAGCAAATAATAAAAACCCAGTGGTGATTAAGTACCACCAAAAGAAAGCTCTATTTGTCTAAAAAAAATGATAGAAATTTCATTTGAATATAGCGTTGCATGACCGCGCAATTGTCATTCAAAGTGCGACATCGCTGAAAGCTAAAGTTGGCATGGCAGGAAGAGGGTGAAAGTGCCCAGTAGGCAAGTAGCTAAGGAGGTAAGTGGTGGGCAGCTGGGAGCAGAAGGTCGCAATCAGTTTATCAACTTTGATGCACCTAAAGTGGAAATCCCGAGGCCACGGGACAAGGGTATATTTTTTAGCAGCTTTTCATTTTAAAGCAAAAATGGAACTTCTTGTCTGACATTCAGCAGGCTTCTAGTTTTCACTGATGTTTGCTTTCCTAATTAGTGTGAAATGACCTGTCAACCTTTGACCTTCATGTTACCTGTGACCTAGATAAAATGTACAACCATTCCTGGAGAGATAATGCCCTGTTTACTTAACATGTGTCACTGGCTGTCCTTCCTGTTGTTTGACAGAACCTCGCTGTTTGAGGGCCACACTTCTGACATGCAGAGTTCACGTGTGTTTTCATCATCTTACAAATGTCCTGGTAACATTTACAAAGCTACCTTTCATTTACATCAGCTATTATGTACTTAGTAGTTACAATTCAAAACAAGCTGATTGGAGCAGAGTGGGCGGATTACATGTTTCTGCAGAGTGGACACAAAGAGAGCCCACTCTACTCTATGGGCGGCTAGAATTAAATGGAGTCCATTTACCTCTGATCTGCTTTGCCTAAATGGAAGAGGACGGGGTCTGTTTCATTTTTAGCAAGCCTGATTGGACCCGGAGGTAGGCGAGTGTAAACGGACACAAGTCCACCTACACCCCTCGGTCCATAGGGATGAATGAACCTTCTGGTCGGGTCCACCTGAAAATCTGACAGATGGACCTGATCAGAACACCTCTCTAAAAGGGGCCTAATGCCTGGTGAACATGATGAGATTATCAGACGAATGATCGTCTGTTTTTTGTTTTTGCAATCCAATCTCATATTGAAAATGAAGAGTTTACTAACGTTACGAAAATCCTCGTACGACAGAATAAAAATTCGTAAGTGATGCATTGTGTTGTAGTGTATTTGTATTGTATTTTTGAACGACCGCTGTACTGATTATACGAAAATCGTTTAAATGAGAAAAATGTCCTTGCTTGTTCGATCGGATAATATCAGATGAACTGTCTTAATCGGCTCTCAAAAGCTGGGTACTAACGATCACATTATCGTACAATCGCTTTGTACAGTTTTCTGATCGCGTGTACGGGCCATTAGGCGTAAAGAGAATCTGTAGAATGTCAGTGTTGGATCTGTAGAATGCCAGCACAGTATGTACGTTTTCAACAGATCTCATCCAATCTGCCAAGACGGATAGCAGACATATTGCCATACGTCTGTCCTGAGCGGATCGGATGGCAGACAGGTGTCAGCGGACACATCTCCGCTGACATCTGCCTGCCCATAGGAGTCAATGGATGGCCCGCTCAGATCTGAAAAACGGACAGGCGGATCCGAGCGGCTTATCGTGTGAGAAAGGGGCCTTAGGCCTCATGTACACTGCTGCTGGTAAACAGATGTTTAGGAGCAGTTGGGCTTTTTTTTCAGCTTTTTTTTCAGCTGCCCCTGAACTCTCCTCTATATTATCTTATCAGTACATGTACACAGGGTCGTTTATAGTCTTTTCTAGGCTGTTGAGTTTAGAAGCATTTTTTGTAAAGCAAAAAAATTCGTTCAGGACGATGTTCAGAGGCATTTGAAAAGCCAAATGCATTTGAAAGGCCAGGTGTTTTTCATTTTTGACAATTTTGGAAAAAAAAAAACTTCTAAACGCAAACGCGGCATGTGAACGCAGCAAAACGGACGTTTTTAAACATCAGTTACTATTTGCCAAGGTGGATCGTTCAGGAGAAGTTATAAAATGTCCCATGTACATTAAGCCTTAGTCAGAACCTTAACACATAGTGTGCGCTAAAAAGAAATAAAATGTGTATTTTTGTACAGCGTACAGCGTTTCAACGTGCTGCAGTGTATTATAACATGCTGCAGAGCATAACAATAACATACCATATGCTGTGAGTGAGCCCTCAAAGTAAGTTCTGCTTATGCATCTTTCATCATAAGCTCAGTTTTCGTGTTTACTTTAAGCCTCCATTCACATGGAATGCAGCTTTGAAATTGCGCTACTTTAGTGCGATTTCAAAGCTGCCAGTCAGTGCGATTTCATGTGCAGCTTGCGGACATCTGTGCAATTTCATGCAAAGATGTTGATGCAAGTCACGCATGAAAGCGCCAAAAATAGTGCAGGAACCCTTTTCGTAATCACGGCGATATGAACAGCTCCATTGCCGGCAATGGGATGCAACTTGTATTGCGATTTGGAACTCTCAAAAGGCATGATAAATTGCACCCATGTGAAGGGGGGGCTTAGTAATATATTCCTAAGAGCCCTTGCACACTGGGGCGGTTTGCAGGCGCTATTGCGCTAATAATAGCGCCTGCAAACCCCCCTGAAAGTGCCGCTGCTGTCATCCCAGTGTGAAAGCCCTGAGGGCTTGCACACTGGAGCGATGCGTTGGTAGGACGGTAAAAAAAGTCCTGCCAGCAGCATCTTCGGAGCGGTGAAGGAGCGGTGTGTATACCGCTCCTTCACTGCTCCTGCCCATTGAAATTAATGGGACGGCGCGGCCATACCGCCGGCAATGCGCCTCTGCAGAGGCACTTTGCGGTGGTATTTAACCCTTTCTCGGCCGCTAGCGGGGGGTAAAACCGCCCCGCTAGCGGCCGCATACCGACGGTAAAACGCCGCTAATAATAGCGGCGTTTTACCGCCGACGGCGCCCCCGCCCCAGTGTGCAAGGACTCTAACAGAAGACATACAGCATTTGTTCTCATTTGGTCCACTACAACCTGCTATCTCAGCTGCAGTTTCTTAGCAGGGGTGGAGTAGATCTTTCTGATCTGAGGATGAAGGTTCATGGACTATGAAACACAGACTGTCTCCTGGGTCTTTCCATATCTGAAATACCATTATCATCATGTTCCTGAAAGAAAAGGACAGGAAAGTCTGTGTACATCCTGTAGAATGTACTTAGCATTCCTATACCAATGATAATGTAAAATGTTAAGAGGCTTGCTACAATTTCCCTTACGTAAAACATTGATATCCTTCACTAATATGGTGTATTCATACCATATATTGCATTTTATAATCTTAACTTTCTATAGTGTGTCACAAAATGGAATGTCACTCTAAGAATATGTTACCCCAACATTTCAAATTCCCGATATGTGTTTGTTGCAATGTAGTCGACTAAAATACGACTTAAACCTAAAAAATTCAGATGACTAAAATACTACTAAAACAATTCAGATGACTAAAATACGACCAAAATGGCATTTTAGTCAAAAGACTATAACTAAATCATAATTTAACGTCAAAATTAACACTGGTTATATATCACAATGGCTAAATCTGTGTCTGTAGTGCATGTTCAAACCTTAATACCATAAACAATAACATGTTATTAGATTTTTACTCCAGGAGTATATATATATATATAATGAGTTTGGAAATTCTATAGAAATGCTTAAATAATGCATTACAATTTAAATAAACCCATTAGATTTTAGTCAACTAAAATGTTCTAGAGATTTTAGTTGACTATGGCTGGCCATAGACGGTGCAAATTTTTTTTCGCACAATTCCCCCATCAACACAGACAGTGTTTACAGGGAGATCA
Source organism: Lithobates clamitans (assembly GCA_037952925.1). Taxonomy (NCBI): domain Eukaryota; kingdom Metazoa; phylum Chordata; class Amphibia; order Anura; family Ranidae; genus Lithobates; species Lithobates clamitans. The sequence continues at coordinate 2,287,662 of JBBGZY010000061.1, forward strand.
CTCCTGCCGAGACATTGGGGGTCATTTACTAATGTAATGTTGTTCAGAGCTTTACAATGTTAGGGCAGACAGTACAGTTACAATACAATTCAATACAGGAGAAATCAGAGGGTCCTGCTCATTAGAGCTTACAATCTAAAAGGGAGGGTCAAGTGATACAAAAGGTAATAACTGTAGGGGGTGAGCTGATGAAGAAAATAAAAGTACAGTTGTTAGGTGGAGGCAGGATAGGCTTCTCTAAAGAGAAACGTTTTTAGGGAATGCCTTAAAGTGGATAGAGTTGGAGATAGTTGCACAGATTGGGGTAGGGTATTCCAGAGGAGGGGAGAAGCTCGGGAGAAGTCCTGGAGGCGAGTATGGGAGGAGATAACAAGTGAACTAGAGAGCAGAAGGTCTTGAGAGGAACGGAGAGGACGATTTGGTTGGTATTTTGAGACTAGTTTAGTGATGTAGCTGGGGGCCAAGTTGTGGATGGCTTCGTAAGTTATTTTTAGTAAAAAATAAAATGGCATTTTAGTCAAAAGACTTTGACTAAAGCTAAAGTGAAATTTGATGTCAAAATTAACACTGGTCTGCTGAACCATGTACTTGTGTTAAAAAAAAAATCCTGTTCTCTTTGTGTTGCTTCCTTTGTGTGCAATGGCTGGTGTTCCTACTAGTCCCTCTGCTCTCCTGCTCAAACTGACCGCGCTAGGCATGAGAGCAAATCCATCTCAGTGTGGTCAGTTTTTTGGCTGTGCTGGGAGAACAACCTGCCTGTCCTCCGATAGTCAGACTTCCACTGACATGCTCTCCCTGCACTGCGATTGACTGGAAAGATAAGTGTACTGCTGTTTCTCCACCCCCTTTTCCAAGCCCTTAATCAGCCGAGAACAGGATTATGTGTTCACTTATATATAGTTTTAAAAAATGATAAGAATAATTATGTAGGCATTCCAGAGATTCCTTATCCTCTGGAATTCCCTACCCTTACTTTATGGCTGTCTGCTACTCTGTCCCCCTTTAGGTGATCCCTGAAAACTAATCTCTTCAGGGAAGCCAATCATGCCTTATTCTAAAAACTGAACTTTTACTTCCTCCATCAACTCAACCTCACATGGTGTGTTTTGCATCACTTGCCCCTCCCTTTTAAATTGTAAGCTCTCACGAGCAGGACCCTCCTAACTAATGCTAAGCTCAGGTGTGTTCAGACTAGGGTTGCCACCTCTTCCCTTTGAAACTGAACACATATGAATTACACAGGTTCCGTGGCTGATTAAGGTAGTAATTAAACTCACTTGTTGCTTTATCTGCATCAAATTAGCCTCAGAACCTGTGTAATTCATATGTGTTCGGGTTTAAAGGGATGAGGTGCCAACACTAGTTCAGACACAGGTCTGAAAGTGGGTGTAAAGGCAGAAGGTTTTTTTATCTTAATGCATTCTGTGCATAAAGATAAAAAGCCTTCTGTGTGTATCAGCCCCCCTCAGCCCCCTCTAATACTTACCTGAGCCCATCTTGATCCAGCGATGTTACACGAGAGACTCAGCTGTCTGGGACTCTCCCTCCTCATTTGCTGAGACAGCAGTGAAGCGCCATTGGCTCCCGCTGCTGTCAAATAATGTCAGTGAGCCATTGAGGAGAGAGAGGGGTGGGGCCGGGCAGAGGCTCTGCTTCTTAATGGACACAGGGAGCTGCAGCTCGGGTGCCCCCATAACAAGCTGCTTGCTGTGAGGGCAGGAGGGAGGGTCAAGGAGTGCTGGCGAGGGACCCGAGAAGAGGAGGATTGGGGCTGCTCTGTGCAAAACCAGTGCACAGGGCAGGTACGTAAGTATAACATGTTTGCTTTTTTCATCCAAAAAAAAACGAGACTTTAGAATCACTTTAATGAGGCTGCTTGTGCAAGGTAATAAGCAGCGCACCTGAGGAAGAGCCGGAAGGCTTGAAACTGTTGTGCATGTCAGAAGATGTTTGTTACAAATAAAAAAAGTAACTACTGAGCAAGAAGTTTTTGGGAGTGCGGTGACTCATTGGAATGGTCTATATATAACTCCTCTATAATAATAATAGATGCTAAATGCACCTGTACATCCTTTGAGTCAAAACTAAAGATGATTTGCTAATTATTTTAGTGCAGAAAACTTGCAAAAAGTAAGTAAAATAGTAATTGGTTTTTCACATTTTGCTTGGAATTGAATTGGAAAGGTGTTATGATGGAGTTATTTCAGGTGTTTTGCTGTGCATATATAAAAGACACTCCCTTACACTGCTATTAAAACAAAAAGCTTGTAAATTTCTATGGATTACAGGCATGTCTACACTTGTGAGGACTTAGGATGTAGATTGCTACTTTGAGTATTTTCCCTTTCTTTAAATACTTAGGCCGGGTTCACACTGGTGCACTGAATATTAAGCATTGTCCCATTGACTTCTCCTAGATAACGCTTTTCTGAAAGTGCACCAAAATTCCTCCATACCGCATCTTTGGTGAACTTTCAGAAAATGCCACAAAAACGTGCAAACTAATCGAAGTCAATGTGACCGCGGCTAAAAACATAATACACCCAGTGTGAATCTGGCCTTAGTGAAAAACTTTAGGCTGGGCCCACACTTATGCGAAATGGATGTGGCTTTCGCCGCATCCAATTTGCACAGCAGGAGATTGTGACTGGCTCTCTATGGACCTGGTTCACATAACTCTGCAGTGGCTGCGGTGTGAATTGCACAGGTGCCCTGTGCGTCTTTTGGTCCTGAAATCAGACTTGAAGCGGTCAATGGAGACGCACCAAATCCTGCTGTGAGCCGCTGCGTGGTGTAGTGTGAACCCAGCCTTACACTAAGGCCCCTTTCACACTGGGGCGGTAGGGGGCGTCGGCGGTAAAACAGCTCTATATTTAGCGTTGTTTTACCGCGGTATTCGGCCGCTAGCGGTGCGGGTTTAACCCCCCACTGGCGGCCAAAAAAGGGTTAAAACCCCTCGTATAGCGCGGCTATAGCCGCGGTATTACCGCGGCATAGCCGCGCTGTCCCATTGATTTCAATGGGCAGGAGCGGTGAAGGAGCTGTGAATACACCGCTCCTTCACCGCTTCAAAGAAGCGGCTGACAGGAGATTTTTTCTTCTCCTGTCAGCGCACCGCTTCAGTGTGAAAGCCCTCGGGCTTTCACACTGAACAAACAGCGGAGGCTGTTTAGGGGCGGTTTGCAGGCGCTATTTTTAGCGCAATAACGCCTGCAAATCGCCCCAGTGTGAAAGGGGTATGGCCTAATCTCTTGGAAATTATAGTGAAAGACATGTAAAAAGTCAATTTGACCAGTTGACTATGACCCCAGTGTTAGCTGGGGGTTCAGCTGCTTTTCGCAGACATGACAACTGCCTCCTGATTGGTCCTCTGGGTTCATTTATCCTCTAGCATCAACCAAATTGTAACTTTCAGCAGCTTGGTCTAGTCAGCCTAATCAGAACTAATTCCTAATTGGTTTTCTGTAACTTCACACAGCACATTGCATTGTTATATAAAGACCTTTGTATCTTATGGGATCGTAATTCTTTAGGAGGGCAGTTCTGAACAAAGCTGCAACTGGCAGTTGGATTCCTTTAAAATAGTAACAGTTGACCCAAGAAACCTGTCCGTGTGTCTTGTAGATAGAAGTCCACATCTCCCTTTTAATTATAATTAATGTAATGTGTTCATAGATTTACTGAAGCAATGTTAATGAGACTTCCCTTCCAATCCATCACACAGTGGAATTCAGCGACAATACAGTATATAATCTCGCTGGTGCAGAGCTTATGAAGGTTGCATTAGCCTGGGAAAATGCAAACTACGAGAGGCAGCTCCCAGTGTCTATCCCATAGAGGGCTTGGTTCCCATTATCTTCTTTTTATCACAGCTGGCACTACTTCTTTAAACTTTTCACAGTGAATCAGAGGTGCAGGCTTTTTATAAAGTTTTTATTTTTATTTTTTTAACCAGAAGCCTTTTTATTTCTCAGAAAGTAAAAGAACACAGACTTGGCTTCACCCACTGGTCTGGAAATAGGGCAGCTGCGTGTACTGACTCCAGTGCTGTAAAAACACACAAGAACAGGGTGAGAGGTTGATATGATGCTTTGACGTTGCCTGCCGCCCAAACTCAGCACCAGTCTACTTAGACTTTCAACTTTCAGCAAAAGTTCTGGCTTGTATGAAAGAGGACTTTTGTCCTAGTGCATGTAAATAGTGGTGCTCTGGTAGGTGCATTAAGGTGATACCTAAAATGGCACTGCAACGGTTTTTTGCTTGGAAGGTAAAAACCACACACTAGCGCCACACACAGGTCTAAGTCTGGCCTACAAGTTATTTGGCATAACATACCTTTCAGTAGTAACACGCAATCCAACATGCTTGTGAAATCAGGCCATAGAAGCACTGACTACTAAAGAAATACAGTAAAACCTTGGACTGAGTAACTTGGTTTGAGAGCGTTTTGCAAGACAATCAACATTTTTTTATATAGTTTGACTTGATATACAAGCGATGTCTTGATATACAAGTAGCGTCATGTCACAACTGAGTATAAAAGAGAAGAGAGGCGCCTCTAATGCCCCGTACACACGGTCGGATTTTCCGACAGAAAATGTGCGATCGGAGCGTGTTGTCAGGAAATTCCGACCGTGTGTGGGCTCCATCGGACTTTTTACATCGGATTTTCCAACACACAAAGTTTGAGAGCAGGCTATAAAATTTTCCGACAACAAAATCCGTTGTCGGAATTTCTGATCGTGTGTACACAAATCCGACGCACAAAGTGCCACGCATGCTCAGAATAAATAAAGAGATGAAAGCTATTGGCTACTGCCCCGTTTATAGTCCCGACGTACGTGTTTTACGTCACCGCGTTCAGAATGATCTGATTTTCCGACACCTTTGTGTGACTGTGTGTATGCAAGACAAGTTTGAGCCAACATCCGTCGGAAAAAATCCATGGATTTTGTTGTTGGAATGTCCGATCAATGTCCGACCCTGTGTACGGGGCATAAGTGTTCTCTTTTTTACTCTGTAGCTCCTGCTGGATTTTGCTTCTAACCCCCTTGTGGAGGCTTCCATTTGTGGATGGACATTTTATAGTTACACAACCTTTCACATTGCTATAATCTTTTTATATGAACTATAGACCGAAAGACTTCTGAATAAATGTTTGTGGAACAAATCATTTGAGTTTCTATTATTTCTTATGGGGAAATCGCTTTGATATACAAGTGTTTTGGATTACAAGCATGTTTCTGGAACAAATTTTGCTCGTAATCCAAGGTTTTACTGTATTCATACTTTTTGCTGCAGTCTGTTTCTAGAGGTCGTACATGCACTAGTGTATATGCAGCCGATATAATGCATCTTGTTAAAGAGACAGTATTATTATATTTATTATTATACAGGATTTATATAGCGCCAGCAGTTTGCGCAGCGCTTTACAACATGGGGGCAGACATTACAGTTACAATACAATTCAATACAGGAGGGATACGAGGGCCCTGCTTGTTGGAGCTTACAATTTAGAAGATAGGATATTGATAGCACATATTTTAAACTATTTTTTCACTGATTACTGTAAAGTAATATGTGACTTCCAAATTCTACCTTTGGATATTGTACAGAGGAGTTAGAACCTCTGTCATATTTATATTGCTGTCTGTGTCCTCATTTGGGATATTACTTTTAAAGTGGTTCTAAAGCCTTGAGGTTTTTCACCTTAATGCATTCTATGCATTAAAACAAAAGTAAACCCATTGATTTAAAAGTTTAAAAAAACAGTTAAATTCCCAGCATGTGCTGGGAATGTGACTGTCACATTGATTGTGCTCTCAGCCAAACTGTCAAACCAGCCAATGGCATGTGTCATAACTGATCACATGTGCAGCATCACGGCACTTGATGATTAAACAGAGGCCAAGATGGCAGCTTCCTTGACTGAAAATGATAGGAGGGTTTACTTCCACTTTATAGTGAAAAACCCTCTGTGCTGCTGCTTCCCCCAGACCTCCCTTTTTACTTACCTAAGCCTGATCCTAACCAGCGATGTGCACGAGTGCAGCGGCTGTCTCTTTCCTCATTGGACAGACATAGCAGCAGGAGCCGTTGGCTGGCTCCCGCTGCTGTCAATCAAATCCGGTGACACGGGAGTGGGGGGGGGAGTCCCACTGTCTGTGTCAATGGATGCAGCAGCGGGACTCGGGGGTGAGCCCGCATGGGTGTGTGTGTGTGGGGGGGGAGTTGTTGGGTTTGGGGTGGTGTTTTTTTTTCTTCCCTTCCTGTATTTGTTTGGAGAAAATTTGGGAGCTACAGGTATATTAAGGGACAGAGTAAAGGATTTGTGATATGCAAACTCAAGGAGTATTACATGTATTTGTTGAATGTGAAAGTAATGTAATGTTATGTAATGCAAACATCCCAAGCTGCAAAAATTCATTTCAGGGAGGAGGTAAACTAATTTCAGGGAGGAGGTGCTCCACTGGGTGGCAGTGGATGGTGTGAGTAGTTTTTTTATTGTTAATAATTGATATTTTTACAATTTAATTTGTTTTTAATTTTTTTTCACAATTCTTTTTGGGGGGAGGGGGTTGGGGCAGTCGACAGCGTTGGTAGGGCAGGGGAGAGTGGTGTCAGTAGTTTTTTATTTTATTTTTTTACACTTTTTTATTTTTTAGAATTTTTTTACAATATTTTTTTTATATTTTTTGGGGGGCTTTGGTGAGATGTCAGGGGCCTAAACAGACACACACAGTTGATCCCCACCGCATCGATCATTCCTGGGAGATCGGGAGGCGTTTGCAGGTGTGCAGGAGCCGCTGCAGAAATGCGGGAGACTCCCGCACCTCGCAGGAGAATTGGGATGTCTGTGTAATGTATTTTCTATGGAAAACTAATAAAACAGAATAAAAAAAAAAGATTGCACAGAGCAGATTAGTATAGGCTTATATGTGTATTATTTATATAAAAAAAAAAACAAAGGTTTACAACCACTTTAAGCTGGCCAAAGATAGGTAGCATTTAGAACGAAAATTCTTAGGAAAAGAATGTTCTAATGCCGCGTACACACAAGCGGAATTTCCGTCTGAAAAATCTTGGATGGTTTGTCCAACGGAATTCCGCTCAAGCTTGCCTTGCATACACATGGTCACACAAAAGTTCTCTGAACTTTCGGCCGTCAAGAACGCGGTGATGTACAACACTACCACGAGCCGAGAAAATGAAGTTCAATGCTTCCGAGCATGCGTCAAATTGTTTCCGAGCATGCGTAGGAATTGGTACAGACTATTGGAATTTCCGATCGGAACTTTAGAGAAATAGAGAACCTGCTCTCAATCTTTTGCTGGCAGGAATTCTGCCAGCAAAAGTCCGATGGAGCATACACATGGTCGGAATTTCCGACCAAAAGCTCACATTTGACTTTTGCTGGCGGAATTTCCGATCGTCTGTACGGGACATATGAATGCTTGCTCTTCTAATCATTAAAGGGTCAAATTGTTCATTTTTGACTAAAGTGAAGATAAAATTTGAAGGAGCGGGTTGGAAATTTTTTCTCAAATTTCCAACAGCGTATGTGGTTTTCATTTGGTAAAGTCCATTCATTCCAAAATCAAATGTTAACAGCAAACAAAATCTTTTGAACAATGAATGAATGTTCTGAGAATTTTTGTACAAATTTTCCTAAGGCCCCTTTCACACGATCGGACCGTTCAGGTCCGCCTGTCAGTTTTGACGGCGGACCTGAACGGGCGCTCCATGTTAGCCTATGGAGCGACGGATGTCAGCGGAGACATGTCCGCTGACATCCGACTCCGTCCGATCCGCTAAAAGCAGACAGATGGCCCTACGTCCGGATCCGTCGCTGGCGGATCGGATCAGATGAAATCTGATAAAAAAGGACATGCTGTCCGTTTTCATCCAATCTCCCCATAGGCAGCAGCGGCGCCTGACAAGCCCCTCCCTGCTCAGTGAGCAGAGAGGGACCTGTCATCCGCCGGCTCAGCGGAGATCAATGGAGAGATCTCCCGCTGAGCCGGCGGACCGAGGCGGGCTCCGTGGAAGCGGAGTCCGCCTCGTGTGAATGAGGCCTAAGACTTTTCCTAGGAAGTTTTGTTTGGAATTCTATCCATCTGCATAAAAAGGCAGCATGCATCAAAGCTACATGACTTTTGACCAGAATAGCTGCATACAGCCACTTGTAGACAGGCATGGCCATGCCAGGCTGTATTCCAGGTATATAGCAGTACTCACATAAACACAGGTATAGCATTTGGGCGTATGCAAAAGTAGTAATGTGTTTATGTGAGTACCATTTTATACCTGGAATACAGCAGCACACAGCCACTCATGTCTATGGGTGGTAGGCAGTACCTGGGATGCCCGGGTGGGATGAACAACTGGGATTTACATTGTATGGGATCACATACACATGTGTAATAGGCCTTTCTCATGCCACTGCCTTGCAGGGCTGTACATAAAAATGCTAACCACAGCATAGAACTGATTGCAAAAGTCTTCTTTAGAAGATCGATGAAGATGAAATATAAGTAAGAAGCAGAACCACATCATATAAACACAGTGTTGATGACACAATAGAAATAGGAGTCATCTTTATGCAATAGTTCATAAGATCAACCAACGACTTTCATAAACTACATGTTGCAAATGAAATAAATACAGAAATATAATAAAACCAGCGCTCTCTCGCCTGATGACGTCACTGAGAAATGCCTGGGGTAAAGAGGTCTGTCAGCCACAGTTAGTAAATGAAGCTATGAGACGGGGTCAAGTAACAAGCAGCATGGAGGAAAAGCTTTGTCAGAGGCTCTTAGACAAAACACAGACATTCCAGCCAGGAGGTAGAACCTGAATTATATGCTACAGTGCAGCTACCTCATGGGAGAAAATATGAATGCTTTTGCTGAAAAGCCAAAAATAACTATGAACCATACCTCACACCTCAACCTACATGAGGCTTGTATTCCTGTTTCTATGGGTTGCCATGCTAACCTAATTATTATATCTACACATCTCTTAATTATTTCTATTTTAGAATGATAACTGTATGTTTATAAACCTGGAAGGTACTGGATCAACCAAAAAGGGGCTTAACGCAAACATGACATTTCACACTCCCCTCCCCCAACTGCTTGGTATCCTCGAGTGACTTCCATCACTTTACAAGTCTGCATGAATAAATTCCTGACATGTCGCACAGCCACAGTAAAGGTTTAAAAGAAAAAAAAAGCTGTGCCTTTTACCATTAAAAAGTATTCAATAACCTTCTGTCAATTTAGTTTGCCTAGACTGAGATGATGTCACCAGCCTGTTTCAGGCAGGAGGAATACTTCCAGTCTCCTATTCCCCAGTGATCATCAGACTGCAACATTGTAACTGGGGTAAGCTGAAGTAGGAGGCTGATCTGTGATATCAGAGAACACTGCCAAGACCTACTAAAAGTCTTCACTTTTAAAATAACAAACGTATTATACTTGCCTGCTCTGTGCAGTGGCTTTGCCCCGATCTTCCTTTTCTCGGGTCCCCCGTCGGTGCTTCTGGCCCCTCCCTCCTGCCTACTACCCACCGCTGGCTCCCGAGCCACGGCTCTGCATGTCCATTCCAGCTGCTGCCTTAGCCAATGAGGAGTCAGAGTCCCCGGAGAGCCAAGATGGGGCTCATGTAAGTTTTGGGGGGGGGGGTTGCTGCACACAGAAGGTTTTAATGGTTAGAATGCATGACGGTAAAAACCCTTGAGCCTTTACAACCACTGTAAGATTTACGTCTCATTCTCACGAGTCCGCCTCAGTCCGCCAGCTCAGCGGGAGATCTCTCCGTTGATCTCCGCTGAGCCGGCAGATGGTCCCTCTCTGCTCTCTGAGCGGGGAGGGGCTTGTCAGACGCCGCTGCTGCCTATGGAGGGATCAGATGAAAACAGACAGCATGTCCGTTTTCATCAGATCTCATCCGATCCACCAGCGACAGATCTGGACGTAAGGCCATCCGTCTGCTTTTGTAGATCGGACCGGGTCAGATGTCAGCGGCCTTGTCTCCACTGACATCTGTCGCTCCATAGGCTAACATGGAGCGCCCATTCAGGTCCACCGTCAAAACTGACAGGCGGACCTGAACGGTCCGATCGTGTGAAAGGGGCCTTAAGTGACAGTGCCATACCATCTTAGTCAAGGAAGTAAATGGTGACACTGGATGATGCCTGAACAAATATGGTTTCATCCTTCTAGAAAGAGGGGCAGATGAATGCATTGTCAGGGAGAGTACTATGATCTCTGAGAAGTACTAGATACCAGTATACACATTACTTAAAATGGATGTTAGGGCAAAAATAAAAACATGCAGTGTATCTCTGCAATACATGCTACTTTCCCCGTAATTTATCCCTTTACAAATCCCGCAAATACAGAAAAATACCTGTTGGTCTGCCAAAAATGCAACCAACTCTTAAGTTCTGTTGGGGCTGACAACACACTTTTGTGAAACAAGCCATGTCAACCCTGCCTAGTTGTTGTCCTTTGCTAAACGCCTCAAGCCCCCTTGCTCTTAGATCTTTACAAGTAGACACTAATTACTCATGTAATTACACTAGATTCATAAAAAAAATAGCTACAGATTTCTTTAACTACTTGCTGTCCCATCCACAGTAATGTTGCTGTGGGCAGCCGGCACAGTCCGGCACAATCATGTACATCGCTGGCTAGTGGGCACTATGTCCACTGGACACAGCGGATTGTGTCTCCCGGTACCCAGCCTCCGTGAGCGGCCGGGGTATCAGGTGATGGATGTGATTACATGATCACAATATAAACATAACTATTATGATTGGGTTTTATTCATAACAGCTGTGCTTAGTATTGTGATGCTGTGATTGGCCCACAGCTATCACATGGTACCTGGGCCAGTCACAGCGCATGTACCATGTGATAGCTATAGGCCAATCACAGCGCACGATAGTAATCACAGGTCTTTTGAATGTAGCCCATTCATGACAGTTCAAAACACGGTGATCATCACTGTAACAGCAATCAAAGTGTAAAAAAAAAATCCCTGATCAAACCCCTCTCAACCCCTCCCAGAGTAGTACAGTGTGATAATGGTGACACTGAACTACTCTAACAAAAGTACGGTATGTAAAAAAAAAAGTTACTTTTTAAAAAAAAAATGTTTATAAAATTGAATATTAGTCAGTATCCCTGATCACCACCACACCAGTCAGGTGACAATGCTGTACTCCACTGGTGACATTATGTAGAAAAAAATTGTGAAAAAATTATTTTTTATTTAAATTTCTTCATTTTCCAAAAAATTTGACAAAAAAGTTACAACTTCACAGAATTTGCCATGCCTCTTACTAAATGCCCTGCGCTGTCTACTTTCCTAAAGGTGTCATTTGGGGAGTATTTGTACTGTCCTGGCATTTTAAGGGCCTCAAGAAATGAGACAGACCTCCAGTACATCGGGACTGATTAATTTTCAAATATACACTGTATTACCAAAAGTACTGAGACACCTGCCTTTACACGCACATGAAGTTTAATGGCATCCCAGTCTTCATCCGTAGGGTTCCATATTGAGTTGGCCCACCCTTTGCAGTTACAACAGCTTCAACTCTTCTGGGAAGGCTGTCCACAAGGTTGTGTCTATGGAAATGTTTGACCATTCTTCCAGAAGCGCCTTTGTGAGGTCAGGTCCTGATGTTGGACAAGAAGACCTGGCTCGCAGTCTCTGCTCCAATTCATCCCAAAGGTGCCAGCCATTGTCCCTGATTACTGCAACACTAGTCACTAGTGGTGCCAGACCAGTGCAGGCGGCAACAATGTTTCTGATCGCCAATACACCAGAACAATGCAGCCAGCAATACTGTTCCTGATCTCTTCCACACAAGTCCCAGTGTTACCAGACTAGTGTAAGCCAGCAACTGTGTTCCAGATCGCTGCCATGCCAATCCCAGTATCACCAGACCAATGCAAGCCAGCAAAAGAGTTTCTGATCACTGCCACATCTGTACAGTATCATGAGACCAGGCAAAGCCAACAACAGTGTTCCTGTATGCCATCACACCAGTTCTAGTGCCCCAGACCAATTCAAGCTAGCAACAGTGTTCTTGATCACCACCCCACCAGTCCTAGTGTCACCAGACAAGTGCAAGCCAGCAACAGTGTTCCTGATTAGTGCCACATCCCCACAGAGTCACAAGACCAGGGAAAGCCAGCAACAGTGTTCCAAATTGCCTGTGCAGCCATTAACAGATTTCCTGAGCAGTTCACCAAACCAGTGTATGACTTTAATGGTCTTCCTGATCACTGCCACACCAGTGACAGTGTCACCAGATCAGCGCAGCCAGCAACGCTTCCTAATCGCTAGCCACACCAGTGTTACCGGAGCCAGTGCAGCCATAAATGGTGTCCCTGATCATCGCCAAACTAGAGTAGCGTTGCCTTTGCTTGCTGCCTCTACTGACCTTGGTCTGTTTATTGACCCCATTTCTGCCTGCTGCCCAGACTGATCCTGTGCCTGCTTATTGAATGTCCCACTGACTACATTCCTCTAAGACACCAGTTCCAGCCATGCTCTGGACAGCTGAACTCCTGGAACCACAGGAACTCTTTAGTTTACCCTTTGCTCACGCTCCTGTACTTCCTGGCCACTGAACGTGGCATTTCTGTGAGCAGTTGAGTACCAGTAAACTAGGCTTGCTTGGCTAATAGGTATGAGCACTGCTATAGATGACGCTATGCTAAGCTATATTGCCTGACCACTTGTACAGAGGTAAGCATTACAGTACAATGTTTTATATACAATGTTGGTTGATTTTTGTGATACACAAGGAACAATGTCTGGTACATAATCTGCCAAGTCTCAGACACATGTGGTATCCTCATACTCAGAGAAATAGCAGAATGTGTTTTGGGGTGCAATTCTAAGCATGCCCATGCTGTGTGTGAGAAATATTAAATTGAAAACTTTGTGTAAAAAAAAAAAAAATCAATGCTTAACCATTTCTGTAGAAATATGGCTTCAGTGACATTACTTGGATGAAACCATTAGTTTTCATGTACATCCTGCCTACATTTACCGTGGCTGTGGGAAAATGCAAAAATCACACTGCAATTTTGCGTTTTCCAATGGCCGACGGTCAAAACGTTCCTCTCCTGAACGCGATTCTTCCGGTTTAGGAGAGGGGGGTTGAACCTCACCTAACCGCAGCAGCTCCTAAACTCTGCTAAAAGCCTATGTGCACATTGACACGTAGGATTTTAGCAGAGTTGAGTTTGGAGCTTTGGCAAAAAAACTGAAAAAGCTCCTAAACTCAAGTTTAGAGGCTGCCAGTGTAGGTGAAGCCTTACAGCTGTCTTACCATCTACTAATATCAGCCGTGAAGAATCTCTAATTGCACAGATGCAGACATGACAATGAAAAATGTATTAATTTCTATATAATTATATAATAATGTTCTTTTAGTGTCATTTTAAGATAAGGACAACTGTTCTGCCTACAAAATATTGGCAAAAGCCAGAAGCCTCTCTTTTTTCCCTCTTTACATTACATAATTATTCCCAGATGTAGTTGTACTTATGCCAGACTTTTGGGCCATTCGTATTTCAACAAGGAGAGCACTATCTGACTTCCCCCCAGTCTCCGAGGAGAGCAGACTTCTGTCTAAGGCCAGTGTTTTGACTATGACGGGATTCCTAATGGGTGATGGAGCCAAAATAGTCATTTTACCCTCATCCAGTCTATTCCCCTGCTATCCAGATGCAGGACTTTATTTCTGTTTAACTGTTGCACTTCCTGAGAGAAACTATTTGTGGTATGCATACAAATAAGCAGAAATAAAATAAAGAGAGTGCATTCCCTTGAACATAATTGAAATCATGAAAAGGCTAATTCTAGTGAGTAATATAAGGGGAAATTAAAGGAAATCTATGGTCACATCATGAACTTTGAGTTATAACGTCAGTATTGGAAAGGGTACACGCTATAAGAAAATTGGGAAAACGATCGTCCGGTTTTCCTCAATGTTGCATAGCAAGTCAAAACCAAGGATGGAAAAATGTACGAAAATTTTTATAAGATAAGGGCTTTTTTTTTGTTGCTTATGGTTTCTGATCATGGGCAGTCTTTCGTATCTGATTTTTCTCATACGAAAACAGTACACATTAAACGAAAAACATTAGTTCTGTTCATGTACGAGAAAAATGGCGGTGTTTTTCCCTTCGGAAATGTTTGTTTAAAAAATGTCTGAATCTAATGTTGAAAGTTGTGCACACACTATATGAAAATCAAAGATGGTGCCTCCTACGGATTTTTTTTCTGTTTTTCTGATAGAGTGTACCCACCTTCAAAAGAGGAGCTACAGTCTCCGATCAAAAAAAAAAAAAAAACACATTCTGACCTCGTACAAAGCACTTCATCTACTTTGCCTGCTGTTTGATATGTGTGTGCAATTTTTACTTGCCCAAATTGAGAAAGAGCTTCTCCTCAATAATTACTGGCGGCAGCCATTGCCTGAGTGGGCATCTGAAGCCAGCGCCCATATACTTCCTTGTTTTCGTGCGGTTGGCTACCCAACATGCACCTCCTATTCTCCTGCATGTGCACTGAATATACTGGGCGACGCTATGCCAGAAACTGAGAATGCCCGTAACTTCTGGGATTGATGACACTGATATCCCAAGAGTCAACAGGACATCCTTGATGTAGATTGGCACAGCAGAGTGGGCCTGACGTGGCTGCAATTTTAAATGAAAAAAAGGTACTTTAAAAAAAAATAAACAATAAGGCAATATCCAAACAGTGAACATTGAAGTATCAGTAATTAAATGGGACAAATTTGGTAAAGAGGGTAAAGCTCCACTTTAATAGCAATAGAAAAGATAATTATATATATGACAATCCGATATCTCCTTTAATGTTGCAAGTTCTGCCTGTCTGGAGTAGGAGTAGGCTAGAAATAATTGAAATACAGTGTGGACATGAATATATGATTTTTAGATTTTGACTATAGATATATCCTAAAACATAAAACATGATCATAAACAAAGAAAGCATCAAAATTTACAAGATGATATAATAAAAAATATGATCTACATATGGCATTTTATTCAGTACCCATGTATCTTGAGTTAATAATTTAGGGTTTACTGGTTTAAATTACTTTCATCATCATAATTATTATAGAGATATGCAAGTTAGCCATTAGTGGGAGTTCTCAGTGATTGGTGCAATTACTCTCTCAAAGCTGAAATGTCAAAATTACCCTTGCAGTGGGGTTCACCAGTACTGCAAGGGGTAAATGCTTGTTTTTACCCAGGGTACAGTTACAAAGCATTTTTACTTAACGTATCCCTCATTCTCCTCTGCAGTGCTCTGCTTGTTCCTCCAGCGCTCTGACTTGTGGACAGACCCTCGGCATCCTTCCTTATAGGGCAATATACTTGACAATATCAGGGTTTGACCGACGGATGGAGCGCCAAAGAGAAGCTGCTTTGGGGAATCGGTCACAAGCCAGAACGTTGGAGGGAGAAGTATAGCACCAGCACATAGGAGTGATCAGCAGTAAAGCACATTAAAGACGGTGGCTGCATACTATCTAACAGGATCAGCTACAGGGATTTTTCCTGTGTATTAGGGGTTGAGCAGGTCTCCTCCCAGATGTTTTAAATGTCAAGATAAGTTGTTAAAAATGTTTGTGAGTAGGGATAAGTCAAACTGCCCTGGGTTAGATTCAAGTAGGGTTTGATGCCAAACCAGAACCCAAACCCCACTGAAATCAATGGGAGCCGAATCTGTCAAATTAAAATGCTAATTTTCTGGGCTAATACAAAAACTAGCATGGGGTGTGGGAACTGCCCTGGGGAACATGTATCAATGCAAAAAAGTGTTTTTCAAAATTCCATTTGGCCAGGAGCAGTGGTTTTTTAAAATACATTTAAAAATCACAATTCCTTTCAATAACATGCCCATCTTTGCTTCAGCACCCAGACCCCCTCCAAGGGTCTTTTTTTGGGGGAAATTTTTTTGGGGAAAAATATGGAGGGGTCTGTGTACATTTTTTTTTGCTTGTAATTGTCACTTTTACTGTAGCACTTTCCACAGTAAGAAGGAATAAAAAAAAGTTGCCTTAGTCCCCCAGTAGAGATCCTTTTGAGTCTGGTATATATTTTAAGGGGGTACCACATGCAAAAAAAAAAAAAAAAAAGGGGGGGCGGTCGCCCAGGAAATCTGTGCCAGACCCTTAATCCAAGTATGCAGTCAGGATGGCCAAGAAGGTGGAGGGACAAGCGTGCACCCTCCTCCTCCTAAACCATACCAGGCTACATGCCCTCAACATGGAGGGTACTCCCTTCAGTTACCAAGCAGTGCCGGGTCAGTGCTTGGTAACTGAAGACCCCATCTGATCCCTAGGCCCCTTTCACACAGGGCGGACTCCTGCAGCGGATGACAGGTCCAGGACACAGCCTGCTGTTCTCTGTAGGGTGGTCGGATAAAACAGACTGCCTGTCCATTTCCATCGGACTATCATCCGATCAAATTCCGTCAGATGCATGGGGAATGATGACCATCCCTCTGTTTTTAGCCTACAGGACCGGATGTCAGCGGGTGTCAAAAGACACATGTCCATTGACATCCACTGCTTTAGAGAGAACAATGGATGGTCCGATCGGGTCCGCCTGAAAAACTAACAGGCGGATTTGATTGGTCCATCGGTGTGAAAGGGGCCTTAAGGAAGCAATGCAATGAAGAGGGAGCAGCTTCCAGCATGTTGCATTGCAGTCTTGCAGATGGGTATGCCCATTCCATTAATCTAGCAGTGGATGAGTCTATTGACTGACACCCCACAAATTTTCATCTAACCACTCATTCTAAAAGAAAGTGGGTAAACCATAGCCAGCTTCAGTCTACTGTGTCTAGTGTGAAATCTGACTCTATTCTCTTTACCTCAATTAAAACACATACATACACTTTCTCCCTTTCATTTCTGTAGACATGATGGGTAACGGACCCATCAGTCATTTTAGTATTAAAAAGGTCAGTACTCAGATTGACATCGCAGGGTCCCAAGAGGTTTTACAGCAGCTGCAGTCAAAGCTTTTTACGGTAAAGATTGTTCTTCTAATCATTAAAGAGAAAAGCTATTTTATCCATACCTGTTTTCCATTATCCAATTTTCTGAGATTAGAAAACATTCGTCACACATTTATCATGTTGCTTTGCTGGGAACCATAAAATGTCACTTTCTTTCATTTAAATCCTGTATAAGCTGGATTTTAGAAAAGAATGCCAGATAATGTAGAAAGCCTACGGAGACATGTTTTTCTAGCACACAGTAAGATGGCAAAGGCAGATGCAGAATCAAGCAAGTTTCACTAAATTAGATTAATTCATATAATTAATATGGATTGATTGATATACAGCCCTCATAGGGACTGTGTGCCGTCCGCAGTTGATTACTATTGAATGGGATTATGGCATAATGAGCACATAATGCAGTACTTAGACATACTTTGTTATGTGTCAAAACTCTAGAATAGAAGAAATATCATATTGGTCTAAATTAATTGAGGCACTAATTTTTTGATTTATGACTTCCATGCTCTTTTCAGCAGTACTCAACCTTTTCAAAACCAAAACTCCCAAATCGTCTGGAAAAAAATGATCTCATGTATGTTGTAATTATATATTTAAAGAATATAGTGGTCCAGATTTTAGTTTATACTCAATAAATCATTAATAGAGGCTTATATGATATTTATATATTCAGAATAAAAGTAATAAACTAAAAAATAACTGAAAGTCCTCCATCGATTATTCTCACAGGATCGATTCAAATCCTTTCAGAACCTACAATGGGAGTTTGGTGTTCCTTCCAGCAGATTTTTCCAGTACCTACAGATCCAACACTCCCTTTCAGTTCAGACCAGTTTGATTGAAGAGTTATCTCTACCCTGCTTAAAGATCTGTTGGTTTCTGTTGCAGGACTTATCTCCTCTCTTTATAAACTTCTACTGGATGGTTGGCTAGGTAGTCTTCCTCTACCTGGCAGGAAAGGATGGGAAAAAGATATTGGGATGCTCGATCAGGAGACCTGGCAAGCTGTCTTAGAACGGGTTCTAATGATGTCTTTCTCACCTTCATAAAGATTATCCCAGCTATGTGTTATACATAGGGTGTATAGAACTCCACAAAAGCTATTTCAGTAGCACAGCAGGGAAAGCCCAGACTGCCCGAGATGCAGCGAATCCCCAGCAGGCCTTTTACATATGCTTTAGAGATGCCCCAAATTGGTGCATTACTGGCAACTTATCAGTACCATTAACTGAGCATTCCAGACAGATTTGCATAATGACCCCCTGACATGTATATTGGGGTTTTTGGATGAGGAAACTTCACTCCACAGGTTAGGACTTCTATCACAAGATTATTATTTTTGGCACATAAATGTATCATATTGAAATGGCCAGTCTAATTTAAGAGTTATCTCTACCCCGCCTATAGATCTGTTGGCCTCTGTTGCAGACAAGAACGTATCTCGCCTCTTTATAAACTACCGCTGGATGGTTGGCTAGGCGATCTTCCCCAACCTGGCAGGAAGGGATATTGGGATCCTTGATGGGAAGACCTGGCAGGCCGTCTTAGAATAGGTTCTTATGGTGTCCCTCTCACCCTTGTAAAGATTATCCCAGTTATTTTTCATACATAAGGTGTATAGAACCCCACAAAACCTATTTCAGTGGCACCGCAGGGAAAGATCAGACTGCCCGAGATGCAGCGATTTCCCCGCGGACCTCTTACATATGCTTTGGAGATGCCCCAAGTTGGTGCATTACTGGCAACTTGTTATCAATACTATTAACCGAGCATTCCAGACACATTTGCATAATGACCCCCTGACATGTGTATTAGAGTTTTTGGATGAGGAAAACGTATCTTTGGCACGTAACTATATCAGATTAAAATATCACATTAAAATGGCTCTCTCATCTCCCGCCTTCATTTAAGGTTTGGCGTATGCATGTTATATCCACTCTGCTCAAAGAGAGACAAATTTTACATTAAAGGAGAAGTATGGTTTTGGCTTTTTTCCCATAATTATACTTACCTAGGTGGGTGCAGCATCGGTTTGATGCCTTATCTATCCCCCGGCATTTCTGCACTGAGAACCGAGCCATCGATCACCGCCAATGGCTCGGTTCTCTCGGTTCTCAGAGAGGAGAGCTGCTAACTGTCAATCAGCAGCTCTCCTGCTCTTCTCCTCCACGCTCACTGGTGGTGATATTCCCACAAATACTTTTAGTAAGTTTACAATAGAGCTATATTATTTCCCTATTTCCCCCACTGAGTGGTGGGAAAAGGGTGGCACATACTTGTTGAATACCAGCTTGATATTTTGGTTCACCATGTATTTCTGATACTTTTGTATTTTTCTTTATGTTGGCTTGGAATGTAGTTGCTGCTCATTGCCACAGTTTTATGGGAATGTAAAGCTGCTGCCTCTTTTGTGCTTTGTTTTTGTTTTTTCTTGCTTTTATATACCTACAAAACCTTTCATAAAAACTTTGATTAAAAAAAAAAAATTAACTGAAAGAGTTTTCAAACCTCCCAACATACTCAAGAATAAACACAAGCCCTTCATGTGTTACAAAAACGAATGCTGCTCCACGGCCTCCCAGCTTTTTTCCTTTTCAAATTTTTTTCCTTTTCAAACTCCCCATTTCTTAATCTCCCCGCTTTTTTTCCTTCTTGAATTTTCCCCCATTTCTACCATTCAATCGGTACAAAAATCACTGGGAACATGGTACATGGAGTCCAGGCATGGGGACATACCAGGTCTTTGTACTGCAGTCTATTACTTCTCAATAGGGACTGGGCAGCAATATCTTGAACCAGCCACAGACACAAAATCATCATTCTGCTGAAAATGATTTGATTAGTCTATAGATGGCCTTTCTCTGTGCAGAGGTTTGCACCTTAGATTTCTGTCTGTTTCGAAAACTGCATAATGTCGTAACAGTCAGCAGTAACAGAGTACAGTACTTGTATGGAGCTTTCTGAGAATTGGAAAATACTAGCTAGTAAATATTATGGAACAGATAAACACTTTCTGCAACAAAAAGGCAAAATTATTCCTATTCAGTAAGACTATCCATAGACATTAGACAATGTTCTGACAACACATGCAATTTTAAGTAAAAAAAAAAAATTGTTTTGGAAAGATCTTTCTTAGATAAATGCCACCAAAACATTTTATCCATATGTCATTTTGATGCATTCTTTATTTTTAAGAAAACATCAGAAAGCCAATGTAACCGAAACATAGCGTGCATTTGAGATGAAAACAGGTATTGACATCCATTGGGCTCTTATCCATCTCTACATGAACAATGCAAAAATAGGGCAGAATAGATCCCTAATATGCAATTTTAATGCATTACAGTTTTCCTCAATATTTAAGTTGACAAATAGAGAATACAAGGTGACATGATGGAACTATGAGGATGAAGGGGGGAAGGGTATATACTGATTGAACTAAGTATTAGATCAGAGGTCTCCAAACACTCTAAACAAAGGGCCAGTTTACTCTTCCTCAGAAAGAGAACAATGAAGGGCCACCCATGCTCAGACCCACGCAGCACTCAGTCCCCAATATTTACTCTTCCTCAAACTTTACGGGAGCCGGAACATGGGCATTAGAAGTAGAAAATGTCCCAACATCAGTGGGAGTAAACAATGCTCCATCTTTGGTGTCAGTGAGAGGAATTGTGCCCCATCGTTGGTGTCATTGGGTGAGAAGAATCATGCCCCATCATTGGTGTCACTGGGAGGAACTGTTCCCCATCTTTGATGTCATTGGGAGGAATTCTGCCCCTTTGTTGGTGTCAGTGGGGGGAATTATGCCCCATTGTTGGTATCAGAGGATGAATTATTGCCCCAAGGGCCGGATAAAAGCAAGCAATGGGTTGCAGTTTGGAGACCACTGGTATAGAGCAAGAATAAAAGGGAAAGTGCAGCGCAGGAGATAGGTAAGAGATAGCGGAAAGAAGGGACATACTAGATGGGGGTAGCCCAATTTCCATCATAGGATAGGGAAAGAGCTGGGAGATCAGGAATATGGGGGGGGGGGGGGGGGGAATACAAAAAACCTGCAAGGCAATCGCATATTGTGCTAGTATGCATCACATACTAGCACATTATGAAATGCTTACCTTAGAATGAAGCCCTGCAGTGGCGCCCGGTCACCGCTGAGGGAGCAGACATGTCCCCTCTGCATTTCTTCCAGGATTGCTGGCTACGGCATGTTCCGACAGAATACACCGGACCTGCAGAACGCATTCACCGCTGACGTCAGCGGCGGCATGCAGGGTCAATATTTCCTAAACCATGCAGGTTTATGAGATATTCTTTTTACCTACAGGTAAGCCTTATTCCTCCATAAAGGAGAAATCTATCCAGTAAAACCAGGTGGTTTGCTACCTGGTTTCTGTTACCTGGTTTCTGTTCGGTCCCCATAAGTTTTTTTTTTTGACAGACAATTAGGCTTCATGCACACGAGATGCCGGTGCAAACTGCTGAACACGTTTTAAAAAGCTGAAACTGGCGTTTAGAAACGCCCGTTTTGCTGCGTTTGCGTCTAGAAGTGTCTGCAGAACAGAGAATGACATTTTGCGTTCCTAGCACCAAGTAGCCCCGAGATATGGGGCCCCAAAGTCGGGTCGCAAAATGTCATTCTCTGCTGCAGTTTACCATCATATTTCTGTGTTTTCTGGTCCAAAAAAATAGGGTTCCTTTAAAAACACTTATAATCGCAAACGCGACTCAACGCGGTACTGGCGTTTAGCCACGTTTGGCGTCTGAAACGTGGAAAACTTTTGCGTCTGAACCCATTTTTTTGCTTCTGGAAAAGCGAGGTTAAACGCAACTGCCTAAAAATGCCAAAAAAACGAGACTGTGTACATGGACACATAGGATAACATTGAATGAGTTCAGAGGCAGTTGAAAAAAGTGTCCAACTGCCTCTGAACGCGCCATTAACAGCGTCTTGTGTGCATGAGGCCTTACAAACAGGTGCAGCTGTTATAAACCCCATAAGTTTAATATCTTCAACGTTCTTAAGCCATTAATGTGTGGTGGGTGGGGAAGAAGACTTCTACAGTACTTGAATACAGAAGCATGGTCATTTTAGGGACTATTCCACTGGGCAAAAAAAATATTTTTGTATATCTATATTTATTTATTTTTAAATGATCACATGAAAAAGACACGCGCATATCCTGTACCCAAAAAACAGCCGGCCCTGTCATATTTTTGTATTTAAAATTGTCTTCTGTGTATAAAATGTGTACTGGTTTTAGAGTAGGACAAATGAATAAGAATTTTCTTAGGTCTGTGGGTAGTTATGATGAGGTGTAAAGTATTACGATCAGCTAGTAGTTCAGATCTACTGCTGCAAAATACGGTAATTTTTAAATTTCCTTACAGATCAAGCCTGTTGTATTAGTACATAGGATTATCCTAGAAATCTTTTTATAATCCTATCATAGTCACATACAGTTAAAATTATTATATAGCTACTGCATACAAGCACGGGACTATAACTGATGACCTATTTTGCCGCATCAAATGACTGTGCGAACCTAAATCTTTTCTATACAAAACAAATACGTTTCATATGTATTTTCCCAAATCTTGCCTTTGTTTAACCGATGACAAAGCAATGCTCCATGACAAATTCAGTTTGATGTATTCAACAGTCAAACAGTAGCCTCTGGCAGGGGGTTGGATCTACATGGCGTGCTGGTGAAGGGTGGCGGAATATGTTTTTGTCTCCCTCTGATTCCCAGAAAGGCTATTACACTGTCATATTTCTTTAACAAACAACAAAAAGCGGTGAGAATCTGCAGTTGCAGAATCATTTCAACATCATTTCAGGCTCAGGGAGAGAACATTAGAAAACACCAGGACCTCTGCTGTTGGAGTTTCTATTAAAAAATGATGATGTGTAACTGAAATCTACCTAATAGACGTTGCTGTGGTTTTATAACGTTACCTACTCACAGGGATAAATATGACCATACCTAAAATAGACGTTTACCCAAGGATTACTCAATACACATTAAACTGCCATATAACTCATCTACCTTGATCAATGCATAGCATCACGTTTGATTTCTGTCTACACTCTGGCTGTCCAGCAATTAACATTGAAAAATTGCCAGCAGGCAACTCATGGTGTCGCTCAGTTCCCCCCACTGTGCGTTTTTTGCCTCCATTGACTTCAATTGAATTGCATCAAAAACACATTTGATTCATTTTTGATGCGTGTTTGCTGTGTTTTCCTGTATTACAATAAACACTTTCTCCTAGCAACATCAGCACATAGCTTGCCATTGGCGAAAACAAAAAAAGCAAAACGCATTAAAAATGCACTAAAAACGTGCATGAAAAAATGCAAGATGTACCAGAAAACGTAATGCAAAAACGCATCAACCACACATGCATAAATGTGAACCTAGCCTTTAAGTGTCTGTAAAGGCAGAAGGTTTTTTTTACCTCACTGCATTCTATGCAGTAAGGTAAAAAAACCTTCTGCATACAGCCCCCCCCCCCCCCCCCACAGCCCCTCCTAAATACATACCTAAGCTTGATCTCGATCAAGCGATGTGCATGAGAGCCAAGGATATCCCGGGTCTCTCACTCCTGATTGGCTCAGATACAGCAGCAGCATCCCGCTGCTGTCAATCAGAGCAAGTAATGAGGGAGCAGGGGGCAGGGCAGAGCACCGCTATGTGTGTAATGAGGGAGCAAGCATGAGTGCCCCCATAGCAAGTCACTTGCTATGGGGGCACTCATGCTTGCTCACTTGGCCGGGGGGGGGGGGTGTAGCCAGAAGAAAAGGATCAAGGCTGCTTTGCAAAGAGCAGCTACCCTGTTTCCCTGAAAATAAGACCTAGCGTGATTGTCAGTGATGGCTGCAATATAAGCCCTACCCCCCCCCCCAAATAAGCCCTACCCTGTTTCCCCGAAAATAAGCCCTACCCTGAAAATAAGACCTACAAGGACTTTAACAAGGGATTATTTAGGGGGTAGGGCTTATATTGCAGCCATCACCGACAATCACGCTAGGTCTTATTTTTGGGGAAACAGGATGTTTGTTATTTTAAAGAAACCAAAAAAAAACAAGGCTTTACAATCACTGGTGTAAATGGACCCTAAGGCTTTTTTCACACTTGTACTTTACAATGACAACATTTTTGCAGAGGCTCTGTACAGGCCCCTATACGGCATTGTACATGAGCCCTAAGTCTTCTCAAAATCTGTCCTGTACTTTGGAGGAGAGTTTCCAAAATACACATTAGAAACTTCTGCTAATTTTACCATGGCTGGATTCCATGGGTCTGACATTCCTGGTTTCACTATGTCAGGTCACTCAATTATGGAACAACTATGATCAGTACCATGTGGCAAGTATTATGTGCAGCTTTTATCTCAAACTGAATCTGTATTAAGGTTAAAGAAAACATTAATTTGTATCTAATAAGGCAACGCAAAACTGAACTTCAAGGTCAAGTTTTTCTCTACGTGGACAATGAAAACAAAGGAAAGTTGGCCAAAACTTTATACAAAAGAATGTATTTTTGACATTGGTGTGAGGTCATAATCTCAGGCTTTCGGGCTTTATAATCCATAAATATGTTCTACCTTGCTGTTATACCAGCAAGCATCCTCTATGTCAGTGGTCTCCAAACTTTCTAAGCAAAGGGCAAGTTTAGTGTCTTTCAGGCTTTAGAGGGGCCAGATTGTGGCCACTGGGAGTAGAAAATGCCCCGGCATCAGTGCTCCATCATTGGTTCTAGTAGGGGGAATAGTGCCCTATTGTTGATATCAATTAAATGAATAATGCCCCATTGATGGTGTTAGTAGGGGAATGGTGCCCCATCATTGGTGTCAGTTGGTGGAATAGTGCCCCAAGTGCTAGATAAAGGCAAGCAAAGGGAAAGATGAAATGAATATTCCCACGCTGCCTAAACTGTAATTAATAAATATGGTGCTTGGTTGTGGCAAGCACGGATTGGGTCAAACATTACCCAGTAGGAAATATAATAAAAAATCAATATATGGTGCTGTGCTCCAAGTGCAGCACCATATATTATTTTTTTTTAAGCAAAGGGGAACATCCGTCCCCAGTTTAGAGACCACTGCTCTATGTGTTCAGAACCATTCATCCTGAAAGCATGGCAATATGCCCACCTATCTGATAATGACTTTGTACTCATTGGGGAATATAGGAAGCAAATAGTATAAAAGATTTAGGTACTTATGCTAGCAGAAATAAAAGGCTTTCATAAGCCCATATAAAAGCTGACATCAGGTCCATAACGTCACGTGTACATTTTTTCTACAAATCTGAATGCTGCGATATGTTATGCTATGTGTCTCCATAATCTGTAGCTGTGTTAAAAAAAATAGAAAAAATGGGCATCCATGGTCCTGTGTATGGACTTTATGTAATGTTGTACACATATCCTACACCCACCTAACAACCCCATCAAATCATTCCATGCATCTATTACCTTTTGTACCACCACCATCCCTTTAGAATGTAAGCTCTATGAGCAGGGCCCTCCTGTCCCTTCTGTATTGAACTGTATTGTAATTGTGCTATCTCCCTCTACATTGTAAAGTGCTGCGTAAACTCATGGCGCTATATAAATCGTGAATAATAATAATTAATAATAATATTAACAGTTATGCTATTGTTTACATACATACAGTGTTTTAGCATAGAGGTACAATATTTGGACTGAATGCAATGGACACGGGGTGGCAGGAGCCACCTACATCCTAGCAACCAAGGACATTAGGCGTCAGGAGCTGCCTGCGTTCCTATTTGCGCTGTAAGCCTGTAAGCTTTAAAGCAAACATTACATGTGGCCAGCATACAGACAAGAATTTATGTAGGATCTTGCTGCCAGGAAGATCCTATGTAACATACATGTAACATCCTATGTAACATATGTAACAAAATCCCTCTTTTGCTTTGTACACATACAAGAAACAATGTTTTTTAATAAATTGTTTTAAATATAAATTTTCTGCAGTTCAGTTTTAAGCTTGTCCATAAATAGAGCCTTTTCTCAGTTAAGGCACCCTTTAAAATTATGGACAATCTCAAGGCACCCCATTCTAAAGTATAAAAAACTATTCTAATAGTTTTACATAATACATCAGCATCCACACACGCAGGACACCCAACAATAGAGGTGATTTATTCTTACAAATCCAATACACTTGCACACTGGTACTGACTAGTATTCCAATGTTTCTCTTCTCCCTTAGTTTTTCTCCATCAATCAGCTAGTAAACTTAGTGCTGACAGGGGAGGAGAGGGTCATTAAACCTTGGGACGCCGGTGGCTAGAAGGTCGTAATGGTGCACAATGAAAACCTCTGGCTTTGTATAAAGCCCCGTATATACAGGCCAAATATCATTTGAATACATTCGGCCTGTGTGTATGCCAGCTGGTCCGACAGAAGCGTCTGTCCGGTTTCTGTCAGATGAGCATGCTGGAGTGTTCTGGCTGGGGGGGTCATCCCAGAATTCCCCTGTCAGAACACAACAGCTCAGCGGGGGAGATTGCTGTACTAACGTTGGATCATTCGTGCAGCAGCTCTGACCAGAGATGACAGTTTTTTGTTGTTTAAAGTGGTTGTAAACGCACAAAAGAAAAAAACTTGTAAGACAAATGTCATAATGAGCATACCAGCTCATTATGAAATACTCACCTTAGATCGAAGCCCCCGCAGCGGTCGCGGCACACTGCTCTGCCCGGCGACATGTCTCCTGGAGTTATCTCCGCGGGCTCCGGCGCTGTGATTTGCTGATGACATCACTCCCGGGCATGCGTGCGGGAGCCACCGGTAATGGCACGTCAGCTGAAGCAATGGCACAAACGATCAGCATGTGCTGATGACGTCGGCACATGCTGATACAGGGGATATCTCCTAAACCGTGAAGGTTTAGGAGATATCCAAGGTAGCTACAGGTAAGCCTTATTATAGGCTTACCTGTAGTGAAAAGTGGTTTGTAAGGGTTTACAACCACTTTAACCCGCTGGGTTGAATGGAAAAAAGCTAATTGTGTGTACCAGGCTTAATAAAAAGGCAGGCTTCATCCATCTGCTGGCTTGTATACAATTTTTGGGGCAATTCTTAATCATTTTGCCCTGAAGACTCCCTGATCGAAAAAGGCTGCACCTAGACTAAACAAACAATCAACCCTTGCACAAAGCATGTTAGCGTGATAATGCAACGCACCGCAATGGAAAGATGTGAAGGGAGCTCAATAGTCAAAAAATAATGAGCAGACATGAGTCAGTGATCATTCCCTTTATCTCTACAGAAGACCCTTTTCACTGA
This sequence comes from Lithobates clamitans, assembly GCA_037952925.1. NCBI lineage: Eukaryota > Metazoa > Chordata > Amphibia > Anura > Ranidae > Lithobates > Lithobates clamitans. The sequence continues at coordinate 2,315,078 of JBBGZY010000061.1, forward strand.
GTGAGTGCTACAGTAGGGTTGCCACCTTGTGTGGGACTCACCCGGACAGTCCGAGTTTTGAATCATGTGTCCGGGTTTCAGTCTGCCTGCAACCTGGACACAATATTTAGACAGGAATGTGGCTTGGAACAGGGCCTGATAGGAGGGTGAGGGGGCATCATGCATGCCGCATTACTATTCTCTTTGGAGTGCCCAAAGGTGTCCCAGGTCTGTTATAATCCTATAGTGTATGCTAAAAAAAAATTGCTATGCGCCGCTAAAGTGTTCGGATTTGACTTGAAGAAAAAATGGCAACCCCTATGCTAAAGATTGTGCCAGCGCCATCCTTTCTAAATACCTCACATGGCATTTACCTTAGTATTTCATCTTCTGTTCAAACTAAAAAAAAAAAGCACAGATGTACAGACAACTTTTAAAAAAAAGGGCAAAAATCCAACAGAGAACGTACAATGTACTAAAATGTTTGTTTTTTTATAATGGGTATGCCAAACAAAACGATCTGCTTGGCTGAATGGGGCCTAGTGTTTGCTACAGTAAAGGAACTAAGAACAATCATTGCTGTGACTCTGTGTTCTCCAAACAGAGTTTCTGTGGTGTTGACAGATCTCCTGGACGTGCCCCAGCACAGCTCCACTTTTAATCTTACCATGTGGGAAGGAGCCTGAAGGATTTTAGTGTGAGAGACGTGTTTTGATGAATGAATGATTACACGTCTACATAGAAAATGCTTTTAACATACTACAACATGAACTCGTGCTTTTATGCACCACCTTTGTTCTTTATTTTTATTTATTACAAATGAGGTGTACACATATGTTTGTACAATGTTCAATAATTCAATTCTACTCTAATGTAATGTTTTCTGTGCACTCTTGTCTGAGTTCAAATGATAAATTATTATTCTTTGGAGAACTATATACAATATGTGTGGAAAGTGCAGCTTCATAAATAATTAAATAAATGAGCAATGTGATACATTATTCAACCCTCATCTTTATGTTCTCAACCAGTTGGGTACATTACACTGACCAGTTTGCCAGCCACTAGAAGAAGAAATACCCAAAACGATCACATGCTGGCCAAGCATTCAGTAACTGTACTAATGGGGGGAGCTGCTTTGGATCTACCTGTAAAATCTGGTATGAACAATTGGTGAAGATAAACTAAGGGCATGATACAAAGAGCAGTAACTATTTTTCAGCTGGGAGCTCAGACTAAAGGGCCGTATATAATAGAAAATGAATATCGCTTTCCGCTACACACAGCAGTACTGCTCCACACCTTGGCTTGCATTTTACAGTTCATTCATAAAATGTAGGCTGTGGTGGGCATCCTGTAGTGTGTGGAAGAGTTCTTTCAGCTTCACAGAGCAAGGAGTACACTGGGGGAGAATGTGGGTTAAGTTACGTCAGGGAAGGGAATAGACATGTCCGTTGACATCTGCCGCTTCATAGAGGGCAATGGATGGACCGATTGAGTCAAGGCAGGCGGGTCCAACCGAGTCAAGGCAGGCGGACCCGAACGATCCACCCGTTTGAAAGGGGTCTTATTCTGCAGATGTCTGGGAAGCTTCAAGATGGAGTGAAAGCACATATAAATACAAATTATAGTAGCCAATTATTCAGTTCTTCTAAAGTCTTTGAATTTCTATTGCTCTGTGATTTAGGTAGACCTATGAATTGAGTACTGTGCTGTAAAAGATAATGGATTCTTTACAATTGTCAAACATAAGATAAAAAGTCCTTTCATTTCCTGCACTTGGTCTAGTTAATATTACATAATGCATATTTAAAAGAGCCAGTCAATGGAAATTGCCATCTTAATGCAAAGAGATTCATTGTCGTGTTCATATGTATTATTCAATCATACTTGTGTGAAGGATCTGCATGAAAACCATACTAAATTATTCATGAGATGGCAGAGGAAAAAAAAAACACATATCACAACTTATCAGAAAATTGATGTTCTCAAAACCTGGAAAGTTTTAAAATGATGGATGGCTGTAAAAGGAGAACCAATTTCACATAATAGCACATTATATTAATATATTGCATAATCAAAGGAGAATTCGGCTTGGTGGACAAATGCAATTCTTTTTGTGTTTAAATGAGTATATTACTCTGATCAGACTACAACTGCCAGGGGGAATGTACAAAAAAGCAATCTGTAAAGGATTCGAAAGTATATGAATGAAACTAGGAGGAGGGTAAGCATGACTGGGACCTGCAGAAGAGGCGGAGTATTAGTGGGTGATTTTGATATGATGCAGTCTGCTGAGAAGATTGAAGAGTTCACGGCAGAGGGTGTGTCCTGTAGTGGGTAGAGGAGGGGGGTGTTGGAAAAGTACAACAGAAATGTTGCTTATAAACTGACTATATACTGCAAATGCATTATGCCTGTCTAAGCAGCAGGTGGCACTGTAGTATTTTGCCCCGTACACACGGTCGGATTTTCTGATGGAAAATGTGTGATAGGACCTTGTTGTCAGAAATTCCGAACGTGTGTGGGCTCCATCACACATTTTCCATCGGATTTTCCGACACACAAAGTTTGAGAACAGGCTATAAAATTTTCCGACAACAAAATCCGTTGTCGGAATTTCCGATCGTGTGTACACAAATCCGACGCACAAACTGCCACGCATGCTCAGAATAAATAAAGAGATGAAAGCTATTGGCTACTGCCCCGTTTATAGTCAGGGGGATCGTGTCACAGCTCAGTCAGAGCTCATCACAGCATCAGACAGTTTTCTCCCACCCTCCCTCCCTATTTTTGGTTTGGGGAGCCTCGTACTTTCTCAAGGTGCTGGAGTATTTGTAGTGGGTTTTCGGGTTTTATGTTAGCTTGCCATTCAATTTCTTGGTCCTTTTATTTTCTTGTCATAGCAGCAGGCAGGGGGTCTATTGGGTATTTGAAGGCGGTGGAAAATAGTGGGTTGGGCCCATCTGAGGTATGGATGTCCCTTTCTAACTGTGGAAAACTGTGGGTTGGTCCCATCTGAGGTATGGATGTCCCTTTCTAACTGTGGAAAACTGTGGGTTGGTCCCATCTGAGGTATGGGTGTCCCTTCCTAGCAATACGGTGGTAACATTGGGGTATTAATTAGGTTGTATCTGGTAGTACATAAGTGGTTAATTGTCCCTGAGTCGGTGTAGTTGCGGCTGGGGGCCTTTGATTGCGTGGCAAATACAACCGGTTAATCGTGAGTATATAGGCCTTCAAAGACCTTAGACCGGGCATAAGCTGAGGTTGGTTTATTTGTTATGCATTGACTGTATTATATGCATTAAACTTATTTTCTTGTGAATGTTGTATTTAATGATTTGTAATAAATAGCTGCTATGGCCATTCGACTCCAAATTAAATGTGTCGTCTGGTCATTTTGGAAGGGGGGATTGGTCAAGTGTTTAATGTTTTATAGATGATCGGAGCCTCTACACTCTGCAGGTCCCTCAGTCATGAACAGAGGTGCAATGTAACCCTTTCCATTAAAGGGAGAAGTAAAGCTGATTACTGATACGTAGATCGAAATTCAGACGGTTCCGCCGGAAATGGATGGATTTTGTTCCATGTATGTCTATTCCCATTCATGAGAATTCAATCTATCGATCGACTTGAACAGAATTGTTGGTATATTTTTGCTCGATCAGTGCATGCAGCCAGTCGGCCGCTGTTTGGCCAACAATTTACTGTCTGGCGCATTCGATTTTTCAGTTGAAGGATTTCCCTTAAAAAGTGTACAGCCTATTTACCTTTCATTAATCAACCTCAATGTGTTCTTCCTATGTACAGATAAAGAATGTGCTAAGCTTGGAATTAGTGAAAACCACTCAATCTAACCACGAATCACCATTTTCCAATATTATCTATGGCAGAGTTGTCCTGGTATGTTTTAGCTGGCACTGATCTTTGCAAGTAACTGGGAGTGATACAACAGGCAAAAAATGTTGTACTGTGTTAGTCAGGAATAAATACACAGGTGGAGAAGCAAAAATGATTGCCACTGTGATACCTTAAATCTGGGCACAAAAAATTATTTCAATATATTCCTCAACAGATATAAATTACTTTACAAACCCAGATATGTTCAGATAGCAGAGCTGTGGGAGGGGCTAGAAGATCCACTTATTACAGGAAGGGGCAGAGACAAGACCAGTCACCCTGAACAAGGAGAAAGAGTAGTAGTTACCGGTCTTTATTACAGGAAGCTCCTGCACAAAGGAAACATGCTTACTTGCTTGGATTACTGCACAATTTTGGAAGAAATAGACAAAGCACAACAAGATTCAAAAAAGAATATACATGTCTTTGTTTTTAAAAGAGAAATATAGCCAAAGCTCTTTTGGCTGAACTTCCCCTGTGGGTCGCAGGAGTGCAGTAAGTTTTGCACTCCTGTTGGCTGACATCACTCAGCCAGCCCAGGTTCTGAAAAGATCCCGACCATATGGTCCCCACCTAGAACCCTGGATCGGCACCTGGCACAGCCTCTTGGTGATTCACTGAGAGCCTGAGCCAGCCCCTCCCACCCCCTCCACAGCCAGTGCTGGGGGGCAGAGTAAAGAGCCAAAGACTGACAGTCACGACTCTGCTCAGAGCGGAGGGGAGAACTGAGCAATCAGCAATGTTTGATCGCTCAGTTCTCACTGCAAAGCCGGCGGGAGGGACAGATGCAGCATCGGATCAATGTTGCATCCATCTAGGTGAGTATCATTTTTTTTTAAGTCCATACTTCTCTTTTAATTATTATTTGCTTATCTCAGAGCTAAGTTTTAAAGGTATACATGGAAAAATATTTTTCATTCTCTCTACCTGTAGGTATGATACAAAACTTAAATGGCAAAAAAACAATACTATCCAGTGCACTTTTTGCTAGTTTTACATTTAGTGTTCTTCCCATGGACTGGAGTTACATTCCTTTATCCCAATTAGTTTTAAATCTGCCCAAATTACTCACTGAAAGTTTGTATAACTGCATACCAATTGCTTTTAGCATTTTTCTGGTGTTTGATAAGCAGTTATTAACAAGTGTTTGGAAAGCAGTTAGAAATTATACCGTAACATATTGGAAACCCCTCACAAAGCAACATATAATAAGGAAAGAAAGCTGAACACATTTCTAAAAGCTTTTCTTTTTTTTAAATTACTCTGAAGGTGAACAGCAAAATACATAATTGTAATACTGTGTGATTTGTGATTGTGTAAATCCAGTCCTTTGATCCAGACACATCTGGAAGATGACATAGAAACCTTGGCGACCTCACTTTTCTCTGTTACCAGCCTATGACTGGACAGTGAAGAAGAAGCAGAGCACTTATGAGGTCATTTCTCTGCTCTCATCTGTAAATCTGCTCTTATCTGTTATCCAAAGTTTGCCTAGAGCTGAGTTTTTATTTGCATACCGATTTGTGTGAAAATTAAAGATGTGAAATCAACTTTGTTAAAAAAATAGAATTTTACTTAAAAAAACCCTGTCATACTGCCTATTAAGGGCAAAGTGACAGGATATCTTTGAATCCCACCCCAGTTATATTCGAGCCTCTTTTTCCCCACTCCTTCTTTGGTCACAGCTACCAAAAAATAGCTGATGTGTAAGGGTATGGAGGAGAATGTGACCTCCTTCCATGATACAGCGCTCAGGCCTAGCAGCCAATCCTTAGGGCAAACACTGTTACATGATGGAAGTGACATAATTGCTCCCTGTAAGCTCTGACACCAGCCAACATGGGGGTCTTTTATTAAAATTTTCACTGGACGACCATCACAAGCATTCGCCCAATCCTCGCAAATTCTGACTGTATTGTCCCTAATACGTTGATTTCTTATGATTTTCAACTCCATTTAGTGGCCATAATGCAGTATTTTCCTAAAATACCTCAATCGGGAGAATATTGCATTATGGCCACTGGATAGAGTTGACAATCATACAGTAGAAAATCCCCATACGGTCACAGTTCGTGAGTGCTGGGTGAATGCTTGTGACATTCATCCAACAAATTTTCTATCAATAGTTCCCATGTTATTTTCAGCAGCTACAATGAAGAAAGGAGTAGTAGGGGAGTAGGTGAGTATAGCTGAGTCAGAAAGTGGGATTCAAAGAGACTCTTGACAAGGTATCTTAAGGAATGCTTTCAAAGCCTGTCTTTTAGTCTTCAGAGGACATAAAGCATGCAGAGCCTGGTAATCACTTTCCCGGGACCCGCTGCTGGTGGCACAGCCACCCTCTGGGGTGAACTGCGTAAAGCACCAGCATGGGCTTAGATGTATGTTCTGAACACAGAGAGTGCGTGTGCTTTACGCAACCTCTGACACATAACCACGTACAGCCACATCTTCTAATCCATCTCAATGGGTGGCTGTACGTAGCAGCAGTGGGTCCTAGGAGATTACGTAGGCTCTGCACACATGGCCGTGTGCATGAGACAATGATAAAATTATTAAAATAATTGTTTCAACTGTGGCTAAACCAAAGTAAATCTTTAGGATCCTAGCTAAACAATGCAAAACACAGGTATGGAAAAGCAAGCAGAAGGGGTTAAATAGTTGTAGAGACTGTGCCTCAGGTTGAGCAGACAGAGCCTAGTCTGCCTGTTGGAAGCCAGCCAACAATCTGTCCCTAATTTACATTCCCTTCTAAAACTACCTTCCATTGTTCCACCGCCTGAGGCTGCTTTGCTTCTCTGACAGGGAAAGCCCTTTCCAGACTAGCTCTACTTTTAAATTATGTATTAAGCTTCTTCCGAGAAAGAGAAGTGGAGCTGTATTGGATCCACAGCAGGAACCCTTAAAATGAAAAAAAAAAAAAACATTGAAGTATGTAAGAAAGAGCATAGAAGAATCCGATTAAACTGGACGATGACGAGCTCAGCTAACGCTCTTCCGGTAATCTGTGTGTCACGCTGCTTTCTTTTATGTGGCTGAGGATTAGTCACCTATGGCTCAATCACATCCCAGGCTTTACACGTCATTACTTAAGGCGACTATATATTTATTGAAATTTGGCCGGTCCCTGCTGAACCGGCTGAATTTCGATCCATGTGGGCAGGCTGGCTGTACAGCAGTCTATCAATCTTCTGTACAACCAGCTTGTTGGTTTTTTCCAAATGATCAGAGCTGCTGGCTATAGCCGGAGGTACTGATTAGTGTTTCTGCCATCAGACCACAATAGCACAGCAGAGAGGATTCACCTCAAATGTGTGGATGGAGGAATTGGGTCATTTTTTTGTTCATTTAACCCACTGATTGAATGGAAAAAAATAAATAAATAAAAAAAGATTACTGTATGGCCAACCCTAGGTTTTATTTTTGCTACAGGGCTGGAACATACCGGCCTGCCATAGGCATTTCTTTCTTTCAGCTTGGTAAAAATTACACAAAAGTTTCAAAAATAGTTTTATATAGAAAATGACCAATAACCGTGCAAATATCCAACAAACTGTTTCTCCAACAAGGATATCTTTCACTGATCAGTCTACAATTTTCCAGTGTAAATGATCACACAGACTGGTGGACAGTTCAAAGGGAATTCTATAGCCTACAAAACCAACACTGAGAACAATGGAGAATTGTTTAAATTTTCAAATAGTGATTATTTGCGTTCTGACTGTTATTGTGTTATAAGCTTATCATTGTCTACATCTCACTCATTAGTTAGGTCTTAAAGCTGAAGGTGATTTACTTATCCAATCCTCTGGTCTAGCAGACTTTATCGCTGTCCCCAAGCTTTGTACTTTGGGCAGTTCCTCATCATCATTATGCACTATTAATTCTGCATTGTATGTGAGGCGGCAAGCATGCAACGGAGACCCAAAGCTGCTTAGAGAGGATGCTGCAGGGAACTGATTGTATACAGTAGATTGAGAAAACCTGCTGGAGCCAGGATTAAAGCCCAACTCCAGGCAAAAATTATATTTAAATAGTGCATTGTGCATCGGTTACCTTACTCCTCAGTTTTGGTTCCAAACACCTCGTCCTAAGCCATCCTCTGTGATGTAATGGACCCAAAGCTTTCCATACATCCTTCATTTTTTTTCTTCCAGCAAGCAGGCTGAAAAAAAAAAAAACAACAACCGATTCCTCCATCTACTCATACAAGGTGGATGGAGAAATTCCCTCAGCCAGGACATTGTATTCTGACAGCTGCACCTGCAGGCAGTCGCTGGTGGAGATACATTTTCCTGCATATCCTTTTGACTGAAGTCAATCAAATGATCTACTTCTGTAGAGGACTGTTGGCCACCAGTGTTAAGTTTGACGTCAAATTTCAATTTAGTTCTATTCATCTAAAATTGTCTTAGCTTTAGTCGTATATTTTAGTCTACTAAAATCTCCAGTACATTTTAGTTGACCCCAGATGAAGGCTGATCAGCCGAAACATGTCGGGTGGACCTCCTATGATCACCGCGTTTGATACCATTTAAGCTGTTTACGATCGTATACCATGTGAGTGTTTCTTTTTTACTGTTTTAATAAATGCATGCCTTTTAAAACGATATCACGCCATGTGAGTCTTCCTTCTCTCATGGTTCCAATCACACATCCGGTTGGTCTGCTGATACGTCTGGACGGTTGAAGCTGTCGACAGATCCTCCCTCCCCTCTAATTGAAGTTTTGGATACCCGATGTTTTCATCCTGCTAGCCACGGTGGCTAAACAAGCTTTTTGTGACTTGTAAGACGTATGTCTTTTCAAGTCCTTTGCGTCTGGTAAGCCTCTTCAGATGTTATGGTGGTGGTTTTGACACATACATAGACGTCACATTGGATTTGGTGTTTCTCCGTCTCACCCACCAGTGACACCCTGTTGTTGTCCTCATCAGCTAATCCTCAGAGACTGTTGGTGGTGGTTTTTGATTTCCATCAAGGACACATCTTATTTATATGGACTTGATTTATGGTTGATTTATATTTTGATCCTGTTTTCACTTTTTCACTGGTGTATTTCTATTATGCTTTATATGTGATTTTGTATTAGTGCAACCATTTTTTTCATGAAGTCACTTTTTCAAAATAATTTTTTGTTTGTTTTCTGGCCATTGCAAGATGGCTCGATTCTAACATTTTATTCTTATTTACTCACACACATAGCGCTACACTATATATATACTTGTTGATTTTTTACTTCTTTGTCTTAGAGGTGTGTTAGCCGCTTATTGTGTAAATATTATTTTTCAACATCTTTGTAGCAGCGCTGTACTCATCCCCTATCTGTTTCCATGTTAGTTGACTAAAATCTAATGAGTTTAGTTAAATTTTAATACATTATTTAACCACTTAAGGACCGGGCCTCTTTTTTAGATGTGTTATTTACAAGTTAAAAACATTTTTTTTTGCTAGAAAATTACTTAGAACCCCCAAACATTATACATTTTTTTCTAACACCCTAGAGAATAAAACAATTTTTACAAGCGCACTTTTTAAAAAGTGTCATTTTTTTTATATTGTGAAAGATATTATGCCGAGTAAATTGATACCCAACTTGTCACGCTTCAAAATTGCGCCCGCTCGTGGAATGGCGACAAATTTTTACCCTTAAAAATCTCCATAGGCGACATTTAAAAAATTCTACAGGTTGCATGTTTTGTGTTACAGAGGAGGTCCAGCACTAGAATTATTGCTCTCGCTCTACCGATCGCGGCGATACCTCAGATGTGTGGTTTGAACACCGTTTTCATATGCGGGTGCTACTCAAGTATGCGTTCGCTTCTGCGCGCGAGCTCAGCGGGACGGGGCGCATTTAAAAAAAAATGTTTTTTCTTATTTATTTTACCTTTTATTTTTTATTTTTACACTGTTTTAAAAAAAATTTAAATTGTGTCACTTTTTTTCCTATTACAAGGAATGTAAACATCCCTTGTAATAGAAAAAAAGCATGACAGGACCTCTTAAATATGAGATCTGGGGTCAAAAAGATCTCAGATCTCATATTTACACAAAAATGCAATAAAAAAAAATTTAAAAAAAGGCCCTTTAAGAGCTATGGGCGAAAGTAACGTCACTTCCACCCTGCAGTGTTATGGAGATGGGTAGGGGCCATCTTCCCCTCACTCGTCTCCATGCAGAGCCATGGGAAGGATCCGATTGCCTCCGCCACTGCCGACGGCTCCGGTAAGCAGGAGAGGGCACTGGATCGCCGTGGGAGGGGGGCTCCCCTCTCCCACCGCCGATAAAAGTGATCTTGCGGCGAATCCGCCGCAGAGACCACTTTTATCTTGTACAGGAACGCTGGCCGAACACGGCGATACCGGGGTTATGGCAGCTAGCTGCTGCCATAACAACGATATCTGTCCTCAAAGTGAGGACGTACATCAGCGTGCGGCGGTCCGGAAGTGGTTAAGCATTTCTCTAAAATTGCCAAACTCATTATATACCCCTGGAGTAAAAAATCCAAGAAAATGTTAATATTTATGGTATAAAGGTTTGAACATGCACTACAGACACAGATTTAGCCGTTGTGATATAGAGCGTCTTTATAAATAAAACCAAGTTTCATAAACAAACAAAAATATTGCTTTTTGACAGACAGAAGTGCAACTCAAAAAAAAAGAAAAAAAAGGTATAATCTATTGGCTGTAATGCCATTGCAAATATTACCTGAATATATTACCAACATTCAGGGCTTTTTTCCTAAGAGAATAGGTACAGGAACTCCTCCCTTCCGAGTCACCCCTTGACTCCACCCCCTACCCACCTCCGAGCTTCTTTGGTTCCACCCCTTACCCACCTCCCACTACCACCCCTTTTAGAGAATAGAGAGCCAAGTATCATTTTGTGGTGCTAAGTATTTTGTATATAATTTGTTAATGATAACAAGAAAGGCAGCAAAATACATCTAGCAACAATGGACACCCCAGCTCCTTTCACACTAGCCGATTCCAAAGTTGTGCGATTTTTAGTGCAACTTTGGAGTATGACTTTGACATGACTATGAAGTGACTTTGATGAGACTTTTACACTCTCTGGCATTGAAGTTGTGTCAAAGCACTATCAAAGTAGTGCAGGAACCTTTTCTGAAGTCTCAGCAACTTCAATAGTGTCAATTGGATTGGCTCTCATAGAGATACATGGTATTTCACATGTCCTGCGACTTTGGCTTTCACAAATCAGATCCTAAATCACACAAGTGTGAAAGAAGCCCAAGTGTATGGCCAGGAAAAGTCATAGTCATAGAGCCTATTTAAAATGGATCTTCACCCTCAGGAAAGACTTCTCTCCTCTTCACCCTCCTTCCCTCTGCTACCAGAATAGATCTGTCTTTTTTTTTTGTAAAAAAAAGAGTGGTCCTGCCCCCCGAGACTGTCCTCCTTTGCCTCCTGAAATATGCACGTCACATATCCCAGGAGGTATAGCGCTAAATTCAGAAAGGAGAAGGGGGTGTGCTTAGTGGCACATCACCCGGAGGGGTGCCCACTGAACAAGGAAGAGCTGGAGGGCCTCTTGATGATGTCACAATCAATATGGTGGCATGGGACAGAGAGAGGTGGCAAAATACAAAAGGATCTCAGCAGGACAAAGCTGGATACTCTGGGCAGGTGAGTAGCAGAAATGTGCACAATGGACAACCCAGTAAGCAGGGGGGAGGCAGCCGCAGATCTGCTTTAATTCTCTGGGAATTTTCCCTAGGTAGCGGGCATTTTTCCCCCTTGTTATCTTCTTGACTGAGTGTTTTAACCCCCTTTTATGTGCTGGGTTATCCACAACCAACATACCCAAGTGCCCAGCAAATCCAGAGCTGTTCTTCTGGGCTCCCCTGCCTGCGGTCACACTACCCTTAGGCTTCATGTACACGGGATGTTTTTACAACCTCTCCTAATGATTTAACTTGACAGATAGTAACCCACGTTTAAAACGTCCATTTTGCCGCTTTTACATTTACTGCGTTTAGAGGCGTTTGCGTTTAGAAGTGTTTTTAAAAATATATATATTAATTTTTTCAAAATAGCAAAAAATGAAAAACGCCTGTAAATGAATTGCGGCTAAACACGAGTTACAGCGCTTAGCCACGTTTAGAAGCATTTGGCACTTGAAATGCCTCTAAACTCAGCTTCTGAACCCATTTTTTTGTGTTCCAAAAACTCAACTGTCTAGAAAGGACTGCAAATGACCCTGTGTACATATACTGATAAGATAACATAGAGGAGAGTTCAGGAGCAGTTGAAAAAAATGCCCAACTGCTCCTAAATGTCAGTTTACCAGCAGCAGTGTACATGAGGGTTTAAGTTCCATACTGCCACCTTATTTTTGTTTGTCATCGGGAACTGGCTGCCTCTTCTGGATTCGGCTCCCTGAAGACTCCTGCTAGGTCCTTCCTCTAGCCTGACAAAGGTTTTCACCATTCCCTACTCCATACAAAATGAAAAGAAAAGATTTGACTACCTATCCAAAGCATGCACAGTTTGCTTAACTGTAAAAAAAAAAAAAGCTTTTTCAATGAGGAAAGATGGGCCACAGAATAAACTTTGGCTGCTTATACATGCCTGTGATGTATATATATTTTCTCATATACATATGCAGTTTACAGGCATCAAACTAGAATAACATCTGAAGAAGGAGCAGGCAGTGCGCTTATTTATAGAGCCATGCAGACAGCACTACTAACATAACTGATACATCACAGAGTGCATTTTGGCATCTGATTTGCATCTCCTATGGTAAAAATTGCCTATAAAAGAGAAATATGTAAATGACAATGTTTTTTTTTTAAAGAGATAAACTTGTTCAAGCTCTGCGGAAAGGAAAGGCCGCTGCACTGTGTTCGATGACGCTTTGCAGCACTCTAAGCAAACGAATTTGATCACATTAATGTTGCCTAAGCAACCCAGACTGTCAACCTGAAGCTTGCTGTTATGTACCAAATGGCACTTAGCCTGGCATTATTTGGATCTCTAGACAGTACAAATAGTACTATACACCCACCTAGTTGCTAAACACTTCTCTTGTAAGCCTTAATTGCTAGTCACTGCAGTTGCCGTCTGTTATTTGCATCTCCAAATGCACAAACGATGAGCAAAACACAACACAGAGGACTTCATGCTCACAAAAATAGCCCTTTCCACAGGACGAGGCTCTGATGATTCCACAAAGCTTTGTATCATAGCAGAGGTAATGCACATACAGCTTGTTAGTCACAGTACTGAAGCTAGGATGGCATGCAGAGACTTATGGGTTCAGAGCCATATATAACATATATGCCCATTTCGACCACATTTGTTGTGCCACTAGCTTGACAATTCACCAGCTCTGATCCAACTGAACTTTCAACCAGCCCCCAGAGAGGTGCAACCAAACTCTAGAGCAGTGCTCTCCAAAGTGCGGTCTGGGGGTCACATGCGGCCCTTTGTTTGCCTTGGGGCACTATTGCTCCCACCAATACCAACGATGGGGCACTATTCTTCCCACTGATACAGATGATGGGGCACTATTCCTCCCACTGACACCAATAATGGGGTACTATTCCCCTCACTGACACCAACGATGGGGCACTATTCCTCCCACTGACACCAATGGTGGGACACTATTCCTCCCACTAATAATAGGGCACTGTTCCTCCCATTGACACCAACGATGGGGCACTATTCCTCCCACTGACACCAATGGTGAGGAACTATTCCTCCCACTAACACCAATGGCGGGGCACTATTCCTCCCACTGACGCCAATGGTGGGGCACTCTTCCTCTTACTGACACCAATGATGGGGAACTATTCCTGCCACTGACACCAATCATGGTGTACTATTCCCCTAAATGAAACCAATGATGGGGCACTATTCCTCCTACTGACACCAATGATGGGGCACTATTCCTCCTACTGACACCAATGATTGGGCACTATTCCTCTCACTGACACCAATGTTGAGGCACTAATCTTCTCACTGACACCAACGATGGGGCGTTGTCACTGACGCCAGGACGTTTCCTACTCCTACTGGCCACAATCTGGCCCCCCTAAGGTCTGATGGACAGTAAACTGGCCCTTTGTTTAGAAAGTTTGGAGAACCCTGCCCTAGAGTAAAGCCTGGTACACACTACAGTTTCTTTTTTCATGCAACCTGCTGGGTTGCACGAAAAAAGCTGACTGCTCCAGTCTGAGCCACTGTACTAACCATACGAGGTTAGGTCAGTGATCTCCCCCGCTAAGCTGTTGTGTTCTGACAGGGGGATGGCCCCCACGCAGAACACTCCAATCAGAGCTCTCTGCCATTAGCTGAGAGCGCTAATTGGGAGTTGGTCGGCTGCTGGTTTTCAGAACGAAATACACACGGGGCGAATGTCGGCCATTTTTTTTTTAACTGCCCATTGTCTCCCAACATTTGGCATGTGTGTATGGGGCTTAATACTATACATCAATACAATAGTACATTGTAATGTAACATATGTAATCCCACTCTTTGCAGGTAAAAGCCTGATACAAAATCAGTTATTACGCTAGTAAATGATACATTCTTGTGCCATAAAGCAAATCTGCAGTGACCTTTCCTCCCAAAAATAATAATTCTCTGGCTGTCATGTTGTCGCAATGACTTCAGCTCTTTCTAAAACTAGCCATAAACTGTTCAATTTCTGTATCCACACTCCAGCTGTTGCAGAACTACAAGTCCCATTAGGCATAGCAAGACTCTGACAGCCACAAGCATTACACCCAGAGTCGGAGGCATGATGGGACTTGTAGTTTTGGAACAGCTGGAAGTCCGCTAACTGCATATCCCTGATGTATGCAATCAGGAGCCCTGACTTTACTCTAACTTTCCCGATTTGCATACTTGTTCCAGGTTATATTTAAGCTACAGACAGCCAGGCAGCTAAAATTTTTTACAAAAAGGTCAGCAATGAAAGCCTCCAATTTCCTCTCGATACAACCAGGTTACCTTTAACCACTTCAGCCCCGGAAGCTTTACCCCCTGCCCCTTCATGACCAGGCCATTTTTTGTGATATGGCACTGTGTTACTTTAACTGACAATTGCGCGGTCGGGCGACTGTGTACACCAATAAAATGTATGTCCTTTTTTTCTCACAAATAGAGCTTTTTTTTTTGCGCAAAAACAAAAAAAGTCTGACAATTTTGAAAAAAAAAAACCAATACTTTTTACTTTCTGCAACAAAACATATCCAATAAAAACAATGTAAAAAATCAAATTTCTCAATCAATTTAGGTCAATATGTATTCTGCTACATATTTATGGTAAAAAAAATCTCAATAGGCATATATTGATTGGTTTGCGCAAAAGTTATAGCGTTTACAAACTATTGGATATTTTCATGGAATTTTTATTTATTTATTTTTACTAGTAATGGCAGCAATCAGCGACTTATAGTGGGAATGCGACATTGTGGCTGACAAATCGGGCACTAGTGACACTTTTGGCACTTTTTTGGGGATCACTGACACCAATACAGTAAACAGTGCTAAATAATATGCACTGTAACTGTACTAATGACACTGGAAGGGGAGGGGTTACCATCATGGTCAATCAATGGGTTAAGTGCTTTCTAACTGTGAGGTGGGGGTGTGTGCTTATACTGTAAGAAGACAGGGATCCGTGTTCCTGCTTAGCAGAAATACAAGATCTCTGTCTTCTCCTATCACAGAACGCCGATCTGCCTTGTTGACATAGGCAGGCCGCCGTTCTGTCTGCCTCAGGAACGATCGTCGGGG
This sequence comes from Lithobates clamitans, assembly GCA_037952925.1. Taxonomy (NCBI): domain Eukaryota; kingdom Metazoa; phylum Chordata; class Amphibia; order Anura; family Ranidae; genus Lithobates; species Lithobates clamitans. Next base: position 2,330,727 of record JBBGZY010000061.1, read on the forward strand.
CCAGGTGGACATCAGGTCTGCCAGACCCGCTAATTGGCTCCCGCTGTGTCTAATCACAGCAGGAGCTAGTCGCCGGCATCGTGCCCCAGACCAGGAAGAGCGGGTTCACGTACAGGTACGTGACTTTGCACAGAGAGGCCGCCCTGCTGCAGTAAATGTACGTGGGGCGGTCCAGAAGAGGTTAATGATAGACTGTGCTGGGACTGATCTTGGTGACGTCAGCAGAGAGCGGACTTCAGTCTCTGCTAAAAATGGGTCACAGGAGTGCAAAACAAATTGCGACCCATAGGAGAAGCCCAGCCGAATGAGCACAGACTGGACTTTTCCTTTTAGCAAAAGCTGGATGTTAGACTTGCTTCTGTTGAACAGAGAGCGGCACAGGCGTCTTGAAATTCAGCCAGTTCCTGCTGAACCAGATGTATTTCGGCACGTGTGGTGGTAGATGGTAAATGGAAACCTGTAACGAGGAACCTCAAAGCAAATAACATGGGCGATTAAGATCTCCAGTATCAGGGCAAGTATCAGGGATTCTTTCCAGTGGAGAAATTTAGCCCTATGCACACTTGTGTGCAAAGAGCTGAAGAGCTGAAGATAGATTTGTATCCTGTACAAATCAAAGGCCAGTGCTGCCGTCGTTCGCATGTAAGCGCTTATTTGAGGGAATACATCCAGGTGCTGCGTTTCTGATTTGTATGGGCCCACCATAGCACAGAGTGCTGAATGTAGCAGCCTATCTGCCCTCATTCAGTCATTAATCCTGAATAATTCCATCTAGGGGTAAACAGTTCAGACGTTTTTCTCTACAGTCAATAAACTCTCCATCATGTTATCCTATGTGTCCATGTACACATAGGCTGTTATCAGCAGTTTTTGGCTGGGGCATTATTTGGCTTTAAAAAAACCCCAAAACTAGTGGGTTCTGAGAGGAGTTTTTCAGCTGTTTTCGGCTATAAAAACGCTCTAATGTCAAACGCTAATAAACGCTGATAAACACTCAAAAACACACCTCGCCAGCATTTTTGGATGTTTTTGAACCATTGAAAAAAAATACATAAATGTTTTTTTTTCTCTAAAAAACACTATTGCAAAAACGTTGGAAAAACTCACTGCAAAGCTACTGGTGTTTTTATAACATTATTTTAACGTCCCGTGTGCATGAGACCTTAAAGTGAAATGAAAGGCAAAACATTTGTGTATTGATAAAAAAACATTATAAATACCTTTTTTCCCCTTTTTTTATAATTGATCACATTCCCTCTGTTACTTCTGTTCTCAGCTGCATAAAAGCTGGGGAAGGAGAAGCAACAGCACACTGAGCTTCCCAGTGAGAGGTTATGCAAAGGGGGAATGTTAGGAAAAGTCTGATCATTTGAGGAGACCAGGCTGAGTTCCCAGCAGAGCTATTGAACTGACCACAGTGTGCTCTCCTGCTAAGTGTGGTCAGTTTTTGATAGGAAAGCAGCAGGACTGGCAGAAACACCAGGGATTACACACAAAGGAAGCAATACAAGAGAACAAGATCATTTCTCATACAAGTACATGGTACAGCAGACACATATCAGGAGTATGAAATGCTGGGGCAACAAACACTTTAAACCCAAAACCACAAATGTAATATACTGCAGCTCACCAATCCTTAGATGTGGCGGCTGCATTAGCTTCTTTTTTTTTTAAGGCCCCCCCCACGTTTTCACCTGGTGATCTGGCCAGTTCTAAACATTCTGTAGTAGAGTGCCCCCACTCTAAATGAAAGGGGTTGTAAAGGCAGAAGGTTTTTTATCTTGCATTAAAATAAAAAGCCTTCTGTGTGCAGCAGCCCCTCTAGTACCTACCTGAGCCCCATCTAGATCCAGCAATGTTGTAGGAGTGTCTCGGCTGCCCGGGACTCCCCTCCTCAATGGCTGAGACACCAGCAGGGCACCATTGGCTCCCGCTGCTGTTAATCAAAATCAGCCAGCCAATGAGGAGAGAAAAGGGGGTGGGCCGAGCCACAGTTACCTGTTTGAATGGACACAGGGAGCTGCAGCTCGGCTTGGGTGCCCCCATAGCAAGCTGCTTGCTGTAGGGGCTAGGAGCACCAAAGAGGGACCCGAGAAGAGGAGGATCCGGGCTGTTCTGTGCAAATCCACTGCACAGAGCAGGTAAGTATAACATGTGTGTAGTTTTTAACTAAAAAAATAATAGACTTTAGTATCACTTTAAGAAGCACGTTTGCACAGCAGCATTGGTAATCTGGGGGGGGAGGGGAGTGTTGGATGTATTAGCAGATTTAGATACACTAACAAACCTGAAGCAGAACTCCAGCTAACATTTTATAAGCAGTTACAGCTAATAGTTTTTTGTCCTTTTAAGATGAAAGGTTTTACATAAATAAATAAATAAAAGTTGACCATTGTAAGTACCCCTGTCAGTGGTAAATGGTTTGTCTCAATCCTGTAACTGCTACATCTGCAGGACAGCTTGCTCAGTCAAAAAAAACAAAAAAAACAGACATGCTGAAAAGATTACCAGGTAAGAAATAAAGGAAGGAAAGAAAGCTTAAAAAAGAAAATGAATACAGCCGCCACATCTAAGAATTGGTAAGCTACAATATAATAAATGTCTGCTTTTGGGTTAAATACTGCTTTAGGATGAGAAACTGATATCTATAACAGGGCTCTGTTAAAAGAGATGATTCTCAAAGCACTTGAAAGCAATTAGAATCTGCTTAGGAAACATCTGCTACGCTATGCCACATTATGTTATTCATGCTATCAGGCATAATTAATTAAAACCAATGTTATAACCTATGGCAGCCAATTTGTTTTCATGCTTTAGGCCGGGTTCACACGACACGACAGTCGTACCAGTTTGGATCCGACTTTGCCCTGCGACATGCATCCGACTTCAATGAACAGGGATCCGACTTTGATCCCTGACAATACCAGGCACGTGTCTGGTATGAATCTTTAGGGGGGACTCTGCGCCCCAAAAAAAAAACGGCATGGGTTCCCCCTCCAAGAGCATACCAGGCCCTTCGGTCTGTCATGCATTTTAAGAGGAACACCCCACACCACAAAAACGGCGTGGGATTCCCCCCCCAAAATCCATACCAAACCCTTATGCGAGCACACAGCCTGGCAGGTCAGGAAAGGGGTTGGGGACGAGCAAGCGTCCCCCCTTCCTGAACCGTACCAGGCCGCATGCCCTCAACATGGAGGGGGTGGGTGCTTTGGGGCAGGGGGGGCCCTGCGCCCGCCCACCCCAAAGCACCTTGTCCATGTTGATGAGGACAAGGGCCTCTTCCCGACAACCCTTGGGGTCTGCGGGTGGGGGCCCCCAGATCCCAGCCTCCACCCTATGTGAATGAGTATGGGGTACATTGTAAATTGAAAGAAAAATGTCTCAAAAATAAAACACAGCACACAGGGTGTTAAAGTAATTTATTAAGGCAGCTCCGGCTTCTCTTCTAACTTCTTCTCCGCTGATGTTTCTAGCCCTCTCCGAATCTTCTCCTTCTGTCCGCTGTCTTCTGCATCTGCTGGGTCTTCTCCGCTATCGTCTTGCTCTTTTGCTGGGTCTTCTTTGCTGTTTTCTCCGCTTTCTCCCTCTGTTCTTCTTCTGATGTTGACTGAATACTCTCTCCCGCCTGGTACGGTTCAGGGGAGGGGGGGGGCGCTCGCATGTCCCCACCCCCTTTCCTGACCTGCCGGGCTGTGTGCTCTGATAAGAGTCTAGTATGGATTTTGGGGGGACCCCAATGCCGTTTCTTTGGCGTGGGGTTCCCCTGAAAATACATAGCAGACCAAAGGGCCTGGTATGCTCTTGGAGGGGAACCCATGACGTTTTTTTTATTTTTTAAACAATAAGCTTTTATTAATGCTTAAAAATAACATTAGTACAATCATATTAACATTTGTACATAGGTTTCACATGACAATGAATAATTGACTTCTATGGTAGAGTATTAACTGGTAAGACCACCAGGGTGGTTTCGTAACTTTTTATTTTAATTAGGAGTGGAGTTCCCCAAGATCCTCGGAGCACAAGACGCATGCCAAAGTTGGGTCAGTTAAGACAGCGATCCGAATTTGATCCGACTTTAGTGATATTCAATGGGCTGAAGTAGGATCAAAGTCGGACCAAAGTAGTGCAGGGAGCATTTTCAAAGTCTAGAGTCCAGTTAAGACGGCTCCCATAGGGAAACATTGATTTTCACGTGTCATGCGACATGAGCTCCCAATGTCGGAGCGTTTGTCGTACCAGTGTCAACCCAGCCTTAAGGTGTATAAGAAATTTTATAGGTTGCCATGCAAAATAATGCTTCCACCTAGCAGCACTAGGGTCCCCGCTTCATAATCCTAACCACGGCACTACCTGCCTGGAGTTTGCATGTTCTCCCTCTGTGGGTCTCCTTCGGGCACACCAGTTTTCACCCACACTCCAAAGACATGCTGGTAGGTTACTTGGCTCCTGTCTAAATTGGTCCTAGTATGTATATGTATGAATGTGAGTTAGGAACTTTATTTTGTAAGCTCCTTGAGATCAGGGACTGATGTGAATGTTTAATTTACAGTATATGTAAAGCACTGTGTAAATTAATGACACTATACAAGTACCTGTAAAAAATAAATAAATAAAATCATGCAATGGGAAGTGTAGCTGGCAATGCGCATGAATGTGGGCAGCTTTGTGTTAGTTCCCAAGTCAGATGATACCCTATGATGCCAGAAAGGAAGATGGCGGCGCAGGACTCAATGTGCAGCAGGCCAGCACTGGATTTCTTGGGTGGGTGGGTGAGTATGTTTATTAAGGGTAACCCAGCGGACAAATTAAGAGCGGGGAGAAAAAAAATGTACAGAGGGAGTGAAGCTTCTCTTTAAAGTGACTGTAAAAGTAAATTTAAAAAAAATGGATTTTCAGGTCCCCCACTGGCGCTCCTGGTCCCTCTGTCCATTGCCCCACCCCCTGCTCCCTCATCACTGGCTTTGTTTGACAGCAGTGGGAGCCAATGGCTCCAGGTGGCCCAGCGAGACCCGGAATGGGAGAGAAGAGCTGCAGACATGCACAGCACTGATTTGAATGAGGGCTCAAGTAGGTAAAAGGGAGGGGGGGCGCTGGGGGTTTTATGCTGACACCTAAACATTTTTTACCTTTAGGCCCCTTTCACTACTCTACTTGCTCAGCAGGGTTCGCTCCATTGATCCCCGCTGAGCCGGGGGATGACAAGTCCGTCTCTGCACAGCGACGGACCTGTCAGAGAGTCCGCTCTCCTCTATGGGGGGATTGGATGATTACGGACCGCCTTATCTATTTTCATCCGATTCGATCCGCCAGAGGGAGGGAAAATAGGTCATCCATTCGTCTGGATTATGCTGAGTAGATGGGATGACAGCAGACATGTCACTGCTGACATCCGACGCTCCTAGAGCTGTATGGAGCGACCGTTCAGATCTGCCTGAAAAAACTGACAGGCAGATCTGAACAGTCCGCATGTGTGAAAGGGGCCTAATGCAAGGAATGCATTAAGGTAAAAAAAATGTTTAGGCTTTACAACCCCTTTAAAGCGGGGGTCCACCTATCTATCGTTTTTTTTTTTTTTTTGAGTTCATTCACAAACTTTTCTTCTCAGCATTACATACTCACATATTGTGTGTAATATGTCCGCCTGTGTCAGATTTCGTCGGAAAGAAAAACTTATATTATTATTCACTGCAGGCGGTTTCCATCTTCATTGTGGGCATTTGAAGCCCACAAGCATTTATTTCCTGGATGCAGTGAATGCTATGCTCCCAGCATTCACCGCTCGTTCCCGCACATGCTCAGTGGCATCCTGGGAAGCCTGAGACTAGCTCCCAGGAGTCTGGGAGAGGCTGGAAACACGCCTACTCCCACGGGAGGAGAACCAGGAAGTGCAAAGAAGAATAGAAAAATAAAAGGTAATTACGGCGATTTAAATTTTTTTTAAACGGCATGTCAGCATCTAGGCAAGGAAGAGAATACATATAGATATTGTTCAAAATTTGGGTGGAACCCCGCTTTAAGTCTGAGGAGAGGTGAGTGCATTGACCTGGGAGCATGGGTTGGATTAATTGTCATGCAAAGACTATAATGCACATAGAACTTCGGTCTGACCCCATGGTTAGATGTTTATCTCCATACTGAAATAAACACATAGATGTAAATTACAATAAGATGATGAGAAGATTAGATGGTGGTCTATTTTTATGTAGTTCTTACATGTTGCTAACTGGATGAGATCCACATTCATTATCCACAGACATTATAGGTAAATAAGAGTGGCCTTTCGTATGAATTTTTGAATTCCAAAATTTACAAACCAAGATGATAATTGATCACCGCCATATAACACGGCAGCTGCCACAGTTACAAACACTAACTGCCACTAATCAGTACTTAGAAATGATTCTATTGATTTCCCTTTTCTGTCATTGATAAATGTTGCACTGTGGCTTCTGTCTGACCTTCATCAAGATGAACCTCATGGAATTGCACTCTGCATCCTCCCCCCATCTCCAAACACACTCCATAAATAATAAACACCATACCTTAATGTTGGCAAAAATTGGCCGCGGCACATTTATTGGTTTACACAAAATAATAATTCTCATAATAACATCATAATTGTAACTCAAAACAAATTATCCTTCTCAAAATTGCTTAGCCTTGATGACTCAAGCAAATTATATTTAATTAACTTTATAATACCAGTCATGTAAGGTGACATACCACATAAAAAGCACACGGCGGAGGGGGGGGGGGGGGATTTCTTTAACTGGACCTGTCAGCGACATTTTGGAATAGTGGGCTCTTCCTTTTATAATGAGCCCAACTGCTTCCAGAAAATTCTCTCCACACTCATTGGCCCCTTCTCACCTGCCCCAGGTGTGCAGGAGGGCCAAAAATCCCCGAATAACTCTGCAATAATCTGCCTCTGTTAATCAGCTAACACCTGGGGGAAAACAGAGGCAAACCCAACCCATGTAGGTGTGCCCAATAATTGTGCCCTCCTGTTACATTCTGAATGACAAAAGGCCATTACTAGATTTTCTTACACCCACACTCATACTAGATGCGATCTGATAGTATGCCTATAGGCCATATCAGTCACATGGAAAATGTTACCAAGTATTATATAAAACAAAAATGTAACATTTGTAAGTTAGCCATGGTCCTTAGAGTGCAGTCAGACATAGATATATAATTCATCTGTCTTCTGGTTTCATGACCACGCAATGCTTATTCAGGTGAACGCTTGTGTTTCAGTCAGTTGAGAAGAGGAGGAATAAGTTTTTGTTTCGGCCCGTTCATTTCAGTGCAGTTTTCCACATCACATTTTTATGCACGCTTTACATATTGTTTTAGGTGTGCTGCCATTTCTTTTAGATTGTAAGCTCTTATGAGCAGGGCCCACTTAACCTTCAGGTATTTTATGGCAACTAAACTGTCTCCCTTAAGGCCCCTTTCAGATGAAATACGGACATACATGCATCCCTATGGGATAGCGGGTGTCAGCGGATGAATATCCGCTGACACCCGATATCATCCGGCCCTGCTATTGTCCGATTCTGCAGACAGAGGAAAATCCTATTTTTCTATCCGTCTGCAGATCGGATCGGATGAACACAGACAGACGGTCTGTTCTCATCCGATCCCCCATAGGGGAGAGCGGAGATCTGACAGGGCGGTCCCTGCACAGTGTGTGTGTCATCTGCCAGCTGAGCGGGGATCAACAGAGCGATCCCCACTGAGCAAGCGGATGTTCACGGGTCAGATCAACACGGATCCGCACGTGTGAAAGGGGCCTTATAGTGCAAAGTGCTGTGCAAACTGTTGGCACTATATAACTCCTGTATAATAATAAATAAACTCTATTAGAATGCCATTTTCATAAAAGCGCATCAAATTCCTGCATGTTACATCTTTGATACGTTTCATTAAATGCGCATTCTAATAAGAGTTTTTAATAACAACGCACCTAAAAATGCATGTACAACACGCAAAAAACCCCACAATGTGATAAAACTGCATCACACTGATATGAACCTGGCCTTAAAAGAGAAGTAATGGTTTCTATTTTTTCACCTAGGTGGATGCATCAGTCTGATGCTGCATCTGTCCCCTGGTGCCTCTGCACTGAAAACCAAGCGATTGAACATCGCCAATCACTCGTTTTTCACAGCTCCATGAGCAGAGAGCTGTAGACTGTCAGTCACAGCTCTCTGCTCATCTCCTTCCACGCTCATGGGAGCGCTGGGCTGTGGAGGGGCGGAGCGGATGTCTCAGGCTCTCAGCGGCTCGCTGTTAGTCCAGGCACCTGGCGGATTCAGACTTTGTCGTCAGAGCCGGCGCCACCATAAGGCAGCACAAGCAGTCTCCTTAGGGCGCCAGGCTGGGGGCAGTAAAATGGCCTGGGTAGACACCCCCCAGCTCTGGTCCTGGACCTGCGCTCTAATAACCCTGCCCCCCTTAGTCGCTCAGTCACCTGCAGTGTTTTGCTCTCCTCCACCCCTCCATAACTCCACCTCCTCAGCCTCTGGATGTAGCACTGTCCAGGGCGCTCACTGGGGCCGAGGCGAGTGGGACACATGTGCGGGCCAGTGCTGTACACAGGGGGCTGCTGTTGCCAATCTGCACTTCCTGTCATGCTGCTTCTCATCTGACAGGTGTGAGATCTCTGGGCTCCCGCTGCAGCTACACTTACACTTTCCTCCCCGACAATCTCTCTCCACCTCTCTTTCCTCGTTATGTAATGTTCCAGAACCGCTGAAGGGCTCTATCTGTAGGTGGGGGCTCTTATGTTAAGAGGTGCTCTGATGATATGGAGGTAGGCTCTGATGTTACGGAGGGGGACTCTGATGTTACGGAGGGGGGCGCTGATGGTATGGGTGGGCTGTGATGTTACGGGGGGGGGGGGACTCTGATGTTACAGGGGGAGACTCTGATGTTACAGGTGGACTCTGATGTTATAGGAGGGGACTCTGATGGTAAAGGGGCTGACATCCCCCTGCTGGGACTCTGCCCCATCCCAACCTTGCTTTATTATGTTTGTCTGCAGTGCAGCCCTAGCAGCAGCATGAGATATGGAACCAGGGCAACTGCGGCAGGTTTACTGCAGCACATGGTGGTACCTAGCAGTGCCAGAGAAAGGGACACTGGACACTTAATGTTCCCCCGACTGGGGCTAGAGAGTTCTACACCAGGCATACAGGGGGCCGCACCCCAGGTACACACAGCATAGGAGTGGGAGGGCCTGAAGACCCCTTTCACACTTGTACGACTTGTCCTACGATTTGGGACTGCAAAGTCACATTACAAGTTGTTCCCCATGATTTCCAATGACAACCATTCATATTAGCATGACTTCAAGCCGTGCCAACTTCAAAGTAGTCCCTGCACTACTTTGGTCCGACTTTAATGTGAGTTACACAGGCATTCCCTAAAATCGCGGCAAAAATTGCGTCTTTGAAGTCGCGGTATTGTGAAAGGGGCCTAAGGCAACCTCAGGGTACGGGGGGCGCTAAAATGCACCTTTGCCTAAGTAGACAAAAACCCTTGCACCGGCCCTAATTGTCGTGATGACGCGGTGCCTGGACTGATATCCAGACTTCAGTCCGCTTTCCGCTGAAAACGGGTCACAGGAATACAAAACGAATTGCACTCAAATGAGCTCAGGCTGGACTTCTCCTTTAAAGAAGAGTTTCACCTCATTGTAAACTACAATTTAAAAGTCAGCAGCTGAAAATACTGTAGCTTCTGACTTTTAAAAAACACACACTTACCTGTCACAGAATCCAATGATGTCCTCACCTGACCCAGCTCTTTAGAGGTCTTTTGGTCCATGTGCTGGAATATTAACTGTGGGCAGCTGACTGTGACTCCTTGCAGCTTGATAGCCAGCTGCCCACTGTGCATGCGCGAGTCACGCTGCACCTCGTGAAAAGTCCTGCAGTCTCCTGGGACCTGTGACTTGTCCCAAGAGACTGTGGGGGAAGGGGGGGGGGGGTCAAAATTCTGCTCAGATCGCCGCGACGATCTGACTGGAAGTGGGAGCGGGTACCCTTCAAAATTGGGGACCTGCTTCCCCCCCCAGGATAAAAAATATATTTCAATTATGGGAGAGGAAGGGGTGAGGAGGAGGAGGAAAAGTGGTAGTTTCCCTTTTGGGTGAAGTTCCGCTTTAAGCAGATGCTGCTGGTGATGTTTATCACAGAAGGAACAACAGCGAGCGGGACAGGTTTTCATTTTACAATAATTTTTATCAATAATTTGTAAAGAACATAGAAAAGAATTCTTGAACAACATTATTTGCATTCAATAATATTATTACAGGCTACACAGATGCTTGACCCTCTTTTAATTTCACAGTACCATAAAAACATTGGTGTGAAATCTGAATTAAAGTAAACCTTTGGTCACAGCATACACTTTCATTTTATAACCCCAGCGTTGTAATAACAATACATGAAATGGTTATTTTTGACAATCCAATATAAGCTTACTTGAAAAATCTCCTTTCATGTTGTGTGTTTTGCCTGTCTGCTGTACATCTCTTTCCCCAACTTCCTGGATTCCCTGCATGCTTTGCAGTTTCTCCTCTGCTGTTTACTTTCAATTTCTAAGGACTACAAATCCCATGGTACCTTGCTGCATGCACAGTGATTTCCTGTACTGACCCCGCCTCCTGAAACTCCTCCTCCCAGCACCTCTGTAGTTCAGAAGGCAGACTCTGTGAAGAGTGTGACACAGCAGTGCCTACTCACAGGACATAGTGATTATGTGTTACAGAATTCCAGCAAGTAATGTGGGGGATCTTCACAAAGTAAGTTTACAAACTTCAAGATCATTCAGAAATACAATGTAGAAGTGAATCAAATATTTTACATTTTGACAATAGATACACTTTATAGAAGACAGATAGAAGAAAACGAAAATCAGGAAAGTGAGAAAAAATGGAATCTATTTTTCCTCCAGTCCCAGTTGAACAATACAATAGACTTCCTGAACAGAACTGAATCCAGTCATCAAAACATCTATACTTAAAGGGGTTGTAAAGGTAAAATTTTTTTCACCTTAATGCATTCTATGCATTAAGGTGAAAAAACTTTTGAAAGTACCGCCGCCCCCAGGCCCCCCGTTTTACTTACCTGACGCCTCGAATCTTTGCTGCTCGTCCTCGTCATCTTCATTGCAGCTCAGCCTAGTCGCTGATTGGCTGCAGTGGATGGATTGAAAGCAGCGCAGCCATTGGCTCGCGCTGCTGTCAATCACATCCGATGACGCGGCGCGCCGGGGGGCGGGGCCGAGTGATACAGCGAGCGGCTATAGCCGCCGGCTGTATCACGGGAGCGCGCCCGCAAGCACTCACCACCATGCGAGGGAGCTCGCATTAAGGTGGTAAATGCTTGCGGGGAGGAGCTGAAACAGCCGCCGAGGGACCCCAGAAGACCAGGTTCGGGCCACTCTGTGCAGAACGAGCTGCACAGTGAAGGTAAGTATAACATGTTTGTTATTTTTTAAAAAAAAAAAAAATACCTTTACAACCCCTTTAATGAAATCACACTGCACAAGTTCATTTAGATTTGACAAGCTGCAGATTTATTACTGAGGATGTCCATGATTTGGCATGATTTGACAATTGCTGTTTTTACAGATAAAAAGATGCACAAGATTAGTTTACAAGAAGCAGAAAGCTGCCCATACACTGTTCAGTTTTTTATTTTGTTCAGCCGGCGGGCTGAATATAAAAAAAACTGAATCGATTCCCTCATTCACACAATCGATGGGGGAATCCTCCCCACTGCGTTATTGTATTCTGACAGGGGGGAGACTGCCTTGCTGTCAGAATACAAGATGCTAATTGAGTGGCTTTTATCCAACAGGGCAGTAGAACAAAAGTTGGTCAGTAGATCAATTTTGATTCAATTCAATCGGCTGAATTTTGATCCATGAATGGCCAGCATTAGTTATGTCCAGGATGGGTCTGCCCTTTAATTCTGAATGGGATATCTATAGATGCGAAAACAGGTCATTTTCAGGCAATATATTCACATTCATAATTGCCCATCTTTTGGAAACGTCTAACATATGTAGTGCACAATTCCAGTCTATCTACAATCCTCGGAAACAGCAAAGGCTTGTGGGCTATATGCTGTAATCCCGGCTTGAACTTGATACCACCACACAATCAGCTTTAAAGGATAAGTTCACCTTTCCAAAAAAAAAATAATAATAATAATAAATGCACATTTTTTTGCAGGTAAAAAAATTTGAATTTTTTTTTTTTTTTTTTTAGGAGCCTGTGAAGCATTGCAGTCACGATCAGCAGATCATGGGTGTAATGCCACGGTCCTGCAGACTATCTGTGTAGCTGTCTGCCCATATCTCTGATATGGCTAGGCAGTTACAGAATGACAGAAAGCTCAGTGAACTACTTAGAGCGCTCATCAGCATCCTGGTAGTTCACTGAGAACTACAAGTTGTCAGCCGCAAAGGCTGATGGTAGTTGTAGTTTACGAATTCCCTGGGATCTGTGAATGAATGACGCAGCCATGTGGGCAGAGCCCTAAACCTTGATCCACAATATCATGTTCATTTCTAAGTCCTGCCAGGAAACAGGGTTTGTTAAAGGGAAGAGCAAAATAGCACATGTGGTACCATGAGGAAATTTTTCTTGGAAATACCATTCCATAAAGTAATTAACATTGTATTATTTAAAAATGTTATACCGTATATACTCAAGTATAAGCCGACTTTTTCAGCACATTTCTTATGCTGAAAAAGCCCCCCTTAGCTTATACTCCTAATTCAATCATCTTTATTTGATTCATCAGTGTATACAATTTTATCAAATATCAAATCTTTTTTAAAGAAAAAATACCACGTTTATAATAAGCATACAATATAGAAGCATGGACTAAAAAGGGGGGAGTTTAAAATAGAGAACCAATACAAATATACAAAAAAGAAGTACCATATAAACCACCCCTCGAGTGAGGGTCTCCCGCTGTGTCATGCAACTGTTCGGTGACTGTCCACTGTAACAAAGCCCCGCCTCCTCCTCGTCCATGATAGACGGAACACCGAACACTGATACAATGCTGGGAAACTGAATCAGTATTCCATCTATCATGGACGAGGAGGAGGCGGGGCTTTGTTACAGTGGACGGCCAACGAACAGGCTGCAGTTGCATGACACAGCGGGAGACACCAACTGTGTGTAATCAAAGGTGAGGCTGCAGATGGGCACAGTGAGGCTGCAGATGGGCACAGTGAGGCTACAAATAGGCACAGTGAGGCTACAGATGGGCACAGTGAGGCTGCAGATGGGCACAGTGAGGCTGCAGATGGGCACAGTGAGGCTGCAGATGGGCAAAGTGAGGCTGCAGATGGGCACAGTGAGGCTGCAGATGGGCACAGTGAGGCTGCAGATGGGCACAGTGAGGCTGCAAATGGGCACAGTGAGGCTGCAAATAGGCACAGTGAGGCTGCAGATGGGCACTGATGATACAGGAAAGCACAGTGAGGCTGCAGATGGGCACAGTGAGGCTGCAGATGGGCACAGTGAGGCTGCAGATGGGCACTGATGATACAGGTGGGCACAGTGAGGCTGCAGATGGGCACAGTGAGGCTGCAGATGGGAACTGATGATACAGGTGGGCACAGTGAGGCTGCAGATGGGCATTGTTTACCAGTAGCTGCTGCATTTCCCACCCTAGGCTTATACTTGAGTCAATACCTTTTCCCAGTTTTTTGCGGTAAAATTAGATGCCTCGGTTTATATTCGGGTCAGCTTATACTCGAGTATATACATTTATATACATAGATTGTCCGTTTTTTCGGCATACTAGTCTCATATCAAAAATGAAGAGGTTTCTAAAGTTACGAAAATTCTCGTACGACAGAATACAACTTCGGAAGTGATGTAATGTGTTGTAATGTATTGTAATGTATTCTCCTATGTCCGACCATGCTCGGTCTTGACCTTCCGACTTTTTTCAGACTAAAGCGCTACTGATTAAAAAGAAAATCGTATGTTCTGGTATCTTACGAGAAATATTTTTGTATTTGTCCCTTCGGCTAATTTCTCATGAACTGTGGTGATCAGCTCTCGAAAGCTGTGTACCAACGATCACTACGAAAGCGATATTTTTTTGTCTGATTTTCTGACCGCGTATACTAGGCATTAGGGTACTTCAAGTCACTAAAATAGAGACACTGCGGTTTTGTTGTGCAAAAAATGCAAGCAGACACCTGAGATTCTGCAGAAAAGCTTTAACGTTGTCCTGGCAACTCCCATCTCGCTCGGCTGACATTTTATCATGTCATACCTCTCATACAGCTCTTCATTAAACAGGGAAAGCAGAAAAGCTTGCTGGAGAAAATACTTTTTATTCAGTGTCTTGATTTGTATATTTAGTAAGACCCCTTTCACACAAGCGGTCCGATTGGGTCCATCTGTCCGTTTTTCAGTTAGACCCTAAGAGACCCTCCATTCACCTCTATGGGGCGGCGATTGTAAAGGAACTTGTGTCCGTTTACACCCGCCTACCTCCAATCTGATCCAGAAAAAGCAAACGGAAGGGGATTTTTCCCCTCCAACTGGCAGGATCGGATTGGAGGACAGTCTGGTGTAAATGGACAGCTGGTCTGTCTACATCAGACTGCCCACAGAGCAGACCTGTCATCAGCGGATAGATCACCTGCTGTGAAAAACGGATCCGGCCCGTATAAAAAAGGGGCCTAAGGGCAGATCATATAACTTAAAGCGGAACTGCAGTCATTTTTTCATCTTTCCGTCTATTAAATCTTCTGCCCTTGTTGTCTTAACTTTGGATAGTAAAACATTTTTTTTTCTGCCAGAAAATACCTTATACAGCCCACTTCCATTTCTTGTCTGGTAAAAAGCCTAGGCTTATGACATCATGCACAGCTCTCTTTCTCAATTTTGTGAGAGTTTGCCAGGAAGAGAGGGGTGATGAGTCATAAGAGGGCCAATGAGAGCTGCAGAGCTGGAGGCGTCAGCCTGTGTAAATCCAAGAGGTGAACAGGCAGCAGCTTCCGCAGTTAGAATGGTTGCAGCCAGACTCAATGGAGGGAGATTTCTTCAGCATATTTGGCAAGTACAGAATCACAGTATATATAAAATAATATGCAAAGTGGTTGGAGGGAAGCTTCAGAATGGCAAAGATGTTTTTATTACAATTTATTAGAGCAGACTGCAGTTCCTCTTTAAGCTGGCCATACATGGAGAAAATTTTGTCTGTTTCCTGTTGAACCAGCCAAAATTCGAGCCAAGAGTGGCCTTGTCTGCACCCTTTTACCTGTCATGCTTTGATCTGAAAATCGAAGGAACCAGTGGAAAAACGTCAGCCA
Organism: Lithobates clamitans; assembly: GCA_037952925.1. Lineage (NCBI taxonomy): Eukaryota > Metazoa > Chordata > Amphibia > Anura > Ranidae > Lithobates > Lithobates clamitans. The sequence continues at coordinate 2,346,102 of JBBGZY010000061.1, forward strand.
AACAGCGGCTGCAACTAATCTTAGTCACTCTCAACCACAGGATGTCAGAATGCAATAGCTAGAAGTGGGGACTCGTTCATCTGTGGGAATGGACAGAATTTTATACAGTGTTTGGCCAGATTTAGAGCCCTTTCACACTTCCAGCGCAGGAGGCGTCAGCGGTAAATGAAGGGTTAAAAGCGCCCGCAAAGCGCTGCTGCCAAGACGCTTTGGCAGCGCTGGCGATTGATTTCAATGGGCAGGGGCGCTTTAGGAATGGTGTATAAACCGCTCCTAAAGCACCTCAAAGAAGCTGCTTGCAGGACTTTTTTTGAGCCAGCGCAGCGCCCCAGTATGAAAGCACTCGGGCTTTCACACTAGGATTGCAGATGAGGCTTTTTTCAGGCGCTTTACAGTCGCTATTTTTAGCGCTAAAGCGCCTGAAAAACGCCAAAGTGAAAGGGGTCTTAGACTAGTTGTATAGGATCCAGGCGCTGTTTGACTCCCTTGATTGTTCCTTTGAGGGATGTTGGGCAGGAGGCAACTGACAGGGCCAACCAACTCCTTTAATCTCGTAGTGACTGCGTAAAGCATATATGCAGCAACAATAAAAAGGGGTTTTATTGCCTAGCTGCGGCACATATACGTCATGGGTAGTCTGATGTTGTGTTCTGAGAGCACGCTCACTGTGTGCAAAGGACACTGACCGAGCTGACAGCTCTCCATCATACCTTCTGACATCTGAAAGCCAATCTCAGCAGTCACAAGAAACAGAAGTCATGCCACTTCCATTAAATCCTACTTAAAGGACTGCTGTTAAGGGGTTAATTGCCCATTTTCATTAATGACAGTACCGCATTGCACAGCATCATTTAAACATCAGTGCATATGGGATTTTCTCAGTGACGTCTGCAGGATCCCATGAATCAATGTGGCTGCAGCCTTGTACTGTTCAGAGCAGATTAATTCATCCTCTCCGCCTGCAGTTCTATTGATCGCAATATTAATTTGGTCTGCTGAATCTGAAAGGACACTTCTGGAAAATAAAAACAAGAAGCAAACGAAAGGAAAACAAACGCAATGGCCTGCCAAACCCCAAGAAGGCAACCTACATTTTCCATAAGTGATCTCTAAGACAGGCTGTGCAGGTTAGCAGCCTGTGCTTGTGGCTGGTCTGGTATTGGCCATCTCCTCTCCCATATTCAGGTGTCTCAAATCAGACCCAATAATGACCAATTGAGAAATGCATGCCTGCCCGGCCTCCCTAGCAGCTTATGGGGAGGCGCAGATACCATGGCTCTTTCCTGAGTGGCTGTGTCACAAGTGATGTGCAGTTTAACTAAAGCTGGATGAAGATACAAGAACTCTGCTTCACTCTGAAAGATGACAAGCAAACCAGCATTTGACATTTTATTTTATATGAAGCCAAAGTCCCACTCTCTATCCACTAACATGCTCCTTCTACTCTTCCTTCTCACATCGGTGTCTTCTGTTCTCAAATTATCCTTACTCTACCCCTCCTCTCTTCCCTGCAGCATACACATATCACCCTCACTCCCACCCTCTCCCTACTACTGCACCCATCAGCTCTGGCATTTGCTGCACCCACATGCTGACATAAACACCAGGGCCACTAGACACGTGCATTCATGCACATCCCTCTTCCATCTTGCCTTCCTCACCCTCCTTCTCTTAGTCTCAGGTGACATTTCTCCTAATCCTGGTCCGCCATTTTCCAACTGAAATCCACATATCCAATACCCCTCCTCTGGCAACCACCGCAATTCGCTCAGTTTAATTTCTTTCCCTCTGCTTCCTCAAAGCTGCCCACCAATCTCATGCGCCCTTTGGAACGCCCGCTCCGTCTGTAACAAGCTAACATCTGTACATGACCTCTTCATCTCTCATGGCTTGAACATACTCGCCATAACAGAAACCTGGCTTCAAAGTTTTGACTCTTCTCCTGCTGCCCTCTCCCATGGTGTCCTCCATTGGATTCACTCCCCCAGACCCAACAGAAAGAAAGGAGGTGGATTTGGCTTCTTTCTATCCCCACAAAGCACCTTTCAAGTCCTTCCTATCCCTCCCTCTCTTCTTTCGAGATGCACTGTATTCGTCTGTTTTCTCCCATTTCTCTGAGGATTGCAGCAATTTATGGGCCTCCTGGACTGGTATAACGCTTTCTTGATGACGTTGCTGCCTGGCTACCCTACTTTCTCCCCTCTGAAATACCCACCATTATTCTTGGTGACTTCAACATTCCTGTCAATGTTAACAGCCCAGCTACAGCTCAACTTAACCTCATTTTTTACCTTACCCAATGGGCACATACTTCCACTCACTCCAATGGTAATACTCTCGACCTTGTATTCTTCCACTCTGCAATCCTGGCAACTTTACCAACATCCCCTTTCCTTTCTCTGATCACAACCTCATCTGTTTCACTGTATCCATAACAGTGAAATAACAGTTAGTTGATAAGTGCATTATCACTCAGGGTCACAGACAGCAGCTGTTAACAATTTCCTGTGTCTGAAGAACCTGTTTTCAACTGAAAACCTATAAACAGTGAACTTCCTACCTCCAGGAATGCAGGCCTTCAGCAAGCACCCTGTATACTAAAACCAGAGCGCTCATTGCCGAATAGTTTAGCTTGCCATATTTTATTTTGGCTAATTAAATAAGTCTACGTAGTGTAATGTTTTTTAATGATACGTATGTAGGACAGAGTTGAAAAAAAAAAGATAAGATGGAATTCTGCAGCATGACTAAACCCCCAATCCCCCATTCACATCTGCATGTAAGCATTTTCAGGTTTTTTTTTTTATTTGTAAACGCATTTTTTGAACATTTTTAGGCTTGGGCGTTGTTGTTTCAGCCAACTGAAAGCCAGGGAGGGAGGAAAGGCAAGAGATCGTGTCAAAATTGTAATTTTTCTGGTGCTTCTACTAAAACTCTATGGGGCCAAAAATGCTTGAGTCAAGCGACAAAAAGCTCAACTGTAGTGGGAATCTTGATTTTGAGTTTTTACGCACTTCGGGAAGCGCTTCAAATTTCTCAGGTGCGAATGAAGTCTAAAGTACACACTATGAGAAAAACAGAAAAATGATTGTTCAATTTTTCACAAAGGTGCATATCAGGATGTAACTGAAAATATTAACCATTTTAGCTCCGGAAGGTTTTACCCCCTTCATGACCAGGCCATTTTTTGCTATTGAGCACTGCGCTACTTTAACCACTTGACGACCGCCTCACGCCGATGTACGTCGGCAAAGTGGCACGGACAGGCAAAATCACGTACAGGGTACGTGATTTGCCTTCCGCGGGTGGGGGGTCCGATCGGACCCCCCCCCGGTGCCCGAGGCGGTCGTCGTTTGTCCAGCGGCGATCGGTGATGAGGGGGAGACCATCCGTTCGTGGCCCCCCCCTCGCGATCGCCGCCGGCCAATGAGAACACTCCTTTGCTGCTGTATGCTAAACAGCAGCAAAGGAAGTGATGTCATCTCCCCTCGGGTCGGTATTTTCCGTTCCGGCCCGAGGAGAGACGACAAGTATGTGAGTGCACCAAACACTACACACACAGTAGAACATGCCAGGCACACAAATCACCCCGATCCCCCCCCCGATCGCCCCCCGATCCCCCCCCAATCACCCCCCCCCCCCCCTGTCACAAACTGACACCAGCAGTTTTTTTTTTTTTTTTCTTTTTTTTTTTTCTGATTACTGCATAGTGTCAGTTTGTGACAGTGACAGTGTTGGGACAGTGTATATTACCCCCCTTTAGGTCTAGGATACCCCCCTAACCCCCCCTAATAAAGTTTTAACCCCTTGATCACCCCCTGTCACCAGTGTTGCTAAGCGATCATTTTTCTGATCGCTGTATTAGTGTCGCTGGTGACGCTAGTTAGTGAGGTAAATATTTAGGTTCGCCGTCAGCGTTTTATAGCGTCAGGGACCCCCATATACTACCTAATAAATGTTTTAACCCCTTGATTGCCCCCTAGTTAACCCTTTCACCACTGATCACCGTATAACCGTTACGGTTGACGCTGGTTAGTTCGTTTATTTTTTATAGTGTCAGGGCACCCGCCGTTTATTACCGAATAAAGGTTTAGCCCCCCTATCGCCCGGCGGTGATATGCGTCGCCCCAGGCAGCGTCAAATTAGCGCCAGTACCGCTAACACCCACGCACGCAGCATGCGCCTCCCTTAGTGGTATAGTATCTGAACGGATCAATATCTGATCCGATCAGATCTATACTAGCGTCCCCAGCAGTTTAGGGTTCCCAAAAACGCAGTGTTAGCGGGATCAGCCCAGATACCCGCTAGCACCTGCGTTTTGTCCCTCCGCCCGGCCCACCCAAGTGCAGTATCGATCGATCACTGTCACTTACAAGGCACTAAACGCATAACTGCAGCGTTCGCAGAGTCAGGCCTGATCCCTGCGATCGCTAACAGTTTTTTTGGTAGCATTTTGGTGAACTGGCAAGCACCAGCCCCAGGCAGCGTCAGGTTAGCGCCAGTACCGCTAACACCCACGCACGCACCATACACCTCCCTTAGTGGTATAGTATCTGAACGGATCAATATCTGATCCGATCAGATCTATACTAGCGTCCCCAGCAGTTTAGGGTTCCCAAAAACGCAGTGTTAGCGGAATCAGCCCAGATACCTGCTAGCACCTGCGTTTTGCCCCTCCGCCCGGCCCAGCCCAGCCCACCCAAGTGCAGTATCGATCGATCACTGACACTTACAAAACACTAAACGCATAACTGCAGCGTTCGCAGAGTCAGGCCTGATCCCTGCGATCGCTAACAGTTTTTTTGGTAGCGTTTTGGTGAACTGGCAAGCACCAGCCCCAGGCAGCGTCAGATTAGCGCCAGTACCGCTAACACCCACGCACGCACTGTACACCTCCCTTAGTGGTATAGTATCTGATCGCATCAATATCTGATCCGATCAGATCTATACTAGCGTCACCAGCAGTTTAGGGTTCCCAAAAACGCAGTGTTAGCGGGATCAGCCCAGATACCTGCTAGCACCTGCGTTTTGCCCCTCCGCCCGGCCCAGCCCAGCCCACCCAAGTGCAGTATCGATTGATCACTGTCACTTACAAAACACTAAACGCATAACTGCAGCGTTCGCAGAGTCAGGCCTGATCCCTGCGATCGCTAACAGTTTTTTGGTAGTGTTTTGGTGAACTGGCAAGCGCCAGCGGCCTAGTACACCCCGGTCGTAGTCAAACCAGCACTGCAGTAACACGTGGTGACGTGGCGAGTCCCATAAGTGCAGTTCAAGCTGGTGAGGTGGCAAGCACAAGTAGTGTCCCGCTGCCACCAAAAAGACAAACACAGGCCCGTCGTGCCCATAATGCCCTTCCTGCTGCATTCGCCAATCCTAATTGGGAACCCACCGCTTCTGCAGCGCCCGTACTTCCCCCATTCACATCCCCAACCAAATGCAGTCGGCTGCATGAGAGGCATTTTTTATGTCCTCCCGAGTACCCCTACCCAACGAACCCCCCAAAAAAGATGTCGTGTCTGCAGCAAGCGCGGATATAGCCGTGACACCCGCTATTATTGTCCCTCCTGTCCTGACAATCCTGGTCTTTGCATTGGTGAATGTTTTGAACGCTACCATTCACTAGTTGAGTATTAGCGTAGGGTACAGCATTCCACAGACTAGGCACACTTTCACAGGGTCTCCCAAGATGCCATCGCATTTTGAGAGACCCGAACCTGGAACCGGTTACCGTTATAAAAGTTAGTTACAAAAAAAGTGTAAAAAAAAAAAAAATATGAAATAAAAAAAAATAGTTGTTGTTTTATTGTTCTCTCTCTCTCTCTATTCTCTCTCTCTATTGTTCTGCTCTTTTTTACTGTATTCTATTCTGCAATGTTTTATTGTTATTGTTATTGTTATTGATTGTTATTGTTATTGTTATTGTTATTATGTTTTATCATGTTTGTTTTTCAGGTGTGTAATTATTTACACTTTACTGTGCTTTATTGTTAACCATTGTTAACCATTTTTTTGTCTTCAGGTACGCCATTCACGACTTTGAGTGGTTATACCAGAATGATGCCTGCAGGTTTAGGTATCATCTTGGTATCATTCTTTTCAGCCAGCGGTCGGCTTTCATGTAAAAGCAATCCTAGCGGCTAATTAGCCTCTGGACTGCTTTTACAAGCCGTGGGAGGGAATGCCCCCCCCCCCCCCCCACCGTCTTCCGTGTTTTTCTCTGGCTCTCCTGTCTCAACAGGGAACCTGAGAATGCAGCCGGTGATTCAGCCAGCTGACCATAGAGCTGATCAGAGACCAGAGTGGCTCCAAACATCTCTATGGCCTAAGAAACCGGAAGCTACGAGTATTTCATGACTTAGATTTCGCCGGATGTAAATAGCGCCATTGGGAAATTGGGGAAGCATTTTATCACACCGATCTTGGTGTGGTCATTTGCTTTGAGGGCAGAGGAGAGATCTAGGGTCTAATAGACCACAATTTTTTCAAAAAAGAGTACCTGTCACTACCTATTGCTATCATAGGGGATATTTACATTCCCCGAGATAACAATAAAAATGATTAAAAAAAAAATATGAAAGGAACAGTTTAAAAGTAAGATTAAAAAAGCAAAAAAATAATAAAGAAAAAAAAAACAAAAAAAAAAACACCCCTGTCGCCCCCTGCTCTCGCGCTAAGGCGAACGCAAGCGGCGGTCTGTCGTCAAACGTAAACAGCAATTGCACCATGCATGTGAGGTATCACCGCGAAGGCCAGATCGAGTGCAGTAATTTTTCCAGTAGACCTCCTCTGTAAATCTAAAGTGGTAACCTGTAAAGGCTTTTTAAGGCTTTTAAACATGTATTTATTTTGTTGCCACTGCACGTTTGTGCGCAATTTTAAAGCATGTCATGTTTGGTATCCATGTACTCGGCCTGAGATCATCTTTTTTATTTCATCAAACATTTGGGCAATATAGCGTGTTTTAGTGCATTAAAATTAAAAAAAGTGTGTTTTTTCCCCAAAAAATGCGTTTGAAAAATCGCTGCGCAATTACTGTGTGAAAAAAAAAAAATGAAACACCCACCATTTTAATCTGTAGGGCATTTGCTTTAAAAAAATATATAATGTTTGGGGGTTCAAAGTAATTTTTTTGCAAAAAAAAAAAACTTTTTCATGTAAACAATAATGCCGCGTACACACGGTCGGACTTTTCGTCTACAAAAGTCCAACGGACGCTGACGGACTAAAGTTGGCTGGTAATCCGATCGTGTGTGGGCTGCTTCGGACTTTCAACGTACTTTTTTAGCCTCAAATCCGACGTACTTTAGATTTGAAACATGCTTTAAATCTTTACGTCGTAACTACGACGGACCCCGAAGTCCGCTCGTCTGTATGCTAGTCCTACGGACAAAAAAACGACGCATGCTCATAAGCAAAAACTAAACGGAAGCACTCGGTCTAGTAAAACTAGTGTTCGTATTGTAGGTAGCACATTCATCACGCTGCAAAATCTGTGATCGTTGAATGCAGCGCATTTTATTTCTTCTTTACGAATGCTCTAAAGAACGAAGGTGTTTTGCTGTTCATAATCAGAGTTCTCCCAAACTGATTTCTGAATTCTTTTTCTCTTTGATCTCATGAATGATATAGTATGCTTTTTATAAACAATGTTTCCATACTAATAATACTTTTTCCCTTTTTTTTTTTTTTTATGTTTGTAAAGTTACCACAAAGAACCCATTATTCTTTTTTTTTTTTTTTCTAGTGATTATTTTTTAATTTTTAGATAAAGTTAACCCAAAGCACCGTTTTTGTTTATGTATATATTTTTTTTTCAAGACTTACCACTTGAACATTCTTAACATTAGTAATGTATTTTTGGTGTGTTTTTTTAAAACTCAATGAGATTGTTGTCCCTTGTTAATTTAACATTGTGTGTAAAATCAATGATTTAAAAGAAAACACATAAAAGTCTTTTGCTAAACTCAAAAAAGATCCATTTATTCATGGTCAAAATAAAATAAAGAGGAAGTCAACGCTGGAAAAAGTCGGTGTACAAGAAAATTGGGATCTTGAGGAGTCCATATAAGAGGGAGCACAATCTGGTCCAAGAATCCCAGAGATCAACAGCACCAGCAGATGATCTAGATGTCCCCAGACTGTGGTCCTACAACAGCCTGCGTCTTCTGTCAGACCAGACTGAACCCAGGTCATCACTTTCTTCTCTTCCCTGCAGCCTTTCCTCCACGCTGCCCTGCAGCCTTCCCTGCAGCCTTCCCTGTAGCCTTCCCTGTAGCCTTCTTTTGAGGCTGTGGCTCTGGTGTTTCAGTTGTGGCAGGAGGAGGAGGAGGAGGAGGAGGAGGAGGAGGAGGAGGAGGAGGGGGGGGGGCTGCCTCATGTAGTTGGGTGTTTTTGGTTAGCGTGCCCTGCAGCCCCTTATGGATTGTTTCCCCAAATAGGCGCTCACAAATGAGGCGCTGCTCCCAATCCATCTGAAGAAGCCTGCTGGCTAAGTAGCAGCCATAGGCTTCTTCCGCTTCTGGGGGGCTTGTTAAAAAACGGGTGGCCTGTTGCATGAGGCGCAGGGATGCGTCCTGTGTGACCATCCCCTTCTTGGCCCTTTTTTTGGGAAGGTGGAGGGGAGGCACTTGGGATTGGGTGAGGCTCCTACTGGGCCCAGCCACCTCACTTGGCCCAGCCACCTCACTTGGCCCAGCCACCTCACTTGGCCCAGCCACCTCACTGGGAGCAGCCACCTCCTGCCTGACACTGGGCCCAGCCTCCTCCAGGATGATGGTGAATCCGGCCTCCTCCAGGCTGTCCATGGGCCCGGTCTCCTCCTGCCTGCCACTTTCCCCACATTCCTCCTGGATGGACTCATCCTGTGTATAAAAAAAGGACAATAGTTTTAGTTTCTTTTTTTGGGTTCATCAATGACACACAGTTTGCTTCTCATGACTAGCAAATTCAATGTGAATACATCTCTTTAATAAAAGAGTCTAATCAGACACCCTAATTATTTCAAGCAGGTGCCAAACATATTTAGTCACTACTATCATTTGATATGTATACACAATTTGGAGTGCTAAATTATTTGAGACAATTATAACATCCAGTTAACATCATTAATATTAGTACAGTAAATCTTTGTTAAAATAATTTACCTGACTCCAGATGGTCATATCCGGTTCATCCAGGATGGAAGACCCAGCTTGCTCCTCATCAGCCTCTGCTGGGGTGGAGGGAAGGGTGGAGGGAAGGGTGGAGGGAAGGGTGGAGGGAAGGGTTGAAAGTGATGCCCTGGCTTCATTCTGGTCATCAAGAAAACGGAGTTGTTTGTAGTACCACAGCCTGGGTACATAAACATCATCTGCTGATGCTCCTGATCTCCTTGATTCCTGGATCTTCCTATGCTCCCTTTTATACATGTTCCTCAAGACCCCAATTTTCTTGTACACTGTCTCCATTGTTGCTCCAGGGATGGTCTCCTGGACAAAGGACAGAAGTCTCTCCAGCGTTGACTTCCTCACATGCTTGTTATAATACTGAGGGTGTTTCACCTCCCACAAATTCCTCATCTCTCGATACTTTGAAATAAAAGAAGTAAGGAACTCTGGATCCTTCAATAGGGGATTCATTATATCTGGAAAAGAGAAAGTCACAAGACCAAAAAAACTTATTATATGTTTCTGCTAACCCCTCATCATCTTCTCCCTATGTAGGCCTCATCAATCTATCAAGCCATATAGGCCGCTTGCTACAAAGTCATGACCATAAACCCCCCCCAAAAAAAATATATATCTCAAATTACCTTCGTTTTGGAACGTCCTGGTCCACTATCACCTACGCACAGAACGTACGTACGACACGCGCGAAAGGCCCTCCTTTATACACTACGCATGTGTGAAACTCCGCCTGCGTCGCCCGCCCCTGACGTTCGAAATGAACTCATGTTCTCCGCCCCCTAATTTGACGCACAGAACGTACGTACGACACGCGCGAAAGGCCCTCCTTTATACACTACGCATGTGTGAAACTCCGCCTGCGTCGCCCGCCCCTGACGTTCGAAATGTACTCATGTTCTCCGCCCCTTTTTTGTTACGGCGCGTAGTGGAGTTAAAGAATGGCGGAGACACCTGAAATGTTGACGACCTCAGGTAGTGGAGACAGCCCGCAGGCTGGAACGTCTGGAACGTCAACCAAATCTGTGAGGCCTAGATTTAAGGCCTCTAATATGAGTTTCAAAGAGATGGTGGAGATGGTGGCCATTCTTCGCAAAGACGACTATGATGGCAATTATGGGCCGTACGCACGGCCAAATTTGCGCAAGGCCAAAATCATGGCAAAGGTCGTGGACACTTTGCAGGCATCATTTGGGGTCCAGCGCTCCAAGGATCAATTGCGCAAAAGATGGTCTGACCTGAAAATCAGGGAGCCGGATCAATACCGACGTATCCGGAAAGTTCTTAAAAAAAGTAAGTACTTGTCGTGTTTTTCTCTTGTGTTTATTACCTTGTATACTGCTCCATGTGCTTTTCCTTTCTATACGATTTTTGTTCATCGTTCTAAACGATCTTTGAAGAAACCTCGTTACATATCCATATCTATATATCTATCTCTCTATCTATCTCTATCTATCTCTCTATCTATCTCTCTATCTATCTCTCTATATCTATCTCTCTATATCTATCTCTCTCTCTATATCTATATCTATATAGATAACAATATAAATATATAAAAATATAAAAATATAAATATATAAAAAAATATAGAAATATATATATATATAAATATATATATATATATATATATATATATATATATATATATATATCTATATATATATATATATATATATCTATATATCTATAATATATCTATATATATATATCTATTATATATCTATATATATATATATATTATATATCTATATATATATATATATATATATCTATAATATATCTATATATATATATATCTATATATATATATTATATATCTATTTTAAATTCTCTTAATTTTTTGGATTTACATTTAGTTAGATATTTAGAGATTTTGTTACAGATATAGAGAGAGATCAAAAGATTATTAACTATATTTTGAGATATTGATATCTATCTATCCGGTATGTCTTTATAATTTGAAATATTGAACTAAAATAGGAACTCTACACAAACCACTTCACTACAAATGTTGGAAAATTATTATGTCCTAAAATATCTGTGTGCTAATTAGATTACTAATTTTTTGTTTCACATAGGGGAAAAATCACTCAGCCAACCAAAAGAACACAGTCCACCCCAAGCAAAACAGGATTGGGCAATCAGTCCAAGTCCCATTGACGATGTGGAGGAAGGAGAGGTGGGCGACATGGGCACCCCACCAGGTGAGTGTCTGACACACCAGCTTACGTTAATCTATGCATGGCTGCCTTTTGTTTAATTGAATTTGTCTACTCTATTTTAGGGGATCTGCTTCATTCAAGCAACAGTGACACCCCCGAGGATGTGGAGGAATTAGGCTACATGGCCACCCCACCAGGTCAGTGTCTGAGACAACAGCTTTAGTTCTGGTAAGGTAAACTATGTATGTGTGCATATTTGTAAAGACATTTTTTGGTTTCATTCCACTTTAGGAACAACAAGAAGTGACCATTTCACCTCGGAAAGTGCCCAACGTCTAATTGGTCAAATAATGGGCTGGAATCAAGACATGGATCAAATGCGTAATAGGCTGGATCGTATGCAGCAGGAAATGAAGGACATGATTGATGTTTTGGGTCGAATCTAAATGCCCTTTTTTAAACCCCAAAACATCAATCATGTCCTTCATTTCCTGTTTTGCTGACCCCATTCTGGGCCTTCTCTTTGTTTTTTTGGCCTAACATAAATGGCTGTTTAACCTAATGTCAAAAAGGAGGGCTGTCAAAAATCCACAAAAAAATAAAAATTGATTTTCTAAAAAACAACCAAAAAAAAAAAAAAAATTGATTTTAAAAAACCCAAAAAAATAAAAAAAAGTGATTTTAAAAAACCCAAAAAAAAATAAAAAAAAGTGATTTTAAAAAACCCAAAAAAAAATAAAAAAAAGTGATTTTAAAAAACCCAAAAAAAAATAAAAAAAAGTGATTTTAAAAAACCCAAAAAAAAATAAAAAAAAGTGATTTTAAAAAACCCAAAAAAATTAAAAAAAGTGATTTTAAAAAACCCAAAAAAATTAAAAAAAGTGATTTTAAAAAACCCAAAAAAATAAAAAAAAAGTGATTTTAAATAACCCAAAAAAAAAAAAAAAATTAATTTTCAAAAACCAAAAAAAGTTAAAAAAATTGATTTGAAAACACCAAAAAAATTAAGAAAATTAATGTTAAAAAACCCCAAAAAAAACAAAAAAAATGATTTTAAAAAACAAAAAAAAAAAAAAAAAAAGAAAACTTGCTTTTAAAAAAAAACAAAACTTGATTTTCCAAAAACAAAGCCTGTTTTTGAAAATCCAAAAGCCCAAAATATTTTTTTGTGGATTAGGTAGAAATATTTCAATATAATTATATTTTGCTACATCATTAAGATACCATTATATTTTTGTCTCGGAACATTTTATACTAAATGCAGAACTGAATGCATACCAACCATTAATAAAAACATCTCCTTTTATAGGATTTTAACAAATGTGTGGTTTGTTATTTCAAGGCTCAGTATCAGTTTGGTTATAATTGTCAAAAAGTTGTTTACAGTGGCAATGGAGCTTATTTAGACATTTTGAAAATTCTAATACAGTTGGCACTACAACTGCTCGACCATAACCTAGGAGACAGCCCAAAAGAAAGGCAAGCAATAAATATAATGCCAGATTTCAGCAATATTTTTTTTATTGTAAAAAAAATTATATATCCTGGCCCATTGCAATGGCCCCCCTACCCATAAAATAATCAACATATTGCTGTCTAACCTGACGGGAACTTTGGGGGGCCAAGCCAGTACGGACAGTATCCAGGCCTGTAAGGTTGGCTTCTATTTGTCCGGCCTCAGGCCCAACTGTGCCTATATAATTGGCAGAATGCTTATTTAAAAAGTTGTGCAGAATGCAGCATGATAAAATTATAAAATTAAGTTTGTATTCCGCCAAATTAATGGCTGTTTGAAACAGGCGGAACCGGCTGGCCAGAATTCCAAACGCATTCTCAACCACTCTTCTAGCTCTGGCCAGCCGGTAATTAAAAACCCTCCTCTCCGGGGTGAGGGTTCTTTGGGGGAATGGCCTCATGAGGTGCTTGCTCAGAGCGAAGGCTTCATCGGCAATGAAGACAAAGGGGAGTCCTTCCACGTTATCCTCATCAGGTGGCAATCCCAGGCCACCACTCTGGAGACGCTGGCAGAACTCCGTCTGGGCAAATACTCCTCCATCCGACATCCGGCCATTCTTCCCCACGTCCACATATAAAAAATCATAGTGTGCCGACACCACCGCCATTAAAACAATACTGTGGAACCCCTTATAATTAAAATAATATGACCCCGAATGGGGTGGTGGCACAATGTGGACATGTTTCCCATCTATAGCCCCTCCACAATTGGGAAAGTCCCAACGGCTTGCAAAATGGGATGCCACAGTCTGCCATTCCTGTGGCGTTGAAGGAAACTGGGGAATCAAACAAGAAAACAAAAATCAATTAATTTGGAAGCTAACATTGCAAGAAAATTAGACAATTAAAAACATTATTCCCCAGCATCAGTATAACATTCAATAATTTAATTCTTCTGGAATAACTAATATGGAAAAAGGCACACTTATCAGATTGCTCACCCCCTCTGATAGAACATTGATTACATTTTAGGGGGTTGTGAAATCCCCAAAAAAAATTACTTTAACAACACGCAGGAATTTAGGGATAACAAAGGCTACAAGACTGCAGTTGTCGCACTCTGCAGGTGCAGTTGCAAACCAGCTTACAGTAAATGAGGTAATGTCAAAAGGCATTCATGTTGTAAACAGTACACAATCACATGCAAGGGCAATTAATGAAAACACTTTGAGGCTTGCATATGATTTGATGATGGAAATCAGCAGAGCTTCTGCTCATTTACTAAAGCAATGGAACAAATGCACTTGTAGAGTGCACATGCATTTTGCAAAGTGCAACATAGATTTGCTTTAGACAAATCAACACCACAGAACATTCAAGCAAATTTTAACGAGGGTGGGGGTGGGGGGGTTGTGAAATCTAGCTAATTGCTAATTAGCAGCACACTATTTGGAGTGAGTTCAGGTGGGGGGGGGGGGTTGTGAAATCTAGCTAATTGCTAATTAACAGCACACTATTTGGAGTGAGTTCAGGTGGGGGGGGGGGGGGTTGTGAAATCTAGCTAATTGCTAATTAGCAGCACACTATTTGGAGTGAGTTCAGGTGGGGGGGGGGGGGTTGTGAAATCTAGCTAATTGCTAATTAGCAGCACACTATTTGGAGTGAGTTCAGGTGGGGGGGGGGGGGTTGTGAAATCTAGCTAATTGCTAATTCTAAGCACACTAAATACACTCCAACAAAATACATTCAAAATGAGTAGACTAGGTGGATATGTTCCCATCACTTCATGCTGGGAAGGTTATTGAAGGAAACTATACATGCATGACAAAAAATAACAGGAAAAAATCCCAGCATGTGTGAGGATAAAAAGGGGACATTCACACTATATTGCAATGATGGGAAGTAGTGTTTGAAGCAAGAAATACATTACTTTATCAAAGATTACATAAAAGAACATGTGATGCTAATAAACTAAAAATAGCTTACCTTAATATAGTCCTTCTGCAGGACCTGTATGATGGCAGAACAGGTCTCTGGGATAATGATCCCCAGAGCCTGGGGGGAGATGCCTGTCGAGAACTTAAGGTCCTGCAGGCTTCTCCCTGTGGCCAAATACCGCAAGGTAGCGACCACCCTCTGCTCCGGAGTGATGGCTTGCCTCATGCAGGTATCCTGCCTGCTGATATAGGGGGTCAGCAAAGCCACCAAACGATCAAAAACGGGGTCCGTCATCCGGAGAAAGTTCCTGAAATCCTCAGGATTATTCTCACGGATCTCACGGAGCAAAGGCATGTGACAGAACTGGTCACGCTGAAGCAACCAATTCTTGGTCCATGAACTCCTCCTCGCCCTGTTCATGGACTGGTCTTGGGCTGAAGAATAAACTACAGCACCAAGCACATACAATGCACGAGCTCTACGACGAGTACGTACAGGTAACATGGCTTCAAAACGGTCGGCTGGTCAGAACGCACTAAACAGAACGCACTGAAGAACAGCAAGGCCTGTGAAGAACGACCTGAAAATCAGGAACGAGCGGCCAATAAAACAAAGATTTCTCAATGCCAACTGACCAAACGCACTGAAAAGCAGATACAAACCTCACAAGCACAGACTGAACACCAGTTAAAACGAACTGAAAAATACGAGTCTCACAAGCGCGAATCGTCTCTCACCAAACTTCTACTAACACGAGATAAACACGAGATTAGCAGAAGGAGCCCAAAGGGTGTCGTACGGGCTATTGAACTTCCGTTTTATAGTCTCGTCGGACTTGGTGTACGTCACAGCGTACTAAACTGGCGTACTTTTGTGTGGTCGTGTGTGGGCAAGTCCGTTCGTAAGAAAGTCTGCCCCAAGTCCGCCGAAGGTACGCCGGAAGTATGTCGGACAGACTGTCCGACTTTTGTAGCTGCAAAGTCCGACCGTGTGTACGCGGCATAAGTGTCAGAAAGGGCTTTGTCTTCAAGTGGTTAGAAGAGTGGGTGATGTGTGACATAAGCTTCTACATGTTGTGCATAAAATGCCAGGACAGTTCAAAACCCCCCCAAATGACCCCATTTTGGAAAGTAGACACCCCAAGCTATTTGCTGAGAGGCATGTCGAGTCCATGGAATATTTTATATTGCGACACAAAGAGACAAATTTTTTTTTTTTTTTTTTTTTTTTGCACAAAGTTGTCACTAAATGATATATTGCTCAAACATGCCATGGAAATATATGAAATTACACCCCAAAATACATTCTGCTGCTTCTCCTGAGTACGGGGATACCACATGTGTGAGACTTTTTGGGAGCCTAGCCGCGTACGGGACCCCGAAAACCAAGCACCGCCTTCAGGCTTTCTAAGGGCGTGAATTTTTGATTTCACTCTTCACTGCCTATCACAGTTTCGGAGGCCATGGAATGCCCAGGTGGCACAAAACCCCCCCAAATGACCCCATTTTGGAAAGTAGACACCCCAAGCTATTTGCTGAGAGGTATAGTGAGTATTTTGCAGACCTCACTTTTTGTCACAAAGTTTTGAAAATTGAAAAAAGAAAAAAAAAAATGTTTTTTCTTGTCTTTCTTCATTTTCAAAAACAAATGAGAGCTGCAAAATACTCACCATGCCTTTCAGCAAATAGCTTGGGGTGTCTACTTTCCAAAATGGGGTCATTTGGGGGGGTTTTGTGCCACCTGGGCATTCCATGGCCTCCGAAACTGTGATAGGCAGTAAAGAGTGAAATCAAAAATTTTCACCCTTAGAAATCCTGAAGGCAGTGATTGGTTTTTGGGGTCCAGTACGCGGCTAGGCTCCCAAAAAGTCCCACACATGTGGTATCCCCATACTCAGGAGAAGCAGCTAAATGTATTTTGGGGTGCAATTCCACATATGCCCATGGCCTGTGTGAGCAATATATCATTTAGTGACAACTTTATGAAAAAAAAAAAAAAAAAAAAAAAAAAGTGTCACTTTCCCGCAACTTGTGTCAAAATATAAAATATTCCATGGACTCAATATGCCTCTCAGCAAATAGCTTGGGGTGTCTACTTTCCAAAATGGGGTCATTTTGGGGGGTTTTGTGCCACCTGGGCATTCCATGGCCTCCGAAACTGTGATAGGCAGTGAAGAGTGAAAGCAAAAATTTACACCCTTAGAAATCCTGAAGGCGGTGATTGGTTTTCGGGGCCCCGTACGCGGCTAGGCTCCCAAAAAGTCCCACACATGTGGTATCCCCATACTCAGGAGAAGCAGCTAAATGTATTTTGGGGTGCAATTCCACATAGGCCCATGGCCTGTGTGAGCAATATATCATTTAGTGACGACTTTTTGTAAATATTTTTTTTTTTTTTTTTTTTGTCATTTTTCAATCACTTGGGACAAAAAAAATAAATATTCAATGGGTTCAACATGCCTCTCAGCAATTTCCTTGGGGTGTCTACTTTCCAAAATGGGGTCATTTGGGGGGGGTTTGTACTGCCCTGCCATTTTAGCACCTCAAGAAATGACATAGGCAGTCATAAACTAAAAGCTGTGTAAATTCCAGAAAATGTACCCTAGTTTGTAGACGCTATAACTTTTGCGCAAACCAATAAATATACACTTATTGACATTTTTTTTACCAAAGACATGTGGCCGAATACATTTTGGCCTAAATGTATGACTAAAATTTAGTTTATTGGATTTTTTTTATAACAAAAAGTAGAAAATATCATTTTTTTTCAAAATTTTCGGTCTTTTTCCGTTTATAGCGCAAAAAATAAAAACCGCAGAGGTGATCAAATACCATCAAAAGAAAGCTCTATTTGTGGGAAGAAAAGGACGCAAATTTCGTTTGGGTACAGCATTGCATGACCGCGCAATTAGCAGTTAAAGCGACGCAGTGCCAAATTGGAAAAAGACCTCTGGTCCTTAGGCAGCATAATGGTCCGGGGCTCAAGTGGTTAACTGGTTTTGCGCAGTTATACAACGCTGCTCCCAGAATTAAATTTTTATATAATTTTTTTACACACAAATAAAGCTTTATTGTGGTGTTATTTGAACACCACTGTTTTTTTTGCAATTTAAACTAAAAATACCAAAAATTAAAAAAATTATATTTTTTACTTTCTGCTATAAACCATATCCAATAAAAAAAATGTAATATCTTAAAAAATTTTGGTCAAAATGTATTTTAGTATATGTTGTTGGTAAAAAAAAATCCCAATAAGTGTATATTGATCAGTTTGAAAGTTTTGCAGGGATAAGAAGCTCTGTACAGAGCTTTGTGATGATTGTCAACACAGGGCTCTGGGCAGTGGACACAGCCGATCGGAACGGCCATAGATGGATCGAAATTCAGCTGGTCCCTGCTGAACCAATCGAATTTCGATCCATTTATGGCCAGCTTAAGATGTGGAGTTGTTGCAAATACTAAATATAATAGAATAAATATAAAAAAATATAATTTATTATTAAATATAATAAATTAATTTGAATGCTAAAGAGACCTTGTCACATCCCATGCACCTCAGCAGATAAATGTACACACATACCGATAAGTCAGTACACGGTGTGTGTTCAGGGCCATAAACCCACACCTGCATGGCTATCAAATTGGGAGCAGCTGCTGTGTCCCATTTGACATGAATGGGACTGCCTGCATGGGGATGCACTACAACCCTGTGCACCCCCTTGCGGGCAAACATGGACCTCGCACAGATGTACGCTGTAGTCCGCCCATGTGAACGAGGCCTAAATGCAACTCAGTACAAAAAATAATAATAAATAATGTAAAAATAAAAGCACCAACAAACGCAATTATAAACACATGCAGACCTGCGCACTAAACGCAAAGATTAAAGTTTAAACAAGCCTCAATATATATTTTTACTGGAACACCAAATAAAGGAACCCTTCTGCACAATCTTGGAGCATCAGATTTTCAGGAGTGTACCTTGAACTCTTCCACAGTCTGGAATTTGTGAAAGAGTGATAATGTACAATAGTATAGAGAGGTAAAATATAGTCAGTATGGGGGGTGTGGATCTGGTGTTCTTTTCGTGTTCTGAACTGTATTAAAGTCTGTTATTTTATATATTTATTTATTGCAGGCAAAGTACAATAAAAACGTCCTCATGCTTTTTCGGACCAGTGTCATTACTCATAGCAATATCAATTTTAATACTGCTGTGGAAATATTCTGTTTTCCCTAGAGCGGTATTTGTCTTGGAAGACTAAGGACCTTTCCACATGGGCGGACTGTCACTGGGTGACCACGCCCCCTTCTCTATTTTTTTTTTAAAGGGTTTTTATTTGCCAGATGTACATACATAGAATAACACATTGCATGTAAGGTATATTGTCGGTTGCAACCGTCAAAATATAATTAACATTCAAGGGCAGTTTCGGATAAATATGATAAAGGATATATCAGTACAGGTAGCAATTTTTTTAACTCTAAAATACCAGTTATTTTCTGTAATCGTAATGCAAATTATCAGCAATCCAATATCTGGTATAAAACATAAAATAAAGTAAAAAAATAATATAAAAGTATATATATATATATAAAGTTAAAGAACTCCCTTTCTCTATTTTAGCGGCGGGACCGAATGTCAGTTCCTTCTCATCTAAACAAAGGAATCGCCAATTGCATTCAGAGCCAGTGTTCTATCAGATTACCGCTACCCATTAGATTGTGTAACGGAAGTGATGTTCTGACCAAAAAATATGTACTGCGCATGCGCTATGTGTTGCAACCTGTGTTCCACGGCGTTATGCGTTTCAAACACTTCATGATCTGACGGGTAGTGGTATTCTAATAGAACACCCATGCGGACATTTTACTACACCCAGCTCCGTATGGAATTTCAGAGTAATTTTACCAATAAAATAAGCGTATATAAATAAATATACTATATACGCTCACATTATTGCTAAAATTACTCTGAAATTCAAGACGCACCTGGGTGTAGTAAGATGTCCGCATGGGTGTTCTAACAGAATGCCTCTACCTGCCAGATTATAAATTGTGTAGAACACATAGCGGAACGTATCGCGCATGCGCAGTATTTTTTGTTTGGAACGTCACATCCGTTGAACAATCTGATGGGTAGCGATAATCTGATAGAACACCGGCAATGACATTCAGAGCCAGCAAGTGAGGGAGTCTGTATGTACACACTTGCCTCTCACTATAAACACTGATCCCCCCCCCTAATAGAAATGCATTGATGTCCATTTTTCATCCATCAACAGATGGATGAGAAAAGGACAGTCGGTCCGCATGTGTGAAAAGGGCCTGAAGCATTAAATATACCGGTAATACAATTTGTATTTTGTAAAATATAAGCGCCTGTATATAAAAAGCAAAACCTTTATCTGTCAAGAATTCTTAGGACTTACATTAAGCCAAGAAAAATGGCTAAATCAAGTGAAGTGACAAGATAAGCACTGAAGTATTACTTTAAAAATAATATTAGTAGCTAACAAAGATAGTAATCACTGCTAAGAACTGAGCGGCATCAAAATAAAGCACTTTTATTGTTAATGTTCCTGCAGAACCAGTTTAGGCAAAGTACAGACACTGTGATAAAATTCTATTGAGGAGGCCTTTGTTAAGCTACTGTAACTGGGTTTGAACATGTTTATTTCAGTTAGAAGCTGCCAAAGTAAATGAAATATGCCAAACAACCCCCCCCCAAGTCACATTTAAATATCTAGACACTGTATCCAGTAAAATACACACATACTGAGAGTATTTTTTTTAGATCATTTCACCCTTAGAACCATAGATCAGTGGGGTTTTTTTTTCAGACCAGGCAAGTGTCATAGCATTTGTCATTATTATTCACCTCTTTAATCAGATGAGTGTGCCATCTGTGTGAAGCACTGATTATTTTGTTATGGCGTGCTCCTGAAACATGTCTAACTGGATGGTTGACTAAGCATAGCCTGGATTACCTCCAGGGCCCGATACATAAGATTATTAAAACTGATATGCCTAGCTGTGTTTAATCCAAGGAACGATGCTATCTCTGATACTTCATCAGAAAGTGCACACCGGCCAAGATTCAAACCATGTGTATAGGCAGGCTGAATGTACCCAGGTTGATCGATTGATCAACTTGAGTACCACCAGCCTGCCTGATTCTTCGTGTGATTTATCGCTAGCGGCTGTTATAGCTGCTAGCAATAATCACTGTGTTCTCCTGGCGAGGATGGCTTCCCTTGCCGGGAAGAACACGATGGCTCCACAGGAGGGATTCTCCTGTCAATACTGTCTGTGTTGATGGGAAAAAAAAAAAAAATCGATGGAACCCATGGAAGCAAGAAAGAAAATTGCACCGTCTATGGCTGGCTTTAGCCTAGTCTTGAATTTTTTCTGGTGTGCCTGGATGATTACAATTTCTTGCAAATAATAACCTCCAATGACCATCTTTTGGGCACTGGGGGTGCTGATAAAACATCAGGACCAGTGCTCTCAGACACATTCAGTTTTAGGGGTTCCCTTGACAAATGGTCCTCTTCACAAAATGTGCTATGATTGATATTTTCATCTTTTGGTATTGATAGGCTACTTTCACACTGAAGGTGTTTTTTAGGTGTTATAGGGCGTACACACGGTCGGACTTTGATCGGACATTCCAACAACAAAATCCTAGGATTTTTTCCAACGGATGTTGGCTCAAACTTGTTTTGTCTACACACGGTCGCACAAAGTTGTCGGAAAATCCGATCGTTCTAAACGCGGTGACGTAAAACACGTACGTCGGGACTATAAATGGGGCAGTGGCCAATAGCTTTCATCTCTTTATTTATTCTGAGCATGCGTGGCACTTTGTGCGTCGGATTTGTGTACACACGATCGGAATTTCCGACAACGGATTTTGTTGTCGGAAAATTTTATCGCCTGCTCTGCAACTTTGTGTGTCGGAAAATCCGATGGAAAATGTCCGATGGAGCCCACACAGGGTCGGAATTTCCGACAACACGCTCCGATCTGCCATTTTCCATCGGAAAATCCGACCGTGTGTACGGGGCATTAGCGTTAAAAATAGCACCTGAAATCTGCCTCACATGCCTCCCCACACACTGGTTTCACACTGGGGTGCTGTGCTTGCGGGACGGGAAAAAAAGTCCTGCTAAGCAGCACCTTTGGGGTGGTTTGGGAGCGCTGTATACAGTGCTTCTAAACCGCCCTGCCCATTGGAATAAATGGGCAGCGCTTCCGAAGCGCAGCAACATGGGCGTTTTTAACCCTTTCTTCGGCCGCTAGCGGGGGTTAAAACACCCTGCTAGCAACTGAAAAGCCCCTGTAAAATGACGGTAAAGCACTGCTGAAACGACGGCAAAGCGCCGCTAAAACTAGCGGCGCTTTACTGCCAACGCGGCCGTGGCTCAGCGTGAAAGTAGCTTTAAAGCTGAACTCTAGTTGCTGGGTTTTTTCACACACAACCATCTCTAGGGTTTTACAGAGAATGGATACTTTCTATTTTTGGACCAATCAGCGGCAGTTGTGTGGACAATAATGCCTTGTCGATGTCAGAGGAGAATGGGCAGGCTGGTTCAAGATGATAGAAAGGCAACAGTAACCTAAATAACCAGTCCTTACAACCAAGGTATGCAGAATACCATCTCTGAACGCACAACAAATCGGACCTTGAAGCAGATGGGCTACAGCAGCAGAAGACCACACCGGGTGCCAATCCTGTCAGCTAAGAACAGGAAACTTAGGCTACAGTTCCCACAGGCTCACCAAAATTGGACAATAGAAGATTGGAAAAACATTGCCCGATCTGATGAGTCTCCATTTCTCGACTTGGCTTAAATAACATGAGAGCATGGATCCATCCTGCCTTGTATTAACGGTTCAAGCTGGTGGTGTAAAGGTGTGGGGGATATTTTCTTGGCACATTTTGGGCCCCTTAGTACCAATTGAGCATCGTTTAAACCCCACAGCCTACCTGAGTATTGTTGCTGACGATGTCCATCCCTTTATGACTACAGTGTACCCATCTTCTGATGGCTCCTTCCAGCAGGATAAAGCACCATGTCACAAAGCTCAAATCATCTCACCACTGGTTTCTCGAACATGACAATGAGTTCACTGTACACCAATGGCCTCCACATTCACCAGGTCTCATTCCAATAGAACAGTGGCTCTCAACCCTGTCCTCAAGTACCCCCAACAGGCCATATTTTGGGAATTTCTCTTGTGCAGCGTACAC
Organism: Lithobates clamitans; assembly: GCA_037952925.1. Taxonomy (NCBI): domain Eukaryota; kingdom Metazoa; phylum Chordata; class Amphibia; order Anura; family Ranidae; genus Lithobates; species Lithobates clamitans. The sequence goes on from JBBGZY010000061.1 coordinate 2,369,077, forward strand.
ACGGGCGGACTTTTCGGCCGGACTGGTCCGACGGTCTATCCGACGGACTTTCGGCGGACTTTCCGAACAAACGGACTTGCCTACACACGATCACACCAAAGTCCAACGGATTCGTACGCGATGTCGTACGACCGGACTAAAATAAGGAAGGTGATAGCCAGTAGCCAATAGCTGCCCTAGCGTCGGTTTTCGTCCGTCAGACTAGCATACAGACGAGCGGACTTTTTGATAGGAACTGGGTCCGGCGGAGTTCCAACGTAAAGATGTGAAACATGTTCCAAATCTAAAGTCCGTCAGATTTTTGACCGAAAAAGTCCGCTGCAGGTCCGATGAAGCCCACACACAGTCGGATTGTCTGCCGGACTCGGTCCGGTCGAAAAGTCCGCTCGTGTGTACGCGGCATTAGATAAAATAGCTGTCGAAAAAATACCAAGACGTTGCCTCTGATTTAAAGCACCTGTGCAAGGTAAAGGAAAACCTACAAACATGGCCTATTTGGGGGTACTTGAGGACAGTGTAGAGAACCACTGCAATAGAGCACCTTTGGGATGCGATGGAACAGGAAATTCGCATCATGGTTGTGCAGCTGATGAATCGGCAACAACTGCGTGATGCTATCATGTCAACATGGACCAAAATCTCAAAGGAATGTTCCCAACACCTTGTTGAATCTATGCCACAAAGAATTAAGGCAGTTCTGAAGGCAAAAGGGGGTCCAACCCGGTACTAGCAAGGTGTACCTAATAAAGTGGATGGTGAGTGTAGATCTACAGCAAACTTTGATGGATACATCATTTGTGGTTCTGGTTATCTTCTGTTACTTGGTATACGTGGTATCACTGTAGGTCATGCACTTACAAAAGGTATTGAGATATCGGAGCTGGATGAGGTTGATAATTAAAATACTGAATAAAAGCTCATTATTTGGAGATGCGCAGGACCTTTTGTGCAGATGACGACTTTTATACCCAATGATGGGACCCTTGTATATACCGTATATACTCAAGTATAAGTCGTTCCGAGTATAAGTCGAGGCCCTAATTTACCACAAAAAAAATGGGAAAAACTTATTGACCCGAGTATAAGACGAGGGTGAGAAATGCACAGCTACTGAAAGTGGAAAAGAGGGTCAACAATGCCCATTTGCAGCATCACTGTGCCCATTTGCATGCCTCACTGTGCCCATTTGCAGCCATAGGTCCTCTGAACTTCAAACTCGGTAGTTAAGGGTTCCTAGATGCCCCCTAGCTGCAGCCAAAATTTGGGGTCCCTGAACCCAAAGGGTCCCGAAATGACATTGCTGCAGATGGACACAGTTGACAGAATTTGGGGCCCCGTATCTCGGGGCCACTTAGTGCTAGGAACCCCAAATTTGGTTTGCAAACCCAGTGGATCTAGCACCAAAAAATTTCCAAAGCTGTAGTTTCTAGCACCAAGTGGCCCCAAGATACAGGGCCCCAAAAATCAGTTCAGAAAATGTCAAGCACTTTTCTGCAGCAGAGAATGACATTTTCCGAACCGGTTTTGGGGCCCCGTATCTCAGGGCCACTTAGTGCTAGGAACCCCAGCTTTGGATATGTTATGGTACCAGTTCAACTGGGTTTGCACACCAAATGTGGGGTTCCTAGCACCAAGTAACCCTGAGATACGGGGCCCCAAATTCGGTTCGGAAAATGAAATTTTTTGCTGCAGAAAAGTGCTTGACTCGAGTATAAGTCGAGGGGGGCACTTTCAGCACAAAAAAATGTGCTGAAAAATTCGACTTATACTCGAGTATATACGGTAGATTATTTTTTTAATTTCAGTAATTTTCTTCTGTAAAATGTCAGTCCATAAACAGTCTTCGATTTATATGTACATTAATACATATAGTATGTTTTGATAGGCTAGTTTGTTTTTGTGTTGAGAATTCAATGAAACTAAAAAAAAACTGAATAAGTTATGATTTGTATTATGGACAAATGTAGTACAAGTATGGCTTCCATCTTTCAGGGCTGGTCACAGAAGGATGGCAAGGGTCTTCAATGGTTGGAACCACTTGTCTCTCCCTAGAACAGCTCTCAATTGTCTAAGCCTCATCTAGCCATTATTGTTGGGTTTCAAGCTGGGATAATTATAGAATAGTTTACAAATGTGGAGAGAATTGATAAATATGTGTGACCTTTGACTTTAGTACCTGCGTGCAAATAGATATTTTGGGTTTTTTTCGTAGCCATATGGAGCATGTTATCGTCTAGATCTCAGCATCAAATTTAGAAGCTGGAGATGAATTTCAGTAGAAGTGGGTGATAATACCTTAAGGCTGTGTTGTGCCATTATTGTCCTTGGTGTAGAAAACTGCTAATCTGCATGTGAAGACTGCACTGTGTGAAATGGTTTTGTGTTTCCGCAAAACATTATTATCAGCTTTTATACTGTGTTCTCCAGAGGTGAATGTCCTTCATGCGACACCATTAGTTCTCATGGAGATTTACAACTCTGCTTATCAAGGCAAGTTCAATTATATGATAGACACAGAAACTGTTGTGCAATGCAAAATACTTTGGTAGCATTTCCAGTAATCTGCTGCTCATTGGAAATTGCAGATGTAATGGAAAGTTATCTGCAAGTCTTCTAGAATTGGCTATACACTACTCTGTTTCCCCGAAAAAAAGACCTAGCGTGATTGTCGGTGATGGCTGCAATATAAGCCCTACCCCCCCCAAATAAGCACTAGTTAAAGTCCTTGTAGGTCTTATTTTCAAGGTATCGCTTATTTTCAGGGAAACAGGGTAGGGCTTATTTGGGGGGTAGGGCTTATATTGCAGCCATCACCGACAATCATGCTAGGTCTTATTTTCGGGGAAACAGGGTAGTAGATTGATAAACAGAGCTCACATAAACATTTGTACAAAAATTCTCATCGGTAATTCAAAAATACCTTGCTTTTAACATTTAGCAATTTTTTAAAAACAATTTATGAGTAAATGAGCTTTCTCAAACAAAAACCATATGCACTGTTATGCCTCGTACACATGGTCGGATTTTCCAACGAGAAATGTTGGATGTGAGCTTGTTGGCTGAAAGTCCAACCGTGTGTACGCGGCATAAAGGCTCTTTCACAGAGGATTTGAAAATAGGCAGTTGGGTCGTGGCTTTTCCACTTCCTGGCCACCTATCTATACCATTCAAAATTGTTAAATTAGTGAGCAGATGGAGGTGTTCACACTGCATCTTTCGCGTTGCATTGCACCAAGGCAAAATTATCGCTGCCTACAGAGTTTGGCAGGAGTTGATGCTTTGCAATTATCTCCAAACACTTCTATTTAGACGCACTACAAGCATACTGCTAAGGCACTTATGGCGTTTACACTACATTTTAGGCGTGGTTACAAAGCGTCAAAAGTGATCATTTCCCATTTTAGCCTTGAACAAATAAAAAAACACATCTCACTGGGCATTTGAGGAGCGTTGCCTGGTGCAGCATGAATGCCTGTGCAAAGCAGCCAAAACACTCAATAACGCTATAGGTGCATCAATGCACATTAAGGCTGCTGTAGAGTTAACACTTGTGTGAAAGAGCCCTTAGGCTGGCCATAGATGGTTCAAATCTTGTCCGGTTTATGCTGAAGTTTTGAACTGTGTATGGGCAGGCTGAATGTACCAAGTTGATCGATCAATTAACTTGGGTACAACCAGCCTGCCGGATTTACTTGCGACTATCGCTAGTGGCTGTTATAGCTAGCAATAATCATTGTCTTCTCAATGGCTAATTGGGAACAATAGGACATTTTCACTTAGGGGTGTACTCACTTTTGTTGCGAGAGGTTTAGACATTAATGGCTGTGTGTTGAGTTATTTTGAGGGCACAGCAAATTTACACTGTTATACAAGCTGTACACTCACTACTGTACATTGTAGCAAAGTGTCATTTCTTCAGTGTTGTTACATGAAAAGATAGAATAAAATATTTACAAAAATGTGAGGGGAGTACTCACTTTTGTGAAATACTGTATTTGCAGTGCGAGACATTGCATTTGATTCAGATAAGAATCACACCGCATTCCTATTCAAATCACATGCAATGTCTTTGCAGTGTGATTTGAGCCATTCATTTGTTTGGCTCAAATTGCACCAATCACACTGCGTTTTGTGAACAGTTTTGGGTTGTCGTTAACTTAACATTGCCACCCCCTGCAGTTCACATGTATGCCATACACTTTCAATGTGATGCGGGAAACGTGTTATATTCTTCTCCTCCCCGACTGAGCTTTGGCACACACTGGCCATATACTAAGGTCCAGTTTCCTGCACCGCGCTTAAAATGCACTGTCCTTTGCGATCTGCTGAGGGTACCAGTGTATTCTTAACGTCACCCCAAATGCAGATCATAAATGCATTTACAGCCACCAAATTGAATGTGCGTGGTTTGTTTTCTAAAAGTAGTGCATACACGACTTTTTCCGCGTTCCAGTGAGATTTGCAACTCATTAAATAAAATGAGCTACAAAATCGCACAGCATAGGAATGCGCGGGAATCCCGGTGTGAACTGACCATTAACAAAATTTGGCTGGTTTAGCATGGACTAGCCTAATTTTGTTCAGTGTCCGTCCAGTGACAGTCCCTGGTTGACAGAAGAAAATAATTTGATCGACTTCTCTTGAAGAGACATGGTGGAAAATTCATCTTCATCAAGTCTGCAACTGCTGATCAGTGTATAATAACAGCAGTGGGTATCGCTGTGAGAATACATCAGGGGGTTATTTACGAAAGGCAATCCGACTTTGCACTAAAAGTGCACTTGGAAGTGCAGTCACTGTAGATCCAAGGGGACATGCAACGAAAATAAAAAACAGCATTTTAGCTTGCACATGATTGGAAGATAAAATCAGCAGAGCTTCCCCTCATTTCAGATCTACCCCTCAGATTTACAGCGACTGCACTTGTAGTGTAAAGTGGATTTGCCTTTAGTAAATCAACCCCAATGTCCCGGCAAGGAGGAAATCCTTCATTTACCTTGTTTGTGTTTTCTTTCATTCAGCCAAAAAACGAATTGTATGACCAGCTTAACTCCTGGAGTTGGGCTTTAAGCAAAATGAGTGGTCACTAAAAATAGATTAGAATTTCCTTCTGCAATATTTCATTTTCTTCTGTAAACACCTAAATCATATCATTTGACCTCGTTGTTGTTTTTGACGTGTAATGGAATTGAGATGTGTGCATGTCATCTGTTTTCAGAAGGTAATTCTGTATTGAACTTGACCCTGAAAACAGTATTAATTTGTTTAGTATATGTTTGCCTTTTAGTATATTTTTGTATTTATTTTAATATACTTTAAGTTAGTATAATTTTATCCTTTTGGTCCTCCTTGTACAGCTACTGATTGGATATGCTCTTTAAATATTGTAGACAACAGACTGTAAACGGATAGGCCACATTCTGTAGGTATGGGATAATCTTACACAATCGCCACCGTCTGCTAATATAAGAAATGAAAAGACGACTTCTGAACGGGTCAACAACTTAACAAGTAGACCAGTAGCAGCATTATAAGAAAGTAATCATGAGAAGACTGGTCTGTCTGCTTTTTATGAGCCGAAGCCTGCCCTGACAGACTTGAGACTGTACAGTGATTAGGAACTGTAAAAGAAATGCCTTTGATGTACTTGTCTGGGAGGTTCCAAAGTCAGAAGCACAATTAACCACCAATCTAGGAGGTGCCAGACATGGGCTCCCTGGTGTGCTGCCAAACACTGCCAACAGTATCTCTTCAATTACACACTAATATACTGTATTCACTGTAGTAATACACTAAGAACCTAAAATATTTCTATATTTCAAATGGAACTACAGTATAGCCACTGGCAATAATCCCATGTAAAAATCTTGCATGCTGGTTGTACCTAAGCCGATGGATGGATCGACTTGGGTACAATCAGCCTGCCCATAGATGGTTTGAATCTTGGCCGGTTCAGCAGGGATTCCAACGATCTATGGCCGGCTTAACTCTTCCCTCCCCTCAGACTGACAATGCTGCTGTCCAAAGGCTTCTGCTTTACTACTTCACTTAGAATGCAGACACCCAAAGGCCACTTTCACACGGGCGCCTCCGCTATGCGGAATCCGCTTGCTCAGCCGGGGATCTCTCCGCTGATCCCCACTTAAGCTTGCCATGTCCTGGCAGATTTGTTTTCGCTCAACCTGCAGGCTAAACTAAAAAAATATTACAGATTCCTCCATCCACGCAGTACAGTGCAGATGGATGAATCTGATGATTCAGAATGATGTCAGTATACCTGAACGGCAGCTGCATATAATGCACCTATACATTACACGTCTCACATAGCTTTTCCACACCTACACCTACAGAAACTTCCCAGCACTACTACACTAGAAGAAGCCACCCCTGTGGTATCCTTTTTCTCTTTTCTCATTTTCGTAGTTCTCTATCCTAAAGACAAACCTAGATCCCCACAAGTTTCCCTTTTTTTGAAGACCATACACATAGCAATTAAAGGTTGAGTTCACATCTCTGTGTGGAGCGGCTCACAGCAGGGGTCCGGTGCGTCCCAGTTCACCGTTTCAGGTCCGATTTTTGGCTGAATTCGGACCTAAAATGGACCAGAAGACACACAGGACTCCTGTGCAATTCGCTCCGCAGCCATCCTAGAGCTGTGTGAACCGGCTTCATTGAGGGTTGGTCACAGGCTCCTGACAATCGCGAATTGGGAAACATCATCCAATTCGCAATAGTGTGAACCCAGCCTAAAACAGAAGTTCCAAAAGTGAGGCACTGCCCATTCTCTCCATCTCCCTTAGATTGTAAGCTCTAAGGAGCAGGGCCCTCTGATTCCTACTGTATCAAATTGTATTGTATTTGTACTGTCTACCCTCAAGTTGTAAAGCGCTACGTAAACTGTTGGCGCTATATAAATACTGTATAATAATAATAATAATAATCTCCCCAGCCTGTAATGTAGTTTATCCGCTCCAGCCTCCTCAATCCTTGCCTAGGCAAAGATGACTTTGCCTCATCCCACCCCCCTCTATGCCAAAGTGTGAAGTGTTCGAGAAGGCTGCAGGGCCAGGCTTCTTGTGCCCCCCAATCTGGCACAGTGGGGATCCGTCTATGATTCATCAACAAGGCACAGCCGGCTCCCAAATCCAAAATGCTCTTTGTATTTTTTTTAACTCTATAGCTCTGATTTTGGTGGCCTGTCACCTTTAACAGTATTCTGAGGCTGACACTGTACATAGGCAGAAAAGACCAAGCCACTCTGAGTAACCTTTGAACTTGCTTTTCTAATACCGAGAACAGCTGATCAGCAGACGTCTGGGCTGAGTAATGTTTGCTTTACCTTTATGGACATTAATGAAAACTCCTTAAAGGAGCAGTTTAGAATAAAGCTGGGTACACAAGTTTTTTTTTCTTTTGTTCAAAAAAAACTGTCAGCTCTGGTCGGAGCTGCTGTGCTAATGATCCAAAGTTAGTACAGCGATCTCCCCCACTGAGCTGTTGAGTTCTGACACCCCCGCCAGAACACTCTGATCAGCGCTCTCTGCCATTGGCTAAGAACACTGATCGGGAGTCGGTTGGCTGCTGGTTTTCCAGCATGCATGTCCGACAGTATTTCCAACATAGACACAGGCCGGATGTCCGCCATTTGTTTTTTAACCGGCTGATGTCTCCTGACATTCGCCCCGTACAAACAATTTACACAGCATTTTACATACTGTATGCTCAGATCACTTCTATTTTTTTTACACTCGTTGCTTCACCTTTAGTCATGCACAGTTGTACAGGTTCCTTTCCTGTACAGAAACAGCTTACTCTGATTTCACTGCACACTGTAAACCTCCCACAGTGTGCATTAGATGCTACAACAAGTCTGACAGAGCCTCCAGCCTTACAGTCTCTACCCCGTCCATAGATTTCAGTTTTTCAATCGTGAATGTTCAGCATCACAGGCAGGATTTATCACAGCTTCCTGTTTTCAGGAATTTATATACAGCACCCTGGTGGCTCGTACCAGCAGCTATGATTTGCTTGCATTTTATAGATAAGCACAGAGACCAAATGATGGTGGTTTCACCGTGTCTAAAATAAGTTATGTAGAAGGTCTTCCGACCTGTTTTTGTAGATGGTGCAATGGGGTTGATTTACTAAAGGCAAATCCAGTTTGCACTACAAGTGCACTTGGAAGTGCAGTCACTTTAGATCTGAGGAGAAGATCTGAAATAAGGGGAAGCTCTGCTGATTTTATCATCCAATCATGTACAAGCAAAAATGCTGTTTTTTATTTTCCTTGCATGTCCCCCTCAGATCTACAGCGACTGCATTTACAAGTGCATTGCAGTGCACTTGTAGTGCAAAGTGGATTTGCCTTTAGTAAATAAACCCCAATGTTTCACTCCCCCCTGTTCTTTACAGAGTGTCTTGCCTCCCCTGATGTAGCCATTCCCACAGCCTTCCCTGTACTCCTCTTTTTATTATTCACTTGCTTATGTACTGGAAAATGTTTAAATAAAAAAAAAACATAAATAAATAAAACAAGTTATGTAATAAAAAAAAAAAAATTTATATATATATATATATATATATATCTACAAATTCTGTATGAAAAAGATCTCTTCTATCATCTAAACATTTAGTATTACCTTAAAAAGAAATCTGTAGGGAACGCAAAGGCTGTGGGTGGTGGAGCTTTTATACAAGTATACAACTAACTGAGCTTCATGTTATCAGTCTGCCATCACATGCTTTAGTTTTCTGGAGACTATGCGGATTAAGAAAATCATAGGTTTGCCAAACTCTCCATGCAACAACAGTTACCATAATGATTCAACCAAGAGTTCTCTTAGTATTCAGGCCTGGGTAAGGCTTCTCATATGGTAATGAGAACCGTTTAGTGTAATTCAAGCTTTTTTTTTTACCCAATAGTGCTGTTTGCTTGTAGAAGCTATAATTACCCCATTTTAATGTTGATCCATCAAGAATTTACTCAGAGTGGCCTTCAAAAATGTAGGCAGTATTTGCACATGATTAATGCACTAATGTATTATCAGTATGACAGAGCTAGTAATAAGCGACAACAACATTATGCCTGTATATACATAAATAGAGAATATGCTATAATGCAATGTGCCTTCACCTACTTAAACCTAAAATTCAACAAAGTGATATGTTGAATCTTTTGATATGATAAGCTATCGCAGAACCTACTCAACTGAAGAAACTAATGCCTAGTACACACAATGAGAAAATCGGCCGAAAAATACAGATTTCAAAGCGATTGTACAATAATCTGATAGTTAGTACAATCTTTCGAGAGCCAATCACGACAGTTAATTGCAAAATTATCTGAAGGGACAAACAAAAATTTTTCTCGCAGAACAAGCAATTTTTGTCTAATCAGTGCTGTATTCGTCCTAAAAAAATTGGAAGACCAAGACCATGCATGCTCAGAAAGAATACATTACAATACAATACAACACATTACATCACTTCCGAAGTTATATTCTGTCATATGAGAATTTTCGTAACTTCAGTAACCTATTGGTTTTCGATATAAGACTAGCATGCAAAAATAATAGGTGATCATTCATCTGATATTGTTATCGTGTGAACGAGACTTAAGGCAGGCCATACATGAGTCAATTTTTTTGTTCCACCAGTGGGTTGAAAGAAACAATATGGCTACATTCTCCCATCCACATGCTTGATTTGGATGGTGGAATCTCTCCCACAGCAGTATTGTATTCTGACAGTGGCCCCAGAATACACTCATCAGCACTGCCAGCGGCACTAATCGAGAAACATGTTTCCAAAAGGCTGGTTGTACACAAGCCGATCAATAGTGTCCTTGCTATAGGTGTAGGTCACCTACGTACCTCATGATGCCTGACTGGAAAACTCCCAGGATGTTGATAAGAACACCGCTAACAGAGACCGAGCTGATAATGTTCACCTTCCCATCACAGAGCTCTTTCATTCAAACCCCCTCACATTTCTCTGATGCAGTAATGCTGAGCTCAGCCTTTGAGAGCTCACTTCTGTAATAGTGAAGGTGAACATTATCAGCTGGGCCTCTGCTAGCGATGTCCTTAGCACCATCCTGGGAGTTTCCCAGTCAGGCTTCATGCGGTTTGTGGATGGTCTACTCCTATAGAAAGGGCATTATTTAACTTTAGTCAAAGCTTCACAGTTTGTTTATATCTACAGACACCCCTTATCATAGGCAGTTTTTTTGGTAAAGGCGAACTAACCCTTTAAATAAAAGTATAAACTGAAATATGCTAAAAGCAAATCTTAGAAAAAAAACAAAATAACTTATATTGGAACTAAAATCTAGAGATCAAAAGTTCCTTATTCAATTTTCAAAATGACAGACATTTAACTGGTAACCATGAAATGGATATTAAATATGAATAGGAGATTTTTGTATTGATCCTGTATGATGCCAAGAGTGGAACGAGGTGTTGGAATAATGAAATTTCAGCATGTATGCCCAATGACCAAAGAAAGAAAACACTGTGCCTGAAAAAACGAAAACAAAGAAGATAGGCGCAATGGTTTTCCACATGTTAAGGGGGGAACACAGAACTGTCATCAATGGAGGAGACCAAACTTGGAGGTAAATTGGCCATGATGTGCTCCTGGGGCCCCTGGTTAAATAGATATCTGCTTCAACTGATTTTCAAAGGTAACCTGTACCTCCTCCTATACATAAACAGAATATGGAAGACACCACTGCTAAACTGTTGAAAATGTCAGCTGCTTGGCTGATGAATAACTGAGATTTCCTGTAATCCTTCAGGAAATGCAACATAGAATGCAACCAAAGCTGGGCTGAGGCATGTCACATTTTATCCGAGCTACCAGCGAGAGCATTGTTCTGAGCACGTGGGTGTGAGGTTTATACAATATAGGGTTTATAAAATATGGAATCAATTATTTATTTAAAAAACCTATAGCTTTCTGACCACAATAGTACATTTCAAGTGCCAGAGAAGAGTCAAAACCATTCTAATACACACAAGCCAAAATGATGATAAAGCTAGATTCCAGAGATTGTCATATTTTTTTTCTTTTCATTTCATTAGAGTAAACTGCATATAAAATATATATCCAAAGTGTACTTTTAAACTTTGGATAACATTTCAAAAAATGCAGGTTTGATGGCTCCTGGTTGTCAAGGTTTTGTAGGCACAGATCTGGAAATGCTGGATCATTGCAAACTGTCTTCAGTACTTATCTATGTACATGGTCTCATGTCAGCAAAAACGCACACATGTGCTCATAGTTTTTTAAATCCCTTTGCAACATTGAGACCAAAAGTGGAAGATGACCCATCAAGCTCACCTTTGGCTCTAATAAATCAGATCCAATGCATCTTAATAAAAATCAGTGTGCAGGGTTTGCCAAGATGGCTGCTTCCAGTTAAAGCTTTAAAAAAAAATTGATGCAATAGCAAAAAAAAAAAAAAGGGAGCTGTTATAAATACTATCAATATCCCAAGTAGCGTTTTTTTCACACTCACAAATTGGACTATAGAATAGGATGGGAATACAAAGTGACATGATGGGACAGCACACACCTTCTCTGCAATAAGGCCGCATTGTGTGGTAGCACAATACTGTCAGCTGTGTCATTTCAGGTACAAGAAGAATTAACCTCCACTAAGCAATCAGAAAACTCAAGTATCAAATCAAGCGATCTTTGTTACCCTTATTGAAATTGTATTTTCTTAAACAAAAGATTCCTTACAGTGTAGACCTCTAACATATTTACCGGCAATGCCACTGTAGAGAACATTCAATACATAGTGACAAATGTGAAGAGCATGGCTTTTGACCCTTTGCTTTCTCTAGAATAGAAATCTGAGCTGTCTGCAATTCCTCTGCTCTGCGGCTATTGAGGTGCCCACTAGCTGTCACTCCCACCCAATCTCCAGCAACATGCTGTATACATTGTACATGATCTCAGACAACCAGAGACATGATGCATTCCATGCAATGCCAGTCCAATATCTCTATGAATGATATTTCTAGATTGTAAAATGAAATTTCCTGGCTACCCGAAGAACCTTTAGGGTAGAAAAGCTGACAAAACCAATCACCAATGCAGACAATGATGGGTTTCTGCTGACTCAAATGATATTTCTTCATGACTCGGCCAATCATTCAACAACTCCACTCCTAACAGGCAGGCACATTTCCACTGCAATTACAGATCTGTTACTTTAAAATGCACTTTTTTTTTTTAAACATCCATCCCCCAAGAATAGTGAATCTTTCTTACAGATTCCATATAAGCATTCAAGGTATGATTAGAATAAGAATGAGAGCCCGTTTAGATCTATGTGTGTGCGTAGAGGTGCATTTTTTGTAGTGTTAGGTAGGTGTATTTTCATAAGTTATTTCCTTTCTGCATTGACATACGTTAAAAAAGGTGTGTTTTCAATGCGTTTTTTACTTTAGAATTTGGAGTGTTTAGAGTTAACCTCTTCGCGCTGGCGTCACACCTATATATATGCATCAGCACAAAGGTAGGCCTCAATGCTGAGCTGATGCATAAATGCGTCGCTATCTTGTTCTGCGGACACGCTTGACTGGCGCCCCAGAACAGTGATGAGCTGTCAAAGGAGCTCTCTGTCAATTACCATCGATCAGGAGCAGGTAGGTGCGCCAATAACTGTGAGCGCATAATCGCCAGCCCCGCCTACTGGCCTCCGGCATCACTGGCTAGTTAAAGGGCCAATGGCAAGGGGTTAACAATAATTGACCAAGGCTTTTTTTTTATATCCATTGGCCACACATCAAACCGTATGTAACATGCATGTTGATGTATTGCCATTCACATCCATAAGTCCCTCAATGCACTAAAACATAGGAAAAAAATGAATGCATTGTTTTTTTAGAAAATGAAAAATTGGACATGTGCATTTTAGTGTGTTGCAACATGTGCGTTAAAAGGCAGCGGTGTAAATGGGACCTGAAGAATATCCCTGAACCCTTATTGTTTTAATTATTACAGTACTGAATCTGTAAATAGAAAATGTATTAATAACAAGCCATCGACATGACATATGAGTCTGCACACGTTGCCCCCATTCTTATTTCAATAAAATAAAGACTAGCCTCTTCTTCAAATGAAGCTACGGATGAAGATCGATATCCTCCTGGGAGCGGAAAACAAAGTCTGTCAAATGAAAAGTGACTTACCAGCAGCTGTGGCCAGCAGCAGGGTGGAATGTAAGCCAAGGAGCAGAAGAACAAGACTCTGATTTGAAGCCATAACCCTCAGTAATCCCAAAGAAATCGGACAGCGAGAAGACATAGGAAGGAGACAAAAAAAAAAATAAGAACCTAGTGTGGCTATAATCCGATTTCACAATAAATGTGATTTCTAATCCACGGGCGGCAGAGGCCCTTCTAGCGCAGGATCCTCAGTGGACTAGACTGCCTTCTCTCATCAGATAACGCTCATTCCAGCTAAGGGAGTCTGTTCTCCCAGAGAAACTCTACGATTTCACAGCATCAAAAAGTCCTTACAACAAGGTCCCGATAATACCATTTCCCAAAGCACGGTATTACACAAGGGACGCTGCCCTTCTCTCCGACCCCTCACAGGGGCAACTAGAAACACCAAAAGCCATTAAAAATGATCAGTCGCTGCACAAAACTCCAAGGCGACAATGACTGCCTAATATTCGGACCAAAAATAGAGAGCTCCTTCTTTCAAGAGCCAATACATTGAGAATAGGTCATTGTGTTGGCCAGTTTCCTCCTATGTCTTCTAATACTGTGTCCATGGACCTCTTCCAGCATCCCTTCCAGTAGATGATTTTTTTTTTCCTGAGTTACTTTTCTTCCTGCCAGTGAAATGATTGTTTTCTACACTCCATTTGTTAGAAATGTAGATATCCCATGTGTGGGGGGGATCAGATAGTAAATGGTTGCAGCCTCCAGCATCAATAGATCTCGTCAATGTGCAGCTGTCTGTCCCAGGTCCAAGCTATCCCCAGCTTGCCTGGAGTTATCCTTCCAAGATGAGGCCCTGCACGGGCTGCACAAGAATGTCTCCTGCTCCTGTGCTTTAAAGAGAGCCTTGAAGCCTTAAGGAGGCACCCTCAGCCAAGGCAGAAGCCCCCCTCTCTTCCCCTGGGGAAGCCATCTCAAGGGGTGTTGTGCTAATGGGAGAGGGCTGAGGAGGAGGGGAACTGGAGACAGAAGTGTTGATGAGGAAGGCACTGGATCGCCTCCCCTCTCTTTCTCTCTCACACATACACAAACCTCCTCCTCCTCCTCCTCCTCCTCCTGAGCTGCTCCTGTGTCACAGCCAGACACAAAGAGGCCTCTCACACCGCCCAGACTGAGGAGAGGAGGGAGGGTGACGAGGGAGGGCAGAGTCTAGGCCTGCAAGGCTTTTTTTAACCTTCTTTTAAATCAACTTTATTCCACACTCACAAAAGAAACACTCATTTAATCATGTGTATGTTTTTACTAGGGCTGCAACTAATGATTATTTTCATAATCGATTCGTTTGCCAATTATTGCTTCAATTAATCAATTAATCGGATAAAATCATTAAAAACGTAATATGCAATTTTTTTCGTTTATTTAAAGTAAGAATGAAAATGATGGGGCAGCACTATTCCTCCCGGGAACAGCAATGAGGGGCAGCACTATTCCTCCCGGGAACAGCAATGAGGGGCAGCACTATTCCTCCCGGGAACAGCAATGATGGGGCACTATTCCTCCCGGGAACAGCAATGATGGGGCACTATTCCTCCCGGGAACAGCAATGATGGGGCACTATTCCTCCTGGGAAAACCAATGATGGGGCACTATTCCTCCCAGGAACACCAATTATGGGGCACTATGCCTCCCAGAAACACCAATTATGGGGCACTATGCCTCCCAGAAACACCAATGATAGGGCAGCACTATTCCTCCCGGGAACAGCAATGATGGGGCAGTATTCCTCCCGGGAACAGCAATTATGGGGCACTATTCCTCCCGGGAACAGCAATTATGGGGCACTATTCCTCCCGGGAACAGCAATGATGGGGCACTATTCCTCCCGGGAACACCAATGATGGGGCAGCACTATTCCTCCCAGGAACACCAATTATGGGGCATTATGCCTCCCAGGAACACCAATGATAGGGCAGCACTATTCCTCCCAGGAACACCAATGATGGGGCAGCACTATTCCTCCCAGGAACACCAATGATGGGGCAGCACTATTCCTCCCAGGAACACCAATGATGGGGCAGCACTATTCCTCCCGGGAACACCAATGATGGGGCAGCACTATTCCTCCCAGGAATACCAATGATGGGGTAGCACTATTCCTCCCAGGAACACCAATGATGGGGCAGCACTATTCCTCGCGGAAACACCGATGATGGGGCAGCACTATTCCTCCCAGGAACACCAATGGTGTGGCAGCACTATTGCTCTTTTATTGAAAAGAATCAAGCAATCAATTTTTTACAAAAGTAAAAAACAAAACCATAGTACAAAACGTCAACAGAAATCAAAGGAATACACATCCATGTTCAGAATATATACAATGTATACATAAACCTCTACCAAAACATTTTTAGAAAATTATTTACATAAAGCAGCAGAGAGGGCCTAAGAGGCACAACCCATCACCTATGTACGCAGCCATTTATCAAAAATTAATCCAAAAAAATAATAATCTAGGGTGATAAGAGACAGACAGCCACACCCGGAAAAGAGACTCCTGACAGTCAGGGAGGCTTGAAACACCTCCACGCCTTCAACCAAGCCCCCTGACTCTGCTTGTCTCTCTCAAGCACCCGAATCTTCTCCACCTCATGCAGAATGTCATACACCACCACCTCAACAGGAAGGATTTTATGCCGAATGCTGACCTGACACAGTGCGTTCCAAGTGAAATAACGGACTACTAGGCTAACTAGAAAAAGTGTATCCAAACAAAAAACACCACCAGTATTGAATGCTCCATACACCCACTCAGCATAACCCAGCCTGGAGAGGAAAGGAACACCGAGGGCCCACCCCACCTGTTTGTACACCTCTATGTTAAATGGGCAATGAAGCAGAAAATGGTCCATAGTCTCCTCCTCACCTGCACACTCCTCCCGAAGACAGCTACGATCCATCCCACTGCAGAATTTCAAATTGCCCCGAACATAGAGCCTCCCATGGAAGCACAACCAGGCCAGATCCCTAAATTTAGGGGGTACTCTGTCCAAATTAATAAGTCTTAACCCTGCCTTCAAAACTGGGCCTGGGCAATCCCTTAAGGCCAGTGGGTCATGAAAGACTTCGCTCAAGACTCGACTCATAAGGACTTTCCTCGGAACTGATCTGAGATCTTCAGCCGACAATCAACACTGCCGTAGTAACTTCAGGCACGGAGCGACATAGGCTGGTAGCTGACCACGATGACCCCTGAGATTCTTCACTTGGCCACCTTCTTCCCAAAGTCGTAGAAAAGGCCTAAACCAAGATCTAAATATGCCTACCCATCAAGGAGGTTCCACTGCAAGCATATTACCAATGTTAAACTTGAGAAAAAGCAGTGAAAAGTACTGGGTTGACCATACCTAAGCCACCATCCCTCCTGGATAGATAGGTGACATTCCTCTTGATGAGGTTCAGTCTGTTCCCCCACAACATCTGGAAGAACACACTACTGACCCTAGCATAGAGAGACACTGGCAAGATGCAGACAAAGCTGACATACAAGAAGATCGGAATCAGGTAAGTCTTAATCAGATCAACCCTTTCCCTCATAGATAACTTCCAGCTCTTCCAGCTGACCACCTTAGTATTGGCAATTTCCAGTCTGCCTTCCCAGTTTTTGAGGCCATAATCGCCGGGTCCAAATTCAATGCCTAGAATCTTAATTCTTTCCTGGGGCACTGGAAAGGTGTCCAGGAGATCAAACCCCTCACCTTCCTTTCCCGTCCAGAAAACTTCACTCTTTTCCTGATTGATCTTGGAGCCTGATGCTTCAGAATACCGTGATGTCAGAGAGACCACCTCCTCTGCTTCATCCGCCCCAGTGACAATCACCGACACATCGTCCGCATCGGCAACAACCCTCAAAGGCGGCTCACCCGGGAGCCCCACTGGCACCCCACAGAACATGCTGCTCTCTAGCCTCCTGATGAAGGGGTCGATTGCAGACACATAGAGCAGGGGACTCAGGGGACAACCCTGGCGCACCCCGGAGCCAACCTCAAAGGACTGCCCAACCCAACCATTAACAAGAGGAAAGCTTTCTGCCCCCTTATACAAGACTTTTAACCAATCGACAAAACCACCCGGCAGACCGTACTTACTAAGGAGCAACCACAGGTACTCATGGTTAACACGATCAAAAGCCTTTGCCTGATCCAATGTCAGCAAATACTTTCCCCAGCCTGCAGCCCTGCACCGCTCCAAGGCCTCCCGGACAGCTAAAACTGCTGTGAAGGTGCCCCTACCCTGGACCGAACAGTGCTGATGGCGAGAAAGCAAAGACTCTGCTACTGATGTTAGGCGCCAGAAAATGATCTTTGCCAGTATCTTTCTATCGACATTAAGAAGGCTGATGGGGCGCCAATTCTCAATCATCGAAGGATCTTTACCTTTTGAAAGAAGAATCACAGCCGAGTGCCTCATGGAAGGAGAAAGCACCCCCTCAGCAAGGCAAGTGTTAAAACCCTCTACCAAATGTGGGGCCAGAATAGACTTAAAAGCTTTGTAAAACTCAGCCATCAAGCCATCCGGTCCAGGTGACTTTTTGATGGCAAGCTGTTCAATTGCCCTCATCACCTCTTCAACTGTGATCTCCTCTGTCAAATTCATCAATGGAATATCTCCACCATTTAGACCTGGAGTAGAGTCCAAAAAGCTTTCCATCTTGTCACGGTCAAGCTCTTTCCTCCCAAGAAGGTCAGAATAAAAGGACCTCACGACCTCCAGAATCCCTGACCGGGACTTTGTCAAGGAACCTGTACTGTCCTTAAGGCCAACGACCGTTTTAACAGCTACACCTTGTTTGCAGTTCTGGTAAGGGTCAGGCGAGTGGTACTTCCCATAGTCCCTCTCTAGAACCAAAGAGGCATGCCGGTCATATTGACACTTCCTGAGAAGGAGTTTCACTTCGGAGATTGCCCCAGGATTTCCTCCTCTCGAGACAAGAATATCCAGCTTCCTCCGTAAACGTTGGTAGGTCATGTATTCATTCAACTGTTTAATATTGGCTAGGCCCCTGAAGAATCCAGCGATCCTCTTTTTGGTCAGCTCCCACCACTCAGCCTTGCTGCTACAAAAGTCCAGGATGGTCACCTGAGCCTGAAAGAATTCCTCAAAGGATTGTTTAACATGTTCTTCCTTGAGTAGAGTCGAATTCAATCTCCAGATGCCCTTGCCCCTCTGAGGGGTGTCTGAAGCATTCAGGACCACAGATAGCATACAGTGATCAGAGAACTCTACTGCCTGCACCACTGGGGGTGAGAAAGCAGAGGTCTCCTTAAAAAAAAAAATATCAATCCTACTCTGACTATTACCTCGATGAAAGGTGAACCCGGTGTCATCCGGGAGTTGCTTAATGTGCACATCCACAAGACCAGCATCCCTAACCATACTATTTAAAAAAACGCTATCATATCCCAGCCTGTCCTTGAAGTCCTTCCTGTCCTTGGGCCTAGTTACTGTATTAAAGTCACCTCCAAAGACCACTTGCCGGGATGTAAAAAGAAATGGCTTGATCCTTGTAAAAAGGCATTTCCTGTCCCACTTTGTGTGCGGCCCATAAACATTAATTAGGCGCAGGTCCTGCCCTCCCACAAGGAAGTCTAAGACCATACATCTCCTAATCTCCACCTCAATAACCCGCCGGACAGTTACCATGCCGGTTTTAAACAACACCGCCACACCGCCGTAAGGCTCGGCCGCAAGAGACCAGTAAGATGGACCATACCTCCACTCTCTCTTGGCCATATGAATATCTACCAAGGAGGTGAGCCTAGTCTCTTGCAAAAATAAAACTTCAGCGTCTAATTGGCTAAACAAAAAGAAGGCCATAGAACGAGCTCTTACTGACTTAATGCTGGTGACTTTTATTGTCACCACTTTTAACGGAGGGGGAACCGCCATTTGGGTTATTGGGTGGATTGCTTCTTAGCTCCCCTCTGCTGCTCATCACCATAAGCCTCTCTCTTTCTTGAGGCCGCTTCAAACTCCATCTCAAAATCGGAACTTTGCTCTAAAGAAGCTCCAGATAAAGAAATATCCCACTTAGAGGACCTATGACGGTTGGAGACAGGCACTGAAGCCTGTTCTGTCCTCACCGCCTGCTTCTTCTGCTTCCCAACCTTCCTTCTCTCCTCCAGGTACTGCAGGTCCGCTTCAGAGATGCCCTCATCTCTTGTTTTTTTCTTTGAAGTCTTTACAGAAGACTCCTTTACAGAGGAAGAAGCGACCTTTTTAGTACACACTACCACTCCTGGTGGGGGGGTGCTCCCTTTGAGTCAGACTTAGAAGGGGCAGACTCCTGGGGGGTAACTGACTCGGGGGGCACAGGCTTGGAAGGTTCTGACACAAGAGGAGAGGGTACAGTAGGCTGGGGGGACACAGACAGATACAGAAGGAATACTTAAAGACACAGGAGGGGTGGCCACAGGAACTGGGGAGGGATCCTGAGCAGGACCAGGGGAGTCGGTCACCGTAGAGGAGGATGGTACACCAAAGGCCTCACCCTCCATCCTGTCCAGCCTTGACATGTCAACAATTACCTCCTTCTCCATATTGTGCCAGGCTTCAGGACTTCTGCTATAGGGGTGGCCAAAGCGCAGGCAGAGGTTGCACCTGATAATCTCGGTGCAGTCCTTGGCCATATGACCCTGACACACTGAACATATCAAGGCTGAACAGGAGGAGCTCAAATGCCCCTTTTCTCCACAGCGGTGACACAGCTTCGGCTGACCAGGGTAGAAAATAGTCATCCTATCCCTCCCTATAAAAGCTGAGGAGGGCAGGTGAAGGACAACATTCCCATCCCTGGCCAACCTGACTGTAACCGACCAACCCCCAGTCCAGATGTTACGTTCATCAAGTATTTTATCGGGCTTAGTCAATACCTCACCATAATTCTTTAACCAGACCTCTAGGTCCCGAGCAGGAACACTCTCATTGGTGAGAATAATTGTGATTTTTTTTCACTGTTGACCTTTGTGAAACCACAACTGGGGCCAGGCCCTCCCATTCGGGTCTTGACCTGCACCGAGCCTCATATCGCTCCCAGAACAGGTCAAGACCCTCTGGCCTGGTGAAACTAATAGTATATTCCCGGCTCCCAGCAACATGTATTAGGGCATACAGATCGTTTGCCCCAAAACCCATCT
Organism: Lithobates clamitans; assembly: GCA_037952925.1. Classification (NCBI taxonomy): domain Eukaryota; kingdom Metazoa; phylum Chordata; class Amphibia; order Anura; family Ranidae; genus Lithobates; species Lithobates clamitans. Next base: position 2,389,454 of record JBBGZY010000061.1, read on the forward strand.
CCAAAATCATGTCCACCACTGCACGCCGTGCTGGAGGGATTGCACCACCTTCCCATTTAAGATTCACTACATTTCGTCTCGGGCCCCCAGCAGAAGCCAGAGACCCAAAACCAGATCCTGGGGTGCTCAAAGTGGTAGGCCGCAGGGGGAAAACCTGCTTGGGGGCGGAGCTACCAGGAGCAGAGCGTACCACCTGAGCAAATGTAGGCTTATCAGGGCCAAGGCCCCACACTGATGTCACATTAGTCTGTACATTACTATTATTATTACTTGCAGGAATGGAGTTGGTAGGACTGTCCATCACACTGGTACTGGGAAGATTTTTTTCAGTCACACAAACATTCACATTCCCATCAGGAATAGTCACAGTTTCTGATGTAATACCAGCTGTCTCTTGAAGCTGTGCTGTAGAGTCTTCAGCAGCTGTGGGGCAAACAGCTTTAGACTCAGCTAAAAGGGGGTTAATTGGTTCTGCTGAATCTTGCAGTTCCTCTGCAGGAATGTCATTTTTTAAATACATTTTTTGCTGTACTGCAGCATCAGCAGGTACAGCATTGCCACACATAGGACTAGCAGCCTGATTGTCACTGGGCACATTGTCAGTATCAGTCACAAAAACAGTTTTATGCACCACATGGGGCTTGACAGGCTTTACCTTGTCAGGCATTTTATCAGTAATGTCCTCATCATGAAACACCAGCTGATCCTCCCGCAAAGGAGACTCCATTGTCTGGATTACCCTCAGCATGCCTCCTGAGTCCTGGGAAGGCATGCGGCTGCTTACCTCTCCCTGAGGGGGCAGGGGGTCTGAACTGGGGGTCTCCTCCTCCAGCTCCATTTTTGTCATCCTCGCAAATCTTCTGTCATTGCAGAATTTTTCCTTAAAGGGCCCATCTTTGCCTTCCATCATGGCCACAATGGTTTCTTGGTGTTCCACCCGGACCTTGGCCAGTTGGATTTCCGGATCCATGGACCCACGTTTCTGGCTATGCAAGCTCTCACGCTGCCTTCTCAAGCGCTTCAGCTCCGCTCTCAGTTTATAGAGCTTGTCTCTTTCCTTATTTAGGGATTTAATTCCGGCCACCACTCGCTCCTGAATTGCCTCTGAGTCTTCACCCTCACCAGGGGCAGAGAGATCACAAGCCATGGCTTGTACAGGGGCAGGCATGTTACCTGATGGCCCAGGAGATGGCTGAGAGCTTCCAGCAGGAGAGGTCCCGCTGGCCTCCATGGCTTCCCCAGAAAGGGGCCAGGAGGGCTGGGAGAGATTTCACCACACTCCCCTCTCACACGGATCACCTAGAGCAGCTCCAGAGATACCTTCCATCTGACACACCTGTGCTCCAATGATGGGTGGAGCACTATTCCTCCCACTGACACCAATGATGGAGCACTATTCTTCCCAGGAACACCGATGATGGGGCAGCACTATTCCTCCCAGTAACACCAATGATGGGGCAGCACTATTGATCTTTTATTGAAAAGAATCAAGCAACCAATTTTATACAAAAGTAAAAAACAAAACCATAGTACAAAAACTTCAACAGAAATCCAAGGAATACACATCCATGTTCAGAATATATACAATATATACATAATCCACTACCAAAATTATTTACATAAAGCAGCAGAGAGGGCCTAAGAGGCACAACCCATCACCTATGTATGCAGCCATTTATCAAAAATTAATCCAAAAAATAATAATCTAGGGTGATAAGAGACAGACAGCCACACCCGGGAAAGAGACTCCTGGCAGTCAGGGAGGCTTGAAACCCCTCCACGCCTTCAACCAAGCTCCCTGACTCCGCTTGTCCCTCTCAAGCACCCGAATCTTCTCCACCTCATGCAAAATGTCATACACCACCACCTGAACAGGAAGGATATTATGCCGAATGCTGACCTGACACTGTGCGTTCCAAGTGAAATAACGGACTACTATGCTAACTAGAAAAAGTGTATCTAAACAAAAAACCCCACCAGTATTGAATGCTCCATACACCCACTCAGCATAACACAGCCTGGAGAGGAAAGGGACACCGAGGGCCCGCCCCACCTGTTTGTACACCTCTATGTTAAAAGGGCAATGAAACAGAAAATGGTCCATAGTCTCCTCCTCACCTGCACACTCCTCCCGAGGACAGCTACGATTCATCCCACTGCGGAATTTCAAATTGCCCCTAACATAGAGGCTCCCATGGAAGCACAACCAGGCCAGATCCCTGAATTTAGGGGGTACTCTGTCTAAATTAATAAGTCTTAACCCTGCCCTCAAAACTGGGCCTGGGCAATCCCTTAAGGCCAGTGGGTCATTAAAGACTTCGCTCAAGACTCGACTCATAAGGACTTTCCTCGGAACCGATCTGAGATCTTCAGCCGACAATCGCCACTGCCGTAGTAACTTCAGGCACGGAGCGACATAGGCTGGTAGCTGACCACGATGACCCCTGAGATTCTTCACTTGGCCACCTTCTTCCCAAAGTCGTAGAAAAGGCCTAAACCAAGATCTAAATATGCCTGCCCATCCAGGAGGTTCCACTGCAAGCATATTACCAATATTAAACTTGAGAAAAAGCAGTGAAAAGAAAAGAACTGGGTTGACCATACCTAAGCCACCCTCCCTCCTGGATAGATAGGTGACATTCCTCTTGATGGGGTTCAGTCTGTTCCCCCACAACATCTGGAAGAACACACTACTGACCCTAGCATAGAGAGACACTGGCAAGATGCAGACAAAGCTGACATACAAGAAGATCGGAATCAGGTAAGTCTTAATCAGATCAACCCTTTCCCTCATAGATAACTTCCATCTCTTCCAGCTGACCACCTTAGTATTGGCAATTTCCAGTCTGCCTTCCCAGTTTTTGAGGCCATAATCGCCGGGTCCAAATACAATGCCTAAAATCTTAATTCTTTCCTGGGGCACTGGAAAGGTGTCCGGGAGATCAAACCCCTCACCTTCCTTTCCCATCCAGAAAACTTCACTCTTTTCCTGATTGATCTTGGAGCCTGATGCTTCAGAATACCGTGATGTCAGAGAGACCACCTCCTCCGCTTCATCCGCCCCGGAGACAATCACCGACACATCGTCCGCATAGGCAACAACCCTCAAAGGCGGCTCACCCGGGAGCCCCACTGGCACCCCACACAACATGCTGCTCTCTAGCCTCCTGATGAAGGGGTCAATTGCAAACACAGAGCAGGGGACTCAGGGGACAACCCTGGCACACCCCGGAGCCAACCTCAAAGGACTGCCCAACCCAACCATTAACAAGAGGAAAGCTCTCTGCCCCCTTATACAGGACTTTTAACCAATCGACAAAACCACCCGGCAGACCGTATATACTAAGGACCAACCACAGGTACTCATGGTTAACACGATCAAAAGCCTTTGCCTGATCCAATGTCAGCAAATACTTTCCCCAGCCTGCAGCCCTGCATTGCTCCAAGGCCTCCCGGACAGCTAAAACTGCTGTGAAGGTGCACCTAACCTGGACCGAACAGTGCTGATGGCGAGAAAGCAAAGACTCTGCTACTGACGATAGGCGCCAGAAAATGATCTTTGCCAGTATCTTTCTATCGACATTAAGAAGGCTGATGGGGCGCCAATTCTCAATCATCGAAGGATCTTTACCCTTTGAAAGAAGAATCACAGCTGAGTGCCTCATGGAAGGGGGGAAGTACCCCCTCAGCAAGGCAACTGTTAAAAACCTCTACCAAATCTGGGGCCAGAATAGACTTAAAAGCTTTGTAAAACTCAGCCGTCAAGCCATCCGGTCCAGGTGACTTTTTGATGGCAAGCTGTTCAATTGCCCTCATCACCTCTTCAACTGTGATCTCCTCTGTCAAATTCATCAATGGGACATCTTCATCATTTAGACCTGGAGTAGAGTCCAAAAAGCTTTCCATCTTGTCACGGTCAAGCTCTTTCCTCCCAAGAAGGTCAGCATAAAAGGACCTCACGACCTCCAGAATCCCTGACCTGGACTTTGTCAAGGAACCTGTACTGTCCTTAAGGCCAACGACCGTTTTAACAGCTACACCTTGTTTGCAGTTCTGGTAAGGGTCAGGCGAGTGGTACTTCCCATAGTCCCTCTCTAGAACCAAAGAGGCATGCCGGTCATATTGACACTTCCTAAGAAGGAGTTTCACTTCGGAGATTGCCCCAGGATCTCCTCCTCTCGAGACAAGAATATCCAGCTTCCTCCGTAAACGTTGGTAGGTCATGTATTTATTAAACTGCTTTCTATTGGCTAGGCCCCTGAAGAATCCAGCGATCCTCTTTTTGGTCAGCTCCCACCACTCAGCCTTGCTGCTACAAAAGTCCAGGATGGTCACCTGTGCCTGAAAGAATTCCTCAAAGGATTGTAAAACATGTTCTTCCTTGAGTAGAGTCGAATTCAATCTCCAGATGCCCTTACCCCTCTGAGGGGCGTCTGAAGCATTCAGGACCACAGATAGCATACAATGATCAGAGAACTCTACTGCCTGCACCACTGGGGGTGAGAAAGCAGAGGTCTCCTTCAAAAAAAACCTATCTATTCTACTCTGACTATTACCTCGATGAAAGGTGAACCCGGTGTCATCTGGGAGGTGCTTGATGTGCACATCCACAAGACCAGCATCCCTAACCATACTATTTAAAAAAACGCTATCATATCCCAGCCTGTCCTTGAAGTCCTTCCTGTCCTTGGGCCTAGTTACTGTATTGAAGTCACCTCCAAAGACCACTTGCCGGGATGTAAAAAGAAATGGCTTGATCCTTGTAAAAAGGCATTTCCTGTCCCACTTTGTGTGCGGCCCATAAACATTAATTAGGCGCAGGTCCTGCCCTCCCACAAGGACGTCTAAGACCATACATCTCCCAATCTCCACCTCAATAACTCGCCGGACAGTTACCATGCCGGTTTTAAACAACACCGCCACACCGCTGTAAGGCTCGGCCGCAAGAGACCAGTAAGATGGACCATACCTCCACTCTCTCTTGGCCATATGAATATCTGCCAAGGAGGTGAGCCTAGTCTCTTGCAAAAATAAAATTTCAGCATCTAATTGGCTGAACAAAAAGAAGGCCATAGAACGAGCTCTTACTGACTTAATGCTGGCGACATTTATTGTCACCACTTTTAACGGAGGGGGAACCGCCATTTGGGTTATTGGGTGGATTGTTTCTTAGCTCCCCTCTGCTGCTCATCACCAGATGCCTCTCTCTTTCTTGAGGCCGCCTCAAACTCCATTTCGGAATCAGAACTTCGCTCCGAAGAAGCTCCAGATGAAGAAATATCCCAATTAGAGGACCTGTAACGGTTGGAGACAGGCACTGGAGCCTGTTCCGTCCTCACCACCTGCATCTTCCGCTTCCCAACCTTCCTTCTCTCCTCCAGGTACTGCAGGTCAGCTTCAGAGATGCCCTCATCTCTTACTTTTTCCTGTGAAGTCTTTACAGAAGACTTCTTTACAGAGGAAGAAGCAACCTTTTTAGTACCCACTACCACTCCTGGTGGGGGGGTGCTCCCTTTGAATCAGACTTAGGAGGGGTAGACTCCTGGGGGGGAACTGACTCGGGGGGCACAGACTTGGAAGGTTCTGACACAAGAGGAGGGGATACAGTAGGCTGGTGGGACAGAGAGACAGATACAGAAGGAATACTTACAGACACAGGAGGGGTGGCCACAGGAACTGGAGAGGGATCCTGAGCAGGACCAGGGGAGTGAGTCACCGCAGAGGAGGATGGTACACCAGGGGCATCACCCTCCATCCTGTCCAGCCTTGACAAGTCATCTATTACCTCCTTCTCCATATTGTGCCAAGCTTCAGGACATCTGCTGTAGGGGTGGCCAAGGCGCAGGCACAGGTTGCACCTGATCATCTCGGTGCAGTCCTTAGCCATATGACCCTGACCCCGACACACTGAACATATCAAGGCTGAACAGGAGGAACTCAAATGCCCCTTTTCTCCACAGCGGTGACACAGCTTCGGCTGACCAGGGTAAAAAATAGTCATCCTATCCCTCCCTATAAAAGCTGAGGAGGGCAGGTGATGGACAACATTCCCATCCCTGGCCAACCTCACTGTTACTGACCAACCCCCAGTCCAGATGTTACGCTCATCAAGGATTTTGCTGGGCTTAGTCAAAACCTCACCATAGTTCCTTAACCAGACCTCTAGGTCCCGAGCAGGAACACTCTCATTGGTGAGTATGATGGTGATCTTTTTCACCGTTGACCTTTGCGAAACCGCAACTGGGGCCAGACCTTCCCATTCAGGTCTTGACCTGCACCGAGCCTCATATCGCTCCCAGAACAGGTCAAGACCCTCTGGCCTGGTGAAACTAATGGTATAATCCTGTGTCCCAGCTACATGTATTAGAGCATACAGATCGTTTGCCCCAAAACCCATCTCCAAAATCAAATCCACCACTGCACGCCGTGCTGGAGGGATTGCACCACCTTCCCATTTGAGAATTACCACATTTCTTCTCGGACCCCCAGCAGAAGCCAGAGACCCAAGACCAGATCCCGGGGTGCCCAAAATGGTAGGCTGCAGGGGGAAGCCCCGCTTGGGGGCGGAGCTACCAGGAGCAGAGCGTACCACCTGAGCAAACGTGGGTTTATCAGGGCCAAGGCCCCACACTGAAGTCACAGTAGTCTGTACATTACTATTATTATTCACTGCTTGAACGGAGTTGGTAGGACTGTCTATCACACTTGAACTGGGACCATTGTTCATCACACTTGTACTGAGATGATTTTTATCAGTCACACAAACATCCACATTCTCATCAGGAAAAGTCACAGTTTCTGCTGCAATACCAGCTGTCTCCTGAAGCTGTGCTGTAGAGTCTTCAGCAGGTTTGGGGCAAACAGCTTTATACTCAGCTAAAGGGGGGTTAATTGGCTCTGCTGAATCTTGTAGTTCATCTGCAGGAATGTCATTTTTTAAACGCAAACTTTGCTGCACTGCAGCATCAGCAGGCACAGTATTGCTACACATAGGACTAGATTGTCACTGGGCACATTGTCTGTATCAGTCACAAAAACTGTTTTATGCACCACATGGGGCTTGACGGGCTTTACCTTGTCAGGCACATTATCTGTCATGTCCTCCTCATGGAACACCAGCCGATCACCCCGCAAAGGAGACTCCATTACCTGGATTACCCTGAGCATGCCTCCTGAGTCCTGGGAAGGCATGGGGCTGCTTACCTCTCCCTGAGGGGGCAGGGGGTCTGAACTGGGGGTCTCCTCCTCCACCTCCATCTTTGTCATCCTGGCAAACCTTCGGTCATTGCAAAATTTTTCTTTGAAGGGCCCATCTCTGCCTTCCATCATGGCCACAATGGTCTCCTGGTGTTCAACCCGGACCTTGGCCAGTTGGATTTCCGGATCCATGGATCCACGTTTCTGGCTATGTAAGCCCTCACGCTGCCTTCTCAAGCGCTTCACCTCTGCTCTGAGCTTGTACAGCTTGTCTCTTTCTCTATTCAGGACCTTAATCCCAGCCACCACTCGCTCCCGGATGGCCTCTGAGCCTTCATCTTCACCAGGGGTAGAGAGATCCCCAGCCATGGCTTGTACAGAGGAAGGCATGTCACCTGATGGCCCAGGAGATGGCTGGGAGCTTCCAGCAGGAGAGGCCCTGCTGGCCTCCATGGCTTCCCCAGAAAGGAGCCAGGAGAGCTGGGATAGATTTCCTCACCACTCCCCTCTCACACGGATCACCTGGAGCAGCTTCAGAGAGACAGCTTCCTCCTGACACACCTGTGCTCCAATGATGGGTGGGGCACTATTCCTCCCAGTGACACCAATGATGGGGCAGCACTATTGCTCCCGGGAACAGCAATGATGGGGCACTATTCCTCCCGGGAACAGCAATGATGGGGCAGCACTATTCCTCCCGGGAACAGCAATGATGGGGCAGCACTATTGATCTTTTATTAAAAGAATCAAGCAACCAATTTTATACAAAAGTAAAAAACAAAACCATAGTACAAAACTTCAACAGAAATCCAAGGAATACACATCCATGTTCAGAATATATACAATATATACATAATCCACTACCAAAATTATTTACATAAAGCAGCAGAGAGGGCCTAAGAGGCACAACCCATCACCTATGTACGCAGCCATTTATCAAAAATTAATCCAAAAAAAAAAAATAATCTAGGGTGATAAGAGACAGACAGCCACACCCGGGAAAGAGACTCCTGGCAGTCAGGGAGGCTTGAAACCCCTCCACGCCTTCAACCAAGCCCCCTGACTCCGCTTGTCTCTCTCGAGCACCCGAATCTTCTCCACCTCATGCAGAATGTCATACACCACCACCTGAACAGGAAGGATTTTACGCCGAATGCAGACCTGACACCGTGCGTTCCAAGTGAAATAACGGACTACTAGGCTAACTAGAAAAAGTGTATCTAAACAAAAAACCCCACCAGTATTGAATGCTCCGTACACCCACTCAGCATAACCCAGCCTGGAGAGGAAAGGGACACCGAGGGCCCGTCCCACCTGTTTGTACACCTCTATGTTAAAAGGACAATGAAGCAGAAAATGGTCCATAGTCTCCTCCTCACCTGCACACTCCTCCCGAGGACAGCTACGATCCACCCCACTGCGGAATTTCAAATTGCCCCTAACATAGAGTCTCCCATGGAAGCACAACCAGGCCAGATCCCTGAATTTAGGGGGTACTCTGTCCAAATTAATAAGTCTTAACCCTGCCCTCAAAACTGGGCCTGGGCAATCCCTTAAGGCCAGTGGGTCATGAAAGACTTCGCTCAAGACTCGACTCATAAGGACTTTCCTCGGAACCGATCTGAGATCTTCAGCCGACAATCGCCACTGCCGTAGTAACTTCAGGCACGGAGCGACATAGGCTGGTAGCTGACCACGATGACCCCTGAGATTCTTCACTTGGCCACCTTCTTCCCAAAGTCGTAGAAAAGGCCTAAACCAAGATCTAAATATGCCTGCCCATCCAGGAGGTTCCACTGCAAGCATATTACCAATATTAAACTTGAGAAAAAGCAGTGAAAAGAAAAGAACTGGGTTGACCATACCTAAGCCACCCTCCCTCCTGGATAGATAGGTGACATTCCTCTTGATGGGGTTCAGTCTGTTCCCCCACAACATCTGGAAGAACACACTACTGACCCTAGCATAGAGAGACACTGGCAAGATGCAGACAAAGCTTACATACAAGAAGATCAGAATCAGGTAAGTCTTAATCAGATCAACCCTTTCCCTCATAGATAACTTCCATCTCTTCCAGCTGACCACCTTAGTATTGGCAATTTCCAGTCTGCCTTCCCAGTTTTTGAGGCCATAATCGCCGGGTCCAAATACAATGCCTAAAATCTTAATTCTTTCCTGGGGCACTGGAAAGGTGTCCGGGAGATCAAACCCCTCACCTTCCTTTCCCATCCAGAAAACTTCACTCTTTTCCTGATTGATCTTGGAGCCTGATGCTTCAGAATACCGTGATGTCAGAGAGACCACCTCCTCTGCTTCATCCGCCCCAGTGACAATCACCGACACATCGTCCGCATAGACAACAACCCTCAAAGGCGGCTCACCCGGAAGCCCCACTGGCACCCCACACAACATGCCGCTCTCTAGCCTCCTGATGAAGGGGTCGATTGCAAACACATAGAGCAGGGGACTCAGGGGACAACCCTGGCGCACCCCGGAGCCAACCTCAAAGGACTGCCCAACCCAACCATTAACAAGAGGAAAGCTCTCTGCCCCCTCATACAAGACTTTTAACCAATCGACAAAACCACCCGGCAGACCGTACTTACTAAGGAGCAACCACAGGTACTCATGGTTAACACGATCAAAAGCCTTTGCCTGATCCAATGTCAGCAAATACTTTCCCCAGCCTGCAGCCCTGCACTGCTCCAAGGCCTCCCGGACAGCTAAAACTGCTGTGAAGGTGCACCTACCCTGGACCGAACAGTGCTGATGGCGAGAAAGCAAAGACTCTGCTACTGACGATAGGCGCCAGAAAATGATCTTTGCCAGTATCTTTCTATCGACATTAAGAAGGCTGATGGGGCGCCAATTCTCAATCATCGAAGGATCTTTACCCTTTGAAAGAAGAATCACAGCTGAGTGCCTCATGGAAGAGGGAAGTACCCCCTCAGCAAGGCAACTGTTAAAAACCTCTACCAAATGTGGGGCCAGAATAGACTTAAAAGCTTTGTAAAACTCAGCCGTCAAGCCATCCGGTCCAGGTGACTTTTTGATGGCAAGCTGTTCAATTGCCCTTATCACCTCTTCAACTGTGATCTCCTCTGTCAAATTCATCAATGGGACATCTTCATCATTTAGACCTGAAGTAGAGTCCAAAAAGCTTTCCATCTTGTCACGGTCAAGCTCTTTCCTCCCAAGAAGGTCAGCATAAAAGGACCTCACGACCTCCAGAATCCCTGACCTGGACTTTGTCAAGGAACCTGTACTGTCCTTAAGGCCAACGACCGTTTTAACAGCTACACCTTGTTTGCAGTTCTGGTAAGGGTCAGGCGAGTGGTACTTCCCATAGTCCCTCTCCAGAACCAAAGAGGCATGCCGGTCATATTGACACTTCCTGAGAAGGAGTTTCACTTCGGAGATTGCCCCAGGATCTCCTCCTCTCGAGACAAGAATATCCAGCTTCCTCCGTAAACGTTGGTAGGTCATGTATTTATTAAACTGCTTTCTATTGGCTAGGCCCCTGAAGAATCCAGCAATCCTCTTTTTGGTCAGCTCCCACCACTCAGCCTTGCTGCTACAAAAGTCCAGGATGGTCACCTGTGCCTGAAAGAATTCCTCAAAGGATTGTCTAACATGTTCTTCCTTGAGTAGAGTCGAATTCAATCTCCAGATGCCCTTACCTTAACTCTACTGCCTGCACCACTGGGGGTGAGAAAGCAGAGGTCTCCTTCAAAAAAAACCTATCTATTCTACTCTGACTATTACCTCGATGAAAGGTGAACCCAGTGTCATCCGGGAGGTGCTTAATGTGCACATCCACAAGACCAGCATCCCTAACCATACTATTTAAAAAAACGCTATCATATCCCAGCCTGTCTTTGAAGTCCTTCCTGTCCTTGGGCCTAGTTACTGTATTAAAGTCACCTCCAAAGACCACTTGCCGGGATGTAAAAAGAAATGGCTTGATCCTTGTAAAAAGGCATTTCCTGTCCCACTTTGTGTGCGGTCCATAAACATTAATTAGGCGCAGGTCCTGCCCTCCCACAAGGACGTCTAAGACCATACATCTCCCAATCTCCACCTCAATAACCCGCCGGACAGTTACCATGCCGGTTTTAAACAACACCGCCACACCGCCGTAAGGCTCGGCCGCAAGAGACCAGTAAGATGGACCATACCTCCACTCTCTCTTGGCCATATGAATATCTGCCAAGGAGGTGAGCCTAGTCTCTTGCAAAAATAAAATTTCAGCATCTAATTGGCTGAACAAAAAGAAGGCCATAGAACGAGCTCTTACTGACTTAATGCTGGCGACATTTATTGTCACCACTTTTAACGGAGGGGGAACTGCCATTTGGGTTATTGGGTGGTTTGCTTCTTAGCTCCCCTCTGCTGCTCATCACCAGATGCCTCTCTCTTTCTTGAGGCCACCTCAAACTCCATCTCAGAATCGGAACTTCGCTCTGAAGAAGCTCCAGATGAAGAGATATCCCAATTAGAGGACCTATACCGGTTTGAGACAGGCACTGGAGCCTGTTCTGTCCTCACCACCTGCTTCTTCCGCTTCCCAACCTTCCTTCTCTCCTCCAGGTACTGCAGGTCAGCTTCAGAGATGCCCTCATCTCTTACTTTTTTCTGTGAAGTCTTTACAGAAGACTTCTTTACAGAGGAAGAAGCAACCTTTTTAGTACCCACCACCACTGCTGGTGGGGGGGGGGGTGCTCCCTTTGAATCAGACTTAGGAGGGGTAGACTCCTGGGGGGGAACTGACTCAGGGGGCACAGACTTGGAAGGTTCTGACACAAGAGGAGAGGGTACAGTAGGCTGGGGGGAGACAGATACAGATACAGAAGGAATACTTACAGACACATGAGGGGTGGCCGCAGGAACTGGAGAGGGATCCTGAGCAGGACCAGGGGAGTCAGTCACCGCAGAGGATGGTACACCAGGGGCCTCACCCTCCATCCTGTCCAGCCTTGACATGTCATCAATTACCTCCTTCTCCATATTGTGCCAGGCTTCAGGACATCTGCTGTAGGGGTGGCCAAGGCGCAGGCACAGGTTGCACCTGATCATTTCGGTGCAGTCCTTAGCCATATGACCCTGACCCCGACACACTGAACATATCAAGGCTGAACAGGAGGAACTCAAATGCCCCTTTTCTCCACAGCGGTGACACAGCTTCGGCTGACCAGGGTAAAAAACAGTCATCCTATCCCTCCCTATAAAAGCTGAGGAGGGCAGGTGACGGACAACATTCCCATCCCTGGCCAACCTGACTGTGACTGACCAACCCCCAGTCCAGATGTTACGCTCATCAAGGATTTTATTGGGCTTGGTCAAAACCTCCCCATAGTTCCTTAACCAAACCTCTAGATCCCGGGCAGGGACACTCTCATTAGTGAGGATAATTGTGATTTTTTTTACTGTAGACCTCTGAGAAACTGCAACTGGGGCCAGACCTTCCCATTCAGGTCTTGACCTGCAACGAGCCTCATATCTCTCCCAGAACAGGTCAAGACCCTCTGGCCTGGTGAAGCTAACTGTGTCCCAGCTACATGTATAAAGGCATACAGATCATTTGCCCCAAAACCCATCTCTAAAATCATGTCCACCACTGCACGCCGTGCTGGAGGGATCGCACCACCTTCCCATTTCAGAATAACAACATTACGTCTGGGACCCCCAGCAGAAGCCAGAGACCCAAGACCAGATCCTGGGGTGCTCAAAGTGGTAGCCTGTAGGGGAAAACCCCGCTTGGGGGCAGAGCTACCAGGAGCAGAGCGTACCACCTGAGCAAAGGTAAGTTTTTCAGGGCCAAGGCCCCACACTGAAGTCATAGCAGTCTGTACATTACTATTATTATTCACTGCTTGAACGGAGTTGGTAGGACTGTCCACACTTGAACTGGGACCATTGTTCATCACACTGGTACTGGGATGATTTTTATCAGTCACACAAAACTTCACATTCCCATCAGGAATAATCACAGTTTCTGCTGCAATACCAGCTGTCTCCTGAAGCTGTGCTGTAGAGTCCTCAGCAGCTGTGGGGCAAACAGCTTCAGCCAAAGGGGGGTTAATAGGCTCTGCTGAATCTTGTAGTTCATCTGCAGGAATGTCATTTTTTAAAAGCAAACTTTGCTGTACTGCAGCATCAGCAGGCACAGCATTACTACAGATAGGACTAGCAGCCTGACTCTCACTGGGCACATTGTCTGTATCAGTCACAGTGTTGAATGCCACAAAAATAGTTTTATTCACAATATGGGACTTGACAGGCTTTACCTTGTCAGGCACATTGTCTGTAATGTCCTCATCATTAAATGCCAGCTGATCCCCCCGCATAGGAGACTCCATTACCTGGATGGCCCTGAGAATGCCTCCTGAGTCCTGGGAAGGCATTTGGCTGCTTACCTCTCCCTGAGGGGGCAGGGGGTCAGAACTGGGGGTCTCCTCCTCCACCTCCATCTTTGTCATCCTCGCAAATCTTTTATCGTTACAAAACTTTTCTTTAAATGGCCCATCTCTGCCTTCCATCATGGCCACAATGGTCTCCTGGTGTTCCACCCAAACCTTGGCCAGTTGGATCTCCGGATCCATGGATCCACGTTTCTGGCTATGCAAGCCCTCACGTTGCCTTCTCAGGCGCTTCAGCTCCGCTCTGAGCTTGTACAGCTTGTCTCTTTCCCTATTCAGGACCTTAATCCCGGCCACCACTCGCTCCCGGATGGCCCCGGAACCTTCATCTTCACCAGGGGCAGAGAGATCACCAACCATGGGTTGTATAGGGGCAGGTATGTTACCTGATGGCCCAGGAGATGGCTGTGAGCTTCCAGCAGGAGAGGCCCTGCTGGCCTCCATGGCTTCCCCAGAAAGGGGCCAGGAGAGCTGGGATAGATTTCCTCACCAGTCCCCTCTCACACGGATCTGCAGCAGCTCCAGAGAGACAGCCTCCTCCTGACACACCCGTGCTCCAATGATGGGTGGGGCACTATTGATCTTTTATTAAAAGAATCAAGCAACCAATTTTATACAAAAGTAAAAAACAAAACCATAATACAAAACTTCAACAGAAATCCAAGGAATACACATCCATGTTCAGAATATATACAATATATACATAATCCACTACCAAAATTATTTACATAAAGCAGCAGAGAGGGCCTAAGAGGCACAACCCATCACCTATGTACGCAGCCATTTATCAAAAATTAATCCAAAAAATAATAATCTAGGGTGATAAGAGACAGACAGCCACACCCGGGAAAGAGACTCCTGGCAGTCAGGGAGGCTTGAAACCCCTCCACGCCTTCAACCAAGCCCCCTGACTCCGCTTGTCTCTCTCAAGTACCCGAATCTTCTCCACCTCATGCAGAATGTCATACACCACCACCTGAACAGGAAGGATTTTACGCCGAATGCTGACCTGACACCGTGCGTTCCAAGTGAAATAACGGACTACTAGGCTAACTAGAAAAAGTGTATCTAAACAAAAAACCCCACCAGTATTGAATGCTCCATACACCCACTCAGCATAACCCAGCCTGGAGAGGAAAGGGACACCGAGGGCCCGCCCCACCTGTTTGTACACCTCTATGTTAAAAGGGCAATGAAGCAGAAAATGGTCCATAGTCTCCTCCTCACCTGCACACTCCTCCCGAGGACAGCTACGATCCACCCCACTGCGGAATTTCAAATTGCCCCTAACATAGAGCCTCCCATGGAAGCACAACCAGGCCAGATCCCTGAATTTAGGGGGTACTCTGTCCAAATTAATAAGTCTTAACCCTGCCCTCAAAACTGGGCCTGGGCAATCCCTTAAGGCCAGTGGGTCATGAAAGACTTCGCTCAAGACTCGACTCATAAGGACTTTCCTCGGAACCGATCTGAGATCTTCAGCCGACAATCGCCACTGCCGTAATAACTTCAGGCACGGAGCGACATAGGCTGGTAGCTGACCACGATGACCCCTGAGATTCTTCACTTGGCCACCTTCTTCCCAAAGTCGCAGAAAAGGCCTAAACCAAGATCTAAAAATGCCTGCCCATCCAGGAGGTTCCACTGCAAGCATATTACCAATATTAAACTTGAGAAAAAGCAGTGAAAAGAAAAGAACTGGGTTGACCATACCTAAGCCACCCTCCCTCCTGGATAGATAGGTGACATTCCTCTTGATGGGGTTCAGTCTGTTCCCCCACAACATCTGGAAGAACACACTACTGACCCTAGCATAGAGAGACACTGGCAAGATGCAGACAAAGCTGACATACAAAAAGATCGGAATCAGGTAAGTCTTAATCAGATCAACCCTTTCCCTCATAGATAACTTCCATTTCTTCCAGCTGACCACCTTAGTATTGGCAATTTCCAGTCTGCCTTCCCAGTTTTTGAGGCCATAATCGCCGGGTCCAAATTCAATGCCTAGAATCTTAATTCTTTCCTGGGGCACTGGAAAGGTGTCCGGGAGATCAAAACCCTCACCTTCCTTTCCCATCCAGAAGACTTCACTCTTTTCCTGATTGATCTTGGAGCCTGATGCTTCAGAATACCGTGATGTCAGAGAGACCACCTCCTCTGCTTCATCCGCCCCGGTGACAATCACTGACACATCGTCCGCATAGGCAACAACCCTCAAAGGCGGCTCACCCGGGAGACCCACTGGTACCCCACACAACATGCCGCTCTCTAGCCTCCTGATGAAAGGGTCGATTGCAAACACATAGAGCAGGGGACTCAGGGGACAACCCTGGCGCACCCCGGAGCCAACCTCAAAGGACTGCCCAACCCAACCATTAACAAGAGGAAAGCTTTCTGCCCCCTTATACAAGACTTTTAACCAATCGACAAAACCACCCGGCAGACCGTACTTACTAAGGAGCAACCACAGGTACTCATGGTTGACACGATCAAAAGCCTTTGCCTGATCTAATGTCAGCAAATACTTTCCCCAGCCTGCAGCCCTGCACCGCTCCAAGGCCTCCCGGACAGCTAAAACCGCTGTGAAGGTGCACCTACCCTGGACTGAACAGTGCTGATGGCGAGAAAGCAAAGACTCTGCTACTGACGATAGGCGCCAGAAAAATATCTTTGCCAGTATCTTTCTATCGACATTAAGAAGGCTGATGGGGCGCCAATTCTCAATCATCGAAGGATCTTTACCCTTTGAAAGAAGAATCACAGCCGAGTGCCTCATGGAAGGGGGAAGTACCCCCTCAGCAAGGCAACTGTTAAAAACCTCTACCAAATGTGGGGCCAGAATAGACTTAAAGGCTTTGTAAAACTCAGCCGTCAAGCCATCCGGTCCAGGTGACTTTTTGATGGCAAGTTGTTCAATTGCCCTCATCACCTCTTCAACTGTGATCTCCTCTGTCAAATTCATCAATGGGACATCTTCATCATTTAGACCTGGAGTAGAGTCCAAAAAGCCTTCCATCTTGTCACGGTCAAGCTCTTTCCTCCCAAGAAGGTCAGCATAAAAGGACCTCACGACCTCCAGAATCCCTGACCTGGACTTTGTCAAGGAACCTGTACTGTCTTTAAGGCCAACGACCGTTTTAACAGCTACACCTTGTTTGCAGTTCTGGTAAGGGTCAGGCGAGTGGTACTTCCCATAGTCCCTCTCCAGAACCAAAGAGGCATGCCGGTCATATTGACACTTCCTGAGAAGGAGTTTCACTTCGGAGATTTCCCCAGGATCTCCACCTCTCGAGACAAGAATATCCAGCTTCCTCCGTAAACGTTGGTAGGTCATGTATTTATTAAACTGTTTTCTATTGGCTAGGCCCCTGAAGAATCCAGCGATCCTCTTTTTGGTCAGCTCCCACCACTCAGCCTTGCTGCTACAAAAGTCCAGGATGGTCACCTGTGCCTGAAAGAATTCCTCAAAGGATTGTCTAACATGTTCTTCCTTGAGTAGAGTCGAATTCAATCTCCAGATGTCCTTACCCCTCTGAGGGGCGTCTGAAGCATTCAGGACCACAGATAGCATACAGTGATCAGAGAACTCCACTGCCTGCACCACTGGGGGTGAGAAAGCAGAGGTCTCCTTCAAAAAAAACCTATCTATTCTACTCTGACTATTACCTCGATGAAAGGTGAACCCAGTGTCATCCGGGAGGTGCTTAATGTGCACATCCACAAGACCAGCATCCCTAACCATACTATTTAAAAAAACGCTATCATATCCCAGCCTGTCCTTGAAGTCCTTCCTGTCCTTGGGCCTAGTTACTGTATTAAAGTCACCTCCAAAGACCACTTGCCGGGATGTAAAAAGAAATGGCTTGATCCTTGTAAAAAGGCATTTCCTGTCCCACTTTGTGTGCGGCCCATAGACATTAATTAGGCGCAGGTCCTGCCCTCCCACAAGGACGTCTAAGACCATACATCTCCCAATCTCCACCTCAATAACCCGCCGGATAGTTACCATGCCGGTTTTAAACAACACCGCCACACCGCCGTAAGGCTCGGCCGCAAGAGACCAGTAAGATGGACCATACCTCCACTCTCTCTTGGCCATATGAATATCTGCCAAGGAGGTGAGCCTAGTCTCTTGCAAAAATAAAATTTCAGCATCTAATTGGCTGAACAAAAAGAAGGCCATAGAACGAGCTCTTACTGACTTAATGCTGGCGACATTTATTGTCACCACTTTTAACGGAGGGGGAACCGCCATTTGGGTTATTGGGTGGATTGCTTCTTAGCTCCCCTCTGCTGCTCATCACCAGAAGCCTCTCTCTTTCTTGAGGCCGCCTCAAACTCCATCTCAGAATCAGAACTTCGCTCCGAAGAAGCTCCAGATGAGGAAATCTCCCACTTAGAGGACCTATAACGGTTGGAGACAGGCACTGGAGCCTGTTCCGTCCTCACCACCTGCTTCTTCCGCTTCCCAACCTTCCTTCTCTCCTCCAGGTACTGCAGGTCAGCTTCAGAGATGCCCTTATCTCCTGTTTTTTTCTTTGAAGTCTTTACAGAAGACTCCTTTAGAGAGGCAGAAGCGACCTTTTTAAAACCCACTACCACTCCTGGTGGGGGGGTTACTCCCTTTGAATCTGACTTAGGAGGGGTAGACTCCTGGGGGGTAACTGACTCGGGGGGCACAGACTTGGAAGGTTCTGACACAAGAGGAGGGGATACAGTAGGCTGGGGGGACACAGAGACAGATACAGAAGGAATACTTACAGACACAGGAGGGGTGGCCACAGGAACTGGAGAGGGATCCTGAGCAGGACCAGGGGAGTCAGTCACCGCAGAGGAGGATGGTACACCAGGGGCATCACCCTCCATCCTGTCCAGCCTTGACAAGTCATCTAGTACCTCCTTCTCCATATTGTGCCAGGCTTCAGGACATCTGCTGTAGGGGTGGCCAAGGCGCAGGCACAGGTTGCACCTGATCATTTCGGTGCAGTCCTTGGCCATATGACCCTGACCCCGACACACTGAACATATCAAGGCTGAACAGGAAGTGCTCAAATGCCCCTTTTCTCCACAGCGGTGACACAGCTTCGGCTGACCAGGGTAGAAAATAGTCATCCTATCCCTCCCTATAAAAGCTGAGGAGGGCAGGTGACGGACAACATTCCCATCCCTGGCCAACCTGACTGTAACCGACCAACCCCCAGTCCAGATGTTACGTTCATCAAGGATTTTGCTGGGCTTAGTCAAAACCTCACCATAGTTCCTTAACCAGACCTCTAGGTCCCGAGCAGGAACACTCTCATTGGTGAGTATTATGGTTATCTTTTTCACCGTTGACCTTTGCGAAACCGCAACTGGGGCCAGACCTTCCCATTCAGGTCTTGACCTGCACCGAGCCTCATATCGCTCCCAGAACAGGTCAAGACCCTCTGGCCTGGTGAAACTAATGGTATAATCCCGTGTCCCAGCTACATGTATAAAGGCATACAGGTCATTTGCCCCAAAACCCATCTCCAAAATCAAATCCACCACTGCACGCCGTGCTGGAGGGATCGCACCACCTTCCCATTTGAGAATTACCACATTTCTTCTCGGACCCCCAGCAGAAGCCAGAGACCCAAGACTAGATCCCGGGGTGCCCAAAGTGGTAGGCTGCAGGGGGAAACCCTGCTTGGGGGCGGAGCCACCAGGAGCAGAGCGTACCACCTGAGCAAACGTGGGTTTATCAGGGCCAAGGCCCCACACTGAAGTCACAGTAGTCTGTTCATTATTATTATTTGCTTGGACTGAGCTGGGACGATTGTCCATCACACTTGTACAATTGCTATCAGTCACACACACGTTCAATTTCCCATCAGGAATAGTCACAGTTGCTGCAATACCAGCTGTCTCCTGATGCTGCACTGTAGAGTCTCCAGCAGCTGTGGGGCAAACATCTTTAGACTCAGCCAAAGGAGAGTTAATAGGCTCTGCTGACACCGGTAGTTCCTTTTCAGAAATGTCATTTTTTAAATGCAGCTCTTGCTGCGCTGCAGCATTAGCAGGTACAACATTGCTACACATAGCATTAGAGACTTGAGTGTCACTGGGCACACTTTCAACATTGCTCATGGTGTTAGATGGTACAAAAACAGATTCATCCCCTGCTTGGGGCTTGACATTATCAGGTACATTATCAGTTATGTCCTTATCACCAAACGCCAGCTGATCCCTCCGCACAGGAGACTCCATTGCCTGGATGGCCCTGAGCATGCCTCCTGAGTCCTGGGAAGGCATGGGGCTGCTTACCTCTACCTGAGGGGGCAGGGGGTCAGAACTGGGGGTCTCCTCCTCCACCTCCATCTTTGTCATCCTCGCAAACCTTTTTTCATTGTAAAACTTTTCCTTAAATGGCCCATCTCTTCCTTCCATGATGGACACAATGGTCTCCTGATGTTCAACCCGGACCTTGGCCAGTTGGATCTCCGGATCCATGGACCCTCGTTTCTGGCTATGCAAGCCCTCACGCTGCCTTCTCAGGCGCTTCAGCTCCGCTCTCAGTTTATAGAGCTTGTCTCTTTCTCTATTCAGGGCTTTAATCCCGGCCACCACTCGCTCCTGAATTGCCTCTGAGCCTTCATCCTTACCAGGGGCAGAAAGATCACAAGCCATGGTTTGTACAGAGGAAGGCATATCACCTGATGGCCCAGGAGATGGCTGGGAGCTTCCAGCAGGAGAGGCCCTGCTGGCCTCCATGGCTTCCCCAGAAAGGGGCCAGGAGAGCTGGGATAGATTTCCTCACCAGTCCCCTCTCACACGGATCAGCAGCAGCTCCAGAGAGACAGCCTCCTCCTGACACACCTGTGCTCCAATGATGGGTGGGGCACTATTCCTCCCACTGACACCAATGATGGGGCAGCACTATTGCTCCCGGGAACAGCAATGATGGGGCACTATTCCTCCCGGGAACAGCAATGATGGGGCAGCACTATTCCTCCCGGGAACAGCAATGATGGGGCAGCACTATTCCTCCCGGGAACAGCAATGATGGGGCAGCACTATTGATCTTTTATTAAAAGAATCAAGCAACCAATTTTATACAAAAGTAAAAAACAAAACCATAGTACAAAACTTCAACAGAAATCCAAGGAATACACATCCATGTTCAGAATATATACAATATATACATAATCCACTACCAAAATTATTTACATAAAGCAGCAGAGAGGGCCTAAGAGGCACAACCCATCACCTATGTACGCAGCCATTTATCAAAAATTAATCCAAAAAAATAATAATCTAGGGTGATAAGAGACAGACAGCCACACCCGGGAAAGAGACTCCTGGCAGTCAGGGAGGCTTGAAACCCCTCCACGCCTTCAACCAAGCCCCCTGACTCCGCTTGTCCCTCTCGAGTACCCAAATCTTCTCCACCTCATGCAGAATGTCATACACCACCACCTGAACAGGAAGGATTTTACGCCGAATGCAGACCTGACACCGTGCGTTCCAAGTGAAATAACGGACTATTAGGCTAACTAGAAAAAGTGTATCTAAACAAAAAACCCCACCAGTATTGAATGCTCCGTACACCCACTCAGCATAACCCAGCCTGGAGAGGAAAGGGACACCGAGGGCCCGTCCCACCTGTTTGTACACCTCTATGTTAAAAGGGCAATGAAGCAGAAAATGGTCCATAGTCTCCTCCTCACCTGCACACTCCTCCCGAGGACAGCTACGATCCACCCCACTGCGGAATTTCAAATTGCCCCTAACATAGAGTCTCCCATGGAAGCACAACCAGGCCAGATCCCTGAATTTAGGGGGTACTCTGTCCAAATTAATAAGTCTTAACCCTGCCCTCAAAACTGGGCCTGGGCAATCCCTTAAGGCCAGTGGGTCATGAAAGACTTCGCTCAAGACTCGACTCATAAGGACTTTCCTCGGAACCGATCTGAGATCTTCAGCCGACAATCGCCACTGCCGTAGTAACTTCAGGCACGGAGCGACATAGGCTGGTAGCTGACCACGATGACCCCTGAGATTCTTCACTTGGCCACCTTCTTCCCAAAGTCGTAGAAAAGGCCTAAACCAAGATCTAAATATGCCTGCCCATCCAGGAGGTTCCACTGCAAGCATATTACCAATATTAAACTTGAGAAAAAGCAGTGAAAAGAAAAGAACTGGGTTGACCATACCTAAGCCACCCTCCCTCCTGGATAGATAGGTGACATTCCTCTTGATGGGGTTCAGTCTGTTCCCCCACAACATCTGGAAGAACACACTACTGACCCTAGCATAGAGAGACACTGGCAAGATGCAGACAAAGCTGACATACAAGAAGATCAGAATCAGGTAAGTCTTAATCAGATCAACCCTTTCCCTCATAGATAACTTCCATCTCTTCCAGCTGACCACCTTAGTATTGGCAATTTCCAGTCTGCCTTCCCAGTTTTTGAGGCCATAATCGCCAGGTCCAAATTCAATGCCTAAAATCTTAATTCTTTCCTGGGGCACTGGAAAGGTGTCCGGGAGATCAAACCCCTCACCTTCCTTTCCCATCCAGAAAACTTCACTCTTTTCCTGATTGATCTTGGAGCCTGATGCTTCAGAATACCGTGATGTCAGAGAGACCACCTCCTCTGCTTCATCCGCCCCAGTGACAATCACCGACACATCGTCCGCATAGGCAACAACCCTCAAAGGCGGCTCACCCGGAAGCCCCACTGGCACCCCACACAACATGCCGCTCTCTAGCCTCCTGATGAAGGGGTCGATTGCAAACACATAGAGCAGGGGACTCAGGGGACAACCCTGGCGCACCCCGGAGCCAACCTCAAAGGACTGCCCAACCCAACCATTAACAAGAGGAAAGCTCTCTGCCCCCTCATACAAGACTTTTAACCAATCGACAAAACCACCCGGCAGACCGTACTTACTAAGGAGCAACCACAGGTACTCATGGTTGACACGATCAAAAGCCTTTGCCTGATCCAATGTCAGCAAATACTTTCCCCAGCCTGCAGCCCTGCACCGCTCCAAGGCCTCCCGGACAGCTAAAACTGCTGTGAAGGTGCACCTAACCTGGACCGAACAGTGCTGATGGCGAGAAAGCAAAGACTCTGCTACTGACGATAGGCGCCAGAAAATGATCTTTGCCAGTATCTTTCTATCGACATTAAGAAGGCTGATGGGGCGCCAATTCTCAACCATCGAAGGATCTTTACCCTTTGAAAGAAGAATCACAGCTGAGTGCCTCATGAGAGGGGGAAGTACCCCCTCAGCAAGGCAACTGTTAAAAACCTCTACCAAATGTGGGGCCAGAATAGACTTAAAAGCTTTGTAAAACTCAGCCGTCAAGCCATCCGGTCCAGGTGACTTTTTGATGGCAAGCTGTTCAATTGCCCTTATCACCTCTTCAACTGTGATCTCCTCTGTCAAATTCATCAATGGGACATCTTCATCATTTAGACCTGGAGTAGAGTCCAAAAAGCTTTCCATCTTGTCACGGTCAAGCTCTTTCCTCCCAAGAAGGTCAGCATAAAAGGACCTCACGACCTCCAGAATCCCTGACCTGGACTTTGTCAAGGAACCTGTACTGTCCTTAAGGCCAACGACCGTTTTAACAGCTACACCTTGTTTGCAGTTTTGGTAAGGGTCAGGCGAGTGGTACTTCCCATAGTCCCTCTCCAGAACCAAAGAGGCATGCCGGTCATATTGACACTTCCTGAGAAGGAGTTTCACTTTGGAGATTGCCCCAGGATCTCCTCCTCTCGAGACAAGAATATCCAGCTTCCTCCGTAAACGTTGGTAGGTCATGTATTTATTAAACTGCTTTCTATTGGCTAGGCCCCTGAAGAATCCAGCAATCCTCTTTTTGGTCAGCTCCCACCACTCAGCCTTGCTGCTACAAAAGTCCAGGATGGTCACCTGAGCCTGAAAGAATTCCTCAAAGGATTGTCTAACATGTTCTTCCTTGAGTAGAGTCGAATTCAATCTCCAGATGCCCTTGCCCCTCTGAGGGGCGTCTGAAGCATTCAGGACCACAGATAGCATACAGTGATCACAGAACTCTACTGCCTGCACCACTGGGGGTGAGAAAGCAGAGGTCTCCTTAAAAAAAAACCTATCTATTCTACTCTGACTATTACCTCGATGAAAGGTGAACCCAGTGTCATCCGGGAGGTGCTTAATGTGCACATCCACAAGACCAGCATCCCTAACCATACTATTTAAAAAAACGCTATCATATCCCAGCCTGTCCTTGAAGTCCTTCCTGTCCTTGGGCCTAGTTACTGTATTAAAGTCACCTCCAAAGACCACTTGCCGGGATGTAAAAAGAAATGGCTTGATCCTTGTAAAAAGGCATTTCCTGTCCCACTTTGTGTGCGGTCCATAAACATTAATTAGGCGCAGGTCCTGCCCTCCCACAAGGACGTCTAAGACCATACATCTCCCAATCTCCACCTCAATAACCCGCCGGACAGTTACCATGCCGGTTTTAAACAACACCGCCACACCGCCGTAAGGCTCGGCCGCAAGAGACCAGTAAGATGGACCATACCTCCACTCTCTCTTGGCCATATGAATATCTGCCAAGGAGGTGAGCCTAGTCTCTTGCAAAAATAAAATTTCAGCATCTAATTGGCTGAACAAAAAGAAGGCCATAGAACGAGCTCTTACTGACTTAATGCTGGCGACATTTATTGTCACCACTTTTAACGGAGGGGGAACCGCCATTTGGGTTATTGGGTGGTTTGCTTCTTAGCTCCCCTCTGCTGCTCATCACCAGAAGCCTCTCTCTTTCTTGAGGCCGCCTCAAACTCCATTTCGGAATCAGAACTTCGCTCCGAAGAAGCTCCAGATGAAGAGATATCCCAATTAGAGGACCTATACCGGTTGGAGACAGGCACTGGAGCCTGTTCTGTCCTCACCACCTGCTTCTTCCGCTTCCCAACCTTCCTTCTCTCCTCCAGGTACTGCAGGTCAGCTTCAGAGATGCCCTCATCTATTACTTTTTTCTGTGAAGTCTTTACAGAAGACTTCTTCACAGAGGAAGAAGCAACCTTTTTAGTACCCACTACTACTGCTGGTGGGGGGGGTGCTCCCTTTGAATCAGACTTAGGAGGGGTAGACTCCTGGGGGGTAACTGACTCAGGGGGCACAGACTTGGAAGGTTCTGACACAAGAGGAGAGGGTACAGTAGGCTGGGGGGAGACAGATACAGATACAGAAGGAATACTTACAGACACATGAGGGGTGGCCACAGGAACTGGAGAGGGATCCTGAGCAGGACCAGGGGAGTCGGTCACCGCAGAGGAGGATGGTACACCAGGGGCCTCACCCTCCATCCTGTCCAGCCTTGACATGTCATCAATTACCTCCTTCTCCATATTGTGCCAGGCTTCAGGACATCTGCTGTAGGGGTGGCCAAGGCGCAGGCACAGGTTGCACCTGATCATTTCGGTGCAGTCCTTAGCCATATGACCCTGACCCCGACACACTGAACATATCAAGGCTGAACAGGAGGAACTCAAATGCCCCTTTTCTCCACAGCGGTGACACAGCTTCGGCTGACCAGGGTAAAAAACAGTCATCCTATCCCTCCCTATAAAAGCTGAGGAGGGCAGGTGACGGACAACATTCCCATCCCTGGCCAACCTGACTGTAACTGACCAACCCCCAGTCCAGATGTTACGCTCATCAAGGATTTTATTGGGCTTGGTCAAAACCTCCCCATAGTTCCTTAACCAAACCTCTAGATCCCGGGCAGGGACACTCTCATTAGTGAGGATAATTGTGATTTTTTTTTACTGTAGACCTCTGAGAAACTGCAACTGGGGCCAGACCTTCCCATTCAGGTCTTGACCTGCACCGAGCCTCATATCTCTCCCAGAACAGGTCAAGACCCTCTGGCCTGGTGAAGCTAACTGTATAATCCCGTGTCCCAGCTACATGTATAAAGGCATACAGATCATTTGCCCCAAAACCCATCTCCAAAATCAAATCCACAACTGCACGCCGTGCTGGAGGGATCGCACCACCTTCCCATTTCAGAATAACAACATTACGTCTGGGACCCCCAGCAGAAGCCAGAGACCCAAGACCAGATCCTGGGGTGCTCAAAGTGGAAGCCTGTAGGGGAAAACCCCGCTTGGGAGCAGAGCTACCAGGAGCAGAGCGTACCACCTGAGCAAAGGTAAGTTTATCAGGGCCAAGGCCCCACACTGAAGTCACAGCAGTCTGTACATTACTATTAATATTCACTGCTTGAACGGAGTTGGTAGGACTGTCCACACTTGAACTGGGACCATTGTTCATCACACTGGTGCTGGGATGATTTTTATCAGTCACACAAAACTTCACATTCCCATCAGGAATAATCACAGTTTCTGCTGCAATATCAGCTGTCTCTTGAAGCTGTGCTGTAGAGTCCTCAGCAGCTGTGGGGCAAACAGCTTCAGCCAAAAGGGGGTTAATAGGCTCTGCTGAATTTTGTAGTTCATCTGCAGGAATGTCATTTTTTAAAAGCAAGCTTTGCTGTACTGCAGCATCAGCAGGCACAGCATTGCTACAGATAGGACTAGCAGCCTGACTCTCACTGGGTACATTGTCTGTATCAGTCACAGTGTTGAATGGCACAAAAATTGTTTTATTCACAATATGGGACTTGACAGGCTTTACCTTGTCGGGCACATTGTCTGTAATGTCCTCATCATTAAATGCCAGCTGATCCCCCCGCATAGGAGACTCCATTACCTGGATGGCCCTGAGCATGCCTCCTGAGTCCTGGGAAGGCATGGGGCTGCTTACCTCTACCTGAGGGGGCAGGGGGTCAGAACTGGGGGTCTCCTCCTCCACCTCCATCTTTGTCATCCTCGCAAATCTTTTCTCATTACAAAACTTTTCTTTAAATGGCCCATCTCTGCCTTCCATCATGGCCACAATGGTCTCCTGGTGTTCCACCCGAACCTTGGCCAGTTGGATCTCCGGATCCATGGATCCACGTTTCTGGCTATGCAAGCCCTCACGTTGCCTTCTCAGGCGCTTCAGCTCTGCTCTGAGCTTATACAGCTTGTCTCTCTCCCTATTCAGGACCTTAATCCCGGCCACCACTCGCTCCCGGATGGCCCCGGAACCTTCATCTTCACCAGGGGTAGAGAGATCACCAACCATGGGTTGTATCGGGGCAGGTATGTTACCTGATGGCCCAGGAGATGGCTGTGAGCTTCCAGCAGGAGAGGCCCTGCTGGCCTCCATGGCTTCCCCAGAAAGGGGCCAGGAGAGCTGGGATAGATTTCCTCACCAGTCCCCTCTCACACGGATCAGCAGCAGCTCCAGAGAGACAGCCTCCTCCTGACACACCTGTGCTCCAATGATGGGTGGGGCACTATTCCTCCCACTGACACCAATGATGGGGCAGCACTATTGCTCCCGGGAACAGCAATGATGGGGCACTATTCCTCCCGGGAACAGCAATGATGGGGCAGCACTATTCCTCCCGGGAACAGCAATGATGGGGCAGCACTATTCCTCCCGGGAACAGCAATGATGGGGCAGCACTATTCCTCCCGGGAACAGCAATGATGGGGCAGCACTATTTCTCCCGGGAACATCGATGATGAGGCAGCACTATTCCTCCCGGGAACACCGATGATAGAGCAGCACTATTCCTCCCGGGAACACCGATAATGGGGCAGCACTATTCCTCCTGGGAACACGGATGATGGGGCAGCACTATTCCTCCCAGGAACACCAATGATGAATTCCCCCCATTTCCCAGGAACACCAATGGGGCACTATTCCCCCTTCCCCCAGGAAAACCAATGGGGCACTATTCCACCCCCCGGAACACCAATGATGGGGAACTATCCCCCCCAAGAAATACTTATGATGGGGCCTCACATAATGACCAGGTTCCGTTCCAGCAACCAGGTTAAACAAATTGTTCGGTGAACAAGGAGCCACAAGTAATCAATATTTTAAGCATTCTTAAAGTGGAGTTGCACTTAAAGTGGAGTTTTGGTTTACGCAAAATAGTAGGTGTGGCTTTAATGGGCGTGGCTCAAAGGGGGTGTGGTTAGAGTCTGAGATGAATGAGGGATGGAGGGAAAGGAGAGGGCTGGAGGGACAGCAGCCCCAGATCCTACACCACATTAGAAATATGTGTATTCCAGAGTTTAACAATCAACAGATAAAGATACTCCAAACACTGGTGTTAGCGCTTCAATCATCCCGGAACCATGGTTGTTATGGTGTCAGGATGATTGAAGCGCATTATTTCTATTATTACATTGTAATATAGAATGAAATCATTCAACTCACCATAATGTAGAATCAGTGGGACCCCTGAGTGTGTCACCTGCCATGTCGCCTGCCACCAGATGCCACCAGGTGCCCCCAGCAGAGTCCATCCTTACATCAGGTGCCCCCAGCAGAGTCCGTCCTTACATCACATGCCCCCAGCAGAGTCGGTCCTTGCATCAGGTGCCCCCAGCAGAGTCGGGCCTTGCATCAGGTGCCCCCAGCAGAGTCGGTCTTTGCATCAGGTGCCCCCAGCAGTGGAGCCCCTCCTCCAATCAGGTGTCCCCAGCAGAGTCTGTCCTTACATCAGGTGTCTCCAGCAGTGGAGCCCCTTCTTACATTTGGTTTCCCCAGCAGCGGAGCCCCTTCTTACATGTGGTGTCCCCAGCAGTGGAGCCCCTTCTTACATCAGGTGTCCCCAGCAGCGGAGCCCCTTCTTACATCTGGTGTCCCCAGCATTGGAGCCCCTTCATACATTTGGTGTCCCCAGCAGCGGAGCCCCTTCATACATCCGGTGTCCCCAGCAGCGTAGCCTCTCCTTATATCAGGTGTCCCCAGGCAGTGGAGTCCCTCCTTTACATCCGTGTCCCCAGTGCAGCAGAACCCTCCTTTAGATCTGTGTTGTGCAGCAGAGCCCTCCTTTACTTATGTGTTGTGCAGCAGAGCCCTCCTTTACATCTGTGTCCCCAGTGCAGCAGAGCCCTCCTTTACATCCGTGTCCCCAGTGCAGCAGAGCCCTCCTTTACATCTGTGTTGTGCAGCAGAGCCCTCCTTTACATCTGTGTCCCCGGTGCAGCAAAACCCTCCTTTACATCCGTGTCCCCAGTGCAGCAGAGCCCTCCTTTACATCTGTGTCCCCAGTGCAGCAGACCCCTCCTTTACATCCGTGTCCCCAGTGCAGCAGTGTCCTCCTTTACATCCGTATCCCCAGTGCTGCAGAGCCCTCCTTTATATCTGTTTTGTGCAGCAGAGCCCTCCTTTACATCTGCGTTGTGCAGCAGAGCCCTTCTTTACATCTGTGTCCCCAGTGCAGCAGAGCCCTCCTTTACATCCGTGTCCCCAGTGCAGCAGAGCCCTCTTTTACATCTGTGCTGTGCAGCAGAGCCCTCCTTTACATCCGTGTCCCCAGTGCAGCAGAGCCCTCCTTTACACCTGTGTTGTGCAGCAGATCCCTCCTTTACATCCATGTCCCCAGTGCAGCAGAGCTCTCCTTTACATCTGTGTTGTGCAGCAGAGCCCTCCTTTACATCCGTGTCCCCAGTGCAGCAGAGCCCTCCTTTACATCTGTGTTGTGCAGCAGAGCCCTCCTTTACATCCGTCTCCCTAGTGCAGCAGAGCCCTCCTTTATATCCATGTCCCCAGCGCAGCAGAGCCCTCCTTTACATCCATGTCCACAGTGCAGCAGAGCCCTCCTTTACATCTGTGTTGTGCAGCAGAGCCCTCCTTTACATCCGTCTCCCCAGTGCAGCAGAGCCCTCCTTTACATCTGTGTCCCCAGTGCAGCAGAGCCCTTCTTTACATCCGTGACCCCAGTGCAGCAGAGCCCTTCTTTACATCTGTGTTGTGCA
Organism: Lithobates clamitans; assembly: GCA_037952925.1. Lineage (NCBI taxonomy): Eukaryota > Metazoa > Chordata > Amphibia > Anura > Ranidae > Lithobates > Lithobates clamitans. The sequence goes on from JBBGZY010000061.1 coordinate 2,418,918, forward strand.
GCAGAGCCCTCCTTCACATCCGTGCCCCCCGCGGCAACTGAGCCCTCCTTCACATCTGTGTCCCCAGTGCAGCAAAACCCTCCTTTACATCCATGTCCCCAGTGCAGCAGTGCCCTCCTTTACATCCGTGTCCCCAGTGCAGTAGAGCCCTCTTTTACATCTGTGTTGTGCAGCAGAGCCCTCCTTTACATCCGTGACCCCAGTGCAGCAGAGCCCTCCTTTACATCTGTGTTGTGCAGCAGAGCCCTCCTTTACATCCGTCTCCCCAGTGCAGCAGAGCCCTCCTTTACATTCCTGTCCCCGGTGCAGCAGAGCCCTCCTTTACACATCCATGTCCCCAGTGCAGCAGAGCCCTCCTTTACATCTGTGTTGTGCAGCAGAGCCCTCCTTTACATCCGTGTCCCCAGTGCAGCAGAGCCCTCCTTTACATCTGTGTTTTGCAGCAGAGCCCTCCTTTACATCTGTGTCCCTAGTGCTGCAGAGGCCTCCTTTACATCTGTGTCCCCAGTGAAGCAGAGCCCTCTTTTACATCTGTGTTGTGCAGCAAAGCTTTCCTTTACATCTGTGTTCCCAGTGCAACAGAGCCCTCCTTTACATCAGTGTCCCCAGTGCAGCAGAGCCCTCTTTAACATCTGTGTTGTGTAGCAGAGCCCTCCTTTACATCTGTGTTGTGCAGCAGAGCCCTCCTTCACATCCGTGCCCCAGTGCAGCAGAGCCCTCCTTTACATCTGTGTAGTGCAGCATAGCCCTCCTTTACATTCATGTCCCCAGTGCAGCAGAGCCCTCCTTTACATCTGTGCCCCCAGTGCAGGAGAACCTTCATTTGCATCTGTGTTGTGCAGCAAAGCCTTACTTTACATCTGTGTCCCCAGTGCAGCAGAGCCCTCCTTTATATCTGTGTTGTGCAGCAGAGCCCTCCTTTACATCTGTGTTGTGCAGCAGAGCCCTCCTTTAGATCCGTGTCCCCAGTGCAGCAGAGCCCTCCTTTACATCTGTGTCCCCAGTGCAGCAGAGCCCCCCGAAAAAAGTACTCTTGCGCACTGGTGTGTTAGCTAAAGAAATTCAAGAGGGGCTATGGGCTTCGGCTTTGCTGCTCTCGAAGGATGGGATTATCCTAATAGTGAAGTAGCTTTTTACCTTGTTTTTAATTTATTAAAATTTGCCAAGGATAATGCGCTAGGCTGGTGCGCTCTCTTGTTTCTTTCTTTGTTTTTCAGCAGAGCCCCCCTTTACATCTGTGTTGTGTAGCAGAGCCCCCCTTTACATCCCTGTCCCCAATACAGCAGAGCCCTCCTTTACATCTGTGTTGTGCAGCAGAGCCCTCCTTAACATCCGTGTCCTCAGTGCAGCAGAGCCCTCCTTTATATCTGTGTCTCCAGTGCGGCAGAGCCCTCCTTTACATCTGTGTCCCCAGTGCAGCAGAGCCCTCCTTTACATCTGTGTCCCCAGTGCAGCAGAGCCCTCCTTTACATCTGTGTCCCCAGTGCAGCAGAGCCCTCCTTTACATTTGTGTCCAGTGCAGCAGAGCCCCCCTTTACATCTGTGTCCCCAGTGCAGCAGAGCCCTCCTTTACATCCGTGTCCCCAGTGCAGCAGAGCCCTCCTTTACATCTGTGTTGTGCAGCAGAGCCCTCCTTGACATCCGTGCCCCAGTGCAGCAGAGCCCTCCTTTACATCTGTGTTGTGCAGCAGGGCCCTCCCTTACATTCGTGTCCCCAGTGCAGCAGAGCCCTCCTTTACATCTGTGTCCCCAGTGCAGCAGAGCCCTCATTTACATCTGTGTCCTCAGTGTAACAGAGCCCTCCTTTACATCTGTGTCCCCAGTGCAGCAGAGCCCTCCTTTACATCCGTGTCCCCAGTGCAGCAGAGACCTTTACATCTGTGTCCCCAGTGCAGCAGAGCCCTCCTTTACATTCGTGTCCAGTGCAGCAGAGCCCCCCTTTACATCCGTGTCCCCAGTGCAGCAGAGACCTCCTTTACATCTGTGTCCCCAGTGCAGCAGAGCCCTCCTTTACATCTGTGTTGTGCAGCAGAGCCCTCCTTTACACTAGTGTCCCCAGTGCAGCAGAGACCTTTACATCTGTGTCCCCAGTGCAGCAGAGCCCTCCTTTACATTCGTGTCCAGTGCAGCAGAGCCCCCCTTTACATCCGTGTCCCCAGTGCAGCAGAGACCTCCTTTATATCTGTGTCCCCAGTGCAGCAGAGCCCTCCTTTACATCTGTGTTGTGCAGCAGAGCCCTCCTTTAGATCCGTGTCCCCAGTGCAGCAGAGACCTCCTTTACATCTGTGTCCCCAGTGCAGCAGAGCCCTCCTTTACATCTGTGTCCCCAGTGCAGCAGAGCCCTCCTTTACATCTGTGTCCCCAGTGCAGCAGAGACTTCCTTTACATCTGTGTCCCCAGTGCAGCAGAGCCCTTCTTAACATCTGTGTCCCCAGTGCAGCAGAGCCCTCCTTTACATCTGTGTCCCCAGTGCAGCAGAGCCCTCCTTTACATCTGTGTCCCCAGTGCAGCAGAGCCCTCCTTTACATCTGTGTCCCCCAGCAGCGGAGCCCTCCTTTACATCTGGTGTCCCCCGTGCAGCAGACCCCTCCTTGTTCCCAGCAGCGGTGATCACCTCCTTCATGTGCAGCGGCAGCTACACAGTTCCTGGCTTCCACGTGTGTTCAGTGGAGAGAGGGGCCTCCGATCGATTCGCCCAGCCAATAGGCTTCCATGTACAAGAGAATACTTGTACACTGAAGAGAGAAGACTATTGGCTGCCCCTCCTCTCTCCACTGAACACAAGGGGAAATGTACTGGCAGTGGCGACGGCGGGCATTTTTTGTAGTTTGTCGCCATTTTTTCCCTAAAACATTCCCGTTTTTGCCCGGACAAAAGCAAAATCCCGGGAAATTAATCGGGACAAGCTCTGATCGGGACGAGGGTCCCAAAATCGGGATTGTCCCTGGAAAATCTGGACTGTTGGCAAGTATAACCTTCTTGACCCTTTACAGTCTGGCTTTTGCTCGCAGCACTCCACGGAAACTGCTTTATCCTGGTTCTCTGCCTATTTATCACAGCGCTCCTTCAGTGTCACCTGCAACTCTGTCTCCTCCTCTCCATTGCCCCTTTCTGTGGGGGTCCCCCAAGGCTCTGTTCTTGGACCTCTTCTCTTCTCTATCTACACCTCCTCCCTTGGTCACTTAATAACCGCCCACGGCTTCCAATACTACTTATACGGTGATGACACCCAAATCTATCTGTCTACTCCTCACCTCACTCCTTCAGTCTCCTCTCGCATTACTAACTTACTAACTGACATATCAGCATGGATGTCGCACCACTTCCTTAAACTAAATCTCTCTAAAACTGAGCTATTAATATCCCCCGCCCATGCCCCCTCCATGACTTTTCCATCAAAATCAACAATGCAACCATCAGTCCCTCCCCTCACACCAGGGTACTAGGTGTAATCCTAGACTCTGACTTGTCATTTCAGCCTCAAATCCAAACGTTGTCAAAAGTATGTAGAATTCACATCCGTAACATCTCTAAAATTCGCCCCTTTTTTAACAAATGAAACTACCAAGCTCCTCATTCACTCCCTTGTTATCTCTCGCCTTGACTATTGCAACTCCCTTCTCATTGGCCTGCCTCTCCATAGGCTATTCCCTCTTCAGTCTATCATGAATGCTGCCGCCAGACTTATCCACCTTACCAACCGCTCAGTGTCTGCCAACCCTCTCCTCCAATCCCTACACTGGCTCCCAATCACCCAGCGAATTAAATTCAAAATATTAACCACAACATACAAAGCCATTCACAATTCTGCCCCGAGCTACATCACCAATCTTGTCTCCAAATATCACCCAAATCAACCTCTCCGCTCCTCTCAAGACCTCCTGCTTTCAAGCTCTCTCATCTCCTCCTCCCATGCTCGTCTCCAGGATTTCTCCAGGGCCTCTCCCATCCTCTGGAACTCGCTACCTCAACCTGTCCGGCTATCCCCTACTCTTGCTACCTTCAGGCGATCCCTGAAAACTCATCTCTTCAGGAAAGCCTATCACTTCTCCAACCAATCTCCTACCACTTCTATCAGCTCATTCCCCACAGTTACAACCTTTTGTACCACCTGCCCCACCCTATTAGATTGAGATAAGCTCTTCTGAGCAGGGCCCTCTTAATCCTCTTGTATGTTATTGTATTATAACTGTATTGTCTCCCTTTTATATTGTAAAGGGCTGCGTAAACTGTTGGCGCTATATAAATCCTGTATAATAATAATAATAAGTATGCTTTTCCTCAAAGGAGTTGTAAAGACAGTGCTCACAATCACTGCCAACCCCTCTGCTAGGACAAAATGTACTATACAGTGTATGTGCTTTTTGACAACTCTTCTTCTAAATATCTTTTTTTTATCTTTTTATCTCGCCGATCAGCGGTTACATGAATACCCACTGCTATCTGTACGTCGTTTCGTGCAGGAGACACTGCGGGCATGTGCATGCCGCCGGAGGCACACACGTGCTCCCACTGCATGGTGGGGGGAGCCAATGCATGGGCTCGGCGACCGCCATTGTCCGCCGGCCACCCGCGATCACTCCTCAGAGAGGCAGAACGGGGATCTGCCTTTGTAAACAAAGCAGATCTCTGTTTTGACAGGAGAGTACAGAGAGATTGTCAGTTCCTAGTGATCAAGAACAGCTATCTCTGTCTACTCCCAGTCAGTCCACTCCTCCCACAGTTAGAAACACCTCCCTAGGACACAATCAACCCTTTGATCGCCCCCTAGTGTTAACGCCTTCCCTGCCAGTGTCATTTATACAGTGATCGGTGCATATTTTTAGCTCTGATCACTGTAATAATGTCACTGGTCCCAAAAAAGTGTCAAAAGTGTCAGATCTGTCCACCGCAGTGTCGCAGTCCCGCTAAAAATCGCTGATCACCCCCATTACTAGTAAAAATAATATAATAGAAGTGCCATAAATCTATCCCTTATTTTGTAGACGCTAAAACTTTTGTGCAAACCAATCAATATATGCTTATTGTGATTTTTTTAACCAAAAATATATAGAATACATATTAGCCTAAACTGATGAATAAATTCGTTTTTTTATTAGATATGTATTATGACAAAAAGTACAAAATATTGTTTTTTTTTTTTCAAAATTGTCAGTTTTTTTGTTTATAGCGCAAAATCTAAAAACCGCAGAGGTGATCAAATGCCACCAAAAGAAAGCTCTATTTGTGGAAAAAAAGGGACATCAATTTTATTAGGGTACAGCCTCACACGCCTGTGCAATTGTCAGTTAAAGTAACGCAGTGCCATATTGCAAAAAAGAGGTAAATCCTTCAGTCCCTAAGTGGTTAAAGGAACAGATTTTTTTTTTTTTTTTTTTTTTTTTTTTAGGGTTACAACCACTTTAACTAAAGCTAACTGTGGCTGCCCCAAGTTGCCTGCACAGCTGAAGTCTCTTATGCCGTGTACACACGAGCAGACTTTCGACGGACTGAACTCCGAAGGACTTTTTGACGGACTTTCAACAGCGTTCCGACGGAGTTCCGACGCAACAAACTTGCCTACACATGATCACACCAAAGTCCGACTGATTCGAACGTGATGACGTACGACTGGACTAGAATAAGGAAGTTCATAGCCAGTAGCCAATAGCTGCCCTTGCGTTGTTGTTCGTCCGTCAGACTAGCATACAGACGAACAGATTTTTTGACCAGACTCGGGTCCGTCGGAAAGATTTGAAACATGTTCTATTTCTAAAATCTGTCTGATTTTTCGACAGCAAAGGTCCGATGAAGCCCACACACGATCGAATTGTCCGGCGGAATCGTTCCGTCGGACCTTTGCTGTTAAAAAGTCGGGTCGTGTGTACACGGAATTAGAGAATAGTGCAAACTTGGCAGTGCTCTGACAGAGAAAGCCATGTCAAAGGTTTCTTCCAGTGAATCTGCATTCCAGAGGGGACCATAGGTTCCAGAATGTCTTTAACATAGGTTTCCCATGCTTTTCCCCAATGTTTCCTGGAGCCCCCCCTAGGATCCGGATATCTTCCCTTTTAAAGAAAACACGGGAGGGAGGCTGGACCCCAGTGAAAGCCTGTGAACATAATTAGGGAAAAAGAAGCAAAACATTATCACTTTCCCCCTGACCTGGGCAGCCGGGTGCTAACTAAATACACACAGTAGGCAACCTGTCTACATACATGTTAAAAAATATCCTGTTCTATTTGTATTTCTTCCTTTGAAATGTGAAATTCATAGTGATCCTGCCAGTCCCCCTGCTTTACTATTTCAAACTGACCACGCTAGGCATTACAACAAATCCATCTCAGCATGGTCAGATTTATAGCTGTGCTGGGCGCCCTGTCTGCCTGTCTCCCAATTATAATACTTTTGCCGACACCCCCTCCCCTGCATAGCCATTCCCTGGGAAGATCAGTGTACTGTTTTTCTTCACACTCATATCTCTAAGCTCCTTTTGCAGCTGAGAATAGAAACCATGTGATCATTAATAAAAAAAAGTGTAGCAGGCAAGTTGTAATGCAATTTCTCCTTTTGCCCACAAGATGGAGACAGGGAGATGCTGACTTGTCCTTCCAGAAAACTCAGAGACACAAAACACACTGGGAAAAAGGGGAGTTTCAGGAAGTTCTGAGATGAATGAAGAGAGGGAAGTGCTGAGATGATTGAAAGAGAGAGAGACAGGTTTTCCACACAGCACTACAAAGAGAGTGCTGACAGAAGATCTGAGGAGGGCTGTCTGAGGAGAGTGAGGAGAGCAGTCTGAGGTACCAGCATCTGATTGTGGGGAGAGACACACGCTGACACCAGGGACTTTGTAACCCAACAGAGGGAGAGAAAGCCACGTTTCTCTTGAGACTACGGGGAGGTTTAACGTGAGGAGAGGGGATAGAGGACAGGAGTGGTGAGGTGACTGGACTGTACGGTGGAACTCCACCTAATACCCTGTACACACGATAGGAAAATGTTCGATGGGAGCTTGTTGTCGGAAATTCCGATCGTGTGTAGGCTCCATTGGACATTTTCCATCGGAATTTCCGTCACACGAAATTTGAGATCTGGATCTCAAATTTTCCGACAACAAATTGCATTGTCGTAAATTCTGATCGTGTGTACACAATTCCGACGCACAAAGTTCCACGCATGCTCGGAATCAAGCAGAAGAGACGCACTGGCTATTGAACTTTCGTTCTTGACGTTCGGAAATTCCGACAAGAATTGTGTGACCGTGTGTATGCAAGACAAGTTTGAGCCAACATCCGTCGGGAAAAAAACATGGATTTTGTTGTCGGAAAATCCTATCGTGTGTACAGGACATGAGAGAGAGAGAGCCACACTGTCTACCAGCATCTGAGAGAGAGCCACGCTTTTCCAGAGACTGTTGCCAAGAGACTGAGGATAAAGAAGCCAGGAACAGTGTTACCCACACGGTCCTCCACCGTTCATCCCAGGGACCCTGCTCAGCAATTCAGCGTCATTTAACCCAGCGGAGACAACCCACACACCGCTTTGGGGATTACAAGACCTATCCAGGTGTCCTATTGGCTGTTGTCCCATCACCCTGCCAGTTCAGCTACCAGCCATTCTGATCGGCCAACAGGAGGCGATCCAGTGCCTTACAACATTGCCAGGAGCCAGAACCACAATTTGGGACTTCCATTGTGTCATCACCCAGAAGACTGGTGAGCAGGTTTAAACCCAACATCTTTCTTAGCACAGTACAGACATTGCATGCAGACACATATTCCCCTTTCTACTGTCAGAGGATGCTTGTTTGGAGCTGCCACTTTTAGCAATTCTGTTCTTACAAAACACTACCAAACGGGATTTCCTAGCAGATTACTGTCTCACTTTTGATTGATTAAACCTACTCTCTTTACAAAGGGCCCCAACGTTTGCTAGCGGAAGGCACTAGTACCCTTCAACTCAGGACCTGTAACGTTACAGAACTGTGCTTACTGTACCTGTTAACCCATTTCTTTTTTTTGTATTGTTACTTTCAATGTTGTTTGTGGCCCAGAAGGAGCTGAGAAGTTGATAGATGTTCTCTCCTTCCTCTCATCGTCTGTGTTATAGGCATATAGATTACTACCCTTTTCTAAATTTACAGTTGAAGGTTGTCTTTTCTAATGTATTAATTCTTTGCCGGAAGGTTTAACAGTATTGTAAGCTTCCATATGCTTTAAACCGTGATAATATATTCAATTTGTTTATCACTACCAGGTGTGTGTCGGTTTTTGGTGATAATCCACAGCCAGGATAACAGAATTTTCCGAATGTGTGTTTAAATGTGTTTGCAGTAATTTAACTTAACCAGGTGTGCCAGAGGGGCTGAGGTCATTCTTGGGGTTGAGGTGGAGATCAGAGAACCCAAATTTACTTCAGGGGTGGCGCTACAAAAGTATTTATAATTTGTTTTTAATATACAGTTTATCCACATGTAAACACAATACAGCTGCTCTGTTTTTTACATTAGAAGTCTGGAAGGTTTCCAAGTCACCATGAAATGAGAGTGAAAGAAAGCTGATAAGTAATAGGACTATAACCTGGCCAGAATTCTTTTGTTATGAGGATCAATAGCTCCACAGTGCCTGCAGCTACAGAGGTCAGTAAAGGCTTGTTTTAAAGGTCACTTACTGCTTGTTAAGGATATCTAAATACTTGAATGTCCATAGCTTGGCCAAAGGATCACTGCACTCATACAGTATACATCAACCTTCAGATTTCCCGTTTTTGACAGGAATAGCCAAGGATCTAATGTATAAGGGAGCATTTAGAATGTTCCATACTGTTTTCAAAGGATTACGCAACTGGACCATGGCAAAATGTGTGCAGTTGCTATTGTTTCCAATAAAGCACAGGAACTGTTGGATTATTATTACGACCTCATTGTTTCATTGCATTAACAGCAACCAACATGTCCTTATTAAAGTAGAGCTCTCAAACTTTGTGTGTCAGAAATTCCGATGGAAAATGTGTGATGGAGCCCACACACAGTCGGAATTTCCGAAAACAAGGTCCTATCACACATTTTCCGTCGGAAAATCCGACCGTGTGTACGGGGCATAAGAGAGGGTTATCATGCTTGTCAGTTTTTTTGCCATCTATGTCTCAATGGCGATATATCCCTTCACTTCCTGTCCCACAGCCAAAACAGGAAGAGATTAAATCCCTGACAGGGTCACCAGAACTAGTGTCACCATTGGAAGATTTCAACTCCTGTTTTGATAACAACCCAACATTCGGGATTTTTTTTTCCCTTCCACTCTTGGTGATAACGATAAACAGGACAAATAGAGAGTGTAAATCTCCATGACTGGGGGCACAGACAGTAATAAACTCTGACAGATGTTCTAATCCCTCTCCACTCTACACAAAACTAAAAAACAAAGTTTTGCCTTCAATTATACTTTATGCACCTGCAAACATGGAAAGTTGGAAGATCATGCATGCGTGTCTGACCATTTTGTAATGTCTATGGCCAAATTTTTAAAGAAGACCCATTGAACAGAAGTCTTACTAGCCAAAAAATAAAAGGGCTGTTATTGATTTCTGTACCACCCTTGGCAGCGATTGTTCCCCATGACACAAAAGGAAGAGAGGGGATTACTGACATCAATATGAACAAATGCCAAAAATTCTAACTTTTTTACAGACATAATGTGAAAGTGAACTCGTACTGCACAGAGAAGAGGGAGAAGAGCAGGCATTTCAAATCCCTTGGCCTGTGAACCACCTGCCGGAGCTCTGACAGCTCAGCATCACAACTGAGTTGTCAGAGCTCCAGCTAGTTCATCTTTACAATTTTTTCTGTAAATGAGAACTAACACTTTAACTTAAAGTGGAACTTCGGTCATTGTTTCATCTTTCCATCTATAAAATCTTCTGCCCTTGTTGTTTTAACTTTGGATAGTAAAACATTGTTTTTCTGCAAGTAAATACCTTATACAGCCCACTTCCTGTTTCTTGTCTGGAAAAAATCCCTAGGCTTATGACATCATGCACAGCGCTCTCTCATGAGTCATAAGAGGGCCAATGAAAGCTGCAGAGCTGCAGGTGTGCCTCTGTGTGTCTGTTTAAATCCAGGAAGTGAACAGGCAGCAGCTTCAGCTGCCCACAGTTAAAATGGATGCAGCCAGACTCAACGAAGAGAGATTTCTGCAGTATATTTGGCAAGTATAGAATCACAGTATATATGAAATAATATGAAAAGTGGTTGGAGGGAATCTTAACAATGGAAAATATGTTTTTATTACAAATTATGTGAGTAGACTGCAGTTCCTCTTTATATACATAAATGTTCTGCATGGAGTTCTACTGTATTTGCTTTTAAAATGGATTGCAACTTGTTCTGAGCATGGTTGCTTTCAAAGCTCTACAAACAATTTCTGAAATAAATGTAGTGAGCAGTTCTGGGGACACAACTGCAGCAAACCTTCGTCCCCCCCCCCCCCCCCCCCCGTGTCCCTCCTCACCTAAACCTTAAAACACAAAGCAAGAAGCAAGCAACACCTTAAAATGCAACCCATTTCGGCAAATTGGGCTGGATATTAAATATGGCTGCTGTTCTTATCTTGGAGAAAGTTAATAATTCTGAAAGGTTTACAAATACTTGCACAGACAACAAACTGAAATCATCAATCATAGCAGCTATTTCTGCTGTGCTTGTTCCCCATAATAATCAATACCATTTTATTCTTTCAGAGACAAATATAATGGGCTATAAATGGAATATAAAGGAGACATTGTAGTCGGCATCCTTACACAGTATTTTAAAAATCATTCAACATTTTTCAGTTAAAAGTATTTCCAAGATGGAATGAACATTTATCGATTTTGTTTTTTTATGTCATCCTTTTTATAAATATATATTTACACAGTATCTCACAAAAGTGAGTACACCCCTCACATTTTTGTAAATATTATATTATATCTTTTCATGTGACAACACTGAAGAAATAACACTTTGCTACAATGTAAAAGTAGTGAGTGTACAACTTGTATAACAGTGTAAATTTGCTGCCCCCTCAAAATAACTCAACACACAGCCATTAATGTCTAAACCGCTGGCAACAAAAGTAAGTACACTCCTAAATGAAAATGTCCAAATTGGGCCCAATTAGCCATTTTCCCTCCTGGTGTCATGTGACTCATTAGTGTTACAAGGTCTCAGGTGTGAATAGGGAGCAGGTGTGTTAAATTTGGTGTTATCGCTCTCACTCTCTCATACTGGTCACTGGAAGTTCAACATAGCACCTCATGGCAAAGAACTCTCTGAGGATCTGAAAAAAAGAATTGTTGCTCTACATAAAGATGACATAGGCTATAAAAAGATTGCCAAGACCCTGAAACTGAGCTGCAGCACAGTGGCCATGACCATACAGCAGTATAACAGGACAGGTTCCGCTCAGAACAGGCCTCGCCATGGTCAACCAAAGAAGTTGAGTGCACGTGCTCAGTGTCATATGCAAAAGTTGTGTTTGGAAAATAGACGTATGAGTGCTGCCAGCATTGCTGCAGAGGTTGAAGGGGTGGGGGGTCAGCCTGTCAGTGCTCAGACCATACGCTGCACACAGCATCAAATTGGTCTGCATGGCTGTCGTCCCAGAAGGAAGCCTCTTTTAAAGATGATGCACAAGAAAGCCCGCAGTTTACTGAACACAAGCAGACTAAGGACATGGATTACTGGAACCATGTCCTGTGGTCTGATGAGACCAAGATGAATTTATTTGGTTCAGATGGTGTCAAGCATGTTCGGCGGCAACCAGGTGAGGAGTACAAAGACAAGTGTGTCTTGCCTATAGTCAAACATGGTGGTGGGAGTGTCATGGTCTGGGGCTGCATGAGTGCTGCAGATAATGGGGAGCTACAGCTTATTGAGGGAACCATGAATGCCAACATGTACTGCGACATACTGAAGCAGAGCATGATCTCCTCCCTTCGGAGACTGGGCTGCAGGGCAATATTCCAACATGATAACGAGCCCAAACACACCTCCAAGACGACCACTGCCTTGCTAAAGAAGCTGAGGGTAAAGGTAATGGACTGGCCAAGCATGTCTCCAGACCTAAACCCTATTGAGCATCTGTGGGGCATCCTCAAATGGAAGGTGGAGGAGCGCAAGGTCTCTAACATCCACCAGCTCCGTGATGTTGTCATGGAGGAGTGGAAGAGGACTCCAGTGGCAACCTGTGAAGCTCTAGTGAACTCCATGCCCAAGAGGCTTAAGGCAATGCTAGAAAATAATGGTGGCCACACAAAATATTGACACTTTGGGCCCAATTTGGACATTTTCACTTACGGGTGTACTCACTTTTGTTGCCAGCGGTTTAGAAATGAATGGATGTGTGTTGAGTTGTTTTGAGGGGACAGCAAATTTACACTGTTATTCAAGCTGTACACTCACTACTTTACATTGTAGCAAAGAATAATTTTTTCAGGGTTGTCACATGAAAAGATATAATAAAATATTTACAAAAATGTGAGGGGTGTACTCACTTCTGTGAGATACTGTATATCAGTGTTGCCAACAGCCCGTATTTTTATGGGCAGCCCGTAAAAACAGGGCACTTTCTCGCCTCCCCGTAAATGTCCGTAGCACGGAAAAAGTGCCAGTAAAAATGGCTGTGACCAGCTCAGCTTGGAACTGCGCATGCCCAATTCCTGGAGATGCCCGAGAGCCAGCTGCCCGAGACGATCCGATCTGCACCTCTGATAATTGCTCCACCCACCACCGCCTCTCAGCCAATCAGCATTACTGCAACCCGCCCTCCTCCTGCAGCCCGCCACATTTGACAAGAAGATGCGAGCAGCCAAAAGTGTGGCTGTACTGTATTGAGGAAGGCAAGAGTCTGCGCTGTTTCCTGCGCTTTACCATTACTGTCTTCCCCGCTTGTTCTCCTGGCCAAACTGTGACAGAGGAGAGGCACAACTGCAGGCTGCATGTTCTATAGAGCCTGCTTCTCCCTCTGTCAGGACCGGAGCGGCTGTGAGTCTGTGACAGTGAGTGAGGCAAAGCCGGCTCACTGTGATATCCCCCTCCCCCTTCTCTGGTCAGCAGCATGAGCACGGAGATTAAAGACACACAGACAGGGCTGTGTGCATTCTTCCTCATCCTTCTTCTGCCAGCAGTGGGGGGTGGGGATTAATAAAGCAGCGGCAGGACTGAGCAGCTGGCAGAGGGGGACACTGAGTGGCAGGCAATCATTGTGTAGTAACCTCTAGCAACTGAATGGTGGACAGTAATGTGTAGTAACCTCTAGCAACCGAATGGTGGACAGTAATGTGTAGTATCCTCTAGCAACTGAATGGTGGACAGTAATGTGTACTAACCTCTAGCAACTGAATGGTGGGCAGTAATGTGTAGTAACCTCTAGTAACCAATCAGCAAGCAGTAATGTTTATTAACCTCTAGCAACCAAATGGTGAGTCGTAATGTGTGGTAACCCCTAGAGAACGTCTTGGCGCACAGATCAGCGTGCCAGCATTAACTGTATCATTTACAGAAGCCGCCTTGTGGGGTGTGCACCCTGACCGTGTGCTGCGGGTCCGAAACTAGCCTGCCCACAGCATCTATATGGGAAAAAATTTATTGGGGGAGGGGGGTGACACCAAACCCTAGTGACGCCACTGCCAGTAAGTGCTAGCAATACTTTGTGATCTTGTCACATAACTGTATGTGTAGTTGAATCAGATAAACAGACTTGAAGCGCCGGGAATGGGAAACATCAGTCTCTTTATTCTGTTTGCTGGGCAGGCTGAGGCTCTCTCTGTGGAGGCAGGGCAGGCTGTCTGTCTCTCTGGCTGTGCAAGGTAATGTGGGAGCAGTCCCTCTCTGTGGGATGATGTGGGAACTGTCTCTCTCTCTCTCTCTCTCTTTGGGGATAGAAATTAAGGGGAAATCTCTCCAGTTTGACATAGGTAACAAAATACTGATGGGTTACAATAATCCACCTTTACTATGCTGAAAATAAGAAATATATTTTAATTAATATCTACCTTAAATCACATTGCTAATTGCATGTTACTTGTGTGTAGCCTAAATACTGAAATTCACGCTTAAAACCGTAATCTTTTAACTTTTGGAAATGCCAGTAAAAACGTGGCTGTGCCAGTAAATTTTGGGTGTCGTGCCAGTAAATTTCTGCCTGGTAGGTTGGCATCACTGATATATATATATATATATATATATATATATATATATATATATATATATATATATATATATATTACATACAGTATAAAAAAACATAATCCCCTATTATTAGGGAGTAGCTGAAATTACTTCCTGTACCCCCACTGGAATCAAGTGACTATGAAGATAATATTCACAAGAAATTTTGAGGACAGAAGTAGAGGTACACATTACACCCAGCACATGCATCATATAGCAGCACCTACCAAACTCTACACAGTACATACACCATAAAGCAGCAAACACCCTACCTAGCACACACCCTACACATCACATACTTCACAAAACAGCAAGCACCCAACCCAGCATAAACCCTACACAACACATACACTGCAAAGCAGCAAGCACCAACCCCAGGACAAAATCTACACAGCATAAAGCAGCAAACACCATACCCCATACACACCCTACACCAGGGCTCAAAATGTCAAGTCCTGAGCTACTAGCCAGACCTCAAGGGCTACTCGGCACCAGTTGTCCCACCCAACCCCAACCCTGCACCTCCCCTAATCCCGCCCCTAAACACGCCCTCATAAATCTCATGAAATTACACTTAAATGTTTTATGCAGAATAAAGTTAAAAAAATAAATATTAACAACTTCATCCATGCCCACAAATGCAGCCTGCCTGTGAGCACCAATGCAGCCTGTGCCCACCATGCAGCCTGTCCAGATGATCAGAGCACAGGGAACACAGCGATAACAGCTTTCATTTCAATTGATGTGTTCCCGCCACTGAAGGTCACATACAGCCCCGCTCCCTGGCCGGGGAACTTTGATTGACAGATTGCCCTTCCCGGGATTGGACGGGTGATCTGTCTACCAAAGCCCCGGGACCAGAAGGAGGGGCTGTATGTGACAGCAAGTGGCAGGGAACACAGCAATTGAAATGAAAGCTGTTATTGCTGTGTTCCCTGTGCTCTGATCATCCGGACGGCTCTCATTTCTCTTCCCCTCCGCGATTGCTGGGAGAAGGACTCCTATTCAACCCAGGCTGACGGCAGTGCTCGCCCCCGCCACACTCCCAGGCAGCCCTTCCTCGCCAGCCCTCAAAATCCACTGGCAAAATGCGAGCAGGCGAGTGGAATTTTTGAGGGCTGAACGTTTAAAATCTCAAGTCCTGAGCTACTAGCCAGGCCTCAAGAGTTACTCGCCACCAGTTGCACCACCCAGCCCCGCCCCTAAACATGCCCTCATAAACTATCTCATGAAATGACACTTAAATGTTTTATGCAGAATTAAGTTATAAAAATAAATATTAACAACTTTATCCGTGCCCACCAATGCAGCCTGCCTGTGCCCACGAATGCAGCCTGTGCCCACCAATGCAGCCTGTGTCCACCAATGCAGCCTGTGCCCACCAATGCAGCCTGTGTCCACCAATGCAGCCTGTGCCCACCAATGCAGCCTGTGTCCACCAATGCAGCCTGTGTCCACCAATGCAGCCTGTGTCCACCAATGCAGCCTGTGTCCACCATGCAGCCAGTGGCTACTGCCATAGCGACACACGTGGACGCTATGGGGCCCGCAGCCGAGTGGGGCCTGGTGAGGACAGGCGGGTGAGAGCGGGCGGCTTTGTGGGCCCGCGGGTGAGAGCGGGCGGCTTTGCGGGCCCGCGGGTAAGAGCGGGTGGCTCCGTGGGCCCGCGAGTGAGAGCGTGGGCGGCTCTGAGGGCTGTCAGGCGGCCAATCAGGGAGCTGGAATGCGGGGGTGCATAGAGATGACATCATCTCTCACCGCCTGGCGCCTTCCCTGCATCCCTGCAGTGCAGTTCCCCCCTCACTGTGCAGGCAGCCTCGGGAAGCAGAGAGATGACATTATCTCTCTGCTGCCTGACTGATAATCTGCTGTCTGACTCTGGGAGCAGGAAAGTGACACAGCAAGGGACAATCCGTAATGTGTGACAGGGGAAGTGGCAAGTGACAATCCGGGACGTGGCAAGTGACAATCCGTAATGTGTGGCAGGTGACGTGGCAAGTGACAATCTGGGGCGTGGCAAGTGACAATGCGTAATGTGTGGCAAGTGACAATCCGTGGAGCGTGGTAAGTGACAATCCGTAATGTGTGGCAGGTGACGTGGCAAGTGACAATCCGTAATGTGTGGCAGGTGACATGGCAAGTGACAATCCATAACGTGGCAGGTGACGTGGTAAGTGACAATCCGTAACATGTGGCAGGCGACGTGGCAAGTGACAATCCAGGACGTGGCAAAGGAGAATCCGTAATGTGTGGCAGGTAATGTGGTAAGTGACAATCTGGGACGTGGCAAGTGACAATCCTTAATGTGTGGCAAGTGACAATCTGGGACGTGGCAAGTGACAATCAGTAATGTGTGGCAAGTGACAATCTGGGACGTGGCAAGTGACAATCAGTAATGTGTGGCAAGTGACAATCTGGGACGTGGTAAGTGACATTCCGTAATGTGTGGCAAGTGACAATCTGGGACGTGGCAAGTGACAATCAGTATTGTGTGGCAGGTGACGTGGCAAGTGACAACCTGGGACCTGGCAAGTGGACAATCGGCAGCATGTCGCAGGTGACATTTTGCAACATGTGACAAGTGACAATCTGCATCTGGTGGCAGGCGACGTGGCAAGTAGACAATCCGCAACGTGTAGCGGGTGATGTGACAAGTGACATTTCGTGACAAGTTGCATCTGGTGGCAGGCGACGGTGGCAAGTGACACGCTCAGGGCTCCCACTGATTCTGCATTATGGTGAGTTGAACTATTTCATTTTATATAACAGAACAGAAATTGGTTAGAAGGCATGGAGGTCAGCAATGTGTGTCCTTCAGGGGCTGCATACAGTATACTGCATAATTTGTTGTTCAAAATTCATATAAGCTGTTGCCTGGGTGCGGTAATCTGTTGATCAATAGCATTAGTTCTTTTTTTGTGTGTGTGGGGGGGGGGTTTGCAGGGGGGGGCATACAACATTTTGCTATGGGGCCCTGTGATTTCTAATTGTGCCCCTGCATGCAGCCTACCTGTGCAGGGGAGGAGAGGAACAGGAGAGTTGCCCGGATGATCAGAGCGCAGGGAACACAGTGATAACAGCTTTCATTTCAATTGCTGTGTTCCAGCCGACTTCACATACAGCCCCGCCCCCTGGCCGGGGAACTTTGATTGACAAATTGCAAGTCCTGGGACCAGGAGGAGGGGCTGTATGTGACAGCGATTGGCGGGGAACACAGCAATTTAAATGAAAGCTGTTATCGCTGTGTTCTCTGCGCTCTGATCATCTGGACGGCTCTCCTTTCTCTTCCCCTCTGCAATCGCTGGGAGAAGGACTCCCATTCAACCCAGGCTGCCGGCGGTGCTCGCTCCCCCCCGCTCCTCGCCAGCCCTCAACATCCACTCGCAAAATGCGAGCAGGTGAGTGGAATTTTTGAGGACTGCCCTACACATCACATGTACCACCCACCCAGTTAGGCTGTTACTGTAGGTAAATTTAGTTATTAGCTCTTCTATAGTGAGTGGAGTGCTTGCTTCCAGTTAGGCTGTTAGGAAAACTTTGTTTGGCTGCACTGTAGCCAGTGGAATGGTTGTTGATTATTTGGGTCTGCTCAGAGTTCCCGAACTGAGAGTTTGATTGCCTCCCCCTGCTTCTGTAGGAAGAAGCTTCCAGAGCATAGGGAGGGAGAATTTAATGATCAGCTAAATATTTATCATACCCTGGCCAATAGCTGGAAGGGGTCATCTAGAAGGTGTCTGGGGAGGTGATAAATAGACAGGAGGCCTGACAAGATTGTTCTTTCCTCATCTATTAGGGTTCTTGTACACCTGGGGCTGCAGCCCCTATTAGAAGAATCACGGAGACGAGAGACTACAGTTTGAGCCTCAGTGGTGGCTGGGCTGAGGGCCTTAGAATAATTGCTGAGGAGGCATATCTGCTGAAGGACACTGCTTCAGAGTCCTTGTCTGGAGAAGGAGTTATTTTTATCTTTCTTACAAGAGATCTACCTGTAGCAGACAGTTCTTGCGGCATTGTGAGTAAAGATCCTATTGGGACTATTAGTTGTGCAAGTGCCAGAGGGGATCAGTGGCCACAGATTCCTTGTGGTCTGCAGCTATGGGGCCTTAGACATTCCTACCATCCCTTTCTATCCCCAGAAAGCTGCTATCAAGAGACTAGAAAGAAGTTTGTCCTCCTGTGCTGTTGCTGAACATTTTGGAGTATCTCATGACCCCAAACCCCTTCCTGCTGTTAAAGTTCTGCTGCAGTGAATCCCAAAAAAGACATTTGTCTTGTGTCGGTGTGCTGGTGTGATTGGTGGCCTCTGTACTACCTTGGGAGGATCTGTCTGTTTCCAGCAGCCCCCTCAGGGTTGAGTGCTATACACAAAACACCACAAAGCAGCAAACCCAGAACCAATACCAGTGCTGCTTGATAACGTTTTGCTGCTCACCTCCTACCACTGTAGATTATTTTGTTGATAATTTTGCTTTATTAAAGTGGTTCTCCACTCTGTAACAAATAAATTTAGTCAAATTCTGTAGCTGCTGACTATTAATAATAGGACACTTACCTGACCATGGATCTAGTGCTGTCCTCACCTGGGCTAGTTCTTCACTAGCCTTCAGGTTCCCGGGGGCCGGCATCTTAAGTGTGGGCATCCTGTTGTGACAGCTTGCAGCTTTACAGCCAGCTGCCCTCATGCGTGAGCCGTTCTGAGCTTTGTGAATGGTCCCACAGTCTTTTGGGACCTGTGATGTGTCCCAGAAGACTGCAGGGTGGGAGGGGGAGAGGATCAGGGCCGAATGTTCGCCCACTGTCATAAGGGGGGATTGGGGGGGAGGGGCACCTTAAATATGGGTGTAACATGTAATATGTTCCAAAGGTGAACGTATCCTTTAAAGTGATACAAAACTCTAATCACTAAAAATCTATATGAGTGGGGCACTGCATTGTTCTAAGCCTCCTCCATATCTGAAAATGTATTTATTTTTTTTGCTGCTCTGATAGCAGTGACACCCTGGAATTTGACGTAAACATTTTGCAAAAAATTCTTGCACCACCCATGAAGCTTTAAGCTGGGTTAGGCCCCGTTCACACTACTGCGACTTCAAAGTCGCACGATTTTACTGTGATTTCAGGGAATGCCTGTGTAACTGGCATCAAAGTCAGACGAAAGTAATGCAGGGACTACTTTGAAGTCAGACTTTTGACGGACTTCCGACAGACTTTTGAACGAACGGACTTGCCTACACACGATCACACCAAAGTCCGACGGATTCATACATGATGACGTACGACCGGACTAAAATAAGGAAGTTGGATCGAATTGTCCGCCGGGCCTCGGTCCATCGGACCAGTCCGGTCGAAAAGTCTGCTCGTGTGTACGCTGCATAAGTAGTAGTCAAGCAGCCTCAGCACACACTATTGCAACTTCCTGGACAACATGCTGTCGACTTTCTTCTGAGACAATCTGCAAGGCAGCAACATGGTCTTCACAGAACACCTTCATTTCACATTACAGGGTGGTTCCAGTTAGTTTGACAACAGTAGAGTTTGAAAAATAGTGCAGCTTTATTCTTCTGTTTCTTCAACTTGTTATTTGTACCCTCCCGACTGTGCAAGTTAATTCCCAGTATGAGCTGACATGATGCCCTAGGAAAAATGAAAATTGTATACTCACCTTTCCATCATTTTCCTTTCCTTCATGGCAGCATTCAGAATACCGGCGGCCCTCAGGTGATAGTTATAAAGAATGCTGTGGTACTGGAGCCTCTAAAAAATGTATAGTCATCTAGTCCTATCAGGCTGAAGGGATGGAACCATAATCCAGTGTATGCTGCCATGAAGATGCTCCAGGAAAGGAGAATTACAGAAGTGTGAGTGTACAATTTTCTGTTTTTTGGCAATGTGTCAATGCACATTGTGGCATTTAAGTTCTTTTTTAAAAAGCAGTTTTCAGGCGCATGAAAAAAGATACCCCAAACCTGTGTTCAGCGAAGAACCTGTTGGCATATTTTACACACATACATAAAGAAATGTGTATGTGCTTAAATTAATTCCAGTGGTCAGAATAAATTAAAATTCTGGCCAATAGAATAAGTTTGCAACATGTCCTTCAAAATGTGATACGCCTGTAACCATGCATAAATATATGTAATTAGCTGCCAAAAACAGCATTTTTAACACTGGGGTTTTATGCCAGCTTCTGGCAGGAAGATCCATTGTAGACAGGCATATTTTAATATGTCTGTGTTCGTGGAGCCTAACAGAGATCCAGGCAGCAGTAACGAAAAACTGACAGACGTTCTAATTTCTAACCTTACCCATTTTACCAAAATTATTATTTTCACAAAAAAGTAGAGTTTGTCTCCAAAAAAACTCTATAAAGTATTTGTTTTGGAAAAAACTTTCTAACCTGCCATGCATTTGAGAGGGGGAAACCTCCTTAATAAGCTAAAGTAGCCTTTGTTAGAACTTTTTCCACATTTTGTAGAAGTATCAGTTAATTCCTTGCATTTCCAATTTTCAAACTGATGCACAATAGATAATAGGGACTTTTTCTTCATACTTACCTGTAAAATCCATTTCTTTGAGTACATCACGGGACACAGAGCAGCCATACACATTACTACCTGGGGTTATATGCCACCTTCAGGTGAATGGACACTGGTATAATAACCAAAACAGGAAGTACCCTCTATATAACCCCCTCCCATACAGGAAGTACTCAAATTTTGTAGCAAGCAATGAACTCCCAAAAAGAGAGGGGAGGGACCTCTGTGTCCTGTGATGTACTCAAATAGATTTTACAGGTAAGTATGAAGAAAAAATCCAGAGCAGCCATATACATTATTATCTGGGACGTCCCAGAGCAACAGCCTTGAGGGGAGGGAGACACCCTGTATGAAAAAGTCCATCGGATTTATACAGCAGCCTGTAAGACACTATGGCCAAAAGCCGTGTCCTCTGCTGCCTTTAAGCCACCTGATAATATCTTGTGAACATATGCTGCGTTGCAAATCTGCGCCACTGATGGCGAAAAGCCCAGGAGGTTCCAACACCCCTTGTAGAATGAGCTCTAACCCCAAAGGGAGGAGCCTTACCTTTCAGGCCATAGGCCTAAGTAATTAACTGGCGAATCCGAAGTGAAATGGAAGTCGCTTGACCCTTCTTGGGGCCTTCCGGCAAAAAAACGCATCAAAACTTCTGATGCTTGCAGACCTTTCCAAATAGGTTCTGACTGCACGCACCACAACCAAAAGGTGCCACTGCTTCTCTTCTGGTGAGCCAGGCTGCGAGAAAAAAGAAGGTAGAACAATATCTTGATTTAAATGAAAATCAGAAACTACCTTAGGCAAAAAGGACAGAAGAGGACGTAGCACCACCTTATCATGATGCAAAATTAAATACGGCTCCTTACAGGAAAGGGCCGCCAGTTCAGAGACCCTTCTAGCCGAAGTAATTGCAAAAAGGATAGCCAACTTCCATGTCAAAAGAACTAACGGAATCTCATTTATCGGTTCAAAAGTTTGCTCCTGTAACACCGACAGAACCAAGTTCAAATCCCAAGGACACAGAGGAGTCTTCATGGGAGGCAATAAATAAGTCACTCCTTGAAGAAAAGTTTGGATCAGGAAATGTGAAGCCAAAGGCTTCTGGAAGTACACTGATGAGGCAGAAACCTGCCCCTTAATTGTTGCCAAGACTAATTTCTTGTCTACACCTGACTGAAGAAAGGCGAGAATCCTTCCCACCAAATACTTGCGAGGATGCCAACTTCTGGCCTCACACCAAGCAATGTAGGCCTTCCAAACCCTGTGATAGATCTTCCTGGTGACCACCTTTCTGGCATTTACCAATGTAGAAATCACTGGTCCTGAGATACCACAATCTCCTAGCACCCTGGCTTCAATAGCCACGCCGTCAAAATTCAGCGAGTGTAAATTCGGGTGGAATATAGGCCCCTGAGACAGTAGATTGAAGTTGACAGTAGATTGAGCGGAAGCATCCAAGGCTCGCCTACTGCTAATCTCACTATCTCCGGGTACCAGGCCCTCCTAGTCCAGGCCGGAGCTACCAAGATGACTGATGTCATCTCCTCTCAAATCCTGCGCAAAAGATGTGGCAGGAGACGAATCGGGGGAATGCATAGATAAGAGAGAACTGAGCCCAGGGAACAGTGCATCTATTCTGATCACAAGGGGATCTCTTGCTCTGGATACAAACTGCTGAATTTTGCAGTTGAACCGGGATGCCAACATATCTACCTCCAGTCTGCCCCAACGCTGGAAAAATCTGCATAAACACCTGTCACCTAATGCGGCGGGGTCTGTCACCACGAACCTTCAAGGACTGGGTACCCTTTTAAAATGAGGGTCCACTCCATTGAACCTGTACAGGAAATTCTTGGTTCTGAGGTGCCCAGGATTTCCACTACGCAGGGTCCAGCGCCCCGAAGGTTGCATTACAAGCAAAACCTCGGCTCAGGTACCATTTATCTTAGCATAGTAGCATTTTGAAATGGATCTGATCTGCAAGAGCTGTCCCTTGATTCTCAAGAACCTGTGCGGGATTACAGCATGGAAGCTCACAGGGAGCTTAAAAGTGGCCATCCACCTTTTCAGACACTGGCGGAAAAAATGGTGTACTTCCTGTATGGGAGGGGTTTATATAGGGGGGACTTCCTGTTTTGGTTATTCTACCAGTGTCCATTCACCAGAAGGTGGCATACAACCCGAGGTAAAAATGTATATGGCTGCTCTGTGTCCCAAGATGTACATGAAAATCTTTTTTTTTTTTTATTCCTAGGGCTCACATATATGCAAATTTTAACCGCACGGATCCAATTCGCATAACATGTGAATGTGTCTGGCTTTCAATGGAGCTGGTTCACACATGTGCAGGGCGGCCTATGCAAAAAGGGTCCTGTGCAATTTTGGGTCTGGTTCAGGTGTGATTTCAGGTAAAAACTTGCACCTGAATCGCACCTAAACCTGTGAGCAGAAGTGCATCGGACTGCCGCAGTGAAGCTACGGCCGCACATGTGTGAACCCAGCCTTAAAGAGATGCTGTTATCTTAGCAAGTAGAGCAAGGTGACAGTGACCCTGGAAAAGTGCGTCCTAATACTCGCCTTAACTGTTTTTCCTCTTAGCTCTTTGCTCCTCTGCAGCTGGCTGCCTAGGGGATCTATGACATCACCCCTCCAGTCACTTCATAGTGAACAGACCTAGCAATTGGTTGTTAGGCCCAGGGACCATCACAGAGGAGCAAGTCACCATCTCTCTGCTCTCCTACTGTCAGCACATCTGCATGCTAGATATGGCTTCTACTGTAGTACTGGCCCTCCCACTTCAAGTGCTGCTGTACAGGAGACAAAAGTCTGAAATCAAGTTCAAATCAGTTATTTACACTAAGTTCATAAAACAAAAAACAAACATGTAATGACATTAAAAATGCTGTAAAAACTGTATTCATGGATTTATCGCCAACTGCACCATGCCTATATGCATAAATGGGAGCAGGCCCTGGGTGAGGATATACTCCTGAACATGTGGCAGCTCATATGGTCACAGGCCTCTAACAGCTCCATCTGTACGCTCTATAAAGAAAATCAATACAAGATCTTATTTAATTGGTACCAAACCCCTGACCTGCTCCACTCCATATACCCCTCTGCCAACCCCCGCTGTTGGCGCTGTTGTAAAGATAGGGGGACGCTATATCATACCTACTGGACCTGCCCTCTACTCGTCCCCTATTGGCAGATGGTACACTCTCTACTCCAATCCATCTTTGGTACCGGGGTGCCCTTCAACCCGAAAACTTTTCTTCTGGGCCTCCCACCCCCCTCTTTCTATAAATTGTCAAAAAAGCTTTTAGCCCACGAGCTAACACCAGCACAGTGTTTGGTGGCCCTGAAGTGGAAAAAGAGGGAATCCCCCTCGCTGTTCGGGCTGCACTCCAGGATCAGAGACGTTAAAAGAATGGAGTACCTGACAGCCTCCCTAAATAATACTCTTGATATACACAATCGAGTGTAGGAGCCGTGGATTCTGTTGGAGACTCCTAAAACCTGATATTCTGTACACCTTGACCTCGCAGAGATCGTGTGCACTTATGGTTGGTGCCCCCCAGGTGGTGCAGAGCTTCTGGGGCGAGTGGTTGTCCTCTCTTATCCTTTCTCCTCCACTACTCTCTATCTTGTCTCTTTCTCCCTTTTCTGACTTCCCCTAACCTCTTTATTACACTCCTGTTCTCTTTCATACGTTCACACGCACTTCTGCAGGCTAGACTCTGTTGTACTACAAAAATTCTGAATTCTACTTAACTAATCTGACAGTTCCACATATTGTCATTGGATGTAAGCTTTGTATGTCTTTACCGCATTTTACCACTGGCCAAAATGTATGTTGACTACCTGCCAGATATATTCTCTTTACAACAATGCGTGTCTTTTTATATTTTATGTTGGAAATTTTTTGAAAATCAATAAAATTGTCAGTTTTCAAAAAAAAAAACTGTATTCAATGTATCTGCCTGGAGATCGACTTTAGCAAAACACATTTCAATATACACTAATTTCAACTATACTACTGACAGATGCACAGGTACTTTACATACAACACAACAGGTACAACATCATGTTGATGGGTATTTATTTAGGAAAAGGATACATCTTTTTTTATTTTTTTATTTTTTTTAGACCTTTTTCATTCTTTAAAGATTTATTAATTATATTCAGATATTAAGTATTTACAAACATGTGACTATAGTGCACATTAGAGACTCAATGTGAGCATATAATAAAAAAAAAAAACACACATTTGAGTTTTTAATGAATATAGGACCAAACTGTTTTAATATTGGGCAGGTAAGAAACATTTTTGGACACATAAAAAACTGTTTATAATAGGTGGACATGTGAAAAATAGAGAAACAAATATGATGATTGAATTGCATTGCCACTCTTTTCTGTTAAAGACCTTGTACTCTTTCAAGTGTTTTGTTGTTTTAACTAGATATTAGTGTATTTATATTCCCAGTGTTGTTTGATTGCCTTTCCTTGTCAGTGTGGATGGGAGAATCCCTCCCACTGTGCTATTGTGTTTTGACAGCAGGAGGTTTCCCCGCCATCAGAATACAATGATCACTGCTGGCGGCTGTAGCTGTATGAAAAAACTCTGACAGGTTGATTGTACTGAAGTCGATTTATAGATTGACTTCAGTACAATCAGCCTGCCCATAGATTGATCGAAATGTAGCCATTTCCTGCTGAAATGGCCAAATTTTGATCCGTCTACAACCGGATTTTGAAAGACAAAAACAATTGTGTTAAAGTACAAGTACAGTAATTTAAAAAAACAGCCCCTCTGCCAAGCCTTCTAAATACACTAAGCTGAATTATTCACCCTGCAGATGCTTACATTTTTTCGCCAGACAGCAGCAGGCCCCTGATCATGGCCAGTAAAAAAAAAAGTGCCAATTTGCATGCACCTTCACATTAACAGTCAATATACTTGAATGGGCGTTGCTTCTGCAGTGCTGGTACAACCTTTTCTATATGACAGTGTGCAGGCCAGGCAGCCTGTCACTAGATTTTCACTGATGGGGTTGTAGACAACGCGGGAGGACGCAGCTTTAAGAGAAGGTAAGCACCTGTTGGGGGGTTGTGTTTTTAATTATTGAACAGGTTTTTAAATGATTGAACAGGAGGATGTTATTTTTAATTTGCCCATAGTTCCACTTTAAAAGTGGTTTTAAAGAGGAACTGCAGTCTGCTCACATAATTTGTAAGAAAAATATCTTTGCCATTCTGAAGCTTCCCTCCAACCACTTTGCATATTATTTCATATATACTGTGATTCTGTACTTACCTAATTTGCTGCAGAAATGTCCTTCCACTGAGTCTGGCTGCAACCATTTTAACTGTGGGCAGCTGAAGCTGCTGCCTGTTCACTTCCTGGATTTACACAGACACACCAAGGCACACCTGCAGCTCTGCAGCTATCATTGGCCCTTTTATGACTCATCCCCCCTCCCTTCCTGGCAAACTCTCATGAGAGTGAGAGAGAGCTGTGCATGATGTCATAAGTCTTGACTTTTTACCAGACAAGAAAAAGGAAGTGGGCTGTATAAGGTATTTACTGGCAGAAAAAAATGTTTACTATCCAAAGTTAAAACAAGAAGGGCAGAAAATGTAATAGATGGAAAGTTGAAAAAATGACTGAAGTTCGCTTTAAACCCTAGCGCATATCAAGTGACTAGCCTCAGGGGATACACAGAGATGAAACAAATCCTCCTACATAAGTTGTGCCTGTTTATCTGCAGTTATCTCTTATTTAAGCCTAGTACACACGGGCCGAATGTTGGACGACATCAGTTGGTTCTCTAACAACTGGCCAACATTCAGCCCATGTGTATGGCAGCCAGCTTCTGTTGGAGGAGCATGCTGGAAAATCAGCAGCCGACCAGCTGCAGAACAGCGTTCTCAGCTGACTCAAGTTTTCCCCTGTCAGAACACAAAAGAACAGCAGGGGAGATCACTGTACTGACGTCAGGTCATTAGTACAGTGGCTCCGATCTGAGCTGTCAGTTTTTTTTTTTTTTTTTAACTAATGGTGTGTACCAGGCTTTAGATTCGTTCAAAGTGTCCAATTTATACAGCATGTCGGAGCTTTCAGAAAGCAGGAGCAAAATAGTGAGGAGAGCTGAGAACTGATTGGAGGGTGGGGACACACACCCCTAAACACAGCACCCAGGAACAGAGCTGAGGCTGTCAATCACAAGCTGTGTGCTGGAGCTCCCTCCCCTGTCACCTTTTGGTGTCAGGGAAACTTGTCAGACGTGACTCATGCAGATAGCAGAGGAATGAGGCAGCAGACAGAAATGACACAGAGCTCTGGATTGAGGAGAAAAGCACACACTATAAGGATACGCTTTGTTTATATTTCATGTCTGAGGTTTACAACCACTTTAAGTGAAAGTTATGAGTAACAAGAAGCTTTCAAAAAAGATCATTTGCATGTCATTTGTTTAAAGGGTAGCTCCACTTTTGTGGGGAAAAAATAGCAAATAAAGAAAAAATAATATAGCACATATAATTGTGAAACTAATCATATTGTAATTGAATGTTATTAAAAATTACATTTCCTTTTCAATCAACAGCCACTGTAATTTTCTGAGAATGCATTGCAAAATGGCTAAATGGAGTTGTGTGTACTGACCACTCCCCAGAAACATAATTTCCTGCTTGTGTGATTGGCTTAACAATTTTCCCAAAAGTCTGCCTAAGATACAAGTCAGATTTCAGGCATCCCCTGCAACAAAAATGTCATTATTGGAGAGATACTTTCAATAGGAACACGTCTAAAGGGATGCAGGCCCAGCAGATTTCCTCATTAGTGCCCTCCAGCTGCACACCTGAAAGTTAAAGCGGAGTTCTGCCGAAAAAAAATAAAATAAAAATCAGCAGCTACAAATACTGCAATAAAATAAGTGTAGCGCTATAAAATGTCCAATATGAAGGCCGTTGGGCCAATTAGTTCCAAAAATGTATAATAAAGAAGAATCAACCATACATATGACAATAGGTAGTCTTCAAAAAAAAAAAAAACTTTTTTTTCGCAAAACAAGGACATCTGGCATCCAGTATGAAGGCAGACACACTCCCACCGAGAGATGAAAAGGCTTAACAGATAAGGTGGACCCAAAGGGGCATACGCCGGGTTGGGTCGGCTAAGACTTGGGTGGTGAGTGGCTGTACGTGGCCCGGAGAGATGATGTTTGTGAATGGTCCCACACATTGCTGTATCCCTCTGAGCGGTACCCGAATCTTGAGGGGTGTGGATGGTCCCACGGATGTGGATGATCCCACGAATCACGGAGGGATGGAGTATATGGAACGACCAACCCGATGTTGTATTCCTTCAGTGCAATCGATTTTTAGCCCACTGATTGCCTCCCAAATGGGAAATACCTTCCTCCTCGTTCCTTGGATCTTAGCTGTGTGGCCCTGCCCTGGTGTTGCACAGCCTTTGAAACTCCAATCGTTTCAAAGGCTGTGCAAGATGCGGGTACCGCTCAGAGGGATACAGCAATGTGTGGGACCATTCACAAACATCATCTCTCCGGGCCACGTACAGCCACTCACCACCCAAGTCTTAGCCGACCCAACCCGGCGTATGCCCCTTTGGGTCCACCTTATCTGGTAAGCCTTTTCATCTCTCGGTGGGAGTGTGTCTGTCTTCATACTGGATGCCAGATGTCCTTGTTTTGAGAAATTTTTTTTTTCGAAGACTACCTATTGTCATATGTATGGTTGATTCTTCTTTATTATACATTTTTGGAACTAATTGGCCCAACGGCCTTCATATTGGACATTTTATAGCGCTACACTTATTTTATCATTCCCTAATATAGGGGGCTAAACTTCCTGTCTAGGGAGTGCCAGTGTTCATCACCTTGTGGTGGCTATATAACTCATCAGTAAAAACTGTGGTTCTCTGTGTTCCGTGATGTACTCGAAGAAAAGAATTTTACTGGTAAGCTGTTAAAAAAATCCTATTTTTTTCCTCAACAAAAGTAGAGTTACGCTTTAAAGTCACATGGCACACACGTGAACTGGTATTTTACTGGGTATGTCACTGTCCTGGTTTTCTTGAATATATGGTTTATTTAAGAGGCCTTTAAGTAACCTAGAAAACAATACATGAATCTTTTCTAATATGGGTAATTTCACTTGGGAGACAAAATTGGAGCATGCAGCTGTCTAAATTGTTAAAAATAGCTCGATTGCAACAATGTTATTAAAAGAAATCCTCAATGTATGTGTACTTTATATGTTTCACAAATCAGAATTTAGGTGGCAACAGCCAATGAAACAGCAACACATTTAATGGTACCCCTCTGCCCTCTGCTGGATGAATTCTGAAATCATTTTATTTTCTGAAATGGTATGAAGCAGATATTCTCAATCAGATATTCTCAATCATCCCTTTCATAGTAAGCTGTCGGCCAGTGCATTCGTAGGTTCCCTCTGCCCTGTTCGTCACCCATCCACGAACATACGATTAATTTGTTGCCAGACATTACTTGGCCCAGTCTTCGCTGGTTACAGGTTTCACAGTCTATGGGGTTGGAGCCAGCAGGTATTGATTGCACAGGTTCTGTGGCTCATTGAGGTGGTAATTAGCCCACCTGGTGCCTCGTCTGCATCCGATTAGCCATGGGGGCTGGGTGGTTGGTATGTGTTCAGTTTGGAGGGGTGATGTAGCAACCTTAAGACCCATACACATTGTGCGACTTTGTTGTCTGATTTCCTTTGGGTGTACCAGAGCCCTTGAGGTTGGCCTCATTTTGGTGAATCTGGGGGACGGGATTGGCAGAAGATTGTATAGTGTCTATCCAGCTTTCACTCTACCACAGCCCATTTCAAGAACAGTCACGTCGGCGGCACAAAGTTGCGTATCGGTTTATTGCATACATTCATTTAAATTGCATATCACACACTCTACAGTCTGATTCGAGTCCAGTCGCATCTGCAGCACAACGATTTGTATCGGTTTCATATCATACACTCTACAGTCCGATTCAAATCCAGTCGCATCTGTGGCACAATGATTCGAAATCCTCGGCTCTACATTATACAATTCATGCAAACAGCATCCACATCTCACTTCATCTAGTCGTACTTTAAATGCGGTCGGTCATTCCTGCATACTCAATTCTCTGCTATCCTTATTTTCGCCTTTCTGATAAGGTTACTTTCTTGCAATCGTTGCAAGTACGTCTCCAGTGGAGCGCAATCTGGCCACTCATCGTCTCCAGTGGCACATCGGCCACTCACCAATTTCTGCCTGTCATTTTTCATTTAGGTCATTCGACTTCAGGTTGTTCCATCCTGCACCAGGTTGGATGTCATTTCAAAATAAAAATGTAATGTAATAAATAAACAAATAAATATATATATATATATATATATATATATATACACATACACATACACACACACACACAGATCGCATCTTCATCAGAAGGTCAATCAAGGGGCAGGGCAGGACATTTAAAAAAAAAAATTTGGACTTCCATGACACCCTTACTCTAGGTTCCCGGTCGACTGAGTTTTTGACCTTAACCAGGGCTTCACATCTAGGGCGTCAGTCAGGTGTGTAGTACACGGGCTCCCCTCTTCTCCTCTCACATAACTTTGCAGCACTCTGTCACTAAACGTTCACTTCACATTCACGTTCCTACTTAGGCCATTCCAGACTTCAGCTTCACGCCCTGGTTCACAGGTTTGTGCCGAGCACAGACGGGCACCCGAGCTATCAGTTACTTGGCCAGTGACCTCCTGGCTCACCTCGGTTGCCACGCACTCTTTTGAGTTTTCTAAATTTCCACTCAACAGTGTTCGAACACAAACTGGCTTCTTCACTACACCTATCATTCCCTTTTCTGTCCTTTTCTATTTTTCTGTTTACAACTCTGCTTACTATCCTATCTTTTATGGCTCACATACATATGCACCCCCCTCTCCTTGCCTTATGGCTGCTAGAGGGAGATGGCAATTGGCAGTTCCCTTCTAGTTGCATTTGGGATGTGAGCAGGTATCTTGGGGTTCTATAGTGATTTATCAACTCTTTCCCCTTCACCTTGAAGACCGCACCTGCACCCCTCTGTCACCCTTTGCAGGTTCAGAGCGCGGCAGCATGCAGTCCCTCAGGGGAGGGACCATCCCCAAGCTCACAGCGGAACAGTGGCATAGGGGCGTTTCCTACCCCGCCACAGCCAGGAAAGCCAAGCTCTTCAGGATGCTCTTCCCCCCCGCCAGCGGAAGCTGAGCCCGGCACCCAGCAGGCATCCCTGCAGTCATTCCAGTGGTACCGGCGGCACAACGTTTCATCTCCTCGGCCCCACGTCCTGGTTCTATCACGCAGCTTACTACAGTTTAGTTTATATCATGAGACATCTGATATAAGCTATTTATCATTACTCAAACCAATCCACTCGTACGCTCGTACATACTCATAACTCAACCGACACTCTGCTTCACGTACTCTATCACCTCATTTACTCATCCTACTGCCCAATTAAAATCTAGTCACATCAGCGGCATGACGATCCGAATCCTCAGCATGACACTACACGATTCAATTTCTCTCACAGCTTCCTCAGCCCAGTCTTTATCGCGATGCACCTGCCACAAGCCACCAGTCGTTACTCAGTCCATCCATTCGTACATACTCTCAATCTTAGACTATATGCAACTCAATTTCAACTATGGGACTTGCAACTTTAGCCAATGCCGGCTGCTTCACCTTTGCATCACGGGCCACAGAGTGCATCCTAAAGTTCATGCTACCTCAAGCAGCACAACACTTGGCCAAGTGGAGGTCCGATGGCTGGGGTTTTACCTTTCCTCACACCCGACTCCCTCACTGACTGCTTTCTTGGTACACAGATTTACGTCAGTTTTCCACACTGGCCTCATCGCCCTACCCCACTGAACCCACAAGTGCAGGAACCTCCTCTCAGCGGCCACCGAAGAGCTAGCTACAGATACCTCATTACGGTCTATAATGTCAATTGCTGAATCACCTTTCACTACTTGGAGAGACAGCCCTATTGCGCTTATCTAGGGCAAATTTTCAAATAAACTTTGGTTGTTGTAGGACTTGCCTGTGCCTCACTCTTCCCACATCCTAAGTTTAAACTCATAAATTTCTTCTGAGGAGTTTTCCCTTGGGTATACATCGGTCGACCCAGCTATTCAAGCCATTATTAGCATAATCACGGGCGCATGGCTGTCCGAAGCAGACATGTCAGATGCATCTAAATTACTGGCCATTGAGCCATCCCTCTGGCGATGGCAAGGCATCAAATGGAAGGTACAAGACCCCAATCAAGTTTTCAGGCTGGACCCAGCAGCTATAGCAGATTTGACGATGTAGCACGAATTATTCGCAAACCAAAACGGCATACCCATGTTTATTCCGTTAACTTTAGGTAGTCACGGATGCCGCAGCCTAGACACGCTTCCTGGCAATTTTTCGGCCATCACTGGGTCGCAGGACCATGGCCACCAGAAATCCGTCTAAATCCCCGGTTTTGGTCAGTAATCCTCAATCTTCAGACTATATCCCAGAGTAGCAGCTGCTCGGGTCTGGGACCATACCTAGACAGGACAAACAGTGGCTTTGCCACAGACAACTAGGCCACGGCCGAAACTGTGAACAAAGGCAGGTCCAAGGTGCTCGCCATCATGTCCTTCCTACACAGGCTGGTGAAGTTGTCCCTGCAGCATCAATTTAACGTTCACGGCATTTGTGTCCCGGGTAATTACAATGTTGCAGCAGACGCACTGTCCCGCTTTTACTTTACTCCATTCTTTCAGCAGAAACCCTAAGCCGACCCAACCACTTCTCCGATCCCATCTTGGGGGCAGCTGACGGTGAGTTAAAGACTGTTGTAGAATCTCATATTAGCCAATGTATTTCATATTATTCATATTGATTTGCATGTATTTTATTGATTATTATTATTATTCATATTATTATATAGTAGTGGTTTTATCAATATTATTATTCAATAAGTAAAGCAACAATTATTAATCTTTAATAATGTATACTGTGTTTTCCAGATTTAGAAAATCTTCATTTTTAAGTGTTGAACTTTAAATGACCTCTGCTTTATGACAAGTACTTGTACAGAGGTGTTCTCGAAAATGTATTAAGATAGTCTACTGGGTGAAAGTTCATTAGGATAGATTCAAGTAATATAGAATTGTCTCAAGTCTGAAATGCATATAAATCAGACAGATAAAGATAAGAAAACAGGTGGTTTAGAAATAATTAAAGTTATGTACAGTACATTAAATTAAGTTTGACAGGGTCAAACAAAGGTCTGCTTGTGCCCTCATTAAACTGTTAAAATACATGCATATAGTGAAACATATAACACATCTGGTGGGGTTATTGAAAGTTCATTTTCCCAAATGTCATAAATCTGTAATTCTTGAACTTAGTTAAATCTTATCAAGATGAGACGAGTTTGATAACACAGCTGGGTGCCAGACTGTCTCTACACAGGTGTTTTTAATTGGACAAAACTAGTTATAAATCACTTTAATGAACATATAGGAATTTTGGTAATAATTAAGTTTATCTGGTTGTAGAACAGGTGTCATATTTATGGTTAGTTACATTGACGTAGATCTTAGCGACCAATCATATGTAAGAGAGATGGTTGAGATAAGACTTGTACAAGGGTATATAAATGCAAGCTCTACAATTGTTAGACAGACAAGTCAGATAGGA
Source organism: Lithobates clamitans (assembly GCA_037952925.1). Classification (NCBI taxonomy): domain Eukaryota; kingdom Metazoa; phylum Chordata; class Amphibia; order Anura; family Ranidae; genus Lithobates; species Lithobates clamitans. The sequence goes on from JBBGZY010000061.1 coordinate 2,452,402, forward strand.
GCTCATAAGGCTGAACTCTGTGTATGTTGCCCTATTGCACGGGTCATAAAGGTCAGAACCAATGGGCAAGTATCTGTTCATAACTTGTCTCCTCATACGAGTCAGAGAAGACTTCTTAACTTGTTCCAGAATGCGGTCTCAGGTGAATTTCCCTCACGAACTTGGTTGAGCTGGAACCCAGAACTCTGTGAGGGGACCAGACCACTGGCCGATTGACTGGTCCCTATCAGGTGACGGGTTCCCAAGCATTGGCAGAAAAGACCCATTCTGGTTCAAGGTGAGAACAATTCACAATTGTTTCAATTTGGTTAGAGGATAAGAATACCTATATCCAATATGCATGCATTGTAAGAAACTGTATAAATTAGACTTGTATCTTATAATACTTTGAACATAAACCTGTATGTTATCAGCTGTTAATAAACCTGCATTGCTGAAGTTCTGCCTGGTTCGATACTTTACTATTCTACTTCAAGACACACCTTCACAACACAACCCATCTCATTAGTCGTTCTTCCATGAGTCGTTCTTCCGCAACACACTGAAGACCTATCACCTCGCTTGGGATTCCTACTACAGGTTTCTAACCGAATGCCCCAGAGCAGCGACAGAAGACTTTAGGCACGCTCTAGCCTCTATATTGTATTGCCTCACGCAGCTGGCTCTATCTCATGACCCATCAGACTATACTTATCCGGCATCCAGCATTTGTCCTTACAACAGCACCCCAGAGAGCTATCCTTATTCACAGCCCATACAGTCATATCCATCCTACGTGGCATCCACAAGCATCAGCCCATAGCCAACTACAAACGATTACACGTCACAAGTGCCGCCTTTCGGGACATGTCGACCATCCTTTCATGTTCCCCGTTTGGGTTTCTACCCAGCCTGATCATCCAAGCGCCCATATACCTATCCTTCTACGGCTCTTTTGCGGCCTAGCGAGTTTACCTTTAGCGGCCCAGGCGGCCTGATACTGTGCAAGACACCACCTGGCTCACTTTCAAGATCATTTTGTTATACCTCGTGGTGTCCAAACACATCAGTCTGACCCTGGGGTCGACATCAAACTTTCAGGCCAACAACGTCTGGTGCCCAGTAGTGATACTCGACCGGTTACTGTCCCACCTAACCAACCAGTCGAACTCCAGCCCTTGCTACCTTTTCCGACCAGCCCTTTGAGTGGCAGCCAGTTCGTCAGGCACGTTAGGATCCTCCTGGTTAACCTAGGCCTTGACTACGGCCGGTATTCCGAACACTCCTTTTGGATCAGAGTGGCCTCGGCCGCATCTCAGCACAGGGTACCAGACCATGCCTTTTAAAAGGTGGGCAGATGGAAATCCGCTTGCTTCACTCGGTATATTCCAAACCCTCAGGTAGAGATGTTGCAAGCCTTCAGCAAGCTTGCTCAGTAGTACGTTACCAGCTCAATAAAGTAGTTGCTTCCCTATCCGAGTGTTCTTGCCCCCTTTTTTGGCATACCGTCCAGCCGACCAGGGCACACTTCAAGTCTATTTCATCTTGTTAGTCTTGTGGCTTATGTGTGGTTCATATCTGTCCCAGTTGTAGGGCACCAACTATATATATATATATATATATATATATATATATATATATATATATTCACTCCCCAGAATAATTCCTAAGGTTGCATTCAGATGGGCATGGACATGGGCTCTCTTTGGTTTTGTGCCTGCATCCATCCTGGACTGTGTGCAGGCAGCAGGTTGATGTAAGCACAGCCGCTGCATTTCAAAATCTGACATGCGGCAACATTGCCTGTGTTCGAATCCATCCACTCGTTCTTGCCTGCATGTCAAATTTTGACATGTGGCTACATATGGCTGTGTCCATGCAACCGCTGCTCCTGCATCCACCCCTATAGGATACCCACACACAGCCCAGGGCAGATGCAGGTGCAAAAACAAAGGGAGCCTGCATGCCAAATGGGTCTCTGCACATGAATGAAGACCAAGTTGCAACAATGAGGTTAGGTGATCTGGATGTCATTTGTGTTTGCTGCGGAACCATCAAATGTTCACATAAGCGAATGCAAGGTCATTTAAATCTTAACGATCGCATACCTGTGGAAAAAGTTTTGGTCATACCAGTCGAAAAATTTGTGCCAACATCAGCTCAATTTAATATTATCTCAGTGTTATACTAACCATTTGGGCTACACGTGCATAGGCATTTTGCCACGATATGAATGGTAATGGCAGGAATCCACTGATTCTTGCTACTGTTTTTGACAGGTGTGAGTGGCTAGCTGTGGCCGCCAAACCCGTACACTTCAATGGCAAGTTGTCAACAGACGTGGCTGTTTGCACAGACATTGTGTTCAGCAGTGATCACCGAAGCTAGCCACTCACACCTGTCAAATGCAGCAGCAGGGATCCGGCACATTGCAGATCACGGTATAGGGCCGATGGCAGCGGCCCTTTACCACATGATCGCTCTATCAAATTACGGAGTCATCACTTGTAAACAAGCCGGCGCATGCCTGGCTCATCTCTCCCCTCTCCGTACTAATCGGTACAGTGTGATAGGAGAGGGGAGAGATTGGTTGCAGCAGCGCTGTGGCCTGGATCTGTAGTGCCCACAGCGCTGCTCTGCGTTTATTCCAGCCTCATCCATCCATGCTCAGCCATCCAATCCATACCCAGCTATACTCATCCATCCATGCATGCATGCTCAGCCATCCCATCCATCCATATTCATCCATCCATGCTCAGCCATGCCATCCATCCATGCTCAGCCTTTCCATCCATGGCTCATACATCCCCATCCATGGCTCAGCCATGCCTCATCCATGCCATATCAGTTCTCATCTATGCCACATCCATGCCACTACCTGGCCCTTCAGTGCCACTACAGTGCCTCACAAACGTGTTATAGGTAGTCAAATTAGATTTATGCCCTTAGAACACCTGACGGCATACCTCCCAACCATCCCAGATTCCTCGGGACCTTCCCGCAATTTGAAGTAAGTCCCGTGGTCCCGCGGATCTGGGATGGAGTCCCGGAGTCCAGTGCCAGAACAAGTGAGTTCCGACACTGAGTGGGAGCATCCTCACTGCAGCCACTAAGGATTTCTACCAGCTTCTCCCTCTCCCCTCAATCTTCTTTCCAGTTATTGGTTGCCAGGACTGCCGGCGTCCTGGCAACCTATGACACGCTCTGCGGGTGCGCACTGTGGAGGAAAGAAACAACGGCTCTCCCCCCAGCTTCGCCCCACCGACTCCAAGTTGTTCCTAAAAGCAGCGCTGGGACAAAGGGCAGACAATTTCCCTGGAGGCAAAGATTACATAGGAGAAGGAGGGGGGGCATCACATGATAGCGCCCCCCTCTCCACCATGAAGACTAGAGCACATCAGGCTGTGCTTCCTATAGCACTCCCAGTCCCATCGGCATCGGCGGCACAAGTGATTGCAATTCAGGGTCCTGTGGAGCTGCCCTATGATTTCACTAACCAAACTCTCCTCCTCCTGGTTCCTGCTGGCTGTATCCACTAAAGTAAAGAGAGATCTGCCCCCTAAGTCTTGGCCCAGCCACACCCCTTCCCCGTGTGTAGCAGAGAATGGCAGGAGTCTACACTGAAGTTCAGCAGGTCAGTTTTGATATGCTGTAATGCAGATGTGTGATGTGAAGGGGGGGGGGAGGGGTGGCTGCATGGAATGGCTGGGGGAGGGGGTCTGTAGTGGTATAGTGGCTGCAAGGAATGGCTGGGGGAGGGGGTCTGTAGTGATATGGTGGCTACATGGAATGGCTGGGGGGTCTGTAGTGCTATGGTGGCTGCAAGGAAATGCTGGGGGGAGAGGGTCTGTAGTGCTATGGTGGCTGCAAGGAAATGCTGGGGGGAGAGGGCCTGTAGTGCTATGGTGGCTGCATGGAATGGCTGGGGGGAGAGGGTCTGTAGTGCTATAGTGGCTGCATGGAATGGCTGGGGGGAAAGGGTCTGTAGTGCTATAGTGGCTGCATGGAATGGCTGGGGGGAGAGGGTCTGTAGTGCTATGGTGGCTGCATGGAATGGCTGGGGGGAGAGGGTGTGTAGTGCTATGGTGGCTGCATGGAAAGGCTGGGGGGAGAGGGTCTGTAGTGCTATGGTGGCTGCATGGAATGACTGGGGGTGGGGTGGGGGGGAGGGGTAGTGCTATGGTGACTGCATGGAATGACTGGGGGTGGGGTGGGGGTGTAGTGCTATGGTGACTGCATGGGGGAAGAACTTTGTGGCATTATTGCATTGCTATAGTTCCCCCTTCTGCATGCAGACTCCATAGTGTTACAGCCCCATCATTGTAGCCCCATCATTGTACTCCTCTCCCTGAAGAAGACTTCAGGGAGAGGAGGGAATCTGACTCCAACAATGAGGCTTACTTTAGTGAAAGCAATGATGATTATTTTAGGTACTAATGGCAAAGGTGGGACTTATTTCATTCAGACAGCAGCCACTGTGCTTACTTTAGATGCAAACAGACTGCAATATCCATCAAGCTTCAATGCAAGTATTTAATTTCACAGGTCATGATTTAAGGTGACCATACACTACACAATCTGATTGTACAATCCGCTTTAGATCTGCCAAGAACTATATAGTGTAAGGATCTATTTTATATAAATGCAATGCATTGTTTAGTAGTGTTCTCACATTACATTGTTGTGAGAAGTCTAAAGGAGATTGTAGAATGATATTGTGTGTAGTGTATGGCCACCATAAGCCCCTGTTGAGGAGAAGCACATTTACGGGGTAGCAGAGGGTCTGTTCCTATAGTCTGGCTTTGTGCGTTTGCACTACTTGCAATAAAGCTTCTTGGATATTGAGCCTAGGTTCTTGTTGGGCCGATTTGGCATGCAATTTGATATGTCAAATCGCATGCCAAATTGAATCCTATTGCCAGCAATAGCACCATCTGAATCGGTGCGACACTGGCACCGATTCCCAAAATTAGTTTCTGCACTACGTTTGGCAACTTCTGAAGCAATTGGAATATACATCTGTGCATAAACAGATGTCTGTCAAATTGCCCCCAAAGTCAGACTGAGATGCCGCTCATGCGAGTGCAAGATTTCAAACCTGCCCTCAGTGTGAACATAGTGTCCAGCAGACTTTCAGCTTAAATGTTTTGGATTTGGCTTGAAGAAAAGGTGGTAGCCCTGTTCTCCAGCATCCTATCCTACAGCCAGCCCACTGCTCTCCCAGGTACGGTGCTGTAGATCTGGTGCCCAGCTGTAGAGTGATGAGCTGACAGCCACTATATGCTGCAGGAAGAGGATAAGAAACTGTATTCATTCATGACTGTTTACTATGCTTTAGTTTGTGAAGCATAAAAAATTCTAAAAACTGTAAAACAAAAAAAAGATAAGGGTTTGTTCACACTTTGGTCTCTGAAGGGTGATCGACATTTGGATCACTTTTTAGAGAATATTTGACAGGCGATAAAGAGGCAATAAAGAGGTATTGTATCACCTCTTCACCACCTGCTTTAACCACTTCAGCCCCGCGCTAGCATGCTGCAACAGTGTTGCACACAGGATTGGGGCACTTTCAGAGCAGTGCCATTCACTTGAATGGGTCACATTCAGTAGTGGGTGAAGCTGTGAAGCAAAGCATTGTGGACGCAGTATGTTTACACCCCCAGGTGCTGCCTCTGTAGCTAAAGGGGGTAGTGGTAGAGGCACACAGGGGATGCCAGATTGCCCCCTCTCAGCCATCATAATTTAACCACATCCACTTTTAAAACACACCCACTTTTTGCCGTGGCGCAGTACGCTCACCACAGGTCAATCTCCCCCCTAAATGTCCCTCATTCTCAACTTCAAAAGTTGGGAGGTATGCCTGATGGTGCTCCCTGCATGTTGGACCTCTGTATGTGGCCAGGCTGTGTAAAAGTCTCACACATGTGAGGAATAGTACAATGTGTTTTGGGGTGTAATTTGTGGTATGCATATGCTGTGTGTGAGAAATAACCTGTAAATATGACAATTTTGTGAAAAAAAAAAAAAGAAAAAAAATCTTAATTTTGCAAAGAATTGTGGGAAAAAATTACAACTTCAAAAAACTCACCATGCCTCTTACTAAATACTTTGGAATGTCTACTTTCCAAAAAGAGGTCATTTGGGAGGTATTTGTACTTTCCTGGCTTGTTAGGGTCTCAAGAAATTAGATAGGCCGTCAGTACATCTGGTGTGATCAATTTTCAATGATTGGCACCATAGCTTGTAGAGTCTATAACTTTCACAAAGACCAAGTAATATACACGGATTTGTGTTATTTTTAACAAAAATATGTAACAGTATAAATTTTAGCCAAAATGTATAAAGAAAAATTACTAATTTGCTAAATTTTATAACACAAACAAAGAAAATTAATTTTTTTAACAAAATTTTCGGTGTTTTTTCATTTATAGCACAAAAAAATTAAAACCCAGAGGTGGTCAAATACCGCCAAAAGAAAGCTCGATTTGTGTGAAAAAAAGGACAAAAATTTCATATGTGTACAGTATTACATGACAAGTAATTGTCATTCAAAATGTGAGAGCATCAAAAGCTGAAAATTGGTTTGGTTAGGAAGGGGGTTTAAGTGCCCAGTGGGTAAGTGGTTAAAGGGTAACTCCACTATCGTGGGGGAAAAAAATAGCAAATAAAGAAAAAATAATATAGCATATACAATTGCGACACAAGTCTTATTGTAATTGAATGTTATTAAAAATTAACCTTCCTTTTCAACCTGCAGCTGCTTGCTGTAATTTTCTGAAAATGCAATGTAATATGGCTAACTGGAGTTGTTCTGTACACAGAATGTGTACTGAACACACCCCAGAAACATAATTTCCTGTTTGTGTGATTGGCTCACCTGCCTAAAATACAAGTCAGATTTCAGGCATCCCCTGCAAAAAAAAAAAATCATTTTTGGTGAGATACTTCCAATAGGAACATGTCCAAAGGGATGCAGGCCCAGCAGATTTCCTCATAAGTGCCCTGCAGCTGCACAGCTGATAGATAATTATGAAACCACTCCCATTAGACCCACTCAGCACAGAAGAACAAACTGGGATTTCTTCAGAATAACAAAAGGTAGGAATTTGCAACAAAAGTTGTTATAATCCTTGCAATGTACATAGATCACCCAGAGGGGAATGTTTTTTTTCTCAACAAAAGTGGAGTTATGCTTTAAAGTGGTTGCACACCCTCTCATATATGAATAGTAAACAGTGCAGCGCTGGACATAAATTTATATAAATAATTAAACCAACCAATAAAGATAACACCACCAATAAAAGGTGATGTCGTATAATAATAAAGGTGACGATGTGTTAGTGAACAATCTATAATGATAAACCACCAATATATATGGAAAATAAAAAAGTAACCATCAGTGAAAAATAAGTGGTCTTAAGCTTCAATAAAATCAAAAATTTTCAGATAAAGTCCAAGAAAGTGTCCAAAGAGGGTGAGGTGTGGGATGAGGAGTGAAGATTCAGATCCAATATTCACTTGATAGTGCCGCCCACCACCAGGAGAGAGAAATAGAGGCTTACCAGAGAGCCTTCGGCCGCCCTTACTCAGGGGGGTCAAAACAGGCTTAGTGGATCAACGTTGGTGTCCCGTTAGGGTTGAATCCGTTGTTCCTCAGATTTCCTTCAGCGATGGTTTATAGGCAACAGCAAAGAACACTTGGGAGAATGTTATTATTATTATTATTATTATTATACAGGATTTATATAGCGCCGACAGTTTACGCAGCGCTTTACAACATTAGGGCAGACAGTCAAGTACAATACAATTCAATACAGGAGGAATCAGAGAGCCCTGCTCGTTAGAGCTTACAATCTAGGAGGGAGGGTCAAGTTATACAAAAGGGTAATAGCTGTGGGGGATGAGCTAATGGAGAAAATAGTGCAGTTGTTAGATGGAGGCAGGATAGGCTTCTCTGAAGAGGAAAGTTTTCAGGGATCGCCTAAAAGTGGATAAACTTGGAGACAGTCTGACAGATTGGGGTAGGGAATTCCAGAGGATGGGCGAGGCTCGGGAGAAGTCCTGGAGGCGGATATGGGAGGAGGTGATGAGGGAGCTAGAGAGCAGGAGGTCTTGGGAGGAACGGAGATGGCGATTAGGTTGGTATTTTGAGAATAGGTTAGTGATGTAGCTGGGGGCAGAGTTGTGGATGGCTTTGTAACTTATTGTTAGTATTTTGAATTTAATTCGTTGGGCGAGTGGTAGCCAATGGAGGGATTGGCAGAGAGGGATAGCAGACACTGAGCGGTTTGTAAGGTGGATGAGTCTGGCAGCCGCATTCATGATGGACTGAAGGGGGGATAGTCTATTTAAAGGTAAGCCAATGAGGAGTGAGTTGCAGTAGGTAGTAGAATGTTGTCACAGGATAGCTCATGCAGCAAACGCTCCAACAAGGGTTAATCATGAAAAAGAAAAAGGAACTCCCATAGTGCAGAAAATCAAGTTCCATTTATTTAAAAAAGCAAATATAAATAGCAGACATACTGCATTTAGATTGCAATTAAAATTCCCAAACAAAACAGACAGGGAAACGTCAAGAAAAAATCTCCACCGCTGTTTTAAACTAAAACCGCGCATGCGCGATGCGAACTCACGTTGTGACCCTCTCATATACCCAGTGAAGTGACTGGCCTCGGGTGATACACAGATATGAAACAGATCCTCCTACATAGGTTTTACTTGTTTATCTGCAGTCTTCTCTTCCCTACACCCCTTCAAAAGGGCAGAATCATGTTAAAAAATCCTTCATCATCTGTTGGTATCACAGAGGAGGGGTTAGGAGCTACAGTTACATTGTGTGAGAGCTGATTTTAGGAAAGGCATCCCCATCCTCCATATAGCAAACAGGAGCAAAGGAAGGACACACAGCTGTGTTCTGAATAGACAAGCTCCGTTCTAAACTCTCTCCCCATAGCAAATTTATCTTGTGTCCGGAAAACTTGTCAGAAGTGAGACATGCTAAGAGGAACGAAGCACCAGAGAGAAATGACACTTAGAGCTTTCGAGAGAGATAAGTAAACACTTACATAGTTACACAGTTAGTCAGGTTGAAAAAAGACACAAGTCCATCCAGTTCAACCTTAAAAACAATAAAAAAAAAAAAAAATATCGTACAATCCAATATACAGTGGGGCAAAAAAGTATTTAGTCAGCCACCAATTGTGCAAGTTCTCCCACTTAAAAAGATGAGAGAGGCCTGTAATTGTCATCATAGGTATACCTCAACTATGAGAGACAAAATGTGAAAACAAATCCAGACAATCACATTGTCTTATTTTTGAAAGAATTTATTTGCAAATTATGGTGGAAAATAAGTATTTGGTCAATATCAAAAGTTCATCTCAATACTTTGTTATATATCCTTTGTTGGCAATGACAGAGGTCAGACGTTTTCTGTAAGTCTTCACAAGGTTGTCACACACTGTTGCTGGTATGTTGGTCCATTCCTCCATGCAGATCTCCTCTAGAGCAGTGATGTTTTGGGGCTGTCGCTGGGCAACACGGACTTTCAACTCCCTATAAAGATTTTCTATGGGTTTGAGATCTGGAGACTGGCTAGGCCACTCCAGGACCTTAAAATACTTCTTACGAAGCCATTCCTTCGTTGCCCGGGCGGTGTGTTTGGGATCATTGTCATGCTGAAAGACCCAGCCACTTTTCATCTTCAATGCCCTTGCTGATAGGAGGAGGTTTGCCATTAATACAGGTAATGAGTGGAGGACAGAGGAGCCTCTTAAAGAAGAAGATACAGGTCTATGAGAGTCAGAAATCTTGCTTGTTTGTAGGTGACCAAATACTTAATTTCCACCATAATTTGCAAATAAATTCTTTCAAAAGTCAGACAATGTGATTGTCTGGATTTGTTTCCACACTTTGTCTCTCATAGTTGATGACAATTACAGGCCTCTCCCATCTTTTTAAGTGGGAGAACTTGCACAATTGGTAGCTGACTAAATACTTTTTTGCCCCACTGTACTCAATTTTATACCCTCAGTTGATCCAGAGGAAGGCAAAAAAACCCACCAGAGCATGCTCCAATTTGCTACAGCAGGGGAAAAAATTCCTTCCTGATCCCCCAAGAGGCAATCGGATTTTCCCTGGATCAACTTTACCTATAAATGTTAGTACCCAGTAATATTATGTACATTTAGGAAAGTATCCAGGCCTTTCCTAAAGCAATCTACTGAGCTGGCCAGAACCATCTCTGGCGGGAGTCTATTCCACATTTTCACAGCTCTTACTGTGAAGAAACCTTTGCGTATTTGGAGATGAAATCTCTTTTCCTCTAGACGTAAAGAGTGCCCCGTGTCCTCTGGGTTGACCGTAAAGAGAATAACAACAACAAGTTCACTATATGGACCCCTTATATATTTGAACATGTTGATCATATCCCCCCTTATTCTCCTCTTCTCAAGAGTGAATAAATTTAGTGAATAAATTTAGTTCCTCTAATCTTTCCTCATACCTGAGCTCCTCCATGCCTCTTATCAGTTTGGTTGCCCTTCTCTGCACTTTCTCCAGTTCCCCGATATCCTTTTTGAGAACTGGTGCCCAAAACTGAACTGCATATTCCAGATGAGGTTTTACTAATGATTTGAACAGGGGCAAAATTGTATCTCTCTCTCTGGAGTCCATACCTCTCTTAATACAAGAAAGGACTTTGTTCGCTTTGGAAACCACAGCTTGGCATTGCATGCTATTATTGAGCTTATGATCTACCAAAACCCCCAGATACTTCTCCACCATGGATTCCCCCAGTTGTACTCCCCCTAGCATGTATGATGAATGCATATTCTTAGTCCCCAAGTGCATAACTTTACATTTCTCAACATTAAACCTCATCTGCCACATAGTCGCCCAATTAGACAGTGCATTGAGGTCAGCTTGTAAATTGGAGACATCCTGTAAGGACGTTATTCCACTGCATAGCTTGGTGTCATCTGCAAAGACAGAAATGTTAATGACCCAATATCATTCATAAAGATATTAAAAAGTAAGGGTCCCAGCACTGAACCTTGGGGTACACCACTGATAACCTTAGACCATTCAGAGTAAGAATCATTAACCACTACTTTCTGAATTCTGTCTTTTAGCCAGTTTTCTATCCATTTACAAACTGATATTTCCAAGCCTGTAGACTTTACCTTACACATGAGCCGCGTGTGGGGAACTGTGTCGAACGCTTTTGCAAAATCTAAGTATACCATGTCCACAGCCACCCCTCTGTCTACACTATAGATATACAGTATGTGCTTTGTTCAGATTTCATGACTGAGGTTTACAACCACTTTAATCCACCTTCAAATTCTCCCAAGAGGAAAGGTGAAGGCAATGGTAAGTCTGAAGTATTCAGAAAGGTGCAGTAGAAGGGTATGTGAATTACAAAAATAAAAAAAGTAAAACAAAGGACAGAAGAAAAGAAGATTGGAAGGTGGGAAGAATGCAGGCAAAGTGCCAGAAGCAAAACCAGATCCCCTGGGGGGAAATGGTTCAATCATGTATGAGCTACTTGGAAGCCCTGGTAGTCTTTTACAACCACAGATTAATACTTCTAGTTATAGTGCCTTGGAAAAATATTCATACCCCTTGAAATTTTCCACATTTTATCATGTTACAACCAAAAACGTAAATGTATTGTATTGGGATTTTATGTGATAGACCAACACAAAGTGGCAATTAATTGTGAAGTGGAAGGAAAATGATAAATGGTTTTCAAAATGTTTTACAAATAAATATCTGAAAAGTGTAGCGTGCATTTGTATTCAGCCCCCTATGTCAATATTTTGTAGAACCACCTTTCGCTGCAATTACAGCTGCCAGTCTTTTTGGGGATGTCTCTACCAGCTTTGCACATTTTTGCCAATTCTTCTTTGCAAAATAGCTCAAGCTCTATCAGATTGGATGGAGAGCGTCTGTGAACAGCAATTTTCAAATCTTTCCACAGATTCTCAATTGGATTTACAGTGAGGGAAAAAAGTATTTGATCCCCTGCTGATTTTGTACATTTGCCCACTGACAGAGAAATGCTTAGTCTATAATTTTAATGGTCGGTTTATTATAACAGTGAGAGACAGAATAACAACAAAAAAATCCAGAAAACGCATTTCAAAAAAGTTATAAATTGATTTGCATTTTGATGAGTGAAATAAGTATTTGATTCCCTATCAATCAGCAAGATTTCTGGCTCCCAGGTGTCTTCTATACAGGGAACGAGCTGAGATTAGTCGCACTCACTTAAAGGGAGTGCTCCTAATCTCAGCTTGTTACCTGTATAAAAGACACCTGCTCACGGAAGCAATCAATCAATCAGAATCCAATCTCTCCACCATGGCCAAGATCAAAGAGCTGTCCAAGGATGTCAGGGACAAGATTGTAGACCTACACAAGGCTGGAATGGGCTACAAGACCATCGCCAAGCAGTTTGGTGAGAGGGTGACAACAGTTGTTGCGATTATTCGCAAATGGAAGAAACACAAAATAACTGTCAATCTCTCTCTGTCTGGAACTCCATGCAAGATCTTACATCGTGAAGTTTCATTAATCATGAGAGCACTGAGGAGTCAGCCCAGAACTACACAGGAAAATCTTGTCAATGATCTCAAGTCAGCTGGGACCACAGTCACCAAGAAAACAATTGATAACACACTACGCCATGAAGGACTGAAATCCTGCAGCACCCGCAAGGTCCCCCTGCTCAAGAAAGCACATGTACAGGCCTGTCTGGAGTTTGCTAATGAACATCTGAATGATTCAGAGGAGAACTGGGTAAAAGTGTTGTGGTCAGATGAGACCAAAATCAAGCTCTTTGGCATCAACTCAACTCGTCGTGTTTGGAGGAGGAGGAGGAATGCTGCCTATGACCCCAAGAACACCACTGTCAAACATGGAGGTGGAAACATTATGCTTTGGGGGTGTTTTTTGGCTAAGGGGACAGGACAACTTCACCACATCAGAGGGATGATGGACGGGGCCATGTACTGTCAAATCTTGAGTGAGAACCTTCTTACCTCAGCCAGGGCATTGAAAATGGGTCGTGGAAGGGTATTTCAGCAAGACAGTGGCCCAAAACACATGGCCAAGGCAACAAAGCAGGGGCTCAAAAAGCAGCACATTAAGGTCCTGGAGTGTCCTAGCCAGTCTCCAGACCTTAATCCCATAGAAAATATGTGGAGGAAGCTGAAGGTTTAAGTTAGAAAACGTTAGCATTGAAACCTTGATGACTTGGAGAGGATCTGCAAAGAGGAGTGGGACAAAATCCCTCTTGAGATGTGTTCAAACCTGGTGGCCAACTACAAGAAACGTTTGACCTTTGTGATCGCCAACAAGGGTTTTGCCACCAAGTACCAAGTCATGTTTTGCTAAGCGGTCAAATACTTCAGTTCACTCATTAAAATGCAAATCAGACCTCTCTGCTGCCTTTGACACAGTTGACCACCTGCTGCTCCTCAGCAAATTACACTCCCTTGGCCTCCGTGATTCTGCATTATCCTGGTTCTCCTCCTACCTATCACAGCGCACTTTCAGTGTCACTTACAACTCCATCTCCTCCGCACCCCTTCCTCTTTCTGTTGGGGTACCCCAAGGCTTCGTCCTTGGGAATCTCCTTTTCTCACTCTATACCTCTTCCCTGGGCCAGTTGATAACCTCCCATGGCTTCCAATACCACCTCTATGCCGATGACACACAGATCTATCTCTCCACTCCTCAACTCACCCCCACTATCTCCTCACGGATCTCAAACTTGCTGAATGACATATCGGTATGGATGTCACACCACTTTCTCAAACTTAATCTTTCTAAAACTGAGCTTGTTATATTTCCTCCTTCACGGTCCCCCTCCTGTGACTTCACTATTAATATCAACAACACAACCATTGGTCCCTCCACACATGCCAGGGTGCTGGGTGTAATCCTTGACTCTGACCTCTCCTTCAGCCCCCATATCCAATCACTGGCTAAATCCTGCCGCCTTAACCTCTGCAACATCTCCAGAATTCGACCCTTCCTGACTAATGACACCACAAAGCAACTTATTCACTCCTTGATTATTTCCCGCCTCGACTACTGCAACTCTCTCCTTAATGGCCTACCCTTAAGCAGGCTATCCCCCCTTCAGTCTATTATGAATGCTGCTGCTAGACTAATACACCTCACTAATCGATCCATGACTGCTGCTCCTCTCTGCCAATCCCTTCACTGGCTTCCCCTACCCCACCGTGTAAAATTCAAAATGCTAACCATAACATACAAGGCCATTCACAACATCGCCCCCATCTACATCACCAACCTCATCTGCAGATATCGCCCAAATCGCCCCCTCCGCTCCTCCCAGGACCTCCTGCTCTCTAGCTCCCTTGTTACCTCCTCCCATGCTCGCCTTCAGGACTTCTCCAGAGCCTCTCCCATCCTCTGGAATTCCCTACCCCAGTATATCCGATCAGCCCCTACCCTGTCCACCTTTAGGAGATCCCTGAAAACTCATTTATTCAGGGAAGCTTATCCCACACCCACATAACTGTCTCTGAGCCACCTCCATCAAATCATTCTTTGCAGCTATTACCTTTTGTACCACCACCCCCTCCCTTTAGAATGTAAGCTCTACGAGCAGGGCCCTCCTGTACCTTTTGTATTGAACTGTACTGTAATTGTGTTGTCCCCCTTATACATTGTAAAGCGCTGCGTAAACTGTTGGCGCTATATAAATCTCGTATAATAATAATAATAAAAAAAAAAATCAATTTATAACTTTTTTGAAATACGTTTTTCTGGATCTTTTTTGTCTCTCACAGTCATAGGCGTGCGCACAGGGTGTGCCAGGTGTGCCTGGGCACACCCTAATCACCCCATGTGCATTAGCATTATCCAGGGGTGGCACCAGGTGGGTGGTTGGGGTGCCGGTGGCCAGTGTAAATGCCCCCATTATATTAAAGGCTAGGTTCAACTAGAAACACATTACCCCTATCCTTAGGATGTAAGGTAATATGCTCCGAATCAACTGTCTCCCATCATCAGAGCCTCCTCCCTGTGACAGCAGGTGGTGCTCATGTGTGTTTGAGCTTTGGGGTGCACACCCTAATGCAATAGGCTGCGCACACCTATGCTCACAGTTATAATAAACCCACCATTAAAATCATAGACTGATCTTTTCTTTGTCAGTGGGCAAACGTACAAAATCAGCAGGGGACCAAATACTTTTTTCCCTCACTGCTGGTCTGGACTTTGACTGAGCCATTCTAACACATGAATATGCTTTGATCTAAACCATTCCATTGTAGCTCTGGCTGTATGTTTAGGGTCGTTGTCCTGCTGGAAGGTGAATCTCTGCCCCAGTCTCAAGTCTTTTGCAGAGTCGAACAGGTTTTCATCTAAGATTGCTCTGTATTTGGCTCCATCCATCTTCCCATCAACTCTGACCAGCTTCCCTATTCCTGCTGAAGAAAAGCATAATGCTTTAATAATGCCACAACATAATGCTGCCACCCCCATGTTTCACAGTGGTGATGGTGTGTTCAGGGTGATGTGCAGTATTAGTTTTCCACCATATATAGCTTTTTTCTTTTAGGCCAAAAAGTTAAATTTTGGTCTCATCTGACCAGAGCACCTTCTTCCACATGTTTGTTGTGTCCCCCACGTGGCTTCTTGCAAACTGCAAACGGGACTTCTTATAGGTTTCTATCAACAATGGCTTTCTTCTTGCCACTCTTCCATAAAGGCCAGATGTGTGGAGTGTATGACTAATAATTGTCCTGTAGACAGATTCTCCCACCTGAGCGGTGGATCTCTACAACTCCTCCAGTTACCATGGGCCTCTTGGTTGCTTTTGATTAATGCTTTGCTCGGCCTGTCAGTTTAGGTAGATGGCCATGTCTTGGTAGGTTTGCAGTTGTGCCATACTCTTTTCATTTCCGATGATGGATTAAACAGTGCTCTGTGAGATGTTCAAAGCTTGGGATATATATATTTATTTATAACCTAACCCTGCTTTAAACTTCTCCACAACTTTATCCCTGACCTGTCTGGTGGGTTCCTTGGCTTTCATGATGCTGTTTGTTCACTAAGGTTCTCTAACAAACCTCTGAGGGCTTCACAGAACAGCTGTATTTATACAGAGATTAAATTACACACAAGTGGACTTTATTTAATAATTAGGGGACTTCTGAAGGCAATTGGTTCCACTAGATTTTAGTTAGGGGTATCGGAGTAAAGGGGGCTGAATACAAATGCACGCCACACTTTTCAGATACTTATCTGTAAAACATTATGAAAAACATTTATAATTTTCCTTCCACTTCACAATTATGTGCCACTTTGTGTTAGTCTATAACACAAAATACATTTATGTTATTGGTTGTAACATGACCAAATGTGGAAAATTTCAAGGGGTGTAAATACTTTTCCAAGACACTATAACTCGTAAGCATTAATCTGTGGTTGTAAAAGACTACCCGGGCTTCCAAGGTGTCCTCCGCTTTTTCTCTGAATTATGTAATGTCGATGAAAGATCTTCCATATAAAGAATCTTAGTACCACATAAATATTTTATACACATTCTACTTACAAAGCCTATTTCCATTTCCATTTGTAGTTGTTTTTCAATATAAGGCAACCCCTGCCCTGGTGAAGCAAACATGGGCAGGGACAGCAAAACAAATTGGAAGTACTAGGTCTAAACCCTACCTTGTCCCGAAGAAGAAGAAGAAAAAAAAAAAGGTGGCAAGCCCTTTTACAACACAGGGGAAAAGGAAGGCAGGCAGCAGTAAATGGAGGGAAGAAATTCTACAACAAGGATGCAAGGCAAAAAAACAAGCACAGAACCCTAGGGCCATAGCCTGCCAGCCTTTCCTCAAATAGCTAAAAACATATATCAGAAACATAATTTGAAGTAGAACATCGATTATCAGACTGTTGGTTGTGTATGCGGCTGTTATATACAATTAGTTTATATGCTATCTAAATAAAGAATAATTTTGACATGCCTATAAAATCGCGAATCTCAAATTATCTTGAAATACATAACAGGACACAGTAATTGATTCATAGACCATGGATTATATGCTTCAGGTGATTAAACAATGGCAAAAGTTTCACTGGATCTGTCCCCCAGAGTTCCCTTATAACCCCTCCCACTCCATGAGGCTACACTTTTGTTAGCACATAATAAAAAAAAAATCACAGAAAAGAGGGAAGGGACCGGTGTCCTGTACTCCAAAATATGGAATTTAGAGGGACTTCAAAACTCCTCTTACATTTTTTTTACACAGTACAGGACACACGAATCAATTTGTACTCAGTGGGATATCCCCATTTAATAATCAAGGGATCACCAACAATGCAGCTAAACAGCAACCAGACCCACAGGAAAATAACAGGAAGGGTCCAGACAAACTATTGACAGTAAAGGCACTTTGCTGCTGGAGCAAGCAACAGCAAAGACATAACCACCTAGTTAGCCAACAGTTTGGGAGAAACAAAAAACAGAATTCAGGCGGAGTATAGGTAAGTGCCATATAGACTCCAGTCACTCCACAGTACCAACGGCAATGGGAGAAAGGGCTCAAGCACGAAATAAGGGACTCATTCCTAGAGTGCAGAAGCCCAGCAGAAAAAAGGAATTAAAATGACCACCCACCCAGGTGGAAGTGGAGGGAGTAAACCCAAGGGGGACCTTCCAGTAAAGAATTAAGAGAAAAGGGGGGCAGGTGCTAAGGGAGACAAGGCACATTTTTCTACTGAAGAATGCACGTTGCTTGTTTACGTGACTGTGTGCATAGGCACGTTAAAATTAATGGGCTGTACCCACCTTTAATTTCCTCTATTGTATAATTTCATGATTTTTACAGTTTTGGCACGTATAACCACAGCTTTGCAGTGGTGAAACATATACTCCAATAACGTGCTTTAACAAATGAAACACCAGACGACAAATATTGGACTACTGAAGGCACCTAGTAATACTTTTGTCTATGAGTATAGAAGTTTAGCATCAGCAAATTACATGTTAATTTAAGGTTATGTAACGCTATTGCACATACTGTTTTCACTGCAATGTATTGCACATGTGTTTGAAAATAAAATAAAAACGCTATTTGGAAAAAAAAAAAAAAAATTAATGGGCTGTATTTTAGCTCAATAATAAAAATTAAAAAAAGGTGTGCTCAGCTTTTTCAAGCTGCAGTGTGCAAGAGACCTAATGTTCAACATAAGATTGCAAAAACTTTAAAGATTTCATCAAAAGATTCTGAGAATTTGGAGAAATCTCTGTGCACAAGGGGCAATATTGGATGCAACAGGCATAATTCTGTGATGGATATCACTGTATGGTCTCAGGAATTCTTTCAAAATTCACTGTTAACACAGTTCACTAGATAAAACTAGGTTCACAAGGTAAAACTCTATCATGTAAAGAAGCAACCATATCTGAACATGATCCAGAAACGCCAACTTCCCTCGGCCAAAGCACATTTAAAATGCTCTGTTGCAAAGTGGAAAACTGTTCTGTGGTCAGTTAAATTTAAATTTGACATTATTTTTGGCAATCAGGGGCACCATGTCCTCTGGGCTTTATCCAAGAGGAGAGGGACCTTCTGGCTTATCAGTGCTCACTTCAAAAGCCTACATCTCTGATGGGTTGCATTAGTGCAGTGGTCTCCAAACTGTGACCTGGGGGCCAGATGTGGCCCTTTGTCTACTTTTATCTGGCCCTTGGGGCACTATTTCATCCACTGATAACAACAGGGCACAATTCCTCCCACTGATACCAATGATAGGGCACAGTTTCTACCACTGACACAAAAGATGGGGCATTGTTTTTTCCCACTGACTTTGGGACCTTTTCTATCCCCAGTAGCCACAGTCCAGCCCCCCCTAAAGTCTGAAGGACAATAAACTGGCCCTTTGTTTAGAATGTTTGGAGACCCCTGCATTGGTGCATATGGGAATAGGCAGCTCTGGAAAGGCACCATCAGTGCTGAAAGATATATCCAGGTTTTAGTGCAGCATATGCTCCCATCCAGATGACGTCCTTTTCAAGGAAGGCCTTGCATATTTCAGCAGGACAATGCTAAACCACATATTACATCTATAAATACAGCATGGCTTCATAGATGAAAAGTCTGGGTGCTTAACTGACCTGCCTGCACTCCAGACCTTTAACCAAACGAAAATATTTGATGCATCTTGAAATCAAAAATACAACAAAGAAGACCCAGGCCTGTTGAGCAGTTAGAATCCTATATCCAGCAAGAATAGGAGAACATTCCTCTCCAAAAACTCCAGCAACTGGTCTCTTCAGTTCACAAAGGGTTGATAAAAGAAGAGAGGATGCTACACGGTGGTAAACATGGCCCTGTTCCAATGTTTTTTTTCAGATGTGTTGCTGCCATCAATTTCAAAATTACATATTTTTTTCTTAAAATTGTACATTTTCTCACTTTAACCACTTCAGTATAGGGGACTTTCCCCCCTTCCTGCCCAAACCAATTTTCAGCTTTCATCGCTGTCACTTTTTAAATGACAATTGCACGGTCATGCTACTGTGTACCCAAACAACATTTTTATCATTTTTTTCCCAGAGTTTTTATTTGTTTCTGTTAAAAAATTTTGTAAATAAGTACGTTTTTTCCTTCACTGATGGGTACTATAAGGCGACACCAATGATGGGCACTGATATGCAGCACTGATGGGCATTGATAAGAGGCACTGATAGGCACTCATAGGTGGAACTGATGGGCGACACTGATGGGCACTGAAAGGCTGCACAATGGGTACTTATGGGTGGCACTGATGGGCATTGATAGGCATCACTGATGGCACTGGCACGCATCACTAATGAGCACTGATTGGCATATCCCCAGTGGTCCAGGGTGGCATACCTGGTGTGCGTCCCTTGTGGGCATCCCTGGTAGTCCTGGCGGCATCCCTGGTGGTCCTGGGCCGGCATCCGCGGGGGGGGGGGCTGTGCTGATAAATGATCAGCACAGACCCCCCCCCGTCAGGAGAGTAGCCAATCGGCTCTCCCCTACTCGTGTCTGTCAGACACGAGTGGGGGAAAAGCCGATAAACGGCTCTCGCTGTTTACACTGTGATCAGCCGTGATTGAACACGGCTGATCATGTGGTAAAGAGCCTCCGTCAGAGGCTCTTTACGGAGATCGGTGTTGCGGTCTGTCAGACTGACACACCGCACCACCAATCCCCTCGCTGTGCGCCCCCCAGGGCGTGCGATCGCGGCTTATCCTGCTGGACATCATATGACGTCCAGTCAGGATAACTGAACCCCCGCCCGGCCATCATTTTGCTATAGGCCGGGTGGGAAGTGGTTAAACATTTGATATATTTTCTATTGTGAATAAAATATGGGTTTAAGAGATTTGCAAATCACTGCATTCTGTTTTTATGTTGATTTTACCCTGTGTCCCAACTATTTTGGAATTGGGGTTGTACTTATCTGCTATGTGCAATGGTATTGCCCAGAGTGGTCCCTTACCTCCTCTTCTAGAGTCTTGTGCTGGCGCACTCAGCAAGTCAGCTACTAAAGGGACTACTAATTCAGCCACCATACCTGATTGGTAAGCTGAAATATATTACATTTTGGTTTTGGATTCAATAATGCTTTAATGCAGAGAATGCATTAAAGTATAACCAAAGGCAAAACTTTTTTTCAGTTTTAGACAGTGTAGCTGGATTAGAACACCTGTCAGTTTTTATTGCTGTCCGCGTGCTCCCTCTAGAGATTCATCATCTCTATTTGTCCTGTTTACCATGATCATTGAAAGTAAAGGTAAAAGGAAATTCCAAAATTTGGGTTGCCCCAGAAAATACAGGGGAAATCTTCTGATGGGAACACTAGTTCTAGTGACCTGGGGGTCCCCAAGAAATTCTCTTAATTTTCAGGTCTTTCCTCTCACTTCCTGTTTTCTTATGGTACAGGAAGGGAAGGTCTCTCTAATGGGAAATAGATGGCGAGAAAAATAAATAAATAAATAATAAAAAAAACTGACAGGGGTTATAACCCTTGCTTTATCCTAAATGGGAAAAAACGTTTTGCCTATAGTTCTACTTTAACTGTTCCCCACCCGCCTTCATATGACTTTGTTTGGTTTGAGCGGTGATATCTGAATGATGCCTGCAGTTACAGGCATCATTCAGATATCTTCTTTTTTCAGCTGGCGAATCCCTTCACTATAAGAACAATCATAGTGCCCCCCCCCGGTGCTTCTCCTGGCTTGCCCCTGCCATCGGCAAAACGGAGAAAGAACCAACCGGCGCTGGATGCTGACCATAGAGATTTTCGGTGGGCCAGATGATCCCCGGAATCTCTCTGTTCGTGCGCAGGCCGGGCGCGATGTTATGACGTCACACCCAGGCTCTACATTTGAGAAAATGCCTCCGCCTTGGCTGAGAAGCTGAGATCTTTTTTTCTCTTTTTTTTTTTTTCAAGCTTCAGCCTAGTGGTGAGATCTGAGGACTTATTGACCCCAGATCTCACTGTAAAGAGGACCTGTCATGCCCATATTCCTATTACAATGGACGTTTACATTCCTTGTAATAGCAATAAAAGCGATCCAAAAAAAAACCTAGAAAAATAAAAAGTAAAATTAACAATAAAAAAATAATAATAAAAAAAAATTTAAAGCGCCCCTGTCCCCGCTTACAGAAGCAAACGCAAGTCACACCCACATATGTAAACGGCATTAAAATCACACATGTGAGGTATCGCCACGAACGTTAGAGCCAGAGCAATAATTCTAGCCCAAGACCTCCTCTGTAACTCTAAACATGTAACCTGTAAAAAATTTTAAAGTGTCGCCTTTGGGGATTTTTAAGTACCAAAGTTTGGTGCCATTCCAAGAGCGTGTGCAACGTTGAAGCGTGACCTGTTAGGTATCTATTTACTCGGCGCAATATCATATTTCACATTATGCAAAAATTGGGCTAACTTTACATTTCTTTTTTTTAATGCATGAAATTGTTTTTTTTCCCAAAAAAACGCATTTGAAAAATTGCTGCGCAAATACCGTGCAAGATAAAAAGTTGCAACGACTGCCGTTCTATTCTTTAGGGTCTCTGCTAAAAAAAACGTATATAATGTTTGGGGGTTCTGTGTAAATTTCTAGCAAAAAAATTTTTACATGTAGGAGAGAAATGTCAGAATTGGCCTGGTAGGCAAGTGGTTAAGGTAAAAAAAAGAAAAACCTTTTGCCTTTAGAACCACTTTAATTGCTGGGCGATACCTTCCCAGCAAGCGTGCCAGATACGGGGCCACAGGCTATACATATAGTTTTATGGTTTACGAGGGAAGAAATAGTCATGTAGAGCCGCCGAACTGCCCAGATTACATAGGGGACGCTGGCAAGATTGTGTGGGACTTGGTGTCACCCTTATTCAGAAAGGGGTACCATTTGTATGTGGACAATTATTACATGAGCGTGCCACTTTTTAGTCACTTGTTTGATCATCAGATTGGTGCATGTGGCACCGTGCAATCTAATTGCCAGGGCTTACCCCAAAGGTTTGTAGATTCCCATCTTAGGCTGGGGGAGAGAGCAAGCTTGAAGTGTAATAACTTGCTCACTGTGGAGGGATAATAAGTGCAGGGATAATAAGAATGTTTTCGTTCTGTCTTCCCCTCATGCAGACACGACGGTCCAAATTCCTACGGCGACTGGTGTTGTGGAGAAACCCCTCTGTGTCCATGAATATAACCAAAATATGGGAGGGGTGGACCTCAACGACCAGTTGTTGGCGCCGTACCTAATTTCCCGTAAGGCCAGACGCTGGTATAAAAAAAGTGTCTCTATATTTATTTCAATTGGCTTTGCTGAACGCTCATGTGCTATACAGAGCTTCAGGACGGACTGGATCCTTCCTTAAATTCCAGGAAGAGATTGTCAGAGCCCTTCTGTTTCCAGACGGTGCTCTACCTCACCTTCCCAATCCAAATGCAGTAAGCCGGCTGCATAAGAGGCATTTTTCGTATGTCCTCCCGAGTACCCCTACCCAACGAGCCCCCCAAAGAAGATGTTGTGTCTGTAGCAAGCGCGGATATAGGCGTGACACCCGCTATTATTGTCCCTCCTCTCCTGACAATCCTGGTCTTTGCATTGGTGAATGTTTTGAACTCTACCATACACTAGTGGAGTTTTAGCATAGGGTACAGCACTGCACAGACTAGGACACACTTTCACAGGGTCTCCCAAGATGCCATCGCATTTTGAGAGACCCAAACCTGGAACGAACCGTTGCAGTTACAGTTACAAATAAAAGTGTAAAAAAAAAATAAAAGTAAAAAAAAACAAAAAAAAAAAAAAAAAAATATGAAATAAAAAAAAAACAAAAACAGTTGTTTTATTGTTCTCTCTATTGTTCTGCTCTTTTTTTTACTGTATTCTATTCTGCAATGTTTTATTGTTGTTATGTTTTATCATGTTTGCTTTTCAAGTATGTAATTTTTTTTATACTTTACCGTTTACTGTGTTTTATTGTTAACCATTTTTTTGTTTTCAGGTACGCCATTCAGCTGCAGCGCGGATTTATTTATCTTGACAGCAACAGCGTTTGCTCCCCCGATACATAAAGCTGTGACTCCAGCGCTGTAGGAGGCGATTTCACCACCACAGTTAAAAAAAAGAGCATATATGCCGAAGCATGGGGGCAGCAGGGGTGGAGGAGCGATTTGCTCCTAACTTTTGGGGCGGATGCCCCCATGCTTCGGCATATATTTTTTAGGCCATTCAGCTGCAGCACTGATTTATTTATCTTGACAGCAACAGCATTTGCTCCCACGATACATAAAGCCGTAACTCCAGCGCTGTAGGTGCTGATTTCACCACCACAGTTAAAAACAAAATGGTGCATGTATGCCCATCATTAGAAGTGGGTGGATGAAGGGAGGTATATTAATGGTGGGCATACCCAACAATCAATCTATTTTTTTCGTTCAGCCCACCGGCTGCATGAAAAAAAAAAAAAAAAGATTACAATATATGCCCAACAAGGACCAGCAACATACTGGTATGTTGCTGGACTTTGAGTGGTTATACCAGAATGATGCCTGTGGGTTTATGTTTCATCTTGGTATCATTCTTTTCAGCCAGCAGTCGGCTTTCATGTAAAAGCAATCCTAGTGGCTAATTAGCCTCTAGACTGCTTTTACAAGCAGTGGGAGAGAATGCCCCCCCACCGTCTTCCATGGTTTTCTCTGGCTCTCCTGTCCCAACAGGGAACCTGAGAATGCAGCCGGTGGTTCTGCCAGCTGACCATAGAGCTGATCAGAGACCAGAACAGCTCCAATCATCTCTATGGCCTAAGAAACCGGAAGCTAGGAGCATTTCATGACTTCAATTTCGCCGGATGTAAACAGCGCCATTGGGAAATTGGGAAAGCATTTTATCACATCGATCTTGGTGTGGTCAGTTGCTTTGAGGGCAGAGAAGAGATCTAGGGTCTAACAGACCC
This sequence comes from Lithobates clamitans, assembly GCA_037952925.1. NCBI lineage: Eukaryota > Metazoa > Chordata > Amphibia > Anura > Ranidae > Lithobates > Lithobates clamitans. The sequence continues at coordinate 2,476,875 of JBBGZY010000061.1, forward strand.
CAATTTTTTCAAAAAAGAGTACCTGTCACTACCTATTGCTATCATAGGGGATATTTACATTCCCTGAGATAACAAAAAAAATGGTTAAAAAAAAACATGAAAGGAACAGTTTAAAAACAAAATAAAAAAGCAAAATAAATAATTTAAAAAAAAAGCAACCCTGCCCCCCCTGGTCTCGCGCAAAGGCGAACGCAAACGTCGGTCTGGCGTCATATGTAAACAGCAATTGCACCATGCATGTGAGGTAGCACCGCAAAGGTAAGATCGAGGGCAGTAATTTTAGCAGTAGACCTCCTCTGTAAATCTAAAGTGGTAACCTGTAAAGGCTTTTAAAAATGTATGTAGTTTGTCGCCGCTGCACGTTTGTGCGCAATTTTAAAGCATGTCTTGTTTGGTATCCATGTACTCAGCCTAAGATAATCTTTTTTGTTTCATCAAACATTTGGGCAATAAAGTGTTTTACTGCATTAAAATTAAAACAAAAAGTGTGTTTTTTACAAAAAAAAAAAGTGTTTTAAAAATCGCTGCGCAAATACTGTGTAAAAATAAAAAATGAAACGCCCACCATTTTAATCTGTAGGGCCTTTGTTTTAAAAAATATATATATAATGTTTGGGGGTTCAAAGTAATTTTCTTGCAAAAAAAAAAAATATTTTTTCATGGTGTCAGAAAGGGCTTTGTCTTAGAAGAGTGGGTGATGTGTGACATAAGCTTCTAAATGTTGTGCATAAAATGCCAGGACAGTTCAAACCCTCCCCCAAATGACCCCATTTTGGAAAGTAGACACCTCAAGCTATTTGCTAAGAGGCATGTCGAGTCCATGGAATATTTTATATTTTGACACAAGTTGCGGGAAAAAGACACATTTTTTTTTGCACAAAGTTGTCACTAAATGATATATTGCTCAAACATGCCATGGGCATATGTGAAATTACAAAAGAAAATCCTGAAGGCGGTGCTTGTTTTTCAGGGTCCCGTACGTGGCTAGGGTCCCATGGGCATATGTGAAATTACACTCCAAAATACATTCTGTTGCTTCTCCTGAGTACGGGGATACCACATGTGAGACTTTTTGGGAGCCTAGCCACTTATTTTGCAGATCTCGCTTTTTGTCACAAGGTTTTGAAAATTGAAAGAAGAAAAAAAAAATACATTTTTCTTTTCTTTCTTCATTTTCAAAACAAATGAAAGCTGCAAAATACTCACCATGCCTCTCAGCAAATAGCTTGGTCATTTGGGGGGGGGGGGGGTTTGTGCCATCTTGGCATTTTATGGCCTTCAAAACTGTGATAGTGAGGAGTGAAATCAAAAATTTACGGCCTTAGAAATCCTGAAGGCGGTGCTTGGTTTTCAGGGCCCCGTACGTGGCTAGGCTCCCAAAAATTCCCACACATGTGGTATCCCTGTACTCAGGAGAAGCAGCAGAATGTATTTTGGTGTGTAATTCCACATATTCCCATAGCATGTGTGAGCAATATATCATTTAGTGACAACTTTGTGCAAAAAAAAAAAAAAAAAAAAGAGTTTGTCATTTTCCCGCAACTTGTGGCAAAATATAAAACATCCCATGGACTCAACATGCAGAAATGAGATAGGCAGTCATAAACTAAAATCTGTGTAAATTCCAGAAAATGTACCCTAGTTTGTAGATGCTATAACTTTTGCGCTAACCAATAAAACGGAAATAGAGACAATGAATGGAATAATGGGATTATTGCAGTGCCAAAAGTATAATGAAAAATTATATATATTAAAATTAGTTTTATTAGAAAAAATCGTTTAAAAATAAATGCATTTCATTTGCAGTACCAATATATACAGGAGCATGTACAGTTAATTTACAACCGGTAGATGAAAATCATACAAATCCCTACTAGTTTCGCCAATACATTGGCTTCTTCAGGGGACGTATTAGGTTGCAATTCTACAAAAAGAAAATTGATTTAATATAATGAAATAGACTAAACACACAAAAAAGCAAAAGAAGCAGCGCAATGCTAATCCCCAACAAAGTGCATGGAAACTAGACAGTAGCATCCAATCAGTGGATCCCAGCTTGAATGGAAATTCATCAACTTGAGATCACATATACATACCCAAGGCGACCCGGAGGGCCACACAGGAAGCCTCCAAGGTGAGGGCCAAATCCTAACTGCCTTAGTGTGACTGCAGGGGGCTTGATGAGAAATCTTGAAAATGAAATACAAAAAAATATGTATATAAGGCTAACTAGCTCAGTTACATCAAAAAGGAGAGAAGGGACATAAAGGTCCTTGATACTCACCAAGAGTTAAAATCACATAGAAAAAAGAGGGAACCGGGACGCTGACAAGATCGATGGTAGTTAATCAATCAGTATTACTAATAGACCGTATAGATTGACCAAACTAGATAGAATAGAAAAGGAAGGTATATGCGTAAGAAAAAACAGCTAAAAGAAGCACAAAGCTGTATCATAAGTATTAGGATTGATTGACCATACATACCTGTTAAACAAGCTAAATAGGTTGGGCTGCAGACAAGGAGCAGTCTAATACTTTCTGATAGAACATATGCTGCAGTAGATGTTTGTAATTTAACACATCAGGTGTGGTATACAAGCCTGCAAAGTATGGGCAGGATTCCTGAGTTAAAACGGAATAATTAAAATAAGTTTTATGCTATGTTATCACCGCAATTAAATTATTGAAGTTGATCATAGAGCGAATTTTACCTTCTATTTCAAAACGACCAGTATAGCGTCCCGGTGTGTCCGCACTCATGGACGGTTAATACGTCTATTTAAAGCCCCCCACCTGATTGGCGGAATGAATCAGCCAATCAGGAGCGGACGCAAAACGGCCCGTGCGCCTGCGCACTACTTACCGCAGAAGCCTACAACACCCACAGTTCCCTGTTCATCCCGGGAGCGCGAGCGGCAGAGTATGTCCAATGCGCGCTTCCAGGGGCGAGGCTGTGGATGGAGGATGGTGTTATAGAAGATGGAAAGGGCGGGGAGTAGGGGGGCGATGAGGAGCCGGAGGGCGGGCTGGTTGAGAACAACGGCCAGCCCTTGGGTGTCCATACAGTCACGGGCTGTAGAGGGAGTGACTCAACACAAGGGAGGGGCTGACGGCTGGGCGGGACACAGGGCAGGCAAAGAATCAGAAGGATAATTGGGGCTAGAAAGCACTGAAAAGATGAGACTGAATAGGACACCACTGGGCATGCTCCAAGCTCAGCAGTAAAACAATACCATGAACTTATAAAGTAAGGAATTGCATAGCGCTGCAAATAATCCAAATAAATAAACAAATAACTCACATATTGAATTTAAGCAGTCTGTATAAACACAATAATTACAAAAAATACAAAAACTGAAAAAACAAGAAATATCAAAATTGCAGATGAAAAATAAGAAATGAAAAATTAGAAAATAAAACAATTATGTACAATAAGTGAGTATCTTATTCAGTAATAAGAGAAAACAAAAAAGGAACAAAAAGGGCACTGTCACAAGCGTTAAGCTTATGGGATCGAAAGGGCTACTAGGGCAGCAACAGTCATGGTCGTGGGCGGAGAAGGATAGAAAAGGGGGACGAGCAACCCAAAACATAAGGAGAAAGGCAACCCAAACATAAAAACCAAATAGATTAGAGGACCCACAGAATTTATGGAACAATAAGTAATGAAAGCTACTAAACATATTAAATAGCCTTATAAAAAGGATTTGAAACTAATATACTCGTTTAAGCCAGGATATCTGGTGGCATCCAAACAATATATCCACCTAGCTTCCAATTTTAAAAGAGGAATATCAATACTGCCACCTCGAGCTTGTGTAGGTACATGCTCGAGCGCCGCAAATTGTACTACATTGGGATCAAAGTTATGTTGATTGGCAATATGTCTATTTAGGGCTGTAGTAGTCAATTGCTTATGGAGTGGCATAATATGGTCTCTAATGCGTCTGAAAAATGGATGTTTCGTCTTGCAGACGTAAAAACATCCACAGATGCATAGGGCCAAATAAACCACCCCAATGGTATTGCAGGTAATGCGATATTTTATAGACTGAATCTGTCCATTCGGAAGGATTATTGTATTGGAATTGATAATAAAAGGACAGATATCGCAATGTCCACAAGAAAAAGTACCATTATTGGAGACCCTAGTGGATTGTTTAGGTGTAAAATGGCTTATGACAAGTCGATCTCTCATAGAAGGGGCGCGTTGGTAGGTGATTTCAGGATAGGTTTTGACAAACTTGCTCACGGTGGAATCCGCCGTTAGCAAGGGCCAGTATTTCTTAAGAATTGCTCCAGTTTGCATATGTTGTTGAGAGAATTGGGTTATGACACAAACTGATTGATTGGATTTAAAGGGCTGTTTAGAATGGATAAGGTCCCGCCTATTCAATTTAACCACTCTATTAAAAGCTCGCTTGAGTAAAGAGCAGCTATAGCCTCTTTAGTATAATCTATCAGATAGATCTTTAGATGCCTGGTAGAAATCATAATCTCGGGTACAGTTTCTCCTAAGACGGAGAAACTGGTTATATGGAATGCTATCCAAGAGGGGTTGTGGGTGTGCACTCGTTGCATGTAGTAAAGTGTTGCCCGCAGAGGGCTTACGAAAAAGAGATGTATAGAGGGTTCCATCAGTATCCACATGGATTTGCAGGTCCAAGAAACTAATCCTGGACTGGCTGCATTCCATAGTGAATGTGAGATTGTAGTCATTAATAGCCAATAAGTTAACCAGCTGTGTCAATTCTTCCCGAGTTCCAGACCAAAATATCAAAATGTCATCAATATACCTATGCCAGGCAATGACATGTTTGAGTAGTTCGAAAAAATGATCGTTGGAAAAAAGGTCTCTCTCCCACCCCCCCAGGTACAGGTTGGCATATGAGGGCGCACATTTGGTCCCCATAGCCACTCCCTGCACCTGGAGGTAGTGGGAGGAGCCAAATATAAATACATTTCTTGTTAATATAAACTTCAACAACTGGAGAACAAACTGGCTATATGGAGTAAACGAAGGTCCACGTTCATTTAATTGTTCCTGAATTACCTCAATACCTTTAGTGTGCGGGATGCAATTGTATAAGCTCTCCACATCCAAGGCCACCAACCAAGTGTGGGGAGGGAGTACTTTGCCATCCAAAGTTTTAAGTAAGTCGATGGTATCTTTAACATAAGAAAATAAAGATGTGACGTGTGGATTCAGATATTTGTCTATTGGGGCGCTGGCATTTTCTATTGGGGCGCTGGCATGGGGGTTCTGCAAGGATTTATGCACTTTAGGAAGGCGTAAAATGTGGGTATTTTTGGATCCTTAACGTTCAAATAATTCCAGGTATTTAGATCTATAGTGCCTAATTGATAGGCTTTAAAGATTAGATTGTAATATTCAAGGGTAAAATTTTGAATTAGTGTTTTCGAGATAGGTCTGTACCAACGTCGATTGTCAAGGATGTCCAGGCACATACGTTTATATGCATGGACATCCATGAGAACGACGTTGCCGCCTTTATCTGCCGGTTTAATAATCAAATTTGGATTACATTGTAGGTCATTCAAAGCTTTACGGTGCCTAGGGGATAAGCTATGTCCCATGGAGTTGTCCAAATTAAGAAGTTTAATTTCTTGGGTAGTCTGTTGGACAAATGCCCAAATATTGGGATTAGATTGAAGTGAGAGGAAATGTCCGGGATTTGGGTTTGAATGAAGTAGGTGGAGGAAAGGAGACACCTGGTATAGCGATGCCAGTTGGACAAATGCCAAATGGCTCATCACCTCCCGTGTAACCTTCTTCCCATAATGACATAAGATCTTCGATGGTCTGCTGTTCCATTAGAGAAAATTCAAGTGAAGGAGTGTTGACATTTGTAGTGACCGTGGGTTTGTCAGGGATGATTTTGAACATTAAGCGTCGAGCAAATAGATGTATGTCTTTAATTAGTTGGAATCTATCCAAATTGGTGGATGGACAAAACGTTAACCCTAATTTGAGTACGAAAATTTGTTCCTCAGTTAGAGAAACTGAGGATAGATTAAGAATTTCTAATCCCGAAGTTTCTGGGTTTGTGTGGGTTGTGATAAAACGGAAAATTTATATCAAATACTTACCGTAATTTTCCTTTCCTGCTCCATGGCAGCATACGTGTGGGTTGACCCCGCCTCCATAACTACCCAATAGGACCCCTCCCTATAAATTTCAGCTGTGAGCTCCCAGCCGTGTTTCGTAACTAGCTTACTCCAAGCATTGGGAGGGATTCCTGCTGCCATGGAGCCTATCAGGAAAGGAAAATTACGGTAAGTATTTGATATAAATTTTCCATTTTCCTGACAGGCTCCATGGCAGCATACATGTGGGAAATAACTCGCCAAACACACCCGGGTGGGCACAATGCTGAGCAAAGAAAATAAATTCATTTAACACTGTCAACTGACAGCACTTTCGAACCAAAATTAACTAATGACAAGGCGGCTGGCTCAACACAATAGTGGGAAACAAAAATATTAATAGATGACCAAGAAGCCGCTCTACATATAACCTCAGGTGCGACATGACAAGAAGCCGCCCAAGAGGTTGAGACACTCCGAGTTGAGTGTGCAGTCACTGCCTCTGGAGGAGCCAAGCCCTTCGCTATATAAGCCTTTTGAATGGTCTGTATTATCCAAGCAGAAATGGATCTAATTGAGGCCCATTTTCCTTTATTTTTTCCATGTAGAAGAATGAAAAGAAAGTCTGTTTGTCTAAAAGATTCCGTAACTTCCAAATATTGACTCAAAGTATGTCCCACATCAAGGGGATGGACATCTTGACCCTCTGTTGTCCCAAATTTAGGCAACACAATTTCTTGATTTTCGTGAAAAATAGATGTTACTTTAGGGTTTGAGCCCAGCATGGGAATTAACACTGCTCTATCTGGAAAAAAGGTCAGGAAAGGCTCTTTAGAACCTAAGTTTCTGATTTCAGACACTCTTTTGGCTAAGGTTACTGCCACCAGGAAGACGGTCTTGAGTGTGAGGTCTTTGACTGATAGAGGTTTTTCAGGATTTGTTCCAAGCGTGGAAAGAAAATCTAGAACAAGGGGAAGATCCCATTTAGGAAACCTCGGTTTTCTTTGAGGTTTTAGCCTGATAGCCCCCTTAAAGAACTGACGAACCAGGGTGTGGTTAACCCATGAAATTCCTGTAAATGCCGAGATGGCTGATATTTGTACATGAAGGGAACTCACTGCTAGAGGCAAATACAACCCTGTTTGCAGAAAGCTAAGAATATCCTGGACTTCTGGAGAACCACAAGGATTCGGTCTAGAGGACATGTGTTCTGTGAACTTGGACCAGATACGCTCATAAACTCTATCTGCTCTTCTGTCTGGCATTAAGAAGAGTCGGAATGGCTTCTTCTGGACAACCTAAGGCTTCAAGCTTTCTCCTCTCAAAAACCAGACCCTGAGAAGTAGATGAGCAGGGCATGGATGCAAGATTGTGCCTTGGGACAGAAGATCCGGCCTGAGAGGCAGAGGTATTGAATACTGATGACTGAGGAGTGTTAACAGGGGAAACCATGGCCTGTTGGGCCAAAAAGGTATTACTGCTATGACTTTCACCTCCTCTGTTCTGAGCCTGCGGAGAAACTGGAGTATCACAGGTACCGGAGGGAAGGCATACGCCTTGTTGAACCACCACCGATCCATGAGGGCATCTATCCCATAGGCTTGGGGATCCAGGAACCTTGGTCAGCTTGTAATTGCATGGGGATGCAAAAAGATTCACTTATGGAGACACTCCCAGTGTCAGGAGCCATTTGAACACCTCTTTGTGTAGGGACCACTCGTTGTTGTCCATTTGAACACGAGATAGAAAGTCCGCCTGTACATTCTGGACCCGTGGAATGTAGACTGCAGAAATGTTGGACAGATCCTTCTGAGCCCAGTTCATGATTGGCTCTACCTCTCGTAGGAGAGACCAGCTGCGAGTTCCACCTTGCTTTCTTATGTAGGCCATCGCGGTTGTATTGTCCAACCGGACCATCATTGAGGAGTTTTCTATCAGATGGTGGAAGGATCTGAGTGCCTGAAAGGCTGCCCGTAGTTTCAGTATATTGGATACAATCCCCTGAGATGGTGAGTTCCATCTGCCCTGAGCCACTTCCGATAGGCAATGAGTGCCCCAGCCCCGATTGCTGGCATCTGAGGTTATTGTAACCCATGTGATGGGAAGAATCGAGTGGCAGTTGCAGAGATTTTTCCCTTGGAGCCACCAAAGGAGAGACTCTCTCATGCATGGAGTGAGGAGGATGCGCTGACTCTTGCTGGGGGAATCCCATTGTTGGAGAAACCCCTTCTGGAATTCGGCGAGTGTGCCATTGCGCCCACTTCACCATGGGAATGGTGGCTGCCATTGTGCCAATCACCTTCAGACATTGAAGAGCAGACAGGTGAAATGAAGCGAGTGTTGAGCGAATCCTGTCCCGGATCACCACAATCTTTTCCTGGCGTAGCGAGATGATGCCTTCTAGTGTGTTGAAATGGGCACCTAGAAATATGAGAGACTGAGATGGATTCAGGTGACTTTTCTCCAAATTCAGGAGCCACCCAAACTCTTGGAGAGTGGTAATTACTAGGCTCCTGTGCTCTAGATGTTGACCCTTGTCCTGGGCTAGAAGGAGGAGGTCATCTAGAAAGTGGTGAAGACGAACTCCTATGACTCGGAGCAGAGCAACGACAGCTAACGGAACCTTGGAGAACACCCGAGGTGATGTTGTGAGACCAAATGGAAGGCAGGTAAACTGTAAGTGCTAATCGGCCACTGCAAAGCGAAGGAACTTCTGGAAGTCTGCCGCCACTGGAACGTGAAAGTAGGCATCTTTTAAGTCTATTGACACCAACCAGTCCCCTAGATGAACCGACTGTTGAATCGTTAATAGTGATTCCATCTTGAATTTTTCCTTTCGGATAAACCGGTTGAGACGAGTCAAGTCTATGACTGGCCTTTCTGCACCAAGAATAGAGGGGAATACATGCCTTCGCTCGATCATTCCCGAGATCTGCAGGCCTCCCCAGGCTTTTAAATTTGGCGCAGCTTGATGTCACGGCCACACCAGGCCCGCGATCCTAGTGCGCACGTGCGAAACCAGGCCTCGCTTTCGTTCCAGGACCGTGCATGCCCCGAGCACAGACGGAACCCGGAAGTAGAGGGAGCGGCGGCTGGAACGCACACTGAGCCAGCCGCTGCATAGGCATATGTATATATGAAAAGAAAAGGCACATAAGGGAAAAAACAAACAAACATACACACTGCTGCCATGAAGGCGATACATGCTTACCACCACCTATGATCGATTCGGCCAGGAACGTCTGTACACACACACACCGGGCTTTCAGGCAGATAATGGCCACCTGCATACTGCTAGGCAAACAGGCCTGTGCACGCTTGTCATTCCAATGATTCCAGCTCTTCAGCGCTTACTCTGCAATACACTCCATACCCTGCTAACAGTCAAGGCTTATCGGAAGGACGTGACATCAGATCGTTCGAACGATACGATCGCAGGACATCGTCTTCAGGTAGGAGAACCAAAACATATGGTCCTACGGAGGAGGACAAAAAAGGAACACGGCTGGGAGCTCACAGCTGAAATTTATAGGGAGGGGTCCTATTGGGTAGTTATGGAGGCGGGGTCAACCCACACGTATGCTGCCATGGAGCCTGTCAGGAAATATAAGTTTGCTGACTTTTTTTTTACCAAAGACATGTGGCTGAATACATTTTGGCCTAAATGTATGACTAAAATTGAGTTTATTGGATTTTTCTTATAACAAAATATCATTTTTTTTCAAAATTTGCGGTCTTTTTCCGTTTATATCGCAAATAATAAAAATCGCAGAGGCACTCAAATACCATCAAAAGAAAGCTCTATTTGTGGGAAAAAAAAGGACGCAAATTTCGTTTGGGTACAACATTGCATGACCGCACAATTACCAGTTAAAGCAGCGCAGTGCCAAATTGTAAAAAGTCCTCTGGTCTTTAGACAGCCAAATGGTGTGGGGCTTAAGTGGTTAATAAACATTTCTTCTGTTAAAAAATAAATCAAAATATCTTGGGGTGTCTAATTTCCAAAGAGTTTATTTGTTTTTTTTTTAAACTGTTCTGGTAATTTAGGGCTTCAAGAAGTACCTCAGGACTGATCAATTGTATATATATATATATATATATATATATATATATATATATATATATATATATATATATATATATACATACATACATATACACACACACACACCATAGTTTGAAGACTAACTTTTACACAGACTAAATATACACAAATTCAGGTTATTTTTTTTACCAAAGAAATGTAGTACAATACATTTTGCCCAAAATTTATAAAGTATTACTTGTTAGTTTCTGTTATAAATTGTGCAAAGAAAAACGTGTTTTGTTTCCAAAATTCATTTTGTTTATATATAAAAAAAAAAACAGTGGTGATTAACCACTTCACTACCAGGCACTCTCTCCCCCTTCTGCCCAGGCCAAATTTCCAGCTTTCAGCACTATCACACTTTGAATGAAAATTGCAAAGTCATGCAACACTGTACCCATATGAAACTTATCTTTTTGCACACAAATAAGAGCTTTTTTGTGGTATTTATTCACCACTTTTTTTTTTTTTTTTTTAGATAAATGAAAAAAAGACTGAAAATTTTGAGAACAAAAAAAAACCCCACTTGATTTGGTTATAAAATTTTGCAGATAATCTTTTTTTATATATTTAGGCCAAAATTTATACTGCTACATTTCTTTGGTGAAAATTACCCAAAATCGTGTATATATAATTTACTCTAAACACAGGGCTTTAAAATTTCAAGTCCTGAGCTACTAGCCAGGCCTCAAGGGTTACTCGGCACCAGTTGCCCCGTCCAACCCCTACCCTGCCCCTAATTTCACCCCTAAACACACCCTCATGAATTATCTCATGAAATTACAATTAAATGTTTTATGCAGAATTAAGTTATAAAAATAAATATTAACTTTATCCTTGCCCAAAAAAGCAGCCTGCCTGTGCCCGCCAGTGCAGCCTGTATCACCAGCGCAGCCTGTGCCCGCCAGTGCAGCCTGTATCACCAGCGCAGCCTGTGCCCGCCAATGCAGTCTGTGTCCCCCCGTGCAGCCTGTGTCCCCCCCCGTGCAGCCTGTGTCCCCCCCTAGCAGCCTGTGTCCCCCCCCTAGCAGCCTGTGTCCCCCCCCCGTGCAGCCTGTGTCCCCCCCCGTGCAGCCTGTGTCCCCCCCCCGTGCAGCCTGTGTCCCCCCCCCCGTGCAGCCTGTGTCCCCCCCCCGTGCAGCCTGTGTCCCCCCCCCGTGCAGCCTGTGTCCCCCCCCCCGTGCAGCCTGTGTCCCCCCCCCCGTGCAGCCTGTGTCCCCCCCCCGTGCAGCCTGTGTCCCCCCCCCGTGCAGCCTGTGTGTCCCCCCCCCGTGCAGCCTGTGTGTCCCCCCCCCGTGCAGCCTGTGTGTCCCCCCCCCGTGCAGCCTGTGTGTCCCCCCCGTGCAGCCTGTGTGTCCCCCCCGTGCAGCCTGTGTGTCCCCCCGTGCAGCCTGTGTCCCCAATGGAGCCTACCTGTGTAGAGGAAGAGAGAGGAGAGCCGCCGCCTGGTTTATCAGAGCGCCAGGGAACATAACAGCTTTCATTTCAATAGCTGTGTGTTCCCCACCATGCACCGTCATATACAGCCCCTGCCCCTTATCCAGGGAACTATGATAGACAGATTACAGGATTGGACGGGTAAACTGTCTATCAAAGTGCCCGGACAAAGAGGAGGGGCTGTATATGACGGCGCACGGCGGGGAACACACAGCTCTGAAATGAAAGCTGTTATGTTCCCCGGCGCTCTGATAAACCAGGCGGTGGCGGCTCTCCTCTATCTTCCCCTACGATCACTGGGAGAATGGCTCTCCAATCAAACAACATGGCTGCTGGCGGTGCTCGCCAACCCCCCCCCCCCCCGCTCTCAGGCAGCCCACACTCGCTAGCCCTCAAAATCCACTCGCAAAATTTTTGAGGGCTGCTCTAACGTAAACATTCTACAGTCTAAAAACGATGGTATATATGGGGTCAAGACCATTGGGGACATCATGCCCATGGGTGCCCTCCTAAATTTCTCACAATCGTCTTAGAGGTTCAATTTGCCGGGCTGGGTGCTGTTCTGGTATTTCCAGCTGCAACATGCTGCTGCAGCTCAGTTCCCTTGGACTCCTGTTCTTAAAGCCAATCCCATTGGGGACCTTGAAAAACCACTATCAACATTGTATAGTGCTCTCCTTTGTACTGATATACCTAGAATGGAAAAAACTTTGGGAATACTGGAAGGAGGATTTTCAATAAATAGACAGAGAGGACAGCCTAGAGCAGTGATGGCGAACCTTGCCACCCCAGATGTTTTAGAAGTACATTTCCCATGATGCTCATGCACTCTAAAGTGTAGGTGAGCATCATGGGAAATGTAGTTCCAAAACATCTGGGGTGCCAAGGTTCGCCATCACTGGCCTAGAGCAAGGTCTGTTCTGTCTCTGGGACAGCTAGCTAAATCTTCTTATCCCAATAACTTCAGATACCATATTTCTTTGATCTTAGTTTTATTAGAACAAGCCAGTTGAAACTACAAAATAACAGAAATAAACCTCAATAAGTATAATATTGCATACAATACAGCATACATTGCATAAACGATATACAGTACAAGATGAGATAATAAAAACATACTTTTTAAGTTCTCTAAGGGGTGATGACGATAGATTGAGAAAGACATGACTTTCTTCCTGCAATGTGTTGAAAAGAATGGTGGCTGGTTCACTTCCTGTTAAAATTCTACCCAGAATTCCCTGCTTGCTGACAACTTCCTTAATTACACATACAATAAAACAGAACTGCAGCAATACCAAAAAGGAACGCTAGATGGAGCCTGCACACCACATATAATTGTCTTAAGTAAATTACACATTTTGCATATAAATTTAACAACACAGGTAAATTGGTGGACAGAAAAAGGTCCCAAGCTTGTAATTTAATCCCGAGATAAACTGATCCAGGTTAAGTTTCTCCACTGGATCTATTATACTCCTGTAAGGCTGCAGAGAATGTTTTCTGAACGTGATCCCACCTGTCAACTCCAACCGGGTTCATATATGCGTATATTATGGGAATGCCCTTCCGTAATGGCATACTGTAAGGTGGTCTTTACTCAAATCAATCCCTGGTTACAACTTACCCTGCTACCCTCTCCGGCTTTCCTGGGCATCCCTGATGACGACCAGCACTCTCATCCCTCTATGATTCTCATAGCATAACTCCTCTATTATGCAAAAAAAAAAAAGACATTCTACTGAAATGGTCATCCTCAGATCAACCTAGTGTGTCCGCCTGGGAGGCCATGATAAACACAGCCCCGCCCTTATAGAAAATGACCTACTCGAATAGGGGTTGCCATTGGAAATTTGAAAAAGTATGGTTCCCCCTGGACAAGGACATAAGCTCTTGCTGGTAGGGGGGGTCATATGACCTGGTGCCTATTCCATGACAATGAAACGCTCCTTTGGGGACATTAGAACATGCCATATTTCTCTGACTTGTGAAAGTAGTTTGGTTTGCAGAGTTCCTAAATAATCGGTTCTCTATATTGTTGTATAATTCATGTTCAGCTTCATATTGATACTAACCTGTTTCTTCATATATGCTGTGTACCATGATTATCTTAATAAAGCACCTCTGTTAAATTTTCAAATATACCATAGTTTGTTTGTTTTTTAATCAATCCCAAGGCCCCAAAATGCTAGGCCAGCACATTTACCCCCCAAATGGCTGCTTTTTGCAACCTAGACAGCCTAAAGGTATTTACTAAGAGACGTGGCAAGGTTGTTTTTTTTTTTTTTTTTTTTTAAGTTGTCATTTTGGGGGGGGGGGGGATTAAATAAAAATTAGTGCAAAAAAAAAATTAATACAGTACAATGTCATAATATAACTGATGTGACAGTGATCAGGGACACTGACTGGTGACCACACAGAAATAAAACCTTGTATAGGAAAAAAGCCGCAGCTAATCACATGGTAAAGATGGGCTGTGATTTGCCCGGTCTGTTCCATGTGACCAATCACAGAGATCAACACATGAATAGAAGCCATCCATTGAGTACAATTGTCATGTGGTCTTCTGTGGTCAATTGGCAATGCAATTCCAATAACTCAAGCACAGCTTGTTAAAGTAGATATAAACAGCTTGTGATTGATATAAAGGGTACTTGTTTGGACACGGCTATGAGGTGACAACACTGTGCCAATCTCCTGCCTGTAAATTACCCCGTCACATGCCTTCCGAAAAGAATAAGCTTCCGTTGTGAAGTAAATTTCCCAGAAATACACTGGCCTTTTTATTTTTAAAAAAACTGAAGCTAGCAACAACTGCACATTAAACATAAAAAAAAACCCAAATGCAGCCAGTTCAGTTACATGCATGTGGACAGCAACAAGCTGTGAAGAAAAAAAACTAAAAAAAACTCGCAGTCCGCAAAAATAAGGACATCTGTCCTGTGAAACAATTCACACGCAGCCGGTTAGGACTATTGACCGTGCATGTTGAGAGGCTGTGTTAAAAAATAAAAAGCTGTAAGACACACAACAGCATTCGAATGTAAAAATTTTTCTTTTCCACTTCTTACATTTCCCAGAATTCACAGCATTTTGCTACCTAAATTACTTTAAATAAGGGTTTACAGCTACTTTAAGAGACCGATGCCTGTGAGCCCTAAACAAATCTATCCCTATGCTCTTCAACAGCACTCTCTATCATACCTTGTTGATATTGCTGCTAGGAACTTGGCCTTTAAGGCTACTTTCACACTTCGACTGCCCAAGCGTTAGCGGCAAACCTCCACTAGTTTTAGTGGTGCTTTAACGGCAATGTGCGGGGTGCTTTTAACCCCAAAGAAGCGGTTAACAGCACCCACAAAGCGACGCTGCCGAAGCGCTTGGGTAGGGCAGTTTGGGAGCGGCGTACACACTGTTCTCGCACCCCCCCAAAGATGCTGCTTGTGGGACTTTGCAGACCATCCCGCAAGTGCACCACCCCAGTGTGAAAGCACTCTGGATCTCACACTAGGGTGGCATGAGAGGCGCTATTTATAGCGCTAAAACACCTGTATGTCACCAGCACACCATAGATCTCCAAAATGGGTCCAAAGCTTTATTCAGCAATCACATAGTTACAGCAAAGTTTAGGAACAACGCAGGACCCCCTGCATCACACGCCTGATGAAGGGGTCTTATGTGGCTCCAAAACATTGCCATTTGCCTATGTGATCACCGAATAAAACTTTGGACAAATTTTGGAGATCGATGGTGCACTGGTGACATCTGTCACTTTTATAGTGGGGGGCTTGCACATAAAGCACTTTCCTGGTGCATCATGGCAGCATACATATGGGTTGTGACTCCGCCCCCACAACCTGATAGGACTGGTTAACTATAAATCAAAGTCAGACCCGGCTCACAGCATTCTTTTTTTCTCACCTGATCGGGACTGAAATAGCGAGGTATCCCTTACCGTTTGTCGCCCCAGCCAGGTTCAGCCTCTCCTGGGTGGAAGCCCTTCCTGTACAGTCTCTAAATTAGCTATATGGTTGGAGCCCCATTCTGGTGGTCTGGGGGGCATATGTCAGCCTCTCCTGGGTGGAAGTCCTTCCTCTACAGTCTCTAAATGAGCTATATGGTTGGAGCCCTATTCTGGTGGTGCAGGCTTCTCAAAGAAAGCTTTAAACAAGCTTTGACGTAAGTGACAGAGTTTCCTTTTTCTTTCCATATGCTTTTTACTACTTTTCTCTGTTATGGGCTTTTGCTATTCCCAAGATGGGCGCAGTGCAAGTACACTTTGAGCATGAGAGGCAGGAAGTGATGTGGCCTCTGTGTTTCCTGGCTAGAGTTTTTCCAGGATGGTGATCTGAACATGCTCAAGCACTGATATCATCACTAATGGCAAATGTGAGTTCTAAATGGTTTTATGGCATTTTTGGGCAACAAATGGTAGAGGTTTCTAATCATGCATGCTGGATGCTTATGTGGTCATTGTTTGCAGGTATGTTTTCCCTTTTTATGGTATTCACCTGTGTTTTTCCTATCTCCTTAGTGTTGCTCTAGGATCATTGTGCTCTTTATGGCATTCACCTGGGCTCTTCCTACTCCCTTTTCAATGCTTGCTCTGGGATCACTGTGTTGGGCTCAGTTTCAACTAGTGCGACTTGTCACTGCAAAGTCGCATGACAAGCCGTACCCCATGATTTCCAATGAGTAGCGTTCATTTGTGCGTCCATAGACCTCAAGAATACACAGGTATTGCTTCATGTCGCATCAAATTTGTGGCAAAATCATGCGACTTTTAGACTTAGCATTATGATGTTTTTTTCTTTTCAGTCTGCTGCTTTGCTCTGTTTCTATGTTTTCTATGTTTCTATGGGAAACGCTGTCCAGTCAGACCACCCATTGCCTTTAAGGGAGGGTATAGGGATTAGGTAAGTAGTGAAGATTGAGAAAAAAAGAGCCAATAAAAAAAGTCCTGTAAGGACTACAAGATGGAGGGAGCCTTCTGACAGTCAAGACAAGTCACCATCTAAAAACAGACATCCAGGCAATGTTGATTAAACTCATCTTCTCACCCCTCATTTTCTTTGCTCCCCGTTTACAATCATCACAAGTTACCAGCCCTAATATTCGCTGCATTTGTTGTGGAAAGTCATTGCCTGCCAAGCTAGTATGTCAAATCCACCTGAAACGAGCACTATACACTATGCAAGGACCTCAAGGTGAAGAGAGCCTGCTAAAAGCCAGAACAGTCACCGCTCAAGCACAGACATACAGGTAACATTGGTCAATGTCATCATCTCGCCTCTCATTTTTGCTCTCCGTTTACAAACACAACAGATTACCAGCCCTATAGGTTGCTGCATTCTTGGTGGAAAGTCATTGCTTGACAAGCTACAGTGCATGAATTGCCTAGCACTTCCACCCAGAGCCAGTAGGTGGTGTCCAAATAGGAAAGCTTGCCATGAGAATAAGGCGTTAAAGGGTCCACAAGCTTTGAAGATTTCCCAATAGAGACTTTTTTGCAAGGGCAGCTAAGGACGCAATTGCCTGGGTTGAAATGGAGGAAACTCTCCACAAGGTTAGAAATTACTAATTTCCTTCACTGAACAACCGGAAGAGTTAATCCAGGAAGAATTGAAGGGGTCAGAGAAAAATGCCCTTATAAACAGGCTGTCAAAACTGTATACCCTGAAAAAGCTAAAGGTCAACCTGCTGCAGTCTCCCCTGATGTTGGATGCATCCTGAATGTAGCTGGCAAGACATGTCACATTCAAGGAGGCTCTAGTCTGAAAATTTGATCTAGATCTGAAGTGCTCCTACATACTGTAGCATCTGCAGGTGCTGGCACACCAGCAATAACCAGCCCATGTGCTGAGTGAGTCTAATGGGAGTGGTTTCATAATGATCAACCAGCTGCTGCACCTGCAGGACTCTGAGGAAAGTGGCAGAGTCTGCATCCCTTTAGACAAGATACTCCCAATAAAGAATCACATCAAAAATTAAATTTTTATTGCAGTGGATGCCAAAAAATCTGACTTATCTTGGTGTAGACTTCTGAGAAAATCAGTGAACCAGTCATACAAGCAGGACGTAAATTTTGTTTGGGAGCCACGTTGCACGATTGCGCAATTGTCAGTTAAGGCGACACAGTGCCGAATCGCAAAAAGTGCTCTGGCCTTTGGCCAGCCGAATGGTCCGGGGCTTAAGTGGTTAAATAACCCCATCTGGAAGAAGTGAAGAGACAAGGTGGTAACAGCTTTGTAAGAGCTGAAATTGGCGGCATACTCTGTGGTGGTTGTGTCAGACGTCAATTGATGTTTTTCAAGAGCGGTGTTCCCCGCGGTCACGGCAAGGAGTGCATTATGGCTGAAGCAATGGTTGGTGGATCCCGCCAAAAAATTTAAAAAAATGGTGCAAGACACCAGAACACAGATCCAATCTATTTGGGAGTAGACCGGATACAGCCATCTCAAGGGTGACCATTAGCAGGTCAGGGCGAATATCATCTGACAAAAATCAGAAAATTCAAAAAGGTCCAGCATACAGGTGGCGACTCCCAAGTAGATACCAGGAGGCAAAATCCTACGGACCAGGAAAAAGATCAGTAAATGAAGTCGAGAAGTACCCAATCTTCATTATTGAAGCCTTAAAGATCTAAGGCTCCTGTCTTAGGAGATCAGCGGAAGTCCTTTTTAGGGTGCACTAATCAAGGGGGTGCCTGTGCGAAGCTTACGCACACACCTGGATGGAAAACCTTCAGGATCAGTGGGCCATATCAGCTATATTGGCGTGACATTGGTGGAAGTTTAAGGGAGGTCCGCCTTTCTGGTACAATAATTTTTATTGAAAAAGTATAACATAATGACAAACTCACCCATGCAGGGGCATAATTCAATATAACACATATAACATATAAAATTGACAGGTTGGAAGTCCACCTTTCAATCTCTTCCAGTCAGCCAGGCTACCAGAGTTGATGGAAAAGTAAAAAATTCTGGTCCAGTTTGTAGCTGGACTAAAAGGAAAAAAAAAACAAAACAAAAAAAAAACGATAATAAAAAATAAAAACCAGGTAATCTGTGCCTAGTGCTAAAGTTTAAAAAAAAAAAAAGATTTGACAAGCAGCACAGGAAGTTAGAGTCGTGCAAGATGGAAAACCTCCACTCAATTATATTATTCAGAAATCTGGGAGACTGGATTCTCTTGTAGGTTTATCGGACACCTACTTGTCCCAATTCATCCTCAATTTCTCTACCATTTTGAGTCGCTCCCCTTCGGTCTGTACATCTCGCCCAGGGCATTCACAAAGGTCTTACTGTCTGCAATAGCAACAGGAAAAATTCAGTAGAACTTCCACAAGGGAATTTCCGTCCTCTGATAGAGAAAGCCAAAGGTGTTTTGGGAGTGAAGTCTCCTCCACCAGAACAGTGCCAGAGTATCCTTGGTTCTTTGTAACTGACCACTTGTTTTCAGATGGAACATTATCACATCAGACCCCAGCTAGAAAGGTTGGGGGATGCATTTCAAAGAGCAGGCTGCTTAAGGTCATGGGATGTTAAGCTTATGAGGAATAGTATTGAATTTTCTTGAACCGAGTAGTGTTCAAAGCACTTCTGTCATTCACTCCTTTTAACAGGAGGAGCAAGATTTGTACTGTACCTAGACAGCGATGGAAGGATAGAATTCTGTCAGGCTGTCAGTGGAGCTTTCTGTATCAATAATTGCAAATATACCATTTTGGCTTAGGAGGCTCTAGTCTCTCTCTCCTACTCTTAAGCTTTGAATCACCACTGCTGCTTCCAGTGATAACGGATTTGCTCTCTCATGGACAGTTTTGTCATCCAGCTCCAAGAGGCTACTTTTGATGGCATGGAGGTTGAGAGGCAGTGGCTACCAGGTCAAGCATGCTCAGTGCAGGTAGTGCCTACCTTGTGTCAAACCAGAGAGGTCTTCATGAATAAGATTTACCAAAGAATATGGGAAAATGATGCAGATCTCACACAGCAAAAGCCTGGTGTCCTTTATTACCTAAACCAGCCAAGGTTCTACAGTTGTTACAACTGGGGCTGAACAGGGGCCTAGGTTCAAATATGTGTAAAGCTCAAAGTTCAACCTTGTCTGCACTTGCAAAGGTTTAAGGAGTCCTTTTTTTAAAATCAAAACTTGTTTAATAATAAATTGCTCATATGATACATACAAACATTGCAGTATGAAAATAAGGTAGTACATACCAAACATATATCTTTCTTTGATCATCCATATTATCCGAGCAATAACAGAATATAGTGCAAATAGTGATTTTTTTCTTTTACCCCCCAACCCCAAACATAAAATGTTAACCATCGCTTTTGACCCATTATCATAGAACCGCATTAGTAATTTCTTCAGCCAACGGATAAAACATTAGGGCAGCGTCTAGTGCATAACCTATAAACGTAATTCAACCTGTGTTTCCTACCTCTCTCTCTCATATCTCCCCCTCCCCACATCAACTGTCAACCGTTACAGAAGGAGCCTGTCTAATACCAGTTGTGGAGGGTCAAGGCCAGGGTCATCCAACAATGGCTGCCAGATCAGTTCAAATTTCTCGCAGCCTTTCTGTGGCTGTAGGCCAAGCGCTCCCTGAGAAGTAGAGGATTTACATAAGAAATCCGCTGTTTTCCTGTGGGGACCGTGGGTGCCATCCAGTACCTTGCTATAAGTTTCCTGGCCAGATACATCAACCTAGTGATCATATTGTACATTCCTTTCGGATACATTTCCTCATCAATTGCCCCGAGCAAGTACACCAGGGGGTTTAGGGGAACAGGAACCTGAGCTAGTCTGGAGATGCATCGAAACACCTCCACTCAATATCGGTGGAGTTTCGGGCACCTCTAGAGTAAATGTATGAAGTCCCCCTGATGCACTTTACATTTCGGGCACAGGGGAGAGTCTCTACCCCCCCCCCCCAAGCTTTGGAGCTGTACTGGTGTTCTAAATGCTTTGTGTAAGATAAATAATTGTGACAGTTTATGAGAGGCTGAAACAGATACCGCAGGTATTGACTCCAGGGCCATGTCCCATTGATCCCCATCTATACTTCCAATATCTTCCACCCACTTACTTCTACATTTGAATGAGGCATGATCCTGGATATTAGTCCCTTCCGGCTCTCAGCCTGTAGGACATCCATCAGCAGAGGAGATGATGATACTACTAAAGAGTGGGTCTGTTGTGTCTATAGGGAATGTCTAAGTTGGAGGTATCTGTAGAAAGCCCCTTGGGGCTAATTGGAATTCCTCACATAATTGTTCATACGTTTTCAGCACCATCCCTTCATAGAGCTGTGGGAAAAACCATATCCCCCTTTTTCTCCAGGGGAAGAACCCCTGTAATTCCTGTAGTTCTGGATATCTAGGATTATTCCATAATGGGGTAAAGGGTAATGGGCCTTTTAAGTGCTTTAGCTTTCAGAAATTCCTGCCACACTTTCCTAAGGAGACCGCTTGTGGGGGTTGAGTGTGGTATACTAGGCAGGTCCATTTCCATATGGGAGTCTGCTTTTAATGTGGGATTGGACATTGTGACCAAGTTAATTATGGGGTCATCTCCTGCATCCTCTCCCTACCTTGCCAACTGTTGGATTTGTGAAGCTATGAAATACAGTTTAGGATGTGGTACAGCTAATCCTCCTTTATCCTTACCATATTGTAGGGTAGTTAAGCTAATCCTAGCTTTTTTTCTTCTTCCATATCAGATCTCGCATTAAGAAATCAATACGTTTAAACCATTTGTTTGAAATCCACATAGGTGAATTGTGGAACACGTATGAGAGTTGCGGAGCCCACACAGTTATTAGGTTCACTCGTCCCACCACTGACAAGGAAAGCTTGCACCAACTATTACATTTAGCCTTCTGCCTGTCTAGTAGCGGGCCCAAGTTCAATCCAAGGTCTGCCAGATCTGGGGATACCACCACCCCCAGCTATTTAAAGCTGTGTGCAATGTCGATCTGATTTGCTCTTGCTGGCAAGGGTGCCGCCAGGAGATCAATGGGCATCAAAATTGATTTGGACCAATTTATGGTAAAGCCCGAAAATCCACCGAAATCAGTTATAATACCCATCACTGTCTGCAGAGAATCAGTGGTGTCGCCCAAATAAATAAGTGCGCCATCCGCATACAGGGATATTTTATCTTCCAGCGAGCCTCTGCGAAACCCTACAACATAGTTACAAAGGTTGAATAAAGACACCAGTCCATCCAGTTCAACCTGAGTGAGTGCGGGTGCGTGTCTACCATTGTCCCTATCTATTGTGTCTCATTAACCACTTAAGGACCGCCTCACGCCGATGTACGTCGGCAAGGGCAGGCAAAATCACGTACATATACGTGATTTACCTCCCCCCCCCCCGGTGCCCGAGGCGGTCCTGTTTTGTCCCCCGGCGATCGGAGGTGAGGGGGAGGCCATCTGTTCGTGGCCCCCCCCCTCGCGATCGCCGCCGGCCAATGAGAATCTTCCTTTGCTGCTGTATGCTAAACAGCAGCAAAGGAAGTGATGTCATCTCTCCTCGGCTCGGTATTTTCCGTTCCGGCGCAGAGGAGAGAAGACATCTATGTGAGTGTAAAACACACACACAGTAGAACATGCCAGGCACACAAAACACCCCGATCCCCCCCCAATCACCCCCCCCCCTGTCACAAACTGACACCAAGCAGTTTTTTTTTTCCTGATTACTGCATTGGTGTCAGTTTGTGACAGTTACAGTGTTAGGTCAGTTAGTATTAGCCCCCTGTAGGTCTAGGATACCCCCCTAACCCCCCCCTAATAAAGTTTTAACCCCTTGATCACCCCCCGTCACCAGTGTCACTAAGCGATCATTTTTCTGATCGCTGTATTAGTGTCGCTGGTGACGCTAGCTAGGGACGTAAATATTTAGGTTCACCGTCAGCGTTTTATAGCGTCAGGGACCCCCATATACTACCTAATAAATGTTTTTTAACCCCTTGATGGCCCCCTAGTTAACCCTTTCACCACTGATCACCGTATAACCGTTACAGGTGACGCTGGTTAGTTCGTTTATTTTTTATAGTGTCAGGGCACCCGCCGTTTATTACCGAATAAAGGTTTAGCCCCCTGATCGCCCGGCGGTGATATGCGTCGCCCCAGGCAGCGTCAGATTAGCGCCAGTACCGCTAACACCCACGCACGCAGCATACACCTCCCTTAGTGGTATAGTATCTGATCAGATCTATACTGGCGTCCCCAGCAGTTTAGGGTTCCCAAAAACGCAGTGTTAGCGGGATCAGCCCAGATACCTGCTAGCACCTGCGTTTTGCCCCTCCACCCAGCCCAGCCCACCCAAGTGCAGTATCGATCGATCACTGTCACTTACAAAACACTAAACGCATAACTGCAGCGTTCGCAGAGTCAGGCCTGATCCCTGCGATCGCTAACAGTTTTTTTGGTAGCATTTTGGTGAACTGGCAAGCAAGCACCAGCCCCAGGCAGCCTCAGGTTAGCGCCAGTAGCGCTAACACCCACGCACGCAGCGTACACCTCCCTTAGTGGTATAGTATCTGATCCGATCAGATCTATACTAGCGTCCCCAGCAGTTTAGGGTTCCCAAAAACGCAGTGTTAGCGGGATCAGCCCAGATACCTGCTAGCACCTGCGTTTTGCCCCTCCGCCCGGCCCAGCCCAGCCCACCCAAGTGCAGTATCGATCAATCACTGTCACTTACAAAACACTAAATGCATAGCTGCATACATCTCTATGGCCTAAGAAACCGGAAGCTACGAGCATTTTATGACTTAGATTTCGCCGGATGTAAATAGCGCCATTGGGAAATTGGGGAAGCATTTTATCACACCGATCTTGGTGTGGTCAGATGCTTTGAGGGCAGAGGAGAGATCTAGGGTCTAATAGACCCCAATTTTTTCAAAAAAGAGTACCTGTCACTACCTATTGCTATCATAGGGGATATTTACATTCCCCGAGATAACAATAAAAATGATTAAATAAAAATGAAAGGAACAGTTTAAAAATAAGATAAAAAAAGCAAAAAATAAAAAAAGCACCCCTGTCGCCCCATGCTCTCGCGCTAGGGCGAACGCGAAGGTCAGATTGAGGGCAGTAATTTTTGCAGTAGACCTCCTCTGTAAATCTAAAGTGGTAACCTGTAAAGGCTTTTAAAAATGTATTTATTTTGTTGCCACTGCACGTTTGTGCGCAATTGTAAAGCAAGTCATGTTTGGTATCCATGTACTCGGCCTAAGATCATCTTTTTTATTTCATCAAACATTTGGGCAATATAGTGTGTTTTAGTGCATTAAAATTTAAAAAAGTGTGTTTTTTCCCCAAAAAATGCGTTTGAAAAATCGCTGCGCAAATACTGTGTGAAAAAAAAAAAAGAAACACCCACCATTTTAAAATGTAGGGCATTTGCTTTGAACCCCCAAACATTATATATTTTTTTAAAGTAATTTTCTTGCCAAAAAAAATTACTTTTTCATGTAAACAATAAGTGTCAGAAAGGGCTTTGTCTTCAAGTGGTTAGAAGAGTGGGTGATGTGTGACATAAGCTTCTAAATTTTGTGCATAAAATGCCAGGACAGTTCAAAACCCCCCCAAATGACCCCATTTTGGAAAGTAGACACCCAAAGCTATTTGCTGAGAGGTATAGTGAGTATTTTGCAGACCTCACTTTTTGTCACAAAGTTTTGAAAATTGAAAAAAGAAAAAAAAAATGTTTTTTCTTGTCTTTCTTAATTTTCAAAAACAAATGAGACCTCCAAAATACTCACCATGCCTCTCAGCAAATAGCTTGGGGTGTCTACTTTCCATGGGGTCATTTGGGGGGGGGTTTGTGCCACCTGGGCATTCCATGGCCTCCGAAACTGTGATAGGCAGTGAAGAGTGAAATCATAAATTTACACCCTTAGAAATCCTGAAGGCAGTGATTGGTTTTCGGGGCCCCGTACGCGGCTAGGCTCCCAAAAAGTCCCACACATGTGGTATCCGGATACGCAGGAGAAGCAGCAAAATGTATTTTGGGGTGCAATCCCACATAGGCCCATGGCCTGTGTGAGCAATATATCATTTAGTGACAACTTTTTGCAAATATTTTTTTTTTGTCATTATTCAATCACTTGGGACAAAAAAAATAAATATTCAATGGGTTCAACATGCCTCTCAGCAATTTCCTTGGGGTGTCTACTTTCCAAAATGGGGTCATTTGGGGGGGGGGGGGGGGGGGTTTGTACTGCCCTGCCATTTTAGCACCTCAAGAAATGACATAGGCAGTCATAAACTAAAAGCTGTGTAAATTACAGAAAATGTACCCTAGTTTGTAGACGCTATAACTTTTGCGCAAACCAATAAATATACGCTTATTGACATTTTTTTTACCAAAGACATGTGGCCGAATACATTTTGGCCTAAATGTATGACTAAAATTGAGTTTATTGGATTTTTTTTTATAACAAAAAGTAGAAAATATCATTTTTTTTCAAAATTTTCGGTCTTTTTCCGTTTATAGCGCAAAAAATAAAAACCGCAGAGGTGAGCAAATACCATCAAAAGAAAGCTCTATTTGTGGGAAGAAAAGGACGCAAATTTCGTTTGGGTACAGCATTGCATGACCGCGCAATTAGCAGTTAAAGCGACGCAGAGCGAAATTGGAAAAAGACCTCTGGTCCTTAGGCAGCATAATGGTCCGGGGCTCAAGTGGTTAAGATGCTCATCTATTATTATTTTTATTTAAGGTACCCATATAGTGCTGTCAATTTATGCAACGCTCCACACATACATTGCACACTCACATCGGTCCATACCCTTGAGGAGCCCACAATCCAAGGTCCCCAATTCACATTCATATACTAGGGCCAATTTTTTTTTTGGACAGAAGCCAATTAACCTTAAGTAACACCCACAAACTCTGGTGCATTGCGGATTAAAATGGCTAGAGGCTCTACTGCCAAAGCAAACAGCAATGGGAATAATGGGCATCCCTGCTGGGTGCCTCTATGAAGATCAAAGGAGGAGGATAAGTTGTTATTGATACGGAGTCTAGCTCTGGGCCCTGAGTACAACACCTTAACCCAAGCAATAAATTGGCTCCCCAGACCAAACCTTGCCAGGATTTCCAAGAGGTAGGGCCACTCCACGCTGTCAAAAGCCTTTGCAGCATCTAGTGACAGAATGGCCCTAGCCCCAGTATTATCTACCGGCACATGCAGGTTCATAAACAAACGCCGAATATTATCGGCCGTAGATCGAGTAGAGTAGGAATAAACCCGGACTGATCACGATGGACCAATCCGCCTATCACTCGAGATAGTCTGGTAGCCAGAACTCGTGCCAGCAGCTTAACAGCCGCATTCAGTAAAGAAATCAGGTGGTATGAGTCCGGCAGAAGCTTATCCTTACCAGGCTTTGGAAGTACCACTATAATGGCCTCCTGCATGCTATCGGGTAGGCTGCGCGTCTCGACAGCCTCAGTGAGAGCCCTTAACAATGGTGGGAGAAGGACCCCACCATAACAAGCATACACCTCAGCTGGTATGCCGTCCGAGCCCGGTGATTTGTGGGGTGGTGCCTCCTCTAACGCATCTGTCAAGGTTATTGGTGAGTTCAATGCATCCCTGTCAGCATTCGAAAGCTGGGGAAGGCAAGATTGTAAAAATGAGGTTAGTTCTGTGGGATTGTAACTAGTTTTGGAAGTATATAGGTCATTTAATATGTCTGAATTGAGAGTATGTGTTCCCCTGTAGCTGACTTAATGGCTGTAATTGTTGTAGAATCCTGTTGTTCCCTAGCTACTAAGGCCAGAAAATGTCCTGTATTTTCCCCCTCCTTGATATATCCCTGTTGGAGAAAGTATCTCCTCTTCTCCGCTGCAGACATTAGAACTGAATTATACATATATTGCGCCTCTGTCCATGCGTCATGATTGGATTGGGAGGGATCAGCGATTAGTGCCTGTTCTCTATTCATCATTTCCTCTTACTCTGTCCTCCCATTCCCTAGATCGGTTCCTAATGCCTGTGATTTCTCTAATGAGGCAGCCCCTCAAGAATGCCTTGAGCGAGTCCCAGACCACTGCTGCACTGGCAGACCGACCTTGATTGCAGGTACTCTCTCAATGCACTCAAAACTCCATCTGGAGATGGAAACAAGGTCAGCCAAAATGGATTCACTCTCTACAATGGACGGCCAGATGAAGCAGCAGTATCTACCCAAAAAAGGAGAGTGATCAGATAGGAGACATGGCTCATATGCAGAGTCCCTCACCCGCTGCACTAGTGTACCATTTCTCAGTCCCAAGTCAATACGAGAGAGTCCACAATGCATAGCCAAGTAGCATCTAACATCAGTATGTCTTTCTCGCCACACATCATGGAGCCCCAGTTCTGAGAGCAAGGAAGCAAAGGCCGTCCTTCCTGTGGTGGATCTAGCCCATCTAGGGGTCAAAGTCAACCTGTCCAAGGTGTTATTGAAATTACCCAGGGCCAACACCAGCACATTCGGATATAAAGCCATAAACTGAGCTAAGCTCCTGAGTGGTGCCGCTGAGAATGGCGGAGGAATATATACTGCTGCAATAATACACATGAACCTATTTAATTTACACAATATGAAAACTTATTTGCCCTCTCCGTCAACCCGCTGCTTAATGCATTCAAATGAAATAGTAGCAGAAATCAGTACACTAACTGGAATAGGAGTGTGTGGAATGGAATTGTATTGGGTATTTGCGCAATCGCAGCAGGCGGACAGAGTTGGACTGCAAGTGTCTCCTGGAGACAAATTAGCTGTGGTTGCAGCTTACTAAAATATTTAAATATCGCATTTCTCTTAACCCCGTCCCCCATGCCGCTTACATTCCATGACAGTAACCACATTGCCTATGTCAGCCATTAAAATTTGCTCAATCATTACAGTTAGAGCAAACCTTAAGCTGAGGTGCACATAAAACGTGTCTGTGTGCAACAACATTACCAGACACTTAAAATAAGTGTTCTTGCACCACGCAGTGGATGTTTGGAGAATGGCCAACAAAGTCAGAGTCCTCATCTGTAGTTTCTGTGGAGAGATAAACTTCCAGGGGAGGGAGAGAGAACAGCACATTAGGTATAAATCATTACAGTCATTGTCCAACTGGGCCCATAGAAAAACAAAGTAACACCTCCAAACTCTCAGGGGGATAAGTCCTCGCAGGACCATCTTGTGGGGGCTCAATAGTAGCTGTGTGGCTGATAAACAGTATGTGTCACAATAAACTGAGCGCTGAAAAAACAAACCAAAAAATAACTTTTTCTTGTGGTGTAGGGATGTCAGACTGCATGAGTCATCCCCGCTGGTTTTCTAGGATTCAGCAAAAGCACCTGTACAGTATTTGTGATAGACTTTGGTCTTCCCAGTGTCCCTAGGGTGGTTGCTGAGCCAAATGCCTTTCCTCCCTATCAAGCCAGTGCATTGCAGCAGTGGGATTGTCAAAGTGTGAGTTGACGTTAGCGATGACTTTCAGTTTTGCAGGATAAATCATGAAATATTGAACATTGAGAGCACATAGCCTCCTTTTAATATCCATGAACTTGGATCTTTGTCTCTGCACTTCCGCTGAAAAATCAAGAAACAGGGAGACTTTAGCATTATCCACTTTTAGTGCGCCAGCAGCCCTGGCTTTACTCAGTATGACGTCTCAGTCCTTATAGTTTAGTAGGCGTAAAAAGGGCCTTGGTGGGGCACCCTGTGGTGGTCTTACTGGGACCCTGTGTGCCCTCTCCACTGCAAACATAGGTGACAGAGTATCACAGCCAAAAGTGTCTGTGAGCCATGCTTCAATAAAGGCTACCGTTTTTTTTACCCTCTACGTAAACGATTCTCCATGTCCTCTGAACGGGCTG
Source organism: Lithobates clamitans (assembly GCA_037952925.1). Lineage (NCBI taxonomy): Eukaryota > Metazoa > Chordata > Amphibia > Anura > Ranidae > Lithobates > Lithobates clamitans. Next base: position 2,505,387 of record JBBGZY010000061.1, read on the forward strand.
CATTTGCTGAGGACACAGATTATGTGTCTAACATCTCTTTGCATGGGCTGCCATTCATCCTCTAATGTGCAGGGCAGATGTGCACTCCCGCAACTTCTGTATATCTTGCTTGACTAGGGATATATCAACTTTCATGCCCTTCACCTCCCGTCAGGTCTGCAATAGAGAAGCTACATGTAGTCACCACTGCAAATATGTCCCTTAATGTGGGTTCAGGGTCAGCTGTCTAGCTGGGACAACGCCGCCATATTGGAGGCCTGGTACTCACATGCAATGTGGCCTGGGTATCGTGCAGTAGCCTGTGGACTCCGTCCAGGGATCCCATCTCCGTCTCGCTGTGCTCTTCCCCCAAGTCAAGCTGCTGGAGGGATGCCAGATCTTTCAGTGCAGATCCCCTGCCAATGGTTGCGCGGCCTCCTTTGCTGAACGGGGCGGGAGGCCGCCATCATGGCAAGGTGTGTCGGGCAGTAGATTCAGCTCCACTCCTCTCCTGGACATGGCAGCGTGAAAATATACCCGGCTGGGTGTAGCAGGGTCACCACTGTAGTTAATGCAGATATTTCTGGGTCTGTGCTGCAAGGGATGGCAGTGCTTTAGGAAGGATTCTCAGCAGAGCTAGTTCAGGCACATTCTATCTCATACCATGCATAGCCACGCCCCGTTTAAGGAGTCCTCAACCCTTTAGTGATGCAATTTTTAAAAGCTTGCATGAAGTTAGACCTCCCAGGAAACCATTGTTACCTATGTGGAACTTGCTTATGGTTCTCATTTCTATCCTACAGAATTGACTACACTCTGAAAACCCTAAAAAACATATTTCCGGTTGCTACAACCTCTGTGAAAAAGGATGTCAGAACTGCAGGCCTTGTACTCAAGGAGCCTCACTTAACATTCTACCCGGACAGAATAGTCCTAAAACTCCAGACCGCTTTTATCCATGGGGTGTCTTTCTCCTTCCAATTTAACCAGGAAGTCAATTTGCCATCTTTCTTGGTTGAGTGAGAGAACCACATCCCCCTGGATGTTGAGCTCACGCTGGTGACCTGCTTGGCAGCTACCTTTTCATTCAGGAAAGCTGATATATGTTCTTGGTTCCAGCGTGGCTTAAGGCAGGGTCAGCATCAACACGTTCAGTCACCTCCTAGAATGTTATGACAATTAAAAGAGCCTACTCTTCAAAGTCTTCCTGTTTTGGAGGTCTCCCAAGGTTATTTGCAAATCAGCACTATGGTCCACAAAGCTACACTTTAATAGGTTAACCCAGCTCACAACAGTAAAATTTGGAAAAATCATGGTGCATACTTGCGCTTCTGATGATTACAAAATGTATGATGCACCAGGCAAACTTCTGTAATTTTCCTTTCCTGGTGCATACAGCTGCCCACCCAAATGGTGAGAGTTACAGAGAATGCTGTGAGCTGGGTCTGTCTTTGATTTATAGTTAACAAGTCCTATCAGGTTGTGGGGGCAGAATCACAACACATATGCATGCTTCCATATAGATGCACGAGGAAAGGAAAATTACGGAAAGGCAATTATACAATTTTGTTTTCTAAGCCACCAGATCCTTGTTCAAAGACCAGGAAGTACACTGGTAGTTGTTAGTTCACCGTTTCTCCAAACTTAGATTTGTCACAAACCAAACCTAATCCCTGTCAATAAACTAAATCTTTTTTAACAATCGAAACAAGTGAAATAAGGGTCAAAAGTAACATTACATTAGTGATATATCCGTTTAAAATGTAAGCATCTGGGAAACATCCAATTTAAATTTTTTGGGAAACGTAAAGATCTATTTTAAAAGTGACCTTAGTGAAACTTGTATCAACTCACATTTGCTTTAAACATATCAGAGGCAAAACACACTATCGATGATAAAGTATTTTGTAGGTTTTTTTTTTTTCTTTGGCAATTAAAGTATAACAACAAAGCTGCACAAAGATCCGTCAATATTGTCTGGACTTTGCAAATTATGTAAACCTTGGTGATGAGGTCTTCATTGTATAAATAAAAAGTAGGGTCCTAAAAAGTTCATGAAATACAGGTTGGGGGCTCATTAAGGGAAATAAATGGGGGATGTCTCTGCTAAACTCTCCCTTTGAGAATGCTAGTTTCCTGGTTATCAGGAAAAGCCTCATCGTCAATGTTATCTTAGTCGGGGACTTAGGAAAAGTATAGAGACGACATGCTTTGTTGCAGGTCTGTGGCCTAAAAGACTGTCAGGTACTTAGCATTTCCAGAAAGAAAAACAATGGCAGCCATTTTAATTGCCTCATTACAGAGTCACATTAATCAAAGGAAGAACGCAAAATGTAGCTGTGTTGCCCTCTCTGAATACCTGTCTCATACCAGTTTATTCCAAGGCAAATAGAGATTTTATTTTACGGATCACAGTGGACCAACTCATTTTACCATAGACATGTAAAACAACCCTGACCCTAAAAATTTATAGAAAAAAAAAAAAAAAAAAAAACCCCAAAAATTGAATTCTACCTTGATAAGAAAAAAAAAGTAGATGTTCTAAAAAATGGTGTTGGATAAAAGCATAATGAAAAAAATATTTACACATGCACAAAAAGTGCATCCACCCAAAGTAGAATGGTGTTAGGCAAAGAGCTGAAACAAATTGGTTATAAAGTGAAAATTTTCTGAGGACGTCATCTTTCACATAATAAGAAATGTTTACAAATGTTCAAAAGATTGCAGCATTTGTATTGCAATGCACGAGAAAAACGGATCCAAATAGTTGATGAGCTATAAAATTAACCGAGGTATTTGTAAATTAAAAAAATAAAAAATAATTTTTAGAGATCCATGCCATAATCCTTAGCATGTGAGAAGACATTTAGACAAGTGCCTTTATTCCCATTTCCAGGGTCTTCTCCAGCACTAAAATATACTGACAGCAGTTCATTAGAAAATAAAAGTCCACAATAATCTTTAATCTTCCTCTTCCTCCTCTTGCTTCACCTTTTTTTTCTTCTTCTTCTTTTTAGGAGGCTGTTAGAAGGAACAAGTGCAAGAAAGACATATAAACATAATGATAACAACCAAAGTACACCTACTAACATGGAAGACTAAACGTAAGCTTCTATTTTGATTAGCCCTTGTACTGTACATGATGTAACAGATCTCAGCATCACATGCAAAAATAGTGTGTAGAATAAAATGTAACTCCTTTGATTTTGATATATACAGTCTTACACATGCTAGCTTGAAACTTCAAAAAAGGTAAAAGAATGTATACACTTAAAAAAAGTAAACTATGCCAAAGGAAATACTCTACCGCTGCTGCCAACCTTTTGAAAATACGTATTTCGAAAATGCTTCCCAGAATCCATCTCTTGCATCAGTACTCTGACCTGGAGCGAGCAAGCATGCAACCATGGAGTGTACTCTTGATCTTCATGCTTGTTGCAGGTAAAAAAAAAACCTCAAAAGTACTGAAGACACTGGATACGCAAGACAACCAGGTAACCGGCGTTTGCAGGAGCAGGTTAAAAATGGCAGCCTCAATATTGTCTCAGCAAGGGTTTCCTTTGACACTAAACTCAGCATTAACATTAACCGTTTGCCGACCAGCCGCCGCAGTTTTACTGCGGCAGAATGGCACGGGCAGGCGAATCGTCGTTATGGTACGTCGCTCCTTTGGGCAGCCACCAGGGGCGCATGCATGCTGCTTGCACCCGGAGCCAATGTGAGTGCCTGGCGGTCTCGATGATCGCCAGGCTCCCACGATCGCTCGTAACATGACGAGAACCGCGACCTGTGTGTAAACACAGTGATCCCAGTTCTCTGAGGGGAGAAGTGACAGATTGTTTATACAAAGTATGAACAGCGATCTGTAATCTCCCCTAGTCAGTCCCCTCCCCCCTTCAGTTAAAAAACACATTGGGAACACAATTAACCCCTTCCCTGCCAGTGACATTTATACAGTATTCAATGCATTTTATAGCACAGATCGCTGTATAAATGCCAAAGGTCCCATAAACGTGTCAAAATTGTCCGATGTGTCCGTCATAATGATGTCGCAGTCAGGATAAAAATCGCAGATCGCCGCCATTACGAGTAAAAAATATAAAAATGCTATAAATCTATCCCCTATTTTGTAGATGCTATAACTTTTGCACAAACCAATATAACCTTATTGCGATTTTCATTACCAAAAATATGTAGAAGAATACATATCGGCCTAAACTGAGAAAATTTGCTTTGGGAAAAAAAAAAAAAAAAAGGATATTATAGAAAAAAAAAAATTACAAAATAGTGTTTTTTTTTTTTTAAATTGTCGCTCTCTGTTTATAGCTCAAAAAATAAAAACCACAGAGGTGATCAAATACCACAAAAAACAAAAAACAAAACTATTTGTTGGGGGGGGACGTCAATTTTGTTTGGGTACAACGTCGCATGACCGCGCAATTGTCAATTAAAGCGACGGAGTGCCGAATCGCAAAAAATGGCCCAGTCATCGAGCAGCCAAATCCTCTGGGGCTGAAGCCATTAAGATAGTAAGAGCCCAGTCATCCAAGCAGATTATTCCATCCCCGGCCATTCTTATACTACTCCACTAATCTATTACCTCAGCTGTGCTAGTTGTAGGCTCTTCCTCTGCTTGTTCTTCCTCTTCTACTTTTACTTTAATTTTCTTCTTTTTTTTCTTTGGGGTCGACTCAACTTCTTCTGGTTCTGAAAGAAAAAAAAAAAAAAACGTTTAGCCAAAATCAAGCATTTCTAAGAATCTATTAAAAAAAAAATCAGCATATGATCACTTGCCTTCTGCCGCTTCTATCTCTGTTATTTTGGGTTTCTTGGCTTTTTTCGCTTTGACCTCAACTGGCTGCTCCTCTTCTTGCTCAACCTCCTCAAACTTTCGTTTCTTGGGGACAGAAGGCAAAGTGGAATCCCCTGATGGGTCATAGGTCCTTACTTCACTGAAAAGCACACATACCAATAACGTGTTAGTTATTCATTTCAATAAATAGGCCTGAAAATCTTAGATAAGATTAGGAAGAAAAATACAGCACAAACTTTCTAGTCATCTGATGCATCACAACTTTTGTTCTTTACCACTTGCCATGCATATACACAGCCTGCCAGCAAGTGGTTATATCAAGATCATGACAGCTGCAGCCATAATCTTAGTATCTTTTTTCGACGGCGATTCGCTGTCTAGTAAAAGTTATCCAGGCAGCTCTACAGCCACCTGACCACTTTTGCGGTATTTCTGCTAGTAAACCGTCCAGGATTGCTTCACACAGGAGATTAAGCAACATCCATTCCCCAATCTTCTGTGATAAATGAAGCTGGAAGCGACAAGGTTGTCACTTCTGATTTCAGAATGGTCATCTGTGCTTGGTTAACTGCTCTGGAGGCAGGGGAGATATTGGAAATCTAACAAGAACCCCTGCCCCCCCACACAAATGTAAACAGCGACTGGACCACACATGTGAAGTATCCCCAAGAACATCAGAGTGACTGCAATAATTCTAGGGCCATTATCCATGATTAATTCACACTTATAAGCTGTAAAGACTTTTAAAAAGTCTTGACTATAAGAAATAGGGTTGCACCGATACTAGTATCAGTGCCGATACCAAGCATTTGCATGAGTACTTGTACTAATGCTCCAATGCCTAATCCGAAACCTGGGCAGTCGGGAATGATCGGTGCGGAAGTGTGGGAAATTAGTATAGATTTCAATAAAGCAGCAGACAGCCGCTTCTCCTCCTCTCCCGGTTTTCAGCCGCTTTATTGAAATCTATACAGGGAGACTGGTTTACGATGCTTCAGTTTATGAATGAACAGGAGCCTCTGTCTCCTGTCCATTCATCTTCAGTGCAGCTGAGACTGCAGAGAAAGGGACTGGGAAATCTGTGTCCTCAGTCCCTTTCCCTGTCTCAAAGGGGAGATGTCAGGGGTCTGTTTAGACCACTGATATCTCACCAAAGCCACCCCCAACTGGGTTGATTAAATATTTATTACAATTTTTTCTTTTAAGCAAAATTGTAATAAAATAAAAAAAAACACTGACAACGTCCCGATTACTTTCTCCGGAACCATAAAATACTTTCGAGGCCTGGTTGACCATTCTGCTGTTCAGTGGTGCTGAGATGGAGTCTGCAGAGCAAGTCTGTGAGGTAACTAATAGGCGTATAGAATATTGGTCAACCAGTGCACAGTTAACTAAGCCAGCTAACAGTAAAGGCTGTGATTACAACTGGTAACAGGCAGCAATAAAGTTGGGACACAATTTTTTGCCCAGACAATATCTTCAAAATCAGCCCTTGTGTACCTTTGTAGCTGCAGTCACACTTTGCACTTAAGTACTTGTCTAAGCCCCCTTTTCAGCAGTAACATGATAGCCACCTATATTATAAAACAAAGCATAAGCTCTGGAATGCTGTCAGGGGGTTTAACAGAGTGCCGAGAGACTCAAACTGCACATCAGTACTCTTCTTGTAAATGTTAAGAGTTATTAGACAGTGTCTACCTATGTCAGTGAGATTGTTCTAAAGCTCTTTCACGGCTTGTTGAAAAAGAATGTGGAAATACTTGAATGGCCATTCCCTTAACTTTTGCACACTATCCAGGGCACTTTTTTCATCTATGGTCCAGCATATGAGAATGAACTGGAAAACTCTGGACAGCCACATTCCAAAGAAAATTTCTTTTGCCTTTATTGAAAAATCGGGAGCACACTGTACAGGCCACAGCAAGGCGATACAGACAGGAGCTGACACGTTTCACACTACGGAGAGTGCTTACTCATAGAAGCATGCTATGAGTAAGCACGCTCCGTAGTGTGAAACGCATCAGCTCCTGTCTGTATCGCCTTGCTGTGGCCTGTACAGTGTGATCCTGATTTTTCAATAAAGGCAAAAGAAATTCTTTGGAGGGCAGCTGTCCAGGTTTCCCGTTAATTTTCATTTGCTATACGCATTAGCCAGCACCTGGGGCTCTTCAATTCCAGAGGGGAAGTCTTTGTTTCAGCTGACCGGCCTGAAGCGGTGGTATCCGTTTCTTCATATGGTCCAGCATAGGTTAACTTTAAACCCAGTGTCTTCTCTTCCTGCTTTTTGTGCCCAAGGCTGGGTTCACATGGAGTGGATCCATTGGACAGACTCCACCAGCTCAGTGATGGCCCAATCGGATCCATCTGAAAAACAGACAGGCTGATCCGAGCAGGCCGATCGTGCAAAAAGGGGCCTTAGTGTGGAGATTTAATTTCATGCTTTAGGGGAAAAATTCCTGACAACTTCTAGCGGGCCAATTGTGTAAAAGGTGCCTTAATGCGGAGATATAATTTAACTTCATGTCTCAGGGAAAAATTCCTGACAACTTCTAAAAAAAAATTGGCCATAAAATAACCTTCAGCCTTAGAAGTATCCTCAAAAAAGGAGTACCAAGTAACATAAAAAGAAAACCGCTCCAAAGGCTAACCACAACCCAAAATTTACAAAATAAATTACCTTTTGTGCTGATATTTGTCTGCCCTGGCAAGTGCTTTTCCAGTGCCGCTTATTCTTTTCAGCTGGGGGAGGGGGTAAAAAGAATAATTCAGTAGGATATCTAAAATATTACCGATTATAAGAATGGAAAATCCATATACTGGAGTGACACAAAAGTGGAAAAAAAAATGTCTCAGATGAGGTAGTGACTGATATTGCCCTCATAGAATTATCAGGCAATATTAATAAGTCATCATCATAGACAACAGTAAGTTGTACTCCATTTACATCACATACCCCTTTCTCCTCCAGATTTCGAAGACGCACTTCCAATTTTGCTCTCGTCTCTACCCCCAGCTGAGCATTTGTGTCCTCCCCAAGGGCATCATATCTGATAGCAAGAGCCGCCTTGGCTGCCAGCATGCGGGATATCTATGTGGGGGAAAAAAAATAAAAATTAGTGAGTAAAGAAAAAATTGCTTATGGAATGCTTAAAGTGATACTAAACTCGCATTTTTTTTTTTTTTTTGTAAAAAAACAAAAACAAAAGCCAAACATGTTATACTTACAGATCCTCTTCTTGGGTCCCTCTTTGGTCTCTTCCCTCCAGTTGAGTGCCCCCACAGCAAGCAGCTTACTATGGGGGCACCCAAGCTAAGCCGCAGTTCCTTGTGTCCATTCAGACACTGAGCCGTGGCCTGGCCCCACCCCCCTCTCTCCTTATTGGCTCACTGACTTTGACAGCAGCGGGAGCCAATGGCACTTCACTGCTGTCTCAGCCAAGGAGGGAGAGTCCCGGACTGCTGAGTCTCTTGTGCAATACCGCTGGATTGAGATGGGGCTCAGGTATTATGGGGGCTGCTGCACACAGAAGGCTTATCTTAATGCATAGAATGCATCAAGATATAAAAACTTCAGCCTTTAGAACCACTTTAAAGAAGTGACTGCAACAGCACTCTGGGTTAGATCTGTTCACCCCAGTTGTTTGCCTTGTTGTTGCCCATACTTCCTATTTACTGCCTGATCCCAGGGTCTATGAATATCAAGCCTGTGTCCTGTACTCTACAATTAGCATAAAAAGAATTGATTTACCTGTAAATTCCATATCTTGGCGCACAGTACAGAACACAGGCCATACTCCCCTCTGTTCCTCTACATTGCTTGCTACCAAATTGAAGACTCGTGTAGTGGTATAGGAAACCAATCAGGAGTTGTACCCTCAAAATATTTGCCTTTGTCCAGTCATTTGAAGGTACCAGACTATAACCCAGGGTCAATGAATATCAAGCCCATGTCGTGTACGCCAAGATATAGATATTACAGGCCGCCAAAACCTCTATTTTTTTTTTAGCCATTTAATTATACAAAATAGTCATATTTTCAGATGTCAGTGTTTTGTTAGAAAGTCCATTGAATGTTTGCAGGTGGATCTAAGAAACATGTTTTAGCAAAATAGGGTGCAAATTAAAGCTTTAACATACATAAAATTAGTGTCCTATAAATGTCCTGCACTATAAATTCATACAGTTTACCTCTGTCACAAGCCAAATTTCTTCCTCCTGGACTTGTCTCCACTGATCAGGCTTAATGTAAATGGAGTTACAGTAAAACCTTGGACTGAGAGCATAATTCGTTCCAGAAACATGCATGTAATACAAAGCACTTGTATATCAAAGCGAATTTTCCCATACGAAATAATGGAAACTCAGATGATTCGTTCCACAACCATTTATTCATAGGTCTTTCAGTTTATAGTACATATAAAAAGATTATAGCAATGTGATAGTTTGTGTAACCATAAAATGTCCATTTACAAATGGCAGCCTCCACAGGGGGATTAGAACCAAAACCCAGCAGGAGATTATAAAAGAGAAGAGAGACACATCTAAGTGTAGCAATATGGTTACATTTAATGAAGGAACAGCATTTAGCAACTCACATTGTTGATGATTAAAACTGGCATCTGGGGTAAAGATGTCCACATAGACCATCATCCGCACCGCCGGCTCTCACAGCTGTCAGTCTGCAATTGTGACCAGAAAGACTACCCTGCAGTAGAGTGATCTGAAAGTGAGGTGTCGAGCACAGCGTGGAAAGGATGATGTCGATGGCGGTAAGGAGGATGATCTATGTGGACAGCTTTAACCCGGATGCCTGCATACTGAGATGTGCCTGTTTTAATCATCACCCAGTTGCTAAATGTTGTACCTTCATTAAATGTAACCATATTACTACACTTAGATGCACCGCTCTTCTCTTTTATACTCTGTTGTGACATGACACTACTTGTATATCAAGACAAAATTTACTTGTCTTGCAAAACGCTCTCAAACCAAGTTACTCTCAATCCAAGGTTTCACTGTATTTTGATTAAAAGGGGTGCCCTGCGATATAAATAGGAAGACTGAATTATAAATGGGTGCAATGTGATGTAAACGGGGGACTGTTGTGAAGAATGGGACCGATTTAAAAGGAGTACTGCTGTCTATACAGCATTGTGATGAACAGCTGGCTGTGTGATGCGCATTTTATTGTATTTATTGTATCACGCGGCTCCACTTTTTTTTACAGCAGTGACAAACCCCATGCAGTGGAGCAAAATTATGCAAACATGTTGCCCAACACCGCACAGCTCTGGTATGCATTGAAACACTGTTCTCGTCTGAACATGACACACTGTCATTGCAGTTACCTGCACTGTAAAGAAGGGGAGGGGGGGTGATGGGGGAACGTGACGTGAAGAGGGGCGAGTTATTGCATAAATAGGAGATTCAAACCTCTGCTTGAAGAAAATTATACTGACCGGACTTCCCTGTTATAACAGGGCTCTAGGCAGTAGAGTGTGCAACCTGTTTTGTGATTTAGTACCTGGCCATCTACCTATCTTTGCTAGTGCAGAGTCCAATCACTTGAAGGTACCATGCTATAATGCCAGGTTTATGAATATCAAACCTGTCCTGTGCTGTATATGACTTAAGAAATTTGATACTGAAGTTGTCTGGCAGCAGATTAACCAAGAACATAATACAGTATTTTGAAGAACAGTCCTCCCAAAGACATGGTTTATGCCCATTACCATAGAACAATTTTCTAATGTCCATCAAAAAGGGCTCAACTAAGGCAGGAGGACATAAAATGGTTTCAAGCAGTAAATGTCATATGACTCACCTTTCCCTTATTCTTAGGTGTAGTCTGTCCAACTAGGGAAGCATGGTAAATGAGACCATATTTAGGAGTGTCCCTTTTGGTCTTCAATGCTCTAAACAATGCCTTTTCTGCTCCCAAGATCTGCACAGTAGAAGCCGGGTGTTTTGCTAGATTTAGAAGGGAACCTGGAAAATAAACACACATGATCAGGTAATCCAGAACCTTTTTTTAAGGGCCCATGCAGACCTGTCTTTTTTGATACACTAATCTATAATGCATTAAGGCAGCACAATCAAAGTTAATGCACCAGAACGAACATGATTGAACATGCATGCAGCACACAATATATGTCAGTACACTGCCAAAAGATGTGCGTAAGTTGCTTGGCTATACCACTTAGGATTATTGACACAAATTTTTGGGAAAGTGCAGAGTATTTTTAGTTTTTTTTTTGTTTTACCATATACAGATTTGTGCACATATTTTGCACAAGACAACTCACCTGCATGAGCAATAAGTCTGGCACCAACTAACTCTCCTACTAATATAGTAAGGTTAGGGGCTATCGCCATCATTCTGTTCTTGAGATAATCGTAAAGCTGTGATCTGTACTCTGTAATCTCAATCACCTGCACACAGAAAAAAAAAACCTGGATTAAATCAAACTGCCTAAAAGTTAACATTTTAATGCACATTAAAGAGGTGAAGCCGAAGACCCCGTTCACACAGATGCGACTTGTCATGCGATTTGACAGTTCCAAATCACACAAGTCGTAACCTATGGTCGTCAATGGAACCCTTTAAATTGGTGCGACTCAGTTTCTTACGCACCAATTCGATATAAAAAAATGTTCCTGCACTATTTTCTGCGATTTCAGGTGTGACTTGCATAGACATCTGTGCATGATGTCAGGGAAGTCGCCCTGCTTCAAGTGAAGTAGCACGATTTCAAAGCAGCATTCAGTGTGAACCATGTCTTAGGAAAGGAATTAGGTTAGGTATGAAGTACATCCCCAACCACATACATTAGGTGGAGGTGTTCAGTATTTCAGAAGTAGCCAGATAATAGCTGATGAAGACTGAGATCACACTGCAGAGTGCACATAGCAGCACTGCATTTAGGATCAACAGGTATTTTTCTGCACTTATAAAACAGATAACACAATTCACCTTCCATGGTAAACTTAGGCACAAATAAGAGAAGCTTATTGTTGGGGCTACAAACAATTACACCACCCTAGATTTGAAGAGCACTCAGTACACCTAAAACAGTTTGACCTCGAGTAATTTTTTTCAACTTTCCATCTATTAAATCTTCTGCCCTTGTTTTAACTTTGTATATATTAACTTTGGATAGTAAAACTTTTTCTGCCAGTAAATACCTTAGACAGCCCACTTCCTGTTTGGCAAAAAGCCTAGACTTAAGACATGCACAGCTCTCAGAGTTTCCCAAGAAAGTAGGGTGGATAAGTCATAAGAGGGCCAATGAGAGCTGCAGGGCTGAATGTGTGCCTCTGTGTAAACCCAGGAAGTGAACAGGTAGCAGCTTCAGCCGCTCACAGTTAAAATGGTTGCAGCCAGACTCCATGGGGGGCGATTTCTGCAGCATATTTGGCAAGTACAGAATTGCAGTATATCTAAAATATGCAAAGTGGTTGGAGGGAAGCTTTAGAATGGCAATTATGTTTTTATTACAAGTTACGTGAGCAGACTGCAGTTAGTCTTTAAAAATCCTATTGGTACTAATTATAGATGGAAACTGAGGACATGGTTATTAAAATACCCGCTTGGAGCAGCCACCAAGCTGTATATTTTAGTGACTTTCAGGTTAATTTTTTCTGTAAACCTACTGTTACTTTCACATTTGTATTTCCTAAAAACATTATACTGTACATATTTTAGGTAGGCTAGGTGCCAGAGACTTTTTTAAACATCTGAAAAACAAAAAAATTTTTTTTTAAGTACTTAATTTTATTAACTGTCATAAAATTGTTTAATGTGGGCATTTTGTCAATTAAGGCCCCTTTCACACTTATACGACTTGTCCCACGATTTTGTACTGCAAAATCGTATGACAAGTCATTCTCCATGATTTTCAATGACTACCATTCATACTGGCACGACTTTAAGTCGTGCCGACTTGAAAGTAGTCCCTGCACTACTTTGGTCCAACTTCTATGCGAGTTGTACTCCATAGACCTCAATGTTAAACCCTGAAGTAGCATGCAAGTCGTGCCTGAATAATATAGACACGACTTCAGTACGACTTTGTAAGCACAAGCCTGGCTCGCTATTCGGGAAAGGAAAACTTTTCTTTCCTTTCCCGATGAGCGACAGACAGTGCTGACAGCTGTCTGGTATGAATCCAGAGGGGGAACGCCGCGCCAAGTTTTAAATGAAAAAACCGGCGTGGGTTCCCCCCCAGGGGCATACCAGGCCCTTAGGTCTGGTATGGATCTAAGGGGAACCCCCTACGCCAAAAAAAAATCGGCGTGGGGTCCCCCCCAAAATCCATACCAGACCCTTATCCGAGCATGCAGCCCAGCCGGTCAGGAATGGGGGTGGGGACAAGCTGGCGCCCCCCCCCCTGGACCGTACCAGGCCGCATGCCCTCAACATGGGGGGTGGGTGCTTTGGGGCATGGGGGTGCAGTGCGGCCCCCCCACCCCAAAGCACCTTGTCCCCATGTTGATGAGGACAAGGGCCTCTTCCCGACAACCCTGGCCGTTGGTTGTCGGGGTCTGCGGGCTGGGGGCTTATCAGAATCTGGGAGCCCCCTTTAATAAGGGGGCCCCCAGATCCCGGCCCCCCACCCTATGTGAATGAGTATGGGGTACATGGTACCCCTACCCATTCACCTAGGGAAAAAAAGCGTCAATAAAAAACAGTACACAGGTTTTTAAAATAATTTATTAGGCAGCTCCGGGGTCTTCTTCCGACTTCGGGGGTCCTCTTCCAACTTCGGGGGTCTTTCCGCCGTCTCCTCCCGGTGTCCGCATCTTCTGCCGGCTCCTCCGCTATCTTCTGCAGCTCAATTGCTAGCGGTGGTCCGGACTTCTGCCTTCTTTTCTTCCAGAGATGTTGACACGACGCTCTCTCCAGCTGGAATGGTCTCTGATTGCTCCGCAACGGACTTATATAGGCGGTGACCCCGCCCCCTTATGAGGTCACTGTCCCGGGGCATGCTGGGGCTGTGCCGTCATAAGGGGGCGTGGTCATCACCCGGTGACCACGCCTCCTAAAACGTCACAGACCCAGCATGCCCAGGGACTGTGACGGCATAAGGGGGCGGGGTCACCGCCTATATAAGTCCCTTGCGGAACGCACAGAGACCATTCTGGCTGGAGAGAGCGTCGTGTCAACATCTCTGGAAGAGAAGAGGGAAGAAGACGATCCAGAGGTCCGGACCACCGCTGGCAAAAGAGCGCCAGAAGATAGCGGTGGAGCCGGCAGAAGATGCGGACACCGGGAGAAGACGCCGGAGAGACCCCCGAAGTCGGAAGAGGACCCCCGAAGTCGGAAGAAGACCCCGGAGCTGCCTAATAAATTATTTTAAAAACCTGTGTACTGTGTTTTTTTATTGACCTTTTTTTCCCTAGGTGAATGGGTAGGGGTACCATGTACCCTATACTTATTCACATAGGGTGGGGGGCCGGGATCTGGGGGCCCCCTTATTAAAGGGGGCTCCCAGATTCCGATAAGCCCCCCGCCCGCAGACCCCGACAACCAACGGCCAGGGTTGTCGGGAAGAGGCCCTTGTCCTCAACATGGGGACAAGGTGCTTTGGGGTGGGGGGGCCGCACTGCGCCCCCCATGCCCCAAAGCACCCACCCCCCTTGTTGAGGGCATGCGGCCTGGTACGGTCCAGGAGGGGGGGGGGGGGCCGCCAGCTCGTCCCTACTCCCATTCCTGACCGGCCGGGCTGCGTGCTCGGATAAGGGTCTGGTATGGATTTTGGGGGGACCCCCACGCCGATTTTTCGGCGTAGGGGGTTGCCCCTTACAATCCATGCCAGACCTAAGGGCCTGGTATGCCCCTGGGGGGAACCCATGCCAGTTTTTTTATTTAAAACTTGGCGTGGAGTTCCCCCTTATGATTTATACCAACTACTGTGTTTTCATTTGTTAATGCCAAAAACGTGGCAAAGTAGTACTGCTCCCAAATCGCGGCGGTAAAATCGTGCGAGTTTGAAGTCGTATAAGTGTGAAAGGGGCCTAAGGGCCAGTTCCATATGAAAAAAAAAAAAAAAAAGGAGGCAGTTTGGATGCATTCCAGAGGCTTTAATGCGTGCAGGTTTTTGATGCATTGCAGTGCATTCCCTCCCACTCTTTTCTCTTAACCTTAAAAAGGATGTGTTCTCCAGTGCATTTTTGATGCTTTTTACAGCGTTACAGTACAGTCCAGTGCAGGAAAAATGTAGCATGTTCTAATTTTTATCCAGAACTGGCAAGCACTGGTGTAAACTATGCCATTGAAAACAATATAACATACTTTCCATGCGTTTTTGAAGCAGAAAAAAAAAAAACACGCACTGGACAGCATGTGGTGCGAACTGGCCCTTCTATTATTTTTGAAGAGGAGGACTGATTTTACAAAGCACTATGTGATAACTACCTGGTCACACAAGTGTAGGATGTTGTTTATATCCTCCTCCGACACCTCTGTACCCATAGAAATTTCAGCAGCAGCTTTAACTTCTGCCTCTATCTCCTCTGGCAGATACTCAGAGAGGTCAAATGTAGCAAAGTTAACTCTATCACCTATTGGAAAAGAAAATGTGTAGTAAATGAGCAAGCTATGAACAAAATACTAAATTCACTGATACAACATTTAGCATGATATATAGTCCCTTCCTGAGCCTGGTACAGAATCTGTAGCTACCTGTCCTAAAAAACAAAAAAAAACAAAAAAAAAAAAACACAAACACACCCCACCAAAGTGACCAGAAGCTATACGACTTAGCAAGTGTATTGTTCTCAAACTCTGGCCTCAGATGAGGTAGTGACTGAAATTGCCTTCATAGAAGTATCAGGCAATTAGACATAAATCATCATCACTGGCCAGAGGTTGCTGTAAAACTAGTTTGAGAGATTCAAGAAAACATCCCTTCTTACTAAACTTGTGAACTCTCAGTTTAAGTGTTGACGCCCAGCCCGACAACCATAGCAATTATTATAGAAATGTTGGTAAAACTTTTTTACCAGAATTTCAAACTGAATTCACACACACACACACACACTTTTTTCAATGGTTCCACACATCAAGAATAAAAAGATAACATTTTGTCCCAGTTAACTAGGTTTTAAACTTTAGTTTTTCAAAATTCTCTTGGTAGAAAATTCTGCAGCCATCCCATTTCAATACATTGAAAATAGCAAGCCTACATATTACACTTAACTTTAAAACAGAAAATGTAGACCAAACCAATAAAATTACAAGTTAGATGGAAACATCCACACAATCAAATGCAAAATAATTATACCTTATGCATCATATTTTGTGTACAGATATGAACTTACCAACAGCTTTAAGACACTTGCAGTATGCCAGGTTGTCAGTGATAATTTTGCCAAGCTCAGGGAAGTGCCAACCATACCATTCTCGGCAACGCATTATGTAATTGTTCAACTCTTTATCCAAATCATCCAGAAGAGCTTGGGTTAAAGAAAGAAGCCATACTTACTGTTACAATAAATTACATTTTCATCAGTAAAGTTACTTTAACTTTTTTAAACTTTTTCTTACATATGGCTTGTACAATCATTGTATCCACTTTGTCTGGACTAAATTTGAGTTTGTATCGAGAAAGACTGTAGAAAAAGAAATATAACAATCAGCATCAGGAGTTATTCCACAACAAAGCAAACTGCAGAATTATAACATTACTATCCTTGATACAAGTTTACTAAAGGCACTTAAACTGGATTTTGTAGAGGTTTTCACACCTTAATGGTAATCTAGCAAGAGAAAAGTGAAAAACTTAAAAGCAGAGTTCCACCCATTTAAAAGTCAGAAGCTACAAAAAGTGTAGTGGCTGACTTTTAATAATTAGACTCACAGTCCAGCGATGCGGGCACACGAAGCCTCGCTCCTCTCCCCCGGTATTTTAAGTGTGGTCGCCAGCCACGCTGTGAATAGCTGGGCAATCTTCTGGGACCTGTGACGTGTCCCAGAAGATTGCAGGGAGGGGGGAGAGGTTATCTTCCTTCCGGCACCGCAGCACCAGGGGAGGAAGTGGGAGCCAGCTCCCCTTACAAAAAAAAAACCAAAAAAACAAATGTGGCATGTCAGGGGGTCACCAGCACTTAAAGCAGAAGTTCCATTTTTGGGTGGAACTCTGCTTTCACTGATTATAGATATAGAATATAAATATACACTTTCCAGACCTTTGATGTGGTGGTTGAATTTGTTTCTTTATAGCCCTTTTTTGATGGTAATCTTGCAACAAACACTTCAGCCCCGGAAGGATTTAGCCCCTTAATGACCAGAGAACTTCAGTTTGGCACTGCTTTAACTGGTAATTACACGGTTATGCAATGCTGTACCCAAACAAAATTTACGTCCTTATTTTCCCGCAAATAAAGCTTTCTTTTGGTGGTATCTGATCACCTCTGGGATTTTTATTTTTGGCAATAATCGAAAAAAAAAAAAGACTGAAAGTTATTCGATTTTTGACGTACCGTAAAATCCATTTCTCTGAGTTCATTGACAGACACAGCGCTTCCTTATTCAGAACCATAGGGACGTCCCAAAGCAGTGCCAAACATGAGGGGTGGAGCAGCCAACAAATAACAGGCCAACCAGATAACCATAGCTCAACGAGAACTGGAGCCCAACCCGAACAGCAAAAACCCTTTCAAGAGGGATAGACCCCCTAGACCGCAGCACCTTGTGGCCAAATGAGGCATTCGCAGATGCCAGCACATCCGCTTTTTTCTAAATGTGTGCACCAACGACCATGTGGCCGCCTTGCAAACTTGCGTCATTGACGCTTGATGACGGAAGGCCCAGGAGGCACTCAGCACTCGAGTAGCGTGCACCTTCACCGGAGGGGGCCCCGTCACCGTCTGTCTAATCCATCTAGAAATGGTCGCAGAGGAAGCAGACAGCCCCTTCTTTAGCCCATCCATGATCACAAACAGGGAGTCTGACCTCAGAAAGGACTCAGTGGCAGCCAAATACACCCTGAACACCCGAACCACATCCAGGGCGTGCAAGGAAAATTCCCTTGGATGTTGCGGCCTGGGACACAGGGAATCCAACACAATGTCCTCATTTAAAATGAAAATCAGAAACAACTTTGGAAGGAACGAAGGACAAGGACGAAGAACCACCAGGTAGGGCGTACCACAGGAGAACGCCAATTCCTACACTCTGCGAGCAGAAGTGATAGCCACCAAGAAAGTGACAGCGAGCAGAGGAATTTATCAAATATTCTCAAAAGGAGGCTTCTGTAGAACAGAAAGCACCAGATTCAAATCCCAAGGTGGCAAAGGGGACCGCACCAGTGGAGTCACATGTCTAACCCCCCGAATGAAGGTACGCATAAGGGAATATGAAGCCAGGGGACGTTGAAAGAAAACCACCAAAGCAGACACCTGGCACTTGATAGTGCTCAAGGCCAAATTCTATTTAACGACCCTTTGAAGGAAAGTCAAAATCTGTGCCACCGAAAAGGAATGTGGGTGAACGCCCACCGACTCACACCATGAAACGTACGCTTTCCACGTGCGATAATATTTCTTCCTGGAAGTAGACTTCCTAGCTTTGAGTAGTGTCTGAATCACTGATGCAGGTAAGCCTCTATCCTTCAGCACCTGGCTTTCAACAGCCAGGCCGTTAAAGCCAGCGATGGTAAAGCAGGGTGGAAGATCATCCTTTGGGATAGCAGATCCTCTCTGAGAGCCAGCTGACAGGAGGCGTCTGTGACCAGGACCGACGAGACCAGTCCGGGGCTACTAGAATGACCGGAATTCCTTTGGCCTCGATCCTGCGTAACAGCCACGGCAGCTTTAGGAGGAAAGGGGTAGATCAGACGATACTGGCCCCCCCAGAGCGTGTCCGTGGCGTCCGCCAGAGGATCCAGAGACATGGCCACAAACCGCTGCACCTTTGTTGATGCCAACAGATCTACCTCCGGAATGCCCCAGCGCAGGCATATCTGTTAAAAAATATCCTGATGAAGGGACCATTCCTCTTGGTCCAACACCTGTCGAGTGAGGTAATCCGCCTGCCAGTTGTCCACCCCTGGAAAGTGGACGGCGTGATGGCCGGGACAGAGCACTGTGCCTATCGGAGAATGCCGGCTACTTCCAGGCCCGATAACACATACCTTGTAACATCCTGGTGGTTGACCTAGGCCACCACCGTGGCACTGTCCGCCTGGAGCCGTACCGGGAGCCACTGAAGTTGATCAGTCCAATCAGCCAAACAGAATCTGATCGCCCGGAGTTCCAAGATGTTGATAGGTAGCCTGGATTCCTCCAACGTCCAGCGACCCTGAGCTCAGGCCTCCTCCCCACCCAGACTGGCATTGGTGATGACCACCGTCCAGTACAGAGGGAGAAAGGATTTTCCCTGCTGAAGAGCCGGGGAATGAAGACACCAGATCAGGGACCCCTTGGTTTCTTGGCTCAGCCCAATCTGATTGTCCAGAGATCATGGACATTTGTCCCATTTTAACAGGATCTTGTATGGATGGATCAAACGGGACCACCTGGAAAGTAGATACCACCAGGCCCAGCACCCGCATGCAAGTCCGCAGGGAGACCCACCTGCTGGACAGCAGCAAGCGAGTTGCCGCCTGTAACTTCTGGAGTTTGTCCAGAGCAGAATCCAGAGTCAGACCCAGATAATCCAATTTCTGAGCTGGAATCAGCTCAGACTTCTGGTAGTATATCAGCCACCCAAAATCTGACAGTCTGAATAGTGATCTCCATGTCGCCCCTCAGGGTAGCAGGAGACTCCACTCGCAGGTGGTCATTCAGGTAGCCCAGAGCAGCAATTCCCCGCTGGCGTAGCAACGCCAGAACCGGGGCCAACACTTTTGTGAAGACCTGAGGAGCGGAGGCGAGACCAAAGGGTAATGCCACGAACTGATAATGCTTCTCTCCCACAGCAAAGCAGTGGAATCGCTGGTGTCGTGCACAAATTGGAATGAGCAGGTAGGCATCCTTGATGTCGATAGTCTCCTTGATGAAGTGATGCCACCACCAAGCGAATGGACGCCATTCTCAACTTCTGAACCGGACCCCCGGGGGCGTCCAGTGCGCCCCCACTTTCTGGTAAGCACAGCACCCAGCGGTGCGCACCCCCTGCCCACCTGTACTCTACACCATCCCCCAGGATCAACCACGGCAGCACACTATCCCATATGGGAGGGGCTACCAGGGGACCTCCAGGGACCATCCACCCCAGGGAGAGAGGGGAACCCGCAGGACCGACCGACCCGGGGAGGGGCAGTGTCCGCCGCAAACCCACCAAGGGCAGAAGGGGTATGGAGTACTCACCATACCAGGAACCGGGTGGGCACCGTTCCAGACAGAACCTCCTCGCCACCGAAGTGGGGGGCTGTCGGCCACGAGGGACGCTGCAACTCGTGCCAAGACCCATCATATACGAGCTCGCAATACGTTTAACTCACAGGGCCAGCCCCCATCCAATGGGGCTATGTCACGGCCGAACTAGCGCGTAGCTGCGGTCTGCATGCAATCGCTGGCCAGACTGGGGAGACCACTGGATCAAGTGTCCAGCCTGTCACCCAGCCAAGCAGTTGATTGTAGGTCTCACGGGGAAAAAAATAAAAAATAAAATAAAAATTGCCAGGACTAGAGATCCCAGCAGGGAACTAGGTCCTTACTCCTAACAAGGAAGAGAAAAAAACTGAAGCCCTACAGAGGGGGGGGGGGGGGGGGGGGGGTTTGTATACCACCTAGGACTGCCCATAGGCATAGCCAAGTCTTTTTTCTGCCTAGTGTCCTACTCTTGTAGGGGGCGGTATAACCCTATGGTTCTGAATAAGGAAGCGCTGTGTCTGTCAATGAACGAAAGAGAAAAAGGAAAAAGATTTTACTTGGTTAATCCAATAAAAAAAATCCTGTAAGCTCAATTTTAGTCATACATTTAGGCCAAAGTGTATTCAGCCGCATGTCTTGGGGGGGGGTCGGGGGGGTGGAGATTTCAGTAAGCGTATATTTATTGGTTTGACTGCCCATCTCATTTATTGAGGTGCTAAAATGCCAGGGCAGTACAAAACACCTCCAAATTACCCCTTTTTGGAAAGTAGACACCCCAAGGAACTTGCTAAGAGGCTTGAGCCCATTAAATATTTTATTTTTTGTCACAAGTGATTGAAAAATGAAAATTTTTGGGGCGTAAATTCTTGATTTCACTCCTCACTACCCATCACAGTTTGAGGCCGTGAAATGCCAAGATAACATGAAACCCCCCAAATGACCTTAAGTAAGTAGACACTCCAAGCCATTTGCTGAGAGGCATTTTTTTTTTTTTTTTTTACACCAAGTTGTCACTAAATTATATATTGCTGAAACATGCCATGGGTATATGTGGAATTACACCCCAAAATACATGTGGCGTCGTGTACGTGGCTAGGCTCCCAAAAAGTCTCACGTGGTATCCCCGTACTCCGGAGAAGCAGCAGAATGTATTTTGGGGTGTAATGTCACATATACACCCATGCCATGTGTGAGCAATATCATTTAGTAACAACTCTGTGGCAAAATATAAAATATTCTATGGACTCAACATGCCTATCAGCAAATAGCTTGGGGTGTCTACTTTCCAAAAAGGGGTCATGGGGGGGGGTGTTGAACTGTCCTGGCATTTTCAGCTCATAAAAAACGCACGTAAAACCACCTGAAAACGCCCAAAAAGCAAAATCCCATTCATTTTAATGGCACCTGTTCACATCTGAGCGTTTTGTCACCTGAAGCAAAATACCTGAAAAACACCCTAAGCTCAAAAAAAGAACATGAGCTTCTTTGGGCCAGTTTACAGGCATTTTTCTGCCTTTTACATGACCTGAACAAAATCGCGGCAAATATGCGCGGCTTTGAAACGCTCAGGTGTGAATGCAACCTAAGTGGTTAAACTTCCCCCATTTACATAACTATTCGTTCTTAGATCAAAGGAATGAACTTTATCTACCAGCTTGGACAATGTTATGAAAAACTTAGCAGGCTGCCCGGATTTTTTTCTTTTGACAGCTGAGTGAGCAGAGAACTCTCTACACTTGTTACATGAATGAATCAGGAAATTCTGCATAGAGATCGTGAGGGGGGTTGAATTGAGATCATGATTTTTTTTTTTTTTACGATTAATCGTGCAGCTTTAACAGAAACCCAAAAGGTTGCCCATTCTTTAGTGAAGTCCTCGTGGCAAAAGATCAGGAGGAAATGCCCAAGTATCTTAGAGGGTTTTGGGAGGAAGTGGTAATAGTATGACATGTAGTGCGATATAACACACTTAGTCTTCCACTTGAGACTGAGCTCTGAATGGTTGAACTTTTACTGTTAATGTTGAAAGTTTAAACATTTTATAAGTGAATGAAATCACATTCCTGGCATCCTGATAGTTTTGCACAAAACGTATACTAATCAGGGGACACTCAAATAAGTGTACTGCAAGTAATAGAGATACCAAATCTCATACTTACTGTAAAGCTACAGCATTGGTCTGATAACCAAGACAAACCAGTCTTACTTTTCTGTGTCACTGGTCCCTATATGAACCATAGGAATGGACCAAAGCCCTTGATCGGTGGTTGAACTGGATGGACTTGTGTCTTTTTTCAACCTGACTATGTAACCCCTACAGCTAACAGGCGACAACAATGCTACATGAAGATATACAGCCAATATCAATAGGTTTAGTTGGAGTATCATACCAGAGACAAATATATGCGTATGATTGATCCAGGCCTTGATTTCATTTTTTGGAGGACTGAAGAATGACAGACACAGAGCCAAACAGCAATGACAACTTCCAAAATGACTCCCCTGACAGATTCTCTAAAATGCATCTCATTACCACCTTACTCCAAACTATGATAATTACTAATTAAAATAAATAAAACTAAATGGAGATAAATTAGTTACCTGTGGGCCAAACCAAGAGACATAGCAGACATTTCGCGGGTAGAAATTCCTGCAACAAGGCCATCAATCTGGTTGCGGATACCCCTCATCAGCTCTGCCACCATTGTATTGTGAACACAGCTGAGGTTCACTTTGTCCTGTTGAGATAAATTTGAGAGCACCATTAGAGGAGAAGACCACTTTAACCCATCAAGGTGTCGAGTCATCTCACCTATTACTAGAATGTTTAGCATAAGTAGTCAAAAGAAAGGCCAGACCCAGAGATGACAAGACGATGTAGAAATGTGCATAAGAGTAATTCCTCAAACCAGAAGACTTTTCAAAAGGTATGCTTTTTAGTCCTGTGGTCAGAATGTTTAAGGAAAACAGGTGTACGTTAAAGAACTCAGAAGGTGTATTTTACAGCACCTTAAAGCTTAAAATCTAAAAGGGCAAGTTCTGCTTTAAGTACCCCTCCTGTGCCACATTTGGATGAAATTTTCTTTTGGGGGTAACTAGTTTTGACAGGCGATCGAAGCAGCGGTTCTCCTCTCCCACCCTGCAGTCTTCTGGGACACGTCTCAGAAGCCTGCCGGACCATCCAGGAGGGACACCGTGACTTGCGCATATGCAGTGTGCACCTGGTTGCAAAGCACCAAGCTGTCACAGCTGGGTGCCCACAGTTGAGATGCCAGCGCCAGGAGAAGGGATAGCTTGGGTGAGAACAACCGCTGGATGCTGGGAGAGGCGAGTGTGTGCTTATTAAAATTCAGCAGGTAGTTTTTGTAGCTGCTGACTTTTAATAAAAAACACAAACACAAAAAACTGGAGCTCTCTTTTTTTTTTAAAGAAAAAAAAAAAAAAAAAAAGCTTAAAAAGGATGCAATGACTGGCCTTACAGACCATGACTAGAAGTTATAGTTAATAACTAAAGTACTGCTAAACAGGATTTTGCAGATAGCGGCTTCTTGGAAATCTTAACATTTCAGAACTCTAGCTATAAAAACCTTCCCTCTAAACTAAACCTTGTTCTGCCTCTACCCAAAAACATTATAAAGTCTGCATTCTATGAAAGAGCCAATACTGGAATCACAGAGATACAAAGAGCTAGTTCACTGTTCATGATCACAAACAAATGGCCACTGCTTACACCTATAACTGGCCTATCCATTATAATGCATGTGCTTTTACTATGGAGGCTCTCAAAATTTAGTTAGGACTACAGAAAATACTGGGGTGCCGTGAAGTGGCTCTGCAGCTTATGGATGTATTTGCAAATATGTGCAAACTAAACCCCTGTTTAGACAGGATAATTTGGTTGGCTGCAGGCTGGTCAGTAATTTGAGCTGGGAATTTTCTGTTTTTCATTATTCATGATGCCAGCCAAACAAATAATTTTGTGGCTGGTTGACCCTTTAAAATCTTTTTTCAGGCTAACATACCTTGATAACGCCTCCAAGCTTGGCATCTGCAATAGCTAGTTGCTCATGTGCTTCCTTTGCAGCTATTTTTTTAAGGACTTTCCTCAGGTTTTTGCTGATCTTGCCCTCAACCAGGGCAGTGGCAGCTGTGAGGAAAAAGAAAAACGTTTACATCCAACATACATTTAATGTATCCTGCCCACCACTAGAAAAATAATGCCTCAGTGGTAGTGACGAAAAGTTAAAAGGTTAAATCATAGTATTTCAGGTTAACAAAAATCCATCACTGGCAACGTAAATTTCAATTTAAAAAATGCAGAGCTTAGAATATTTACCAGCCAATGCTTCTGTTGTGTCCTGAAATTTTTCAAAGTGTTTAAGCTTAACTCTGTAACAAAAAGTAAAAAAAAAAAAAAAAAATTAAACACTTAATACCACTGGAAAAAATGGATAACAGAGCTGGACAAGTCTGTGAAGCCAGGAAGTCAGATCCCCAATTGGTATTTTTTACTGAAAGAGAACGTGTGGCCCCTGGCTCTTTATATATGCTTTCCATATACAAAGAATTATGTGGCTACAGTTTTGTACAGCGCTCTGTCCATCCTTGATTTAGGCTAGGTTCACACAAATGCATTTTGCAGCTTTGGTTCAATAGATTTAATTGGAAACTGGCAGGCATTGCCTTTTTGATAGTTATCTGCTGCATTTTAGCTGCTTTTTCCCACATGACAACAGACGACTCCCCCTAACAAAAAAAAAAATCAAAACCATGTGTGAAAAAAACCGCACTACAAAATGCACAGCGAAAACGCAAACCTTCATAAGTGTGAACACCTAGCTTAAATTATGTTTTCAGAACAGCACGTTTACTAATTTGTTGCCTCAGTGGTAGTGACGAAACTGTATTTAATCACTGTTCAATTCATTCAACAAAAATCCATCATTGGCAACATTACAGTATTAAATTTACTCACATTAAAACAAATATTAAAGTTACAAAACACCCCTGTGGCCAATATCTGGTGTCCGTTTCAAATTCAAACAAGCTCCTGATAAATGCTCCTGATATATATATCTGTCTATAGAGACATAGATATATAGCTATATAAGACTTGGGGAGATTAGATAGATGTACGACATATCTCACACACGTGTAACTGATGCCCTGGTGTAAGCTAGCTGTATTGTGGGGTACCCTATTTTAATAAGATTTTTTTTGTAACCAAACACATAACACCCCCCCCCCCCCCCCATCCAAAACATACTAGCTAGATTTTTACTTAAAAACAAACATATGATGTGATTAAACTCAGCACAGATGCTAGGCAGAACTTACACTTTGTTGGCCTTCTCTGGAGTTTCAAATTCTTTCCATATACTATCTACTTCCTGTAACTTGCTCTCATCCAGGACCTGTTAAAATATTGTAAAGATTACAGTACCCAACATAAGATAGGCAGGATTAGTCATAAACTGATAACATGCAAACCATAAAGAAAAAAAAAAAAAAAAAAAAGGGCGCTAAAAATAGCACCTGAAAAGTCCCTGTAAAGTGCCTCTGCTGCAGCCCCAGTGTGAAAGTTGAGTGCTTTCACACTGGGAGTGCAGGAGAGGAATAGTCCTGCAGTGTCTTTGGGGCGGTGCGGAAGCACTCTATAC
The DNA here is from genome assembly GCA_037952925.1 of Lithobates clamitans. Taxonomy (NCBI): domain Eukaryota; kingdom Metazoa; phylum Chordata; class Amphibia; order Anura; family Ranidae; genus Lithobates; species Lithobates clamitans. Next base: position 2,531,157 of record JBBGZY010000061.1, read on the forward strand.
GCTCCTCCACCACCCCTGCCCATTGAACTAAATGGGCACCGCTGCAGAAACGCCTGCAAAATGCTTCGGCAGTGGCGCATTTCGGCCACTATTAACCCTTTCCTCGGCCGCTAGCGGGGGTTAAAACCCCCCTTACCCACGTGTGAAAGGGGTCTTACTCCTGGACCTCTCTGCTGCCTGATACAGTTGACCACCTATTCCCTTGGTGTGTACGACTGTACTCTTTGTTGGCTCTCATCTCCCCTATCTCACTGCACCTTCAGCATCATAAAGCTCCGTACACATGGTCAGAATTTTGGGAGATCTTTGCCGGTTCAAAAAAACACTGGCCGACATTCTGCCTGTGTGTATATATTGGTCTGTCCGACAGAAAGCTGCCGTTCGTCAGACAATAGCTTCCAATACCATTTCTATACTGACACCCACATCTTTCTACCCCTTAAAGCGGAGTCCCACCCAAAAGTGGAACTTCCGCTCATTTGCCCCCCCCCCATGGTGCCACATTTGGCACCTTTCGGAGGGAGCGGATACCTGTCCCCACCTCCTGGAGACCAGGCTGCGGCGAATTAAGTCAGTGGCTCAGCTCCCTCCTTCTCCCGCTGCTGGGCCAGTAGGGGAGCGCAGCGGTGCCTCACGCATGCACAGTAGGGAACCGGAGTGAAGCCGTAATACGGCGCTGCTGGGTTCCCTTGCCGGCAGCGGAAGCACCAGACAGCTGATGGAAACATCAGACACGGTGTCAACATCGCTGGACTCCAGGACAGGCAAGTATCCTATTATTAAAAGTCAGCAGCTGCAGTAGGTGTAGCTTCTGGCTTTTAATTTTTGCAGGGGTTGGCGGACCTACGCTTTCAGCTCACCCCATCTGCTAAGGCATCAAAAGATATCAGTATGAATGTCATGCTACCTCCTCAAACTTAAACAATCCAAAACTGCACACACAATACTCGTATGAGCAGGGCCCTCTGATTCCTCCTGTATTGAATTGTATTTTAACTGTACTGTCTGCCCTCATGTTGTAAAGCTCTGCGCAAACTGTTGGAGCTATACAAATCCTGAATAATAATAATTTCTTCCCCCATGCCTCTACCTGACAACTAAATGTCTTTTCTCTATCAGTTTATCCCCGCCCCCCCCAGCTATTACCTTTTGTATCACTTGACACTACCTTTTAGATTGTAAGCTCTAAGGGGCAGGGTCCTCCAATTCCTCTTGTACTGAATGGTACAGTAACTGTACTGCCTGATTTCTTTTTGTAAAGCACTATGCACACTGTTGGCACTATATAAATCTTGCATAATAATATAATTGCTTTTTTTGGAACTAGTTAGGCCCCGTTCACAAGGGCATTCTGATGAGAAGTTTTTCAGGCGAATCTGATCGGTAGGTCTATAGGGTCCTATGGACAGGTGGATGTTAATGGACCCAGCTACCGCCGGGTCTGTCCAAAAAAACAAAACACACAGATAAGGACTGTGTCCTTTTCCTTTTTTGTGGGTCAGATTAGTGATAGCTTGATTTTAACCACGCCGATATACGTTGGCACTTTGAAGAGGGATATCGTTATGGCAGCAGCCAGCTACCAAAACTCCGTTATCCTTTAGTCAGCGAAATCCGGTTTCAGATAAAAGTGGTCTCTGCGGCGGATTCACCTTGAGATCACTTTTTTTTTTCTTATTGCATTTTAGTGTAAATATGAGATCTGAGGTCTTTTTGACCCCAGATCTCAGATTTAAGAGGTCCTGCCATTCTTTTTTTCTATTACAAGGTAAGTTTACATTCCCTGTAATAGGAATTAAAAAAAAAAAATTGTTACTTTTAAGAACAGTGTAAAAAAAAGTAGGGCTGTTACTGATTAAAATTTTCGTGTTCGATTAATCAATTGTTAAAAAAAAAAAAATCAATTAATCGACTAATTTCGATTAATTATAATGCACATACAGATGCAACTACTTTTAGCTGATCTTGCATTGCAGCTCTGCATTAGTCAGTGGTAAATGTGGTATACACTATATACAATCACCCGACACTAGTTAGTTTGCACAATCCATGACTTAACTTCACAGTTCACACAATTACGTTTTAAATTCAAATTGTAGCACTGACGTAAGTAATTTTTTTTATTAAACTAAGAAAAACGTAGAAAGTTAGTTTAACTATAATTATAAAGAAAAGATCTAAGTGCTCACCTCTTAAGTATAAGATTTAATTTTTGTGTTCAAACACAAACTACTCACATAAAGATGATAAAAACACAGCATGCCGACAATCGCGTTAGTTCCGTAGGGCAGCAGAGGGTGACGCCATGCGTAGCTCCTCCCCCGTACGCGTTACTTTCAATTAGAATTTCCTCAGTGGGGCGGGGCTACAGCATCACCCTACAGTCTATTTAAATAGCACTGTTGTTATGGCAACGGTCGAAGCCGGACATTGCTGGGCATGGCTAGGAAGTCACACGTCAATCAAAAGCAAGCGCCGCCATCATGGCAACAACAGAAGCCGATCCGCATGGCAAAAATATCACAGCTTATCAGCCTCTAAGGACAACAATATTAAAAACGGAGGTTATCAAATTTGCCTACACTTAGCTCACTGAATGATCCCAGTTAACCATATCCATATTTACCATCACTGCCTCCATCTGTTAACAAAGGGAAGGGGGAGGAGTCCGGTGACGTTGATGTCCATGACGTCACCGGACTCCTCCCCCTTCCCTTTGTTAACAGATGGAGGCACTTGGGGAAGGGGGGAGGGGTCCGGTGACGATGTCCGTGACATCACCGGATGTCCAATGGAACTCCCCGAAGACCCGGAAGCCGGCGGAGAGTCGAGTACCGATCAGAAGAATTTTGATCGATCAAAAAAAAATAATGAACGATTAATGGAGGAATTAATCGTTATTTCTGCAACCCTAAAAAAAAGAAATATAAAAAGGTAAAATAAAGAAAGGAAAAAAAAAAAATTTTAAACGCTCCCCGTCCCGCCAAGCTCACGTGGCTGCATTGGTGGGCACTGGTCACGCTGCAATGATGGGCACAGGTCGGCGTCACCCCGGTACCATTCTTTAGAGCAAACGGTTGGCTTTCTTGTAATACCAGCTGGCACGTCCGCCGGGTGGCCGAAGACCCCAACAAAGCCAATGCTTTGTTCGTGTTTATGATCTAATAACACGAAAGCGATGTCATGAAATTGTTTACGGATTACTGGCATTCTAAAGACGCCAGTTGCAGAGGAGGGGCTTGGGGTCTTAGATTCCAGATCTCCCCCGCCCCCATAAAAAGTACCTGTCACTGCCTATTACTGTCACAAGGGATGTTTACATTCCTTGTGACAGCAATAGAAAAAAAAAAAAAGTTTATAAAAAAGGACAGTGCAAAAATAAAAATTTAAAATCTACAGAATAACGGCACCCACTATCGGCCTGAAAGTCAGCTAAAAAAATCAGTATGGGCCCTGAAAAAAAATGATATTGGTCAATCCCTAGTACATATACATGATCTGGCTCTTCTGCGTAGCAGGTGCGAATGCATGCTGCCAGCAACTTGTATCCACTGTGATTATACACAGCAGGAGCCGATCAGTGGGTACCGCAGACTCAATGTCCGCCAGCACCTGCCAATGATTTGGTACAGAGTCAGCGTGTCAGTCTGCCTATGTAAACAAGGCAGATTGCTGTCAGTGAGAAAGGCATGGATCCTGTGTTCCTGCAAAGCCGGGACAAGGATCCATGTCTTCCCCTAGTAAAATCACCTTGCACACTGTACAAAAACACAGGCTAGGGACAGTTAACCTTTTGATCGACCTCGATGTTAACCTCTTCCCAGCCAGTGTCATTCGTATAGTGACCGTGCATATTTTTGCAACGATCACTGTATTAGTGCCACTGGTTCCCAAAAAAAGTATCAGCTAGTGTCTGATTTGTCCGCCACAATGTCAGTCCTACCATAAGTCGCTGATCGCCACCAGTACGAGAAAAACAAAAATTCTATCTATATTTTACACACACATACACACCATAGTTTGTAGATGCTATAACATTTGCGTAAACCAATAAATATACGCCTATTGCGATTTTTATTACCAAATATGTAGCAGAATACATATTGGCCTAAATTGATTTAGAAATTAGATTTTTTTACTGGATGTGTTTTATAGTAGAAAGTAAAAAATATTTTTTCTTCAGAATTATTGGTCTTTTTTTTTTATAGTGCACAAAATAAAAAATGCAGGGGTGATCAAATACCACCAAAAGAAAGCTCTATTTGTGAGGGGGAAAAGGGACATACATTTTATTTGTTATTTAAAATAACAGTGCCTTGTCACAAAAATGGCCTGGTCATGAAGGGGGGGGGGGGGGTAAATCTTGCGGTGCTAAAGTGGTTGAATAACATCCTGAAAACACAAATCCATAAATGCATGGATCATGGTGAAAATGAGCCCTTTGGGGGGTATTTTTTTTTACAGATTCCCAACCAGCTCACGCAGATATACTGCGGAAGAAGGGCACGTACAGGCAGATTAACGTACCTGTACGTTGCCCTTTGAGAGGCGGCTTGCGGGCGCCCGCCGGGAGCTTCATGACTGGGTCCCGCAGGGCATGGTGAGGAAGAACGGGGAGATGCTAATGTAAACAAGCATCTCCCCGTTCTGCCTAATGACACTGATCTCTGCTCCCTGTAATCGGCAGTGGTGATCAGTGACGTGTCACACACAGCCCCCCCCCCACAGTTAAAATCACTCCCTAAGACACACTTAACCCCTACAGTGTCACCTAGTGGTTAACCCCTTCACTGCCAGTCACATTTACACAGTAATCAACGTGAATGGTCCCAAAATCATGCCAAAAGTGTCCGCCATAATGTCGCAGTCACGAGAAGAAGGAGAGAAAAAAAAAAAAAAAAAAAAAAAAAAAAAAAAAAAAGCTCTACACCGCCATTACTAGTAAAAAAAATAAATTGTCAATAAAAATGCCATACAACTATCCCCTATTCTGTAGACACTATAACTTTTGTGCAAACCAAACGCTTATTGCGATTTTTTTTTACCAAAAATATGTAGAACACGTATCGGCCTAAACTGAGGGAAAAAAAAATGTATATATATTTTTTGGGGATATTATAGCAAAAAGTAAATAATAATGCATTTTTCTTTCAAAATTGTCGCCATTTTGTTTATAGCGCAAAAAAAATAAAAACCACAGAGCTGATCAAATACCACAAAAAGAAAGCTCTATTTGTGGGGAAAAAGTATGTAAATTTTGATTGGGTGCCACCTCACATGACCGCGCAATTGTCAGTTAAAGCGACGCAGTGCCGAATCGCAAAAAGTGCTCTGGTCAGGAAGGGGGTAAATCCTTCCAGGGATTAAGTGGTTAATGTCTCCATCCAAGGTTTGCACAACTTTCACACACAAGTCATCTAGATAATGAATCTTGGGGGACAGTTGTGTGAATATATTGATACTAATGGGCCCCCTCGGAGTGATTTCACATTCTTTCAGCCATTGCACTTCAACCGGACTGCAGACCTTCATCTACAACATGCAATGGCAGCCTCTCCTACCAGCCCAGCAATCGTCACACTTTCATATATTCATCTAGATGTTTGCAATCATGCCAACCACACCGTCCATAACACACTGATAGATCCCAGCACAGCCTTCCTATGAGAGGAGTCCGCCATGTGGCCGGAACCCAAGGACACTCGCCACGTGGAAGCGGCTCCTCGTTCCCTCTGACCGGAATATACATTTCCCTTACCTTAAATATGGCGTAACCCGCCGCGGTCTCGAACAGCACCAGCATGGCTGAACCGGGATGTCCGCGGAGCTCCGAACCCGAGCACACCACTCGGAACCGCGCAGAACAGACACGTGTTAGCCCTAACTTCACCGCACATGCGCAGAAAGGACTTGCAATCCTTAGCATCACTTCCCGTTCCGAGGCCGAGGAGCCGCCCACTTCCTGTCGCTGCAATTACTTCATTGACAGTGGTCTATTGCGCATGCTTAGTACAAGAGAAAAGCTAGGTAGAATGGGGATATGAAAGTGCTGCTGGCATGAATCCTCACATGTAGTGGTGATAATTGCTGCTGGCTGTCTGTAGATATGTGCTGTATCTGTATAGCCAGTGTTTCCTGCTCTTTGTGTGCTGTCTGTGTAGCAAGGTGCATTGGGGTCTATTTACTAAAGCTGGAGAGTGCAAAATCTGACTAATTTCTGCATATAAACCAATCAGCTTCTAACCTGAGCTTGTTCAATTAAACTTTGTCAAAAAAACCCCTGCACACTGATTTCTATGCAGAAGTGAGCCTGATTTTGCACTCGATAAGCTTTAGTAAATAATCCCCATTGTGAAGCTCTTCTATGTTGTACAAAGAGGCCTAGATTCTTGGACAACCCGAGTGGATACCTTTATCTCTTTACATCACGCTGAACCTGAGCTTATTCATAAAATACAGGCGTGGAGCCTAAGGACCTCTTCACACAGGCATCGATAGACCACCCCTCTTTGAAGGTACAGGGGCGTATTGGACACCCAACATATAGCACATTTGGGTGGGCTCCCTCCAGGCTCACCTGCCTCTGCCTATCCATTATAAAGCATGTGCTTCCACTGTGGAGGCTCTCAAAATTTAGAGTTAGGACTACAGTAAATACTCGGGTACCTTGATGGGGCTCTGTAGCTTACACATGTATTTGTAAATGTGTGCACACTAAACCCCTGTTTTTAATTCTGTAGCACCCTCTACCTAGGTAGGTGCTAGAGGTTAGGATTTTTGTAGTGCAGGTAAATTTAGGCAGGCCTAGCTGGAAGCTGTTTGTTTTGATCTGTGTGGGCTGGAAGTGGCGCAGAGTAGCAGACTCAGACAGCATCACTCCACTGTCACCTCCCTCTTTCTTCTGGAGGATTCTAGAAGAAGAGGAGGGGAAGAGAGATGGAGCTGTCTGGGGTGTCTCTGGGAGCCCTGACCAATCCCCAATTAGGATTGCCAGGGGGCAGGCCTCCTTGAAAATACCCGGGGTCAGCCCAGCTGGGGAGGAGTTGTCAGGTGGAACAACTGAGGATGGACTGCTAGGCTGATGGGGCCTTTGGGGGAGCTTCCTAGTCAGTGGGGGGGGGGGGCTCGGAACTCGGTGCAGGATGGATCCCCGCAAGAACTCATGCAGGATCTGAACAGGAGGCACAGAGAGGACGGTGGGAGCAAGTACTGCCGGGCAAGTCTTCAGGAGGGAACCACCGGTTTGCAGCCAGGAGGGTTGGTGAGTGACATGTGCTATCAGGAGGACTGGAGAGGCATGCCAGAGAGGACTGAGGAAACAGTCAGAGCTGAGTGTGCAGCTAGTAGGGAGGATTGCAATGTCACGGGCAGTGAAGTCAGGCAGCTGCAGCCAGTTGGGCTGGTAGGGCCTGAAGAGGGCTTACTGGGAGCAGTAGTCCACCTATAGGACAACTAGCACTAGAGACTTCCTATTCCATTGCTGCTACATTAAAGGGACCTGCCTCCAAGAGGCGGTTGCTAAGGCCTGGCTGTGCCAGTGTCAGGCCTAACCATGTGCTAGCTGTGCCTGAGAATTAAGAGATGTGCTGGAGAGAGAGTAACAGTCTGCAGGCAAGAGTTGTGCTGGAGTAACTGAGTGAATATAGCTGTCCCAATAATTAATTGCTATACAAGCAGCCAATCATTTATTTCACTGGGCATCCCATAAATTCCTCTACCCATCCAAGTTCTATTACCTCAATAAAATAACAAAAACAAGCATATGGACTGTTCATTGTCTCCAAGGTGATTGGGAAGTGAATGCCGGGCTGGGCAGGGTGACAGGTGGGCCACAACATTCAGTAGCCCCTACGGGGGTACCGCTACAAACGCATGCTGTTGAGTCAGGAATTTCTTTGGTTTTGTTTTGCATGCGCTGCCCTTCAATGTGCTCCTTGCTGCAAAGGCCAGTTATAGGTGAAGGCAGTGAAAATAGCACCTGTAAAGCACCTGAAAACTGCCTTACATTCATTACAATGGGTGTTTTCACACTGGGGCAGTGCGGGATGTTCGGAAAAGCTTTGCAAGCAGCATCTTTGGGTCGGTTTGGGAGCGCTGTATACAGCGTCCACGTATACAGCACTCCCAAAACGTCTCTGCCCATTGCAATGAATGGGCAGTGCTTCCGAAGCCCCTGAAAAGCGATGAGGAAGCGCAGCAACACAGGAGAAGCTAGAGTTGTTGCTACGATTGTAAAGCCTCGTACACATGGTACGATTGTTGGCAGGAGATTGTCTGTTGACAGACTATTGTCCTAAAATCTTACCGTTAGTACTCTCCTTTTGACAATTGTTGTCCAACTTTTGGATGGCAGGCTTGTAAATTTTCGGTTTGACATCAGATTTTCGTATGGTCAGTACACAAATCCCTCACACAAAAGTCGAAAGTACAAACATGCATGCTCAGAATCAATGCTCACCAAACACGAAATTAGCAGAAGGGGCCCAAAGGGTGGTGCTCAAGAGCTGAAATTCATCATAGTACGTCAGAACATTTGTGTTTGTGGCACGACAATTGTGTACCGTTAGTATACAAGACAAGATCCTGCCACACGCCCTTTTGACAAAAATCAGACGCTCGGTTGGCCAACAATCGTACTGTGTGTCCGAGGCTTTAGGCCCCATTTACACTTCACGCAGCAGGAATGCTTGTTCCAGCTTGTATTTTTTTTTACACGTTTGTTGCACAACAAAACAGCCATCTGCTAAAGCCCCATACACACTATTAGATTTTCTGCATATTTTTGTCTTCAGATTTACCAAAACCATATAATATGCGGTCAAACCTTAAGAGTTTCAATTTGTATGCAATCAGCCAGGCCCTTGCACTACATAGTTTTGGTGAATCTGAAGACAAAAATCTGCAGAAAATCTAATAGTGTGTATGGGGCCTAACTGTGTTTGGGGTGCCATTAAAGCTGGATACACACTATCCAATTTTCTGTAGATTTTTTCCTTCAGATTTACCAAAACCATATACTATGAGGTAAAACCTTAAGAGTTTCAATTTGTATGCAATCAGGCAGGCCCTTGCACTACATGGTTTTGGTAAAGCTAAAGGAAATCGGACAACAAAAGTTGCATAGTGTGTATGGGGTCTTACAATCAATGGCATCCAAACACGTGTTGCGCATTTTGGCATGATCCAGAATTTTATAATTCTGTCTGCAGTTTTGCATCACTCAGATGTGAACAGGGCCTAAGAGACCTAGGGCATCTTTGTGCACCATAAGGAGAGTAATAATATGGCACCAATGACACATTATAGTAAACAGTCGGTGTATCGAAGTTGTGCTAAGGATGAGCTCAAGCGTGTTCTCAAGTCCACGTGCCCGTCCTGGGCAGGAAGCTGACACTCCGCAGCACTAATCACAGGTAGTGAGACATTTCCTGATCTGTGCAGCCACGGATCGGGAAACGTCTCACTGCCTGTGATTAGCGATGTGGAGTGTCAGCTTCCTGGCGGGCGCGGGCACGTGGACTTGCGAACACGCTTATCTGCACGAGCACTCATAGTTGCCAACATTGCAAAAAAAAAAAAAAATGTGGGACACTTTTTTGGCTGTAGGCGGAGCCGTATAATAATTAGGGGGCGGGGCATGCGTTTATAGGCATGGCTTAGCAATAAAAAACAAAACTGGCTTAGCAATAAAAAACAAAACTGCGGCGCGTGGTTTACGTGAAATAGTGGGCGTGGCTTAAATGGGTATGGCTCAAAGGGGGTGTGGTTAGAGTCTGAGATGAATAAGGGATAGAGAGGGAAAGGGGGAGAGAGGAATGAAGGGACAGCAGCCCCAGATCCTACACAACAATAGAAATGTGTATTCTAGAAAGTTTAACAATCAGCAGATAAAGATACTCCAAACACCTAGTGTTAGCGCTTCAATCATCCCGGCACCATGATTGTTATAGTGTCAGGATGATTGAAGCGCATTATTTCTATTATTATATTGTAATATAAAAATAAATCATTCAACTCACCTTAATGCAGAATCAGTGGGATCCCTGTGCGTGTCAGGTGCCCCCAGCAGAGTCTGTCCTTGCATCAGGTGTCCCCAGCAGAGTCTGTCTGTCACGTACCTGGTAGGTTGTGAGCCTGAAGTGCAGGAAAAGACCTCCCTTACAGCTCCCACTCCCGTTCCCCTGGAATGAAGACAGAGGGCCAGGAGTGAAGAGTGGTATGGGTGCCTGGCAGGATCAACAGTTGCTGAAAGTCCAGTAGTGGTGGCACCCTCTGGAGTCAGTAGCCTGAGGAGTAGACTGAGGACAGAGACTGGAATGCAGGACTGGAACCAGGAACAACAGCAGGTAATAGCAGACTGGAAGCTGGACTGGAACAACAGCAGAAGATAGCCTGGAACACTGGACTGGAACCAGGAACAACAGCAGGTAATAGACTGGAATGCTGGACTGGAACACAGCAGAAGATAGCCTGGAACGCTGGGCTGGAACACAGCAGAAGGTAGCCTGGAACGCTGGATTGGAACCAGGAACAACAGCAGGCAGTAGACTGGAACGCTGGACTGGAACACAGCAGAAGATAGCCTGGAACGCTGGGCTGGAACACAGCAGAAGGTAGCCTGGAACGCTGGACTGGAACCAGGAACAACAGCAGGTAATAGCAAACTGGAAGCTGGACCGGAACCAGGAACAACAGCAGGTAATAGCAGACTAGAAGCTGGACTGGAACCAGGAACAACAGCAGGTAATAGCAGACTAGAAGCTGGACTGGAACCAGGAACAACAGCAGGTAATAGCAGACTAGAAGCTGGACTGGAACCAGGAACAACAGCAGGTAATAGCAGACTAGAAGCTGGACTGGAACCAGGAACAACAGCAGGTAATAGCAGACTAGAAGCTGGATTGGAACCAGGAACAACAGCAGGTAATAGCAGACTAGAAGCTGGACTGGAACCAGGAACGACAGCAGGTAATAGCAGACTAGAAGCTGGACTGGAACCAGGAACGACAGCAGGTAATAGCAGACTGGAAGCTGATGAACACAGCGGAGGGTCAACAAGCCGGTGGTCAGTAACGTTCGGACAGCAGAGGTACCAGGGGTAATGCAGAGGGATGGTCAGGCAAGCCAAGAGAGTCTGGTGCAGGCAGATAGCAGGATCGTCAAACAGGAAGCCGGGTCAGATAACAGGAAACACAGATCAGATCAGGTAACACTCACAGAACGCTGTAGAGCAGACAGCAGGGATGGAGTGTGACAGGCAGGTTTAAATAGCCCGCCTTACACCAGCGGGAGTGCGCGCGCGCGTGCCCGTGCGTGACCGCACCCGTGAACGCATGCGCAATGGGACCCGTGGCCGGGTTCCCGTGCGCCTGGGACGCCGGTTACTGGCAGGATCTTCGTGACACTGTCCTTGCATCAGGTGTCCCCAGCAGAGTCTGTCTACATATCAGGTGCCACCGGCAGAGTTCCTCCTTGCATCAGGAGCCCCCAGCAGGGTCCGTCCTTGCATCAGGTGCCCCCAGCAGAGTCAGTATAGACCCCCTCAGTGCAGACCCCCCTCCATCAGTGCAAACCCCCTCAGAGCAGACCCCCCTCCATCAGTGCAGACCCCCTCAGAGCAGACCCCCCTCCATCAGTGCAGACCCCCTCAGCAGACCCCCCTCCATCAGTGCAGACCCCCTCAGAGCAGACCCCCTTCCATCAGTGCAGACCCCCCTCCATCAGTGCAGACCCCCCTCCATCAGTGCAGACAGCGACGCCCTCAGCAGACCCCCCTCCATCAGTGCAGACCCCCCTCCATCAGTGCAGACCCCCCTCCATCAGTGCAGACCCCTCAGAGCAGAACCCCCTTAGTGCAGACCCCCCTCCATCAGTGCAGACCCCCTCAGAGCAGAACCCCCTCAGTGCAGACCCCCTCAGCAGACCCCCCCTCCATCAGTGCAGACCCCCTCAGTGCAGACGCCCTCAGCAGACCTCCCTTCATCAATGCAGACGCCCTCAGCAGACCCCCGTCCATCAGTGCAGACCCCCTCAGAGCAGACCCCCCTCCATCAGTGCAGACCCCCTCAGAGCAGACCCCCCTTCATCAGTGCAGACGCCCTCAGCAGACCCCCCTCCATCAGTGCAGACCCCCTCAGCAGACTCCCCTCCATCAGTGCAGACCCCCTCAGAGCAGAACCACCTCAGTGCAGACCCGCTTCCATCAGTGCAGACCCCCTCAGTGCAGACCCCCTCAGCAGACCCCCCTCCATCAGTGCAGACCCCCTCAGAGCAGAACCCTGTCAGTGCAGACCCCCCTCCATCAGTGCAGACGCCCTCAGAGCAGAACCCCATCAGTGCAGACCCCCTCAGCAGATCCCCCTCCATCAGTGCAGACGCCCTCAGCAGACCCACCCCTCCCATAACGCCCCCCAGGCCCCAGCAGTGAGCACATAGAGCGGCTGCCGGCGCCGTGTGTTCAGTGGAGAGGGGAGGGGCCGATCCGTGCGAGAGGAGAAGCCGATTCATTGGCTGCACGAATCGAGCCCCTTCCCCTCTCTACTGAACACAAGGGGGAGCGATCAAGCGGCCGCGACGGGACCGGCCGCCATTTTACTGAAGCCAGCTTCCCAAAAATGCAAATTGCAAACATTCCCGATTTTCCCTGGGCAAATTCCAATTCGGGACAGCCTCCGATCAGGACGAGGGTCCCAAAATCGGGATTGTTCCGGGAAAATCGGGACTGTTGGCAACTATGCGCACTGCAGCCCTGATTAACAAGATTCCAGCCCTGCCTAGGTCCAATCAGACGCCGGCGACATCACTTCCTGTTTCACGGTCCATGCTGGTCTGTGTGGAGCTGCTTGGTTCCTTCGCTCCTGGAGAAACACTGTGATCCATTCCAGCCAGCTGCTCAATCCGTAACAGCGGTGGGACCCACAGAGCCATGTGGAATGCCAGGACTGCACTTTACTTTGACGAGCATGCATCTTCTATCATCTTGTAAGTGTTTTTAATCCTATCCTATTAAAGTCATCATTTTAATACTACACTCAGGTCGGCGCCTCCCCCTCCCTGTTTTTCCTTAGTGCTAACAGTGGGGAGGCTTAAAGGTGCATTGTCAAATAAAAACCAAGCTCCTTGTACCCATAAAGCATGTTTTGATTGCAATGCCACAAGAAAGAGTCTCACAGAAACGTGCAAACTCCAGCACAATCATTAAAAAATTAAACAATAAAACAATAAAAGTCCATATAATTGTGAATGTAATAGTCCCTTACAACTTGTGATATACAGTATATCACTCCCAGATAAGTGCCGCAGGAACGTGCAAGTAGAAAACACCTCCACCACGGTAAATCCCTTATGGGCAAACCCTCACCTCTCTGTACTGACCCCCTCAACAAAGGTCAATATGTGCTCCAACACTAAATGGACTCCTTGATCAGCAAGGACTCTGACTCTTGGAGAACCTCAGCAGCTCAGGTGGGTGGATGGATGGATGATGCAGTGTGTATTTACAAGTTAAAATACAATGAGAACCTATATAGTGCTCACTGTTATTTTATTAAAATAGAAAGTATAGCAAGCAACAGTCATTCACGGGATTCGGACCCTTGTCCCGGTCTGTCCGTGTCTTGGGAAAAATCACGGATAATTGGCGTTATCCTGGCAACCCGGCTGTCAACGACCGACCACTGTGCCCAGCCGCAGCTCCCGGCTGTTAAAACATGGCCACAGGGGATGTCCAAGCAGCTAGCAGGTCTCTTCTGTGTGTACAGTGGAGAGCTGAGGGGCCTCTGACCCGGGCAGCTAATCGGCTTCTCTCTTCAGTGTACAAGCAGAGCAATTCACTTGTACACTGCAGCCGATTAGCTACCCAGGTTGGGGCCCTTCCCCTCTCCACTGGGATTTGCAGGGACGGGACGGTCCCTGCAAATCCGGGATGGTTGGGAGGCATGAGTATGTATTAAACAATGTAGTGTATATAGTGCAGTAGTCCGTAAGGCACAGAGTGCAGGGATCAGGAGTACATAATGCACAGTGTGCAGGGGTTAGGAGTATGTAATGCATGGTGTACAGGGATCAGAAGTACATCATAATGCCAAGAGAACAGGGGTCAAAAGGAGGTAATGCACAAAATGCAAGGGTCAAGAGTATATAATGCACAATGTGCAGGAGTGTGTAATGTGCAGAGTACAGGGATCAGTAGTACAAAACAAATAGAGTGCATGGGTCAGGGGCATTTAAGCATTTGTAACCCTAAAAAAAAAAAAAAATTGGATCCTGTTACTTTAAAGCACAGTGCCCTGAATCACCTGAAATACCTGGCTGATCCTGCCTAGGTCTGCCCTCCCCCCTGTAAACTTACCATGGTATATCATGGCTGCTGAGCCCTGACACCATGGTCAGTTTATGTGCCTCCGTCATCTGCAGATCTCCTCTGTCCTCTCCCCCCATTCTCTCTGCCCTTCCCTTTCTGTCTGTCAGCTTGTGACAGTGCCTGCCCCTCCTGCTGCTGAAATTAGAGTGTAAATTACAAGCAATCCCCTCTTTTAAAAAGCGTCCCATGCTCCAGTGTCTGTGCTTTGTAAAAAAATAAGCCCACTTCTTCCTTATTTCACAGCGTTGCTCGGAGCTCACGTGACTCCTTGCTGCTCCCCTCCTTCCCGGCTGACATCTCAGCTCTCTCCTCTTCTCCTCCCCTCCTCCCGACTGACATCAGCGGGGGATTCTCAGCCCCTCCCGCTGTAGCTGTCAAAAAAGGAGAGGGAGCAGTGAAGAGTCACGTGAGCGGCGCTATGAAATGGCGACAGAAGCCAGCTGTTGGGCCAACTTCTGTCGGACGTGAATGCTGGAAAACTAGCAGCCAACCGACTCCCAATCAGTGCTCTCAGCCAATGGCAGAGAGCGCCAGTTTCCCAAAGAAACCTGCGTCACAGAGACCTATAGTCTGGCCGCATGGTACAAGAGTGAAGGAGTTAAAAGTGCATGCATAAGATCTGCACTATGTCCGTGGCAGGACCCCATTCTGTCACTTGGAGAGGGGTGGTAGAGGTACGCTGGACTGGTGGAGAGGGCATGGGTTTAGCTGTGTCCCTCCTAAATGCAACATACATCAAGTGTGTAGTGACACGGGACAGTACTTTTACAGAGAGACTTTTTGTAACTGATTACTGCATGCTGTATAAAACTCATCTATAAGCAAGTGAACCGCAATAAGGTTTTATGTCACACGAACGCGGTCCCCGGCATTGATGAGCACGCTGTGATTCTGCCCACACACACTGGATGGCGATGTGAACTCTCTGGTCTCCCTCTGTCAGAAACCATAAATCAGACTGGAACAGAAGTACAGTTAAATCATACTTGTTTAATAATAATAAAAAAAGGTAATCAGAGTAAACGTAGTCAAAACAAGCCAGAGTTATGGATAGTCAGACAAGCCAAAACGTCAGGGAGCCAGAGATGAACATAGTAGAACAGCAAGCAGGATCTGGAGCCAGAAGGAATGTCAGCCAAGCAAGTCTTTAACAGGAACACAGGAGAGCGTCTCTAGAGATGTGACCAAGGCGAAGGCAGAGATCATCTGGACTGGACGGCTTAAGTAGGCAGGACTGACGAGCAGGATATCATCAACAGGTGATTCACTGTGGAGAGATAGGAGCTGGCAATTAGCCAACAGCTGAGCGGCCAGCTTTGAGAAGGAAGGGCTGAGCCCAGCCCTGACACCCTCACGGCAAGAGGAAGCTTTTTCCTGTACAGCCTGAGAAAATGCAGCTCTTTCCCCTCCTGCTGGCAATCTCTGAGGAATGCAGAACAAAGGGTCATGATTACAGTAGAGTCGCTATCCTCTTTACTACAGTTCCCAGAGTGCAATGCAGCCTGACACAGTCCATTGAACTCTTCCTGCTCAGCAGCTCCCTCCTCTCACTGATACAGCTGTTGTCCAGTTCACCACCGCAGGGATGCAGTCACAGAGCAGCTGCAGCCAGTATTTCTCTCATTCTTCACTCCAAGCCAAGCGCCTGACTACAGCAGTTATAAACTTTGACCTGTGCCACTTGGGTTTGCTTCATATGTTTCCAGACTATGGGCATGACTGCTCCTACCCTATTCTGCATCTAAGACTACAGGATGAGCAATGTATTTAAATGCTTCCTGCCCAGCCACTGTATATACTGTTGTAGCATGGTCGCCTTGAGGACTGCTTGGATTTACCTGCTCATCTGCATCACCATGACCCTGTAAACCTTCCAACCCACCTGACACTCTGGGTTCAGACATCTTTCCACAAGCACCTTTAAATGACACATCACACAGAACAATATGTTTATATTAACCACTTCAGCCCCGGAAGGATTTACCCCCTTCCTGACCAGAGCACTTTTTACAATTCGGCACTACGTCGCTTTAACTGCTAATTGCGCGGTCATGCAATGCTCTACCCAAACGAAATTTGCGTCCTTTTCTTCCCACAAATAGAGCTTTCTTTTGATGATATTTGATCACCTCTGCCGTTTTTATTTTTTGCGCTATAAATGGAAAAAGACTGAAAATTTTGAAAAAAAATGATATTTTCTACTTTTTGTTATAAAAAAAATCCAATAAACTAAATTTTAGTCATACATTTAGGCCAAAATGTATTCGGCCACATGTCTTTGGTAAAAAAAATGTCAATAAGCGTATATTTATTGGTTTGCGCAAAAGTTATAGCGTCTACAAACTAGGGTACATTTTCTGGAATTTACACAGCTTTTAGTTTCTGACTGCCTATGTCATTTCTTGAGGTGCTAAAATGGCAGGGCAGTACAAAACCCCCCCAAATGACCCCATTTTGGAAAGTAGACACCCCAAGGAAATTGCTGAGAGGCATGTTGAGCCCATTGAATATTTATTTTTTTTGTCCCAAGTGATTGAATAATGACAAAAAAAAGAAAAAAAAAAAAAATTACAAAAAGTTGTCACTAAATGATATATTGCTCACACAGGCCATGGGCATATGTGGAATTGCACCCCAAAATACATTCAGCTGCTTCTCCTGAGTACGGGGATACCACATGTGTGGCACTTTTTGGGAGCCTAGCCGCGTACGGGGCCCCGAAAACCCAGCACCACCTTCAGGATTTCTAAGGGCATACATTTTTGATTTTACTCCTCACTACCTATCACAGTTTTGAAGGCCATAAAATGCCAAGATGGCACAAAACCCCCCCAAATGACCCCATTTTGGAAAGTAGACACCCCAAGCTATTTGCTGAGAGGCATTGTGAGTATTTTGCAGCTGTCATTTGTTTTTGAAAATGAAGAAAGACCAGAAAAAAAAATTTTTTTTTCTTTTTTCAATTTTCAAAACTTTGTGACAAAAAGTGAGGTCTGCAAAATACTCACTATACCTCTCAGCAAATAGCTTGGGGTGTCTACTTTCCAAAATGGGGTAATTTGGGGGGGGGGTTTGTGCCACCTGGGCATTCCATGGCCTCCGAAACTGTGATAGGTAGTGAGGAGTGAAATCAAAAATTTACGGCCTTAGAAAGCCTGAGGGCGGTGCTTGGATTTCGGGGTCCCGTGCGCAGCTAGGCTCCCAAAAAGTCCCACACATGTGGTATCCCCGTACTCAGGAGAAGCAACAGAATTTATTTTGGGGTGTAATTTCACATATTCCCATGGCATGTTTGAGCAATATATCATTTAGTGACAACTTTGTGCAAAAAAAAAAAAAAATTGACTCTTTCCCGCAACTTGTGTCACAATATAAAATATTCCATGGACTCGACATGCCTCTCAGCAAATAGCTTGGGGTGTCTACTTTCCAAAATGGGGTCATTTGGGGGGGGGTTTGAACTGTCCTGGCATTTTATGCACAACATTTAGAAGCTTATGTCACACATCACCCACTCTTCTAACCACTTGAAGACAAAGCCCTTTCTGACACTTATTGTTTACATGAAAAAATTATTTTTTTTTGCAAGAAAATTACTTTGAACCCCCAAACATTATATATTATTTTAAAGCAATTGCCCTACAGATTAAAATGGTGGGTGTTTCATTTTTTTTTTTCACACAGTATTTGCGCAGCGATTTTCAAACGCATTTTTTGGGGAAAAAACACACTTTTTTAAATTTTAATGCACTAAAACACACTATATTGCCCAAATGTTTGATGAAATAAAAAAGATGATCTTAGGCCGAGTACATGGATACCAAACATGACATGCTTTAAAATGGCGCACAAACGTGCAGTGGCAACAAAATTACTACATTTTTAAAAGCCTTTAAAAGCCTTTACAGGTTACCACTTTAGATTTACAGAGGAGGTCTACTGCTAAAATTACTGCCCTCGATCTGACCTTCGCGGTGATACCTCACATGCATGGTGCAATTGCTGTTTACGTTTGACGCCAGACCGCCGCTTGCGTTCGCCTTAGCGCGAGAGCAGGGGGCGACAGGGGTGCTTTTTTTTATTTATTTATTTTCTTTATTTTTTTTTGCTTTTTTATCTTATTTTTAAACTGTTCCTTTCATTTTTTTTTTTTTTAAATCATTTTTTTTGTTATCTCAGGGAATGTAAATATCCCCTATGATAGCAATAGGTAGTGACAGGTACTCTTTTTTGAAAAAATTGGGGTCTATTAGACCCTAGATCTCTCCTCTGCCCTCAAAGCATCTGACCACACCAAGATCGGTGTGATAAAATGCTTCCCCAATTTCCCAATGGCGCTATTTACATCCGGCGAAATCTAAGTCATAAAATGCTCGTAGCTTCCGGTTTCTTAGGCCATAGAGATGTTTGGAGCCACTCTGGTCTCTGATCAGCTCTATGGTCAGCTGGCTGAATCACCGGCTGCATTCTCAGGTTCCCTGTTGAGACAGGAGAGCCAGAGAAAAACACGGAAGATGGTGGGGGGGGGGGGGCATTCCCTCCCACTGCTTGTAAAAGCAGTCTAGAGGCTAATTAGCCGCTAGGATTGCTTTTACATGAAAGCCGACCGCTGGCTAAAAAGAATGATACCAAGATGATACCTAAACCTGCAGGCATCATTCTGGTATAACCACTCAAAGTCGTGAATGGCGTACCTGAAGACAAAAAAATGGTTAACAATAAAGCACAGTAAACGGTAAAGTATAAATAATTACATACCTGAAAAACAAACATGATAAAACATAATAACAATAAAACATTGCAGAATAGAATACAGTAAAAAAGAGCAGAACAATAGAGAGAGAATAGAGAGAGAGAGAACAATAAAACGACAACTATTTTTTTTAATTTTTGTTTGTGTTTTTTTTTTTTTTTACACTTTTTTTTTGTAACTGTAACTTTTATAACTGTAACCGGTTCCAGGTTCGAGTCTCTCAAAATGCGATGGCATCTTGGGAGACCCTGTGAAAGTGTGCCTAGTCTGTGCAATGCTGTACGCTACGCTAATACTCAACTAGTGCATGGTAGCGTTCAAAACATTCACCAAGTGTTACTGCAGTGCTGGTTTGACTACGACCGGGGTGTACTACGCCGCTGGTGCTTGCCAGTTCACCAAAACGCTACAAAGAAAAGTGTCAGTGATCGATCGATACTGCACTTGGGTGGGCTGGACTGGGCTGGGCCGGGCGGAGGGGCAAAACGCAGGTGCTAGCAGGTATCTGGGCTGATCCCGCTAACACTGCGTTTTTGGGAACCCTAAACTGCTGGGGACGCTAGTATAGATCTGATCGGATCAGATATTGATGCGTTCAGATACTATACCACTAAGGGAGGTGTACGGTGCGTGTACGGTGCGTGCGTGGGTGTTCGCGGTACTGGCGCTAATCTGACGCTGCCTAGGGCGACGCATATCACCGCCGGGCGATCAGGGGGCTAAACCTTTATTCGGTAATAAACGGCGGGTGCCCTGACACTATAAAAAATAAACGAACTAACCAGCGTCACCCGTAACGGTTATACGGTGATCAGTGGTGAAAGGGTTAACTAGGGGGCCATCAAGGGGTTAAAACATTTATCAGATAGTATATGGGGGTCCCTGTCGCTATAAAACACTGACGGCGAACCTAAATATTTACGTCCCTAACTAGCGTCACCAGCGACACTAATACAGCGATCAGAAAAATGATCGCTTAGCGACACTGGCGACAGGGGGTGATCAAGGGGTTAAAACTTTATTAGGGGGGTAAGGGGGGTACCCTAGACCTACAGGGGGCTAAACCTTTATTCGGTAATAAACGGCGGGTGCCCTGACACTATAAAAAATAAACAAACTAACCAGCGTCACCCGTAACGGTTATACGGTGATCAGTGGTGAAAGGGTTAACTAGGGGGCCATCAAGGGGTTAAAACATTTATTAGATAGTATATGGGGGTCCCTGTCGCTATAAAACACTGACGGCGAACCTCAATATTTACGTCCCTAACTACTGTCACCAGCGACACTAATACAGCGATCAGAAAAATGATCGCTTAGCGACACTGGTGACGGGGGGTGATCAAGGGGTTAAAACTTTATTAGGGGGGGTAAGGGGGGTACCCTAGACCTACAGGGGGGTAATACAAACTGTCCCACCACTGCTAACTGTCACAAACTGACACTATGCAGTAATCAGGGAAAAAAAAAAAAAAAAAAAAAAAAAAACCTGCTTGGTGTCAGTTTGTGACAGGGGGGGGGGGGGGTGATTGGGGGGGGATCGGGGGGGGATCGGGGGTGTAATATATGCCTGGCATGTTCTACTGTGTTGTGTGTGAGTGTTTGTGCACTTACATGTCATCTCTCCTCGGCGCTGGAACGGAAACTGCCAGACCGAGGAGAGATGACATCACATCCTCTGCCTCTGTGTACTATACAGAGGCAGGGGATGTTTGTCATTGGCTGGGAGCGATCGCGAGGGGGGGGCCACGATCGGATGGCCTCCCCCTCGTCTGTCATCGCTCCTAACCAAATGCCGACCGCAGCTGGCACCGGGGGGGGGTCCGATCGGACCCCCCACCCGCGGGAAGGCAATCACGTTTCAGGTACGTGATTTTGCCTGCCCGTGCCGCTCTGCTCACGTATATAGGCGTGAGGCGGTCGGCAAGTGGTTAACTCAGCTTTTACTGGCGTAGCAAAGTAGTATTAATTTACAAAGGAGGGCAATAGATCAACCGAGTTCTGAATAACAGCCTAGACTCGGTAGAGGAATTCCCCAAAAAACGCTTAAGAACAGTTTAACAGTATGAAGATACAATATACACATATGTACAGTGAGATACCTACCGGAAGCATGACCTATAGGACAATTAAGGGTAATGTATTGAATGCAGGTAGTTACACTCTAAAGGGGAACCCCAGGCTGACCTATTCAACCTTTAAATCCTAATGACAGATCAGACAGAACAAGGATAGTGTAGGGCCCTTTAAATAGTAACAACAGCAATATCTGAGATACAGGCCTGATAGTCTTCACCGGCAGTTGGAGCTCATTAGATTATATCCAAAAAGGCACAGTGTTGTATTAACATAATGACTGGCTTAAACAGGCTAGCGATACTACTTGAAATGGTTGTAGGTAGAGGTGTCTATGTACAGTGTTCAAATGGAAGTGCAGTAAAGTGTTCCCAAGGTAAAGGTGTCTGTACACAGTGTTCCAATAAAGTATCCAGGGAAAGATTGCAGAAGATGGACTATTGCCCTCTCACCGACTGGACCAAACTAGATGCCTTGCAGACTGTGACCCGGGAAGAGACATCCGTCAATGAAGCAGCCAGCGATGACCCACAGGAGCAGAGCATAGACGAACGTGGTGTCGAACTGCTGAGTTGCTGCCGTGTAGATGTCTGGCGAACAGCAAGCAGAGTTAGGCTCTCCGAGGCCGGGCTGGAATCACTTGAACACTGCGTGGTAGGCCGCAACCTCTCTCTCCCCGTCACGGAGAGGTGTGCATTACGCAAGGCCCAGGAAGAAGAAAGCCTGGGGCTGATCTCCTGGCTCCTTTATAGTCTCTCCCAGAAGTCCCCTGCATGGTAGTATGGATCCCTGGGATGTGTAGACCTGGTGTATAGTTATGCAATGGAATCGCTAGTCAGAAAGACTATTAGTCCCACAATCCATTGGATTGGGCTCATAAATATGGTGACAGTCACTGGCGCCCAGCATTAAAGGGACATAACTATAGGCGATGAATGACAGGGAAAACACACAATATTACCATAGTCTACCATCGCTTCATCCTCCCCCCACTTGAAAGTCTTTGGTCCCTGAAGACAGAACACAACCTGTGAGATCACTTTACTGTATCATAAAAAAGTAAACATGTTATGGACCAGGAGCTGTAACAGTCAGCAACTGCTCCAAAGAAGGATTTTCTAGAAGCAAATTATATACATTGTCAGGCAAAGTCAAATCAACTTTGGGACAGGCCAGTAATAAATTAGTGGCCCACCCAGTAGTGTCAGGAGGTCATCCGCTATCAACAGTTCGATAAAGGAGGCAAGTGCTTGAATAGAATGTTGAAGAAAATATTACAGCGCACACATGCAAAAAAGACATTTACCTCAAGCAAGGCTAGTTTAAAACACCTAAACATTTTCAAAAAAACATTATCAAAAAATATGGGGATTTGGTCACACCATATTGCTATATGGTGCTAAGCCCACTTACTGCGACAAAGTACCCCATAATCAGTGGGTCCTGCACTATCCATGGAGTGGGAGATCCTGCATCTCTGAACCATGAGAGCATTACACTCTTCTAAATGGGAGAATCATAAGGTCTCCACCCATGACACAAGTGGACACTAATGAGAGGTACTTATGTGAAGGAGTGAGGTTTTGATAATGTTTTTTTTTTAATGTTTAGGTGTTTTAAACTAGCCTTGCTTGAGGTAAATGTCTTTTTTGCATGTGTGCGCTGTAATATTTTCTTCTACTGTATGGTCTTATGGCTGCACCATCTTTAATGCATCTTTTAGAGTGTGCCTCCCAAATATCTTGTTTGTATATTGTATGGATTCTAACCAAATCCCTTTGGGTGCGGAGCACCTAGAATAGATGCTTTCCAGTGGCTCCAGTCCACAATCTGTTCCCCAGAAACAGGTACTGTATTAATCAAGTATTCATTTTTCACTTCCTCCTTCTCGACCGTGGCCCTGCGCGTCATTTCAATTGCGCAATCATATGACCGGTGTGGAGGCAAACTACCGGCTTGACCTTTGTCAAAGACATCACTAAAATCGTTGTACTCCTCCGGCAGGGAGGAGAGTGAAGAGGTGCACAGGACCTTGGCTACCTTCTGGAAGCATGTCTTACTGCATTGTTGGAACCAGGAGAGAACCTCAGCACAGAGCCAATCAAAAGAGGGGTTGTGCCTCTATAACCAAGGGTAACTAATAACCAGTGGAAACTTAAGTGAGGAAATAACTTGGAATTGGATTATCTCATGGTGAAGAGCCCCTACGGCCATGGACAACGGAACAGTCTCATGAGTCACATGGGCAGGATGTAGAGGTCTTCTGTCAAGAGCCTCAATGGCAAGTGGAGTGTCACGCGGCTGCAGCGGAATCGAGTGCTTCGATACAAAGGCAGTATCAATGAACATGCCCGCAGCCCCAGAGTCGATTGGAGCCTGTATCTCGATGGACGACTCAGCTCAAGAAAGGGTAACAGAAACTAGGGGCTTATCCTTCTGGATAACTGGGGGAGAAACAACGCCACCTAAGGTCTGTCCATGACAGGACCTCAAGGTTCGGGCATTCCCTGGACGGGTAGGACAAGACTTCAAAAAGTGACCTGCCTGGCGACAATAAAGGCACAATCTTTCCCTCCTCCTAAGGGTTCTCTCATCTGCAGAGAGACGCGTGAAGCCCAAGTGCATGGGTTCATCGTCACAGACCGACTCGGTCCCAGGAGGCATGGGAGGTGAGGGAGGCAAGGGTGGGACTGCAAAGTTCAGAGACAAATGTACAGGAGGCTTCCACAAGTGCTCCTTAAAAGGGAGTCTTTCTCTGAGTCTGGAGTCAATGAGGATGGCAAACGTGATCAACCTCTCCAGCTCAGTGGGTATATCTGGGGCTGCTATCTCATCCTTGATGGTAACCGAGAGGCCATGAGAAAAAGCAGCCACGAGGGCTTCATTGTTCCAAGCAACCTCTGCTGCCAGAGTACGTAATGCAATGTATGTATCAATGCAAGAAAAAGTTTTTTAAAAATGGCAGTTTTTTCGGGAGCAATGATTTTAAGAATGCTTAAAGTTAAACAATAAAAATGAAATATTCCTTTAAATGTCATGCCTGGGGGGTGTCTATAGTATGCATGTAAAGTGGCACAGTTTTCCCGTGTTTAGAACAATACCACAGCAAAATAACATTTCTAAAGGAAAAAAAGGCATTCAACACTGCTTGAGGCTGTAATGTATTGTTGGGTCCCGGCAATATAGATGAAAATCATTGTGAAAAATGACATGGGTCCCCCCAGCCCATTACCAGGCTCTTTGGGTCTGGTATGGATATTAAGAGGAACCCCCCACCCAAATTTAAAAAAAAAAATGGCGTTGGGGGGCCCCCAGGCACTATATACTCTGAACAGAAGTATATATACTATACGGCCAGCCCTATATACTCTGATGAAAATTGGGCCTTAGGTGTTGGTGGTGCCAGAACACTGTAACCCCTCACAGTTACTCTTGTTGGTAACGGGCCCTGCTGTTAAATATTATATCAAAAATTGTAATTACATGCCCCTGTTAAACAGGGGCATAAAAATTGGGCCTTAGGCAGCGGTGGTGGTGCCCTAAACACAAAATAGTCACTCAGCATAGGCGGTCTTTAAGGGATCCCACATCCATAGAAAAATCAATCAGTTACATCAGCATCAGGTGCTTGATAGCTGCTGATCCAAGACTGACTAATTTTTATGAATGTGAGCCTATCAACGGAGTCTGTGGACAGGCGCACTCTATGATCCGTTACAAACCCTCCAGCAGCACTGAATGTGCTTCAGAAAGAACGCAGGATGCAGGACAGGCCAGTAGCTCAATTGCATATTGAGCAAGTTCTGGCCAGTGGTCCATCCTCAAGACCCAGTAACCCAGTGGATGGTCTGTTGGAAAGGCCTCCAAGTCTGCTCTTGCCTCTAGATATTTCTGCACCATGTAATGCAGACGTTGGCGATGATTGCTTGAACCGATCAGACCTTGGCGCTGAGGACTGAAAAATTGTCTAAAGGCATCGGTCAGCCAGCAACCTTCTCCATCGCTCTTCCTCTGACTGAACGAAGCCTCAGCAACACGTTGTCCAGCACGATGAAGTTGTAACCTCCCAGGGTCTGGGAACGCATTGCACAAACCTTTCTTCAAGGCCTCCTGAAGATGTTTCATCCTCTGCTCCCTCTGCAAAGGCAGGATGAGTTCTGTGGATCAAGTAGGGTTGCCAGCCAGTAATGATCCCTCTCCTTGATACCATGAATCCCAGGGTCCTTTCGCAGGCTTTGCAGAATCAGGGAGGCCATGCAAC
Source organism: Lithobates clamitans (assembly GCA_037952925.1). NCBI lineage: Eukaryota > Metazoa > Chordata > Amphibia > Anura > Ranidae > Lithobates > Lithobates clamitans. Next base: position 2,556,609 of record JBBGZY010000061.1, read on the forward strand.
GTAAGTTTGCAGAGGCATTCGATTCTGAGTCCTCTGGGTCACTAAGGATCACATGATCCGTAACAACCTCCTCCTCTTTGGGTTTCTGGGGACTGAAAACCATCCCTTGAAGACTGCTGCTGAGTGTTATCCTCTACGTCCATGCTGACACAATACTCCTCCTCCTCTTCTTCCTGTGTGTTTGGCGGGCCCACAGGAATACTATCTGGATAAAGGGGCCCTTGAGAGGTAAAGAAGTCCTCCTCTTCCTCCCTCTGTTCTGCCTTAAGTGCCCTGTCCATTATTCCACAAAGCGTGTGCTCCAACAGGAAGACAAGAGGGACAGTATCACTGAAGCATGCATTGTCGCTGCTCACCATCCTCGTGGCCTCCTCAAATCTTGACAGGACATTGCATGCATCCTTGATCAGTAGCCACTGAAAAAAAGCCAAGCTCCCCTGACCCTGTCCTGGTGCCATACTCACACAGGTACTCATTGATGGCCCTCTGCTGTGAGTGCAGTCGTGCAGCATTGCCAACATTGAGTTCCACCTGGTGGGCATGTCACAAATGAGGCGGTTGGTGGGCAGGTTGCATTCCCTTTGAATGTCAGCCAGCTGAGCACTGACATTGTATGACCGACGGAAATGACCACAGACTTTTCTGGCCTGCCTCAGGAGATCCTGTAATCCTGGGTACCTGTTCAAGAACTGCTGCACCACCAAATTCAGAACATGTGCCAAACATGGGACATAGGTCAAGTGTTCCTGTCGGAGGGCGGAGAGAAGGTTGGTGCCATTGTCGCATATAACCATTCCTGGCTGAAGCTGGCGTGGCGTCAACCACCTCTGAGCCTGCCCCTGCAGAGCTGACAGAATCTCTGCCCCAGTGTGGCTCCTGTCCCCTAAGCAGACCAACTCAAGCACCGCATGCCATCTTTTTGCCTGAGTGCTTGTGTAGGCCCTTGAATGCTTACAGAGCACCGCTGGTTCAGAGGACAAATCTGCAGAAGAGGCCATAGAGGAAGAAGAAGAGGAGGGGGTGGAGGAGAGAGCTGTGGCAGAATCACCACTAGCAGTGGTGGTGGAGCAAGCTCCAACACTATTGAACCCTGTCCTGCATCCTTCCCAGCTGCCAGCAGAGTTACCCAGTGCACCGTGAAGGAAAGGTAACGTCCCTGGCCATGCCTGCTAGACCATGAATCAGCGGTAATATGCACCTTACTGCTGACCGCCCTGTCCAACGAGGCCAAAACATTGTACAAATGCCGGTAGAGAGCCTGAATGGCCTTCCGTGAAAAGAAATGGCGTTTTGGAACCTGTCACTGAGGTACAGCATATTCCACAAATTTACAAAAGGGGGCAGAGTCTACCAGCTGAAAAGGCAGCAGTTGCAGTGCTAGCAATTTAGCAAAGTTAGCATTCAGACGCTGAGCATGTGGATGGCTGGGACCGAATTTCTTTTTACGGTATAGCAACTGGGGTAGGGAAATTTGCCTGCTAAAATCAGTACTGATAGCAGATTGGCTGCAAGTACCTGGGACACCTATTGCTATACCTTCATTCCTCTCAGTGCAGGTTTTTGAGAGGATTGAAGGTATAGTGGGGTTGGGGATCCCAGATGAGGAGCAAGGAGAAGTCCGCCTTTTTCTTTAATGTGGGTCTTTCAAGTGCTGTTGCCAACAGACTGCATGGGAGGTCTTCATTAGCCTGGTCAAGCATGTGGTGCCCAAGCAGCTGCTGTTCTGGCCACGCTTGATCCGCTTCAGACATAAGTTGCAAACAGCAACAGTGCGATCTGCTGCACACGTGTCAAAAAAGGCCCTACCAAGGAACATTTCAAAATCAGTGGGGAGTCAGCAGTGCCCTGCGGAGCTCTGTGGTGTGATGCAGTAGGGTGGCTGCCCTTAAGCTGCCCCTAGAGGACATCCTGCCTCGTTGGAGTTGTGTCTCCTCCTCCTCTCTTCTATCAGGCACCCAAGTAGAGTCAGTGACCGCATCATCCCCTCCCTCCTCGTCACTGGAGCAAACTTGGCAGTATGCTGAGGCTGGGGGAACATGACTGCCAGTTTTTTGTCCTTCTTGGGCACCCCCTCTCTCTAGGCTCTCGTTACTCCCTTACTCAACCTGGGAACCAACATCGGAGCCTTCTAATCGCTGCGCATACTCTAGCAGCATGTACCCGACACTGTGATTAAATGGTTTGGGGGATTTCTCCGTGCATGATGGTGGGGCTACGGAAGGAGTGACTGTGGACAAGGAGCAGGTGGAATAGGCTGCTTTGGCAGCTGCATTGGAAGGCAAACTACTCCTGGGAGCCTGGGTGACAGAGGATGAGGAGAATGAGGACGGCTTTGTTATCCACTCCACCAACTCTTCTGCATGTTCTGGCTCAATAACATGGCGAGCAGCAGAAAAAAAGGACAAGCGTGCCCCACGGCCACCTGCAGAGGATGCACCATGTCCACGACCAACACTGTTGACTGTAGACACAGAGCCTGCTTACCCTCTTTTAGTGGCCTGTGAGCATCTGCCTCTCCTTGGTGGCCTTCTGGACATGATGTATATTTTGTTTTGCAACACCACACTGCACTTTATTGTGTACTGTGTACACCACCAGAAGTGTAGTAACAACTGCACTACGGCTGCACTGTATTGTGTAATGTGTACACCACCAGAAAAGTAGTAGCAACTGCACTACGGCTGCACTGTATTGTGTACTATGTACACCACCAGAAGTGTAGTAGCAACTGCACTATGGCTGCACTGTATTGTGTACACCACCAGAAAAGTAGTAGCAACTGCACTACGGTTGCACTGTATTGTGTACTGTGTACACCACCAGAAAGTAGTAGCAACTGCACTATGGCTGCACTGTATTGTGTAATGTGTACACCAGCAGAAAAGTAGTAGCAACTGCACTACGGCTGCACTGTATTGTGAAATGTGTACACCACCAGAAGAGTAGTAGGAACTGAACTACGGCTGCACTGTATTGTGTACTGTGTACACCACCAGAAGTGTAGTAACAACTGCACTACAGCTATACTGTATTGTGTAATGTGTACACCACCAGAAAAGTAGCAACTGCACTACGGCTGCACTGTATTTTGTACACCACCAGAAAAGTAGTAACAACTGCACTATGGCTGCACTGTATTGTGTACTGTGTACACCAACAGAAGTGTAGTAGCAACTGCACTACGGCTGCACTGTATTGTAAAATGTGTACACCACCAGAAAAGTAGTAGCAACTGCACTACGGTTGCACTGTATTGTGTACACCACCAGAAGTGCAGTAGCAACTGCACTACAGCTGCACAGTATTGCGCAATGTGTATACCACCAGAAAAGTAGTAGCAACTGCACTACAGCTGCACTGTATTGTGTACACCACCAGAAGTGTAGTAGCAACTGCACTACGGCTGCACTGTATTGTGTACACCACCAGAAAAGTAGTAGCAACTGCACTACGGTTGCACTGTATTGTGTACTGTGTACACCACCAGAAAAGTAGTAGCAACTGCACTATGGCTGCACTGTATTGTGTAATGTGTACACCAGCAGAAAAGTAGTAGCAACTGCACTACGGCTGCACTGTATTGTGAAATGTGTACACCACCAGAAGAGTAGTAGGAACTGAACTACGGCTGCACTGTATTGTGTACTGTGTACACCACCAGAAGTGTAGTAACAACTGCACTACAGCTATACTGTATTGTGTAATGTGTTCACCACCAGAAAAGTAGCAACTGCACTACGGCTGCACTGTATTTTGTACACCACCAGAAAAGTAGTAACAACTGCACTATGGCTGCACTGTATTGTGTACTGTGTACACCAACAGAAGTGTAGTAGCAACTGCACTACGGCTGCACTGTATTGTAAAATGTGTACACCACCAGAAAAGTAGTAGCAACTGCACTACGGTTGCACTGTATTGTGTACACCACCAGAAGTGCAGTAGCAACTGCACTACAGCTGCACAGTATTGCGCAATGTGTATACCACCAGAAAAGTAGTAGCAACTGCACTACAGCTGCACTGTATTGTGTACACCACCAGAAGTGTAGTAGCAACTGCACTACGGCTGCACAGTATTGTGTACACCACCAGAAAAGTAGTAGCAACTGCACTACGGTTGCACTGTATTGTGTACTGTGTACACCACCAGAAAAGTAGTAGCAACTGCACTACGGCTGCACTGTATTGTGTACACCCCCAGAAGTGTAGTTGCAACTGCACTACAGCTGCACTGTATTGTGTAATGTGTACACCACCAGAAAAGTAGTAGCAACTGCACTATGGCTACACTGTATTGTGTACTGTGTACACCACCAGAAGTGTAGTAGCAACTGCACTACAGCTGCACTGTATTGTGCAATGTGTACACCAGCAGAAAAGTAGTAGCAACTGCACTACGGCTGCACTGTATTGTGAAATGTGTACACCACCAGAAGAGTAGTAGGAACTGAACTACGGCTGCACTGTATTGTGTACTGTGTACACCACCAGAAGTGTAGTAACAACTGCACTACAGCTATACTGTATTGTGTAATGTGTTCACCACCAGAAAAGTAGCAACTGCACTACGGCTGCACTGTATTTTGTACACCACCAGAAAAGTAGTAACAACTGCACTATGGCTACACTGTATTGTGTACTGTGTACACCACCAGAAGTGTAGTAGCAACTGCACTACAGCTGCACTGTATTGTGTACACCCCCAGAAGTGTAGTTGCAACTGCACTACAGCTGCACTGTATTGTGTAATGTGTACACCACCAGAAAAGTAGTAGCAACTGCACTATGGCTACACTGTATTGTGTACTGTGTACACCACCAGAAGTGTAGTAGCAACTGCACTACAGCTGCACTGTATTGTGCAATGTGTACACCACCAGAAAAGTAGTAGCAACTGCGCTACAGTTGCACTATATTGTGTACTGTGTACACCACCAGAAAAGTAGTAGCAACTGCGCTACAGCTGCACTGTATACACCACCAGAAGTGTAGTAGCAACTGCACTACGGCTGCACTGTATTGTGTATACCACCAGAAACATAGTAGCAACTGCACTACGTTTGCACTGTATTGTGTAATGTGTACACCACCAGAAAAGTAGTAGCAACTGCACTACGGCTGCACTGTACTGTGGACACCACCAGAAAAGTAGTAGAAACAGTACACCACGGAATGCACTGTAGTTATAGGCTACACTGGATGCTGGCAGAGTATATATATATATTAGGGCCGAAACAACTAATCGATTAATCGACAACTAATCGATTATGAAATTAATCGATTATGAAAATAGTAATCGATTAATCGGTCAGTAACATAATGGGGTTAAAAAAGCTAAAATTAGCCCTATATAGTACAAAAAGAGCAAATCTCTACTGTAAATATTACTTTCACCATTGCACAGTAAAAAAACTAAGGGCTATTTTTTTATTTTTTAACTCCATTATGTTACTAAATGTCTTAGGCCTGGTTCCCACCCATGTGATTTTTGGTGCTTTTTACAGCTGCTGTGTATTTGGAAAGGGTCAAGGACCTTTTTTAATGCAAAACTGCGCTTTTTTGGTTCAATATACTTCAATGGAGAAGCTGCAGAAAAGCATGTAATTATACAGTTCTGTTTGAAAATCTGCAAAACAGTCTAGAAATTTTTTATTTTTCTTTAAATAAAAAAATTTGATCTGAGTCTGATATTTACCAGATTCAACCTCTAATAGTATATAGAGTATATCTCTTCTGTCTGTTATTCTCAGAGAGGATTAAAGATTTTACTTCCTAAGCCATATAGTTGGTTATTTATATTTACCCCTGCATATAAAGATATTTAGGAATAAATTGCCTTTTTTTAAACTTTACATATTAGCTAAATTATACACCACACTTTTTTTAAGGTTATTAACCGATTAATCGAAACAATAATCGGCCAACTAATCGATTATGAAAATAATCGTTAGTTGCAGCCCTAATATATATATATATATATATATATATATATATATATATATATATATCAAATACACTGCCTCTAACTGAATAACCTGCCTGCTTAATCTAAATCACACTATCTCTCCGTCCATGCCAACAACACTACACAGGGCCGCCATGTAGGCAGCCTTACATAGTGTGGGGCGTGGACTTAATCCCCCTGAGACATGATTGGCCAAAGGCACCCTGCCTTTGGCCAGTTAAGGCTCTGTTAGCAGGGGGCGCTGGGATTGGCCAAAGCATGTAGGTTAGGTGCATGCTTTGGCCAATCATCATACAGCAATGCACTGCGAGCTTGTGTGCATTATGGGGCGTTCCGCGGCCGCCCAAATTTCCCACGAACGCCCTATAATGTTCATTCTTCAGTGAACGGGCAAACACCCGATGTTCGAGTCGAACTTATGTTCGACCCGAACATCAAGCTCATCCCTAACAGTGATGAGCGGTGGGGGAGGCGGCTGGAGCATCTCAGCTCTGGTTACAGATCCCGGGGGACAGCACAGCCAGAGCATTACTAATGATTTATAAAAGAGTACTATGATGGGAACAATATTGATGGGGGCAATTTTGATAGGGGCAATATGATGGAGGCATTTTAATGGGGCAATATGATGGAGGCATTTTAATAGGGGCATTTTGATGGGGGCAATTTGATGGGAGCAGTTTTGATGGGGGCATTACGATGGAGGCATTTTGATGGGGGCAATATGATGGAGTCATTTTGATAGGGGCAGTTTTGATGGGGGCAATATGATGGAGGCATTTTAATAGGGGCAGTTTTGATGAAGGCAGATTTGATGGGGGCAGTTATGATGGTGGCAATATGATGGGGCAATTTGATGGTGGTAATATGATGGGGGCAATTTTGATGGTGGCAGTATGATGGTGCAATTTTGATGGGGGCAATTTTGATGGTGGCAGTATGATGGGGCAATTTTGATGGTGGCAGTGTGATGGGGCAATTGTGATGGTGGCAAAATGATGGAGGCATTTTGATGAGGGCAATTTGATGGGGCAAAATGATGGAGGCATTTTGATGGGAGCAATTTTGATGGGGGCAGTTTTGATAGTGACAGTTTGTTGGGGGTAGATTTGATGGGGGCAGTTTTGATGGTGGTAATATGATGGGGGAAATTTGATGGTGGTAATATGATGGGGGCAATTTTGATGGGGCATTTTTGATGGGGGCAGTATGAGGGGGGCAATATGATGGAGGCATTTTCATGAGGGCTGTTTTGATGGTGGTAATATGATGGGGGCAGTTTTGTTGGTGGAAATTTGATGGTGGCAATATGATGGGGCAGTTTTGATGGTGGTAATATCATGGGGGCAGTTTTGACGGTGGTAATATAATGGGGGGCAATTTGATGGTGGCAATTTGATGGTGGTAATTTGATGGTGGTAATATGATGGGGGAAATTTGATAGGGTAATATGATTGGGGTAATATGATGGAGGCAATTTTGATGGTAGCAGTATGATGGTGCAATTTTGATAGGGCAATTTTGATAGTGGCAGTATGATGGGGCAATTTTTATGGTGGCAGTGTGATGGGGCAATTGTGATGGTGGCGCTATGATGGGGAAATTTCAATGGTGGCAGTATGATGGGGCAATTTTGATGGTGGCAGTATGATGGGGCAATTTTGATGGTGGCAGTATGATGGGGAAATTTTGATGGTGACAATATGATGGGGCAATTTTGATGATGGCAGTATAATGGGGCAATTTTGATGGTGGCAATATGATGGTGGCAGTATGACGGGGCAGTTTCGATGGAGCAATTTTGATGGTGGCAGTGTGATGGGGCAATTTTTATGGTGGCAGTGTGATGGGGCAATTGTGATGGTGGCGCTATGATGGGGAAATATCGATGGTGGCAGTATGATGGGGAAATTTCGATGGTGGCAGTATGATGGGGCAATTTTGATGGTGGCAGTATGATGGGGCAATTTTGATGGTGGCAGTATGATGGGGAAATTTTGATGGTGACAATATGATGGGGCAATTTTGATGATGGCAGTATAATGGGGCAATTTTGATGGTGGCAATATGATGGTGGCAGTATGACGGGGCAGTTTCGATGGAGCAATTTTGATGGTGGCAGTGTGATGGGGCAGGTTTCATGGTGGTAATATGATGGGGCAGTTTTGATGGGGGCAATTTGATGGTGGCAATATGATAGGGGCAGTTTTGATGGTGGTAATATCATGGGGGGCAATTTGATGGTGGCAATATTATGGGGCAATTTGATGGGGGTAATATGATGGAGGCAATAAGATGGGGCAATTTTGATGGTGGCAGTATGATGGTGCAATTTTGCTAGGGGCAAATCTGATGGAGCAATATGATGGCAGCAATTTTGATGGTAGTGGTGTGATGGGGCAATTTTGATGGTGGCGGTATGATGGGGCAATTTTGATGGTGGCGGTATAGTGGGGCAATTTTGATGGTGACAGTGTGACAGGGCAATTGTGATGGTGGCAATATGATGGGGCAATATGATGGTGGCAGTATTATGGGGGTGATTTTGATGGGGCAATTGTGATGGTGGCAGTTTTGATGGTGGCAGTATGATGGGGCAATTTTGATGGTGGCAGTGTGATGGGGCAATTGTGATGGTGGCAATATAATTTGGCAATTGTGATGGTGGCAGTATGATGGGGCAATTTTGATGGTGGCAGTATGATGGGGCAATTTTGATGGTGGCAGTATGATGGGGCAAATCTGATAGTGGCAGTATGAAGGGGCAATTTTGATGGTGGCAGTATGATGGGACAATTTTAATGGTGGCAGTATGATGGGGCAAATGGTGGTAATATAATGGGGGCAATTTTGATGGTGGCAGTATGATGGGGCAATTTTTATGGTGGCAATATGATGGGCAATTTTGATGGTGGCAGTATGATGGGGAAATTGTAATGGTGGCAATATGATTGTGGCAGTGTGATGGGGCACTTGTGATGGTGATAATATGATGGGGCAATTTTGATGGTGGCAGTTTGGTGGGGCAATTTTAATGGTGGCAGTATGATGGGGAAATTTTAAAGGTGGCAGTATGATGGGGCAATTTTGGTGGTGGCAATATGATGGGGCAATTTTGATGGTGGCAATATGATGGGGCAATTTTGATGGTGGCAGTATGGGGGGGCAATTTTGATGGTGGCAATATGATGGGGCAATTTTGATGGTGGCAATATGATGGGACAATTTTGATAGTGGCAATGTGATGGGAGAAATGTTATGGGGCAATTTGATGGGGCAGCTCCTGCAAAAGGTAATTACTTTTTAAAATATACTAATTGTAAATGATATCCCTTGTTTCTGTGCAGATATATACACATACATAAGTAATTACCTTTTGCAAGAGCTTTTTGTATTTCTAGATTTATAATCTTTGTAAATGTAGATAAACGTCCTAGTTCCTGGAGGGGGAGGAGAGGTTTCCGTAGCTAAGGGGTGGCAACTTTCTCTGACACTGCTGTTGCTATGGAAACCCGACCTACAACCTATTACACTGCTCGTGCTGCTCTGAGCATGTGCGAGTTTTGGAAGTGCATGCTGGGTAACCAGCATGCATGGAATACAGGAAGAGATACAGTCTGGCTTCAGATGTCCACTGTCTACTGGGACATACAAAAGTAAGAAAACAATGCTCTAAAAATACAAAACAGACCTTAGTTTACAACATACCTTTAATAGAATACATTAAGCATGAGGATTATAGAGGTATTTTTATCTAAAAAGTAAAATTTCGTCCGGAACACCGCTTTAAGAGAAACAGGGGTTTCCGCCACATTAGATGTCTCACTGAGCTCCATCTTAACTTCCTCGTTTCCTCTTGCAGGGTGGGGCTCCAGCCCTTCAACTTCAGGCAGAAGCTGGGCCCTCCTCTCAGAATATGCTTCCTTACTGTTCCCCCCTGAAATCTGAGGAGTAGTAGGGTCGTCTTCAGAGGGGGAAACCCATAGCCAATCAAGAGCTAGTTCTTCCTCATCACTCTCCTCACCTGGAGGCATGGGTTTTTGGCCCGATCAGTCCTAGATCTCAGTGTAGAAGTCTGATAGGCCTCTGGGCAAGGAGATGGAGGCACCCTCACAGCCTTGGATATGGGTGGCAAATGATTTTGATGCCAAGTTTTTAGGGGACCGGTCTGGCCTTCAGGGCAGATCTGATACATGGGAAGCCCAGGTAATCGTTTGCAGACAATATAGGACTGGGAGCACCATTGATCAGCTAGCTTATGTTTCCCAGGCATGCTCAGATGTGCAGCAACACCCGATCTCCAGGTTGCAGGTCTTGAACTTTTTCTTTGAGGTCAAAGTTTTTCCTTGTTTCTTTGTTCTCTGGCGGTAGATGCTTCCCTAGCTTTATCATAGGCAGTCTTTAAATTCTTTTGAAGTCTGTCGAAGTACCCTTGGTAAGAGGCCTGGTATGTGTGATCTAACAACGTTCCAAAAGCCAAATCCACCGGCAAGTGAGCTTCCCTATCAACCAGCAACCGCTAGGGGGAGTATCCAGTAGAGTCATTAGCTGTGCTATTGTAAGCATGTGCAATGTGATGTCCCCAATGTTGTTTCTTCTCTAAAGGAAGGGTTCCCAACATGTTCAACAGAGTGCGGTTGAAACACTCAGGTTGTGGGTCTCCTTGAGGATGGTAAGGAGTGGTTCTGGACTTTTGATACTCAAGAGTTTACACAATTTTCAGATTAGCTTACTCTCTAAATCCCAACCTTTTTTTTTCTTAAATATTCTTTATTAACCATTCTCAATTTACATACAGCATATTAAAACACCTACACGTTCACGTGGGTATACTCCACTAGTAAGGGGACATATTTCATATGGTACACAAATGCAGTCGGGAGCTATTTTTTCCCCCAGCCCACCCTCCCTTCCCTTACCCACCCCCTACCCTAGTCCAGGTCTTCCATTTATTCTTGGCACCCTAAGCTTGTTAACCACGGGTTCCACATCTTATCAAACTTTTTAAGGTTCCCTCTTCTGATATATAGGGCTCTCTCCTTCCATATTACCTCATTTATTGTTTTAACCCACTCATCCATTGCCGGGGGAAGGACTGTTTGCCATCTCTGCATAATGAGTTTCCGGGCCTGGTAAAGGCACCTCAGCACCGCTATTTTAGCCGTTGCCTCCTCTCGTCTCCATACTCTGTATCCAAGAATGCAGAATCTGACATCTATCTCCAGGGAGAGCCCCCATTTGCCCTCGATAGAGCCCACAACCCCCCGCCAGTAACGTACCAGCTTGGGGCACCTCCATATCATGTGTATCAAATCGCCCTCTTCCCCACACCTGGGGCACTTGGCGTCAGATCTTACACCGAAATGGAATAATTTTTTTGGGGTGTAGTATGCTCTATGTAGCAACATTAAGTGGGAGAGTCTCTGTGCAGGTGACACTGAAACCTCCTGTCCTACCTCCAATATTTCCCTCCATTGTATATCTGTCAACTTTCCCACATCCTTTTCCCACCCCTCCCTACAGCCCAGATGCTCTGATCTGACAATAGCCTCCTTGCACAGCTGCACATATATTCCAGAGATAAAGCCCTTCATCTCCCCAGGTTTGATCACCCTTTGGAGCAGAGTAGCCTCTGTCCAGGCCAGGGGCTTTGCCCTAAATTGTACCTCCAATGCTACTCTCATTTGCAGATACCTGAAGAATGTTTGTCTTGGGATATTGTATTCCCTTTGGAGGTCCTCAAAAGATTTCAATACCCTCCCTCTGTACAGCTGGGATAGTCTATTTATGCCCCACCTCGTCCATTCTTTAAATTCCCCCATAGCCACTATCTCCTGTAAGTTTCTGTTATGCCAGAGGGGAGCATATTCTGTAAACCCAACATATCCCATTAGGGTCTTTGTTGCCTTCCAGACTTTTGTTACTAACTTAATTGTGGGGCCTCTACCAGATATTGAATCTGCTTCCAATGCTTCTGCTACGATTTTATGTGGTGCCTCCAGGGTTAACAAACCTCTGTCAGCACTTCCACCCCCTACATGCTGCAACTGTGCTGCCAGAAAATAACACCTCGGATGCGGGAGGGCTATTCCCCCCTCTTTAACTGGTAATTGCAAGCTCTGAAGGCTAATCCTGGCCTTCCCCCTCCTCCACAACAGTTCTCTAAAAAGTGAGTCGATCTTTTGGAACCACTTTTTGTTCAACCACACCGGTGAGTTGTGTAGCAGATACAGCAGTTGGGGCAACCAAACCATCTTGATTAGGTTGCCCCTTCCTGCCACAGATAGGGGCAGCCGGCTCCAGATATCTATTTTACACCTAAATTTATCCAATAATGGTACTAGGTTATCTACAATATAGTGATTGGGGTCTTTTGACATATTTATGCCCAGGTAGCGAATCTTTGAGACTACTTTTAAATACGGGATTCCCAACATGTCAGGACCATTGAGGTCATCTAATGGCATTAGTGCAGATTTCCTCCAATTCACCACTAGCCCTGACACGCTGCCAAACCTTTCCATCATGTCCATTACTTGCCTGAGCGAGCCTCCCGTATCTCCGATGAACAGTAGGACATCGTCGGCATACAGGGCAATCTTTTCTTCTCCTGTTCCTCTTACAAAGCCTTCAATCTTAGAGCTAGATCTAATATGGATTGCTAGTGGCTCCATAGCGAGAGCAAACAACAGGGGAGACAGGGGGCACCCCTGTCTCGTCCCCCTCTCTAAGCATATTTTCCCTGACAGTTCTTTATTGACCCTGACCTTCGCACTTGGGCCCCTGTACAGTATTTTTATCCACTTTCTAAAGACGGGACCCAAGCCAAACTCCTCCAGCACCCGCCAGAGATAGGGCCATTCCAGGCTGTCAAAGGCCTTAGTTATATCCAAAGATACCACAGCCCTTGAGCCTATGTTCTCTGTCGGGGTCTGGAGGTTCATATATGCCCTTCTAATGTTCATACTCGTGTTCCTACGGGAGATAAATCCCGTTTGATCCACGTGTATGAGTTTATGCATAATTTTATTAAGTCTAGCAGCCAATACCCTTGCCAGGATCTTGGCATCTGTGCACAACAAAGATATAGGCCTGTATGCCGACGGTTCCAGTGGGTCCCCCCCTTCTTTATGAAGCAAGATGATATTTGTTTCCGTCATAGAGACAGGCAGACACCCTCCCTGTAGGGCCCAGTTCAATGTTTTCAGCAACTCCGGCAGGAGGATCTTCCCGTAGTGCTTATAGACCTCCACCGGGAGACCATCCGGTCCCGGAGATTTTTGATTTGCCATTCCCTTTACAGCTTGTTGTAGTTCAGCTAATGTAATTGGCGCATCCATACCCTCTCTATCCTCTTCAGTAACTATAGGGATCTGTATGTCTTTAAAAAAATTTTCCATGTCCTCCTCCCCATCGAACCCCTGCGACCTATACAGGGTTTTATAATATCTCTCAAATGTGTCTATAATTTCTGAGCTCCGAGAGGATATCTCACCACCTGGGGTTCTGATTGCCGGGATCGCCGAAGAGGAGGAGTTAGTTTTTACCAAATAGGCCAACATGCGTCCCACACTTTCTCCTTCCCCAAAGGTCCGTTGTTTCAGGAAAAGTTGCTTATTTTCACCCCTCTTCAGGACTGCGGTTCTATAGGCCTCCTGCTTCTCCTCCCACAGTTTCTGCCTCTCTGGTGTAGGGCCTTCTATAAATTGCTTCTCTACCACCTCTAATTCCCTTCTAATTCCCTCCTCCCACTCCCTTGCCCTTCTCTTAACTCCTGCCACCCCCTGAATCAAGATACCCCTAAGGAATGCCTTCAGCGTGTCCCATTGTACACCCGCTGTCGTTGAGCCTTCATTAAATTTTAGAAACTCTTCTAACTTTGTTATTATCTCCTCTGGCTCCCTCATTAACTCCAACCAATATGGACTTAGCTTCCAGGGCCCTCTAACCTCCCTAACCCCTATACCCACTGAGGCCACCATCAGGGAGTGATCCGAGACCCCTCTCGGGTAGTATACTACATTCTTTATTATTGGCACTGCCTCTGCATTCCCCAGGATCATATCAATTCTAGAGAGGGTGGAGTGGGAGGAAGAGAAGCACGAGTATTGCCTAACTCCAGGATTCCGGACCCTCCACATATCCAACAAACCTGCCTCCTCCAGGAAGTTACCCAGCCGACCCCCTGCTACACTATTTACTTGGGCTCGCGGTGGAAATCTGTCCAACTCTTTATTCAACACCTCATTGAAATCCCCTAATACTATCACCGGGGTATCTGTTTTATCCAACATAAACTCCATTAGACTATACAGTACTTCCAGTTTAAATGGTGGGGGGATATAGATATTAGCAATAACATACATTTTGTTTTCAATAGAACAGTATAAAAAAACATAACGACCTAGACTATCTATCCTGGTCTGCCTACAGGAGAACATCACATTTCTTGTTACCAATATACTCACCCCCCTGGAGTAGGAGGAGTACACCGAGTGATATTGAGCCTGGAACCTTCTACTTGGGAGACCTTTCAGCATATCCTTTGTCAAGTGGGTCTCCTGTAGACAGACCAAGCCCACCCCCCTTATCTCCAGCAGTGAAAAAATAGCAGCCCTCTTAATTGGGTTCCCCATCCCCCGTATGTTCCAGGAGCCTATTCTAAGGACTTTAGACTGCATTAGACAAACAGACAGGAATTAGTACCGGAAAACCAGCGACAGAAAGCATCTTCAACTTGGTATACTGACTTGTATCCAACTTTAACACCTCCCTAGTTCCCCCCAGGGAGCAACGAGAGAGAGCCCCCACAAGGTAGCCACAGTGGGACCCCTCCATTGGTACCAGACTGTGTATTACATATAGCCAACCAGGGGAGAGAGAAAAAAGAAAAAAAGAAAAAAAAAAGAGAAAGAAAAAAAAAAAAAAGAAAAAAAAAAGGGAAACCAAATGCCCTCTGTGCTTCATTACTATTATTTTCTTTCCTGATAAACCTACTAAGTGTCCCCCTTTCCGTTTCCCCCATATTCCTATTGGTAGGAGACCCGTCCATTAATACCAGACTGTATACTAAAAAAGAAAGAAGAGAGGTAAAAATAAGCAAATAAATAAATAAACAGAAAAAGAATAATGACTTATTTACCCTCTGTGCTTGATTACTATTATTTTCCTTTCTAGTGAACATATTAGGTGTCCCCCTTTCCTTTTTCCCCGTGTTCCTATTCATGGTGTTTATATTTACCACACATGTGCATAAACGCCCTTCCCCCCTCCCACCCCTTTCCCCTAACTACCCTCCCAATTACTGAGTGCATTTTAATTCCACTTTTAAATAATTTTGCAACCCCCCTTCCTCTCCACCACCCAGCCCCCCTCTCCCTCCCCCCCACCAGTCCCCCCCTTCCCTACCCCCCTCCCCCCTCCCCCACCTTGCCAGGTTAGCCCCTGGGGCTTTATTCGTGACCAACTCATATATTCCTCCCTGCGCCATTAAAATCCACGCGTGTAAAATTTTCATTATATAAACCTCCTCCTCCACCATTCCTAATCTACCATACACTATCGTTCTCCCTCTTAATATCAGAATGAAATACCACCCCCTCCCACTTTCACTATCATTGATATCCCTATGTGCCATACTTTAAGTGTAGTATCCCCTTCTACCCACATTCCTACTTTACATTCAAACATCCCTCTACCATTCTTATACCAAGTCCACATTCCTTCTCATAGACCGAGTCATGTTATCGAATGTCTTAACTCTCTGGACTGCGTTCCTTGGGTTTCAGTCTTTGCTTATTTTCTTCGTACCAGCATGTTGCTCCTGTCGGAGAATCAAAGAAGAGGACATCCCCAAACACTTCCACTCGTAGCCTAGCTGGATACAGTAGGGCATACTTAACTTCAAATTTTTGTAAGGTACGTTTAATGTCCAAAAAACCCTCCCTGCGTCTCTGCAACTCCGGTGAAAAGTCCGAAAAAAAAGAAATTCTGGCTCCATTATAGAGAACAGGCCCCTTCTCCCTCGCTTTACGTAGTAAGATTATTTTATCGTGGTGATTCAGGAATTTCATTAGTAAGGACCTAGGGCGGCCTCCAGGTAGCGGAGCCCTAAAAGGGACCCGATGGGCTCTCTCAATTGCAAACTGCAGGGAGAAAGCTTCTCTTCCGAATACTTCTATGAGCCATCCTTCCAGGAAAGCAACAGGGGTATGCCCCTCACATCTCTCTGGGAGGCCTACTATCCTAATGTTATCCCTTCTCAGACGGTTTTCCATTTCATCCATTTTCTCATTAATTCTGCCCACTTGCTCCTTCATGATTTTAACCTCTTTCTGTAGGGGAAATACATCATCCTCTATTTGACTCACTCTTCCTTCTAAGCCGGTTATCCTGTCTATTGCTTTTTGCAATTCCTGCTTTATTAGTAACAGTTCATCTTTAACCTCTTTAATTTGACAGCTTAACCCCTCCATTGATATTTTGCATGAATTAATCGCTTGTAGTACCTCCCTTAGTGTAGGTTCTGCCTCTGTAACGGAGACTGTGGCTGGTAAAGGCGTGTAGGCTTTTTCTACCACCCCTGTGCCTTTATTAGGATTCGGGTTCTTGTGTCCTGTTCCAGCTGGGGTTGATGACACCTGTCCCTGACTTTTCCTATCTCCGAGGCCTTTAGCTTGCGGTGCTTGCCCATTTTTGGTAGGTGTCTGTTCAGGGGTATGTGCAAATCTCTCCAGTTTTGCAGCTGCTGCTGCCGCCTGGTTTCCTTTCTCCTTTGCTGACCGCAGTGATTGAGGCCCCAGATTCTCCATGTTACCTGGCTCCTCCCCCCTCCTCCTTGACATTGCTATTGTTAACTTGTATAGCCAGGTGCCAGATACCACCAGGAGCGGAAAACGGAGAGGAAAGACAGTGAAATGCGGGGGCCTAAATTGCACAGACAATCACTGCCCTTTTTTGATAATAAAAAAAAGAAAGAAACACCATCAGTAAACCTTCCACCTTCAATCAACCGGTATTCCTGTTTATCCAGCACAGATATTTAGTACACTTAATGCCCAGTGCGCCAATCAGGTGTACAGTCCTCAATCCCCCTGTTATAGTGTAAGGTCATATGAGGGTCTCATAAACATTTTTCCTTTGCCAGGTCTGGTAGATTGACAGGTATAATCCCTATTTCAAAGTCCCGCTCACCTGTCTGCTCCGGGCTTCTGGTTTCCAGGCTGCAGCAACCAGCCCCCCCAGCTAACCTCCAGAAGTGCTGCCGTTCCCCTTAGCTCCGGTATTTCAGGGGCTCACCGACTCCGCAGTCGACGGTTTTCCTCCTTCACCACACTGCAGCGTCCTCCTGTCACCGCTCCGGACGTCTAAATCACGCAGGCGCAGCAGCAGCGGCGGCTCCGGCAGGTATGTTCTCCGTGCAGTTGTGCCGGTCCCTCTGTCTCTGTCAAGAGACACCTCCCCGCTCCACACATGCCGCGGGTCACTCCGGGTCCCAGGCTACCCAGCCACGGCAGCCGGTCAAACGCTCCAGGAACAACAGGTACTCAGTGAGGAGACTCGCCTAAATCCCAACCTTGACCTGTGTGTAGACGCTGAGGCAGTCTATAATGAATGAAAAACTTCTTCACTAGGGTCTTTGCTACAGTACTGGCTTGTTGGTCCCTAGTGAGGAAAGTCAAAGCATAACAAGTAAAGTGATCTGTCACAACCAGGACATTACTCCGCACACCCAGGTCAGGTTCCAAGCACAAGAAATCAATGCACACCAACTCCAATGGTCCCTGACTCTGTAGATGGCCCATTGAGGCTGCCCTGCCTGGTAAAGTCTTTCTCTGAATGCATCTGATGCAAGAACGGCAGTAGCTTTCCACTTCAGCCCTCATAAAATCGGCCCCTGACTAACTTAAAGGTTCTATCTGGACCTAAGTGGCCATGGTCATCATGGAGAGCGGTCAACACTGTTAATTGGTGTTTCTCAGGAAGGAACAGTTGACGAACACCTTCTGGTTCCTCAGATGGGCCTTTCCGGTAGACAACTCTGTCTTCTAACTGCATTCGTTCCCATTCTTTATGGACTGCTTTAGCTCCCTCAATGGAACTATTTAACAGCATATGAAGATCCTGAACTGACAAGGATTTCTTTATAGGGCTACCTAATGGCTCTTCTCGTTGGTCCCTCCTCATGTGCTCTCTAGTTAATTGAGGCAATTCTTGACTACACACTTGTGTCAAATCACAATAATATCTTGCCAGCAGGGGTGACCCCCACAGCTTCAGCCCCTGTTGCCCCTTTATACCTGTGTTCTACTCCTTGGCATACAACCAGTATTCCCTCCATGGGCAAGTGGACCCAACTCTTCTGACCAGTATCCGTGGCATAAGGTCTTCAGGAAAGAGCATCAGCGTCTCGGTTTCCCACTCCTGGCCGATATTTCAAACTAAACAGGAACTCAGACAGAGTGGCCAACCACCAATGTCCAGTGGCATCCAGTTTGGCAGAGAACAAATAAGTCAACGGGTTATTATCCGTTTTCACCACAAATGTGGCCCCATATAGATAATCTCATAGCTTGTCCACTTCAGCCCACTTGAGGGCCAATAACTCCGATTTGTGTACTGGATAATTCTTCTCAGGGGTAGTGAGACTGCCACTCACATAGGCCACCAGGCGGAGTTTTCCTTCCGACTCTTGATATAACACTCCTAGGCCATCTCTGCTAGCATCCACATGCAATTCGTAACGTTTAGAGGGATCAGCATAGGGCAGTGGTTCTCAACTCCGGTCCTCAGGACCCACCAACAGGCCAGGTTTGCAAGATAACTGAAATACATCACAGGTGATATCATTTGCTGCTCAGTGATTGCAGTATTCTAGTCCGCATCTCCCCAAGGTAATACTTAAAATCTGGCCTGTTAGTGGGTCCAGAGGACAGGAGTTGAGAACCACTGGCATAGGGCAACACAGGTGCTTCAATAAGGCTCCCTTTCAGGCGTTCAAAGGCTCTTTCACACTTCACTGTCCATTGCTCTTTCATTGCTCTTGAATAGACTCCCGTGGCTTCCTTGAGCCTCCAGTGTGGGCCTTCTGCAGGTCTTCACCCGTCTGCTTCTGCAATAACTCATTCAGAGGTTTGGCAATCTGAAAAATTCTTCACAAATCTTCTATAGTATGAGCAGAAACCCAAAAACCTCAATTCAGTGACAGTGCTTGGGCGAGGCCAGGAAGTAACAGCCTCCAACTTCTGAGGATCAGTAGCTATTCCCTCGGCTGAGACTACATGTCCAAGATATGTGACTGAAGTCTGATAAAATTGACACTTCTCTAATGACATCAGCCCCTCGGTGTGTAATCATTGGAAAACTTTCTCCAATCAAGCTTCATGCTCCTCCAATGTTTTGCCAAAAACAGGGGCGGACTGACAACTCATGGGGCCCCCGGGCAATAGGAGATCCTGGGGCCCCCTGTCCCCGCTCATGTGTTCCCACCCACACTCAAGCCACACGCACACAAATCCCCACCTACATTTTGCACTGCCCACACTACATGCGTTCGTCACAGAATTACATTAAAGAAAGTGCAACAACCGTACCTTTCTAAAATTAAAGTGATTGTAAAGGCTCGTTTTTTGTTTTTTTTAAAATAACAAACATATTATACTTACCTTCACTGTGCAGCTCGTTTCGCACAGAGTGGCCCCGAACCTCGAACATCTGGGGGTGGCTCTCGCGGCTCCTCCCCACATCAGATAACTCCCTAGGAGAAGCGCTCTCCCGGGGGGGTTACCTTGCAGGTGGGCTCCCGTGTCCAGCATTTGCGTCTATAGACACATGTTTACATACATGTGCTCATCCTACATAAAGCTTTTCATATAGAGCATGTGCGGGGATCATGGGGGTGCTTTACATTTTTTTTTAAATTATTTTTCTTAACTCTATATAATTTTCACTGATCACCAATGTAAGGAACATTCTTCCCACTGATCACCAATGTAAGGGACATTCTTCTCACTGATCACCAATGTAAGGAGCATTCTTCTCACTGATCACCAATGTAAGGAGCATTCTTCTCACTGATCACCAATGTAAGGAGCATTCTTCTCACTGATCACCAATGTAAGGGACATTCTTCTCACTGACCACCAATGTAAGGAACATTCTTCTCACTGATCACCAATGTAAGGAACATTCTTCTCACTGATCACCAATGTAAGGGACATTCTTCCCACTGATCACCAATGTAAGGAACATTCTTCCCACTGATCACCAATGTAAGGAACATTCTTCCCACTGATCACCAATGTAAGGAACATTCTTCCCACTGATCACCAATGTAAGGAACATTCTTCTCACTGATCACCAATGTAAGGAACATTCTTCTCACTGACCACCAATGTAAGAAACATTCTTCTCACTGATCACAAATGTAAGGAACATTCTTCCCACTAATCACCAATGTAAGGAACATTCTTCCCACTGATCACCAATGTAAGGAACATTCTTCCCACTGATCACCAATGTAAGGAACATTCTTCCCACTGATCACCAATGTAAGGAACATTCTTCCCACTGATCACCAATGTAAGGAACATTCTTCCCACTAATCACCAATGTAAGGAACATTCTTCCCACTGATCACCAATGTAAGGAACATTCTTCCCACTGATCACCAATGTAAGGAGCATTCTTCTCACTGATCACCAATGTAAGGAACATTCTTCTCACTGACCACCAATGTAAGGAACATTCTTCTCACTGATCACCAATGTAAGGGACATTCTTCCCACTGATCACCAATGTAAGGAACATTCTTCCCACTGATCACCAATGTAAGGAACATTCTTCCCACTGATCACCAATGTAAGGAACATTCTTCCCACTGATCACCAATGTAAGGAACATTCTTCCCACTGATCACCAATGTAAGGAACATTCTTCCCACTGATCACCAATGTAAGGAACATTCTTCCCACTGATCACCAATGTAAGGAACATTCTTCTCACTGATCACCAATGTAAGGAACATTCTTCTCACTGACCACCAATGTAAGAAACATTCTTCTCACTGATCACAAATGTAAGGAACATTCTTCCCACTAATCACCAATGTAAGGAACATTCTTCCCACTGATCACCAATGTAAGGAACATTCTTCCCACTGATCACCAATGTAAGGAACATTCTTCCCACTGATCACCAATGTAAGGAACATTCTTCTCACTGATCACCAATGTAAGGAACATTCTTCCCACTGATCACCAATGTAAGGAACATTCTTCTCACTGATCACCAATGTAAGGAGCATTCTTCCCACTGATCACCAATGTAAGGAACATTCTGCTCACTGATCACCAATGTAAGGAACATTCTTCTCACTGATCACCAATGTAAGGAACATTCTTCTCACTGACCACCAATGTAAGGAACATTCTTCTCACTGATCACCAATGTAAGGAACATTCTTCCCACTGATCACCAATGTAAGGAACATTCTTCCCACTGATCACCAATGTAAGGAACATTCTTCTCACTGATCACCAATGTAAGGAACATTCTTCTCACAGATCACCAATGTAAGGATCATTCTTCTCACTGATCACCAATGTAAGGAACATTCTTCTCACTGATCACCAATGTAAGGAACATTCTTCTCACAGATCACCAATGTAAGGAACATTCTTCTCACAGATCACCAATGTAAGGAACATTCTCCTCACTGACCACAAATGTAAGGAACATTCTTCTCACTGATCACCAATGTAAGGAACATTCTCCTCACTGACCACCAATGTAAGGAACATTCTTCCCACTGATCACCAATGTAAGGAACATTCTTACCACTGACCACCAATGTAAGGAACATTCTGCTCACTGATCACCAATGTAAGGAACATTCTTCTCACTGATCACCAATGTAAGGAACATTCTTCTCACTGACCACCAATGTAAGGAACATTCTTCTCACTGATCACCAATGTAAGGAACATTCTTCCCACTGATCACCAATGTAAGGAACATTCTTCCCACTGATCACCAATGTAAGGAACATTCTTCTCACTGATCACCAATGTAAGGATCATTCTTCTCACTGATCACCAATGTAAGGAACATTCTTCTCACTGATCACCAATGTAAGGAACATTCTTCTCACAGATCACCAATGTAAGGATCATTCTTCTCACTGATCACCAATGTAAGGAACATTCTTCTCACTGATCACCAATGTAAGGAACATTCTTCTCACAGATCACCAATGTAAGGAACATTCTTCTCACAGATCACCAATGTAAGGAACATTCTCCTCACTGACCACAAATGTAAGGAACATTCTTCCCACTGATCACCAATGTAAGGAACATTCTCCTCACTGACCACCAATGTAAGGAACATTCTTCCCACTGATCACCAATGTAAGGAACATTCTTACCACTGACCACCAATGTAAGGAACATTCTTCTCACTGATCACCAATGTAAGGAACATTCTTCTCACTGATCACCAATGTAAGGAACATTCTTCTCACTGATCACCAATGTAAGGAACATTCTTCTCACTGATCACAAATGTAAGGAACATTCTTCCCACTAATCACCAATGTAAGGAACATTCTTCTCACTGATCACCAATGTAAGGAACATTCTGCTCACTGATCACCAATGTAAGGAACATTACACCACTGACCACCACTATTTATTTAATCCATATTGAGCACTATATTTGATTGGCTGCTTCTGCTTGGCATACACGCACAATCACAATCACGCACATGATGATGAAGTCATCATCATGTGCGATTGTGCATGTTTGCCAGGCCTAAGCAGAAGCAAACAGCCAATCAAATATAGTGCTCAATATGGATTCAAGAAATATTCATAGCCATAGATATCATAAATGACTACAGGAGATAACCAGAGACTACGGATGCAACTACAGGAGATGACCAAAGACTGCAAATGCGACTACAGGAAATAACCAGAGACTGAGGATGCGACTACAGGAGACAACCAGAGACTGCGAATGCGACTACAGGAAATAACCAGACTGCGAATGCGACTACAGGAAATAACCAGACTGCGAATGCGACTACAGGAAATAACCAGAGACTGGGGATGCGACTACAGGAAATAACCAGACTGCGAATGCAACTACAGGAGATAACCAGAGACTGCGAATGCGACTACAGGAGATAACCAGAGACTGTGAATGCGACTACAGGAGATGACCAGAGACTGGGGATGCGACTACAGGAAATAAACAGAGACTGCGAATGCGACTACAGGAAATAACCAGACTGCGAATGCAACTACAGGAAATAACCAGAGACTGGGGATGCGACTACAGGAGATAACCAGAGACTGCGAATGCGACTACAGGAAATAACCAGACTGCGAATGTGACTACAGGAAATAACCAGAGACTGGGGATGCGACTACAGGAGATAACCAGAGACTGGGGATGCGACTACAGGAGATAACCAGAGACTGCGAATGCGACTGCAGGAGATGACCAGAGACTGCGAATGCGACTACAGGAAATAACCAGAGACTGCGAATGCGACTACAGGAAATAACCAGACTGCAAATGCGACTACAGGAAATAACCAGAGACTGGGGATGCGACTACAGGAAATAACCAGACTGCAAATGCAACTACAGGAAATAACCAGAGACTGCGAATGCGACTACAGGAGATAACCAGAGACTGCAAATGCGACTACAAGAGATAACCAGAGACTGCAAATGCGACTACAGGAAATGACCAGACTGCGAATGCGACTACAGGAAATGACCAGACTGCGAATGCGACTACAGGAGATACCCAGAGACTGCGAATGCGACTACAGGAAATGACCAGACTGCGAATGCGACTACAGGAAATAACCAGAGACTGGGGATGCGACTGCAGGAAATGACCAGACTGGGGATGCGACTACAGGAAATGACCAGACTGCGAATGCGACTACAGGAGATAACCAGAGACTGCGAATGCGACTACGGGAAATGACCAGACTGTGAATGCGACTACAGGAGATAACCAGAGACTGCGAATGCGACTACAGGAAATAACCAGAGGCTGGGGATGCGACTACAGAAAATAACCAGACTGCGAATGCGACTACAGGAAATGACCAGACTGCGAATGCGACTACAGGAAATGACCAGACTGCGAATGCGACTACAGGAAATGACCAGACTGCGAATGCGACTACAGGAAATGACCAGACTGCGAATGCGACTACAGGAAATAACCAGAGACTGGGGATGCGACTACAGGAAATAACCAGACTGCGAATGCGACTACAGGAAATGACCAGACTGCAAATGCGACTACAGAAAATGACCAGACTGCGAATGCGACTACAGGAAATGACCAGACTGCGAATGCGACTACAGGAGATAACCAGAGACTGCGAATGCGACTACGGGAAATGACCAGACTGCGAATGTGACTACGGGAAATGACCAGACTGCGAATGCGACTACGGGAAATGACCAGACTGCGAATGCGACTACAGGAGATAACCAGAGACTGCGAATGCGACTACGGGAAATGACCAGACTGCGAATGCGACTACGGGAAATGACCAGACTGCGAATGCGACTACGGGAAATGACCAGACTGCGAATGCGACTACAGGAAATGACCAGACTGCAAATGCGACTACAGGAGATAACCAGAGACTGCGAATGCGACTACGGGAAATGACCAGACTGCGAATGCGACTACAGGAGATAACCAGAGACTGCAAATGCGACTACGGGAAATGACCAGACTGCGAATGCGACTACGGGAAATGACCAGACTGTGAATGCGACTACAGGAAATAACCAGACTGCGAATGCGACTACAGGAAATGACCAGACTGTGAATGCGACTACAGGAAATGACCAGACTGCGAATGTGACTACAGGAGATAACCAAAGACTGCGAATGCGACTACGGGAAATGACCAGACTGCAAATGCGACTACAGGAGATAACCAGGTAGCCAGTTTTAAAATTTAAACTTTCAGCAATGCACAGCTATACAGGGGGGTAAACAACATTTCCAGGGATGGTTTAGGGAAAAAAGGGCTCTACAGGCCGTGTATATAATGTAAGCAGAAGGACCTACCTGACCAGTCGGGCTCACCTCCCGCCCTCAGAGGTCCAGGGGCGGAGCTTTCGTCGGTAGGGGGCGGAGCTTTCGCCGGTAGGGGGCGGGGCTTCCCTCGGTAGGGGCGGTGATCTTTGTGGTCAGAGCGGAGCTCTCAGAAGTACAAGAGAGACGCTCTATTTAGGAACAGACTGAGACTACATAAGGAGGGGCGGGGCAGGGCAGGGTCAGAGCGTCAGTGGAGCTCCCTGCCCCGCCCCTCCCTGCTGACAGAGCCTCTCTCAGCCTAAGGTCTGCTCGGCAAGGGGCTGGCCGCGGTGCTGGGAGCGGAAATAATCCGGGAGGACGGGGTTTTCATGCGGTGCGGCGGGCGGCTTTTTTCCGCTGCTGACTGAGCCGCTCATGGGGCCCCTCCTGACGCCGGGCCCTCGGTCGGCGACCGAGTGACCGAATGGTCAGTCCGCCCCTGGCCAAAAACTATGATATCATCCAGATACACTAACACTTCTATCAAGTTCATGTCTCCCACTGTGTTCTCCATCAGCCCCTGAAAGGTGGCAGGGGCCCCTGTTAACCCCTGTGGCATTCGGTTGAATTCAAAGAATCCTAGAGGACTGATAAAGGCCGTCTTCTCTCGGTCATCCAGATGCATGGGTATCTGATAATATCCACTCTTCAGATCCAGAACACTGAACCATTTAGCTCCTGATAAGCATTGCAGGGCCTCTTCTATGCAAGGGGTGTACTGATCTGGAATAGTCCTCAAAGTTCGGTAGTTAATACACATCCGGAGGGACCCATTTTTCTTTCTCACAACCACAATAGGAGAGGCATAAGGGCTCCTGGATTCCCTAATGACCCCTGACTTTTTCAGTTTAGCCAACTGTTGATTTGTGCTGGTAGGGGGATTTGGGGTGGAGAATTGTGCTGAAAGGGGGTGATGTGTGCTAGAAGGTGTTAGACAATTTGTGCTGGGAGGAGGAATTTGGAGAAGAGGATTTGTTCTGAGAGAGGAGTTTAGGGGCGGGGGAGGATGATTTGTACTTAAAGGGGGATTTGGAGTGGGGTGGGAGAGGGGGGATTTGTGTTGGGAAGGGAAGAGGTTTTTTGCTTGGAGGGGGAATTGGGTGGGGGGGGGGTTTGTACTGAGATGTAATTTGTGCTGAGAAGGGAAATTTGGGGATTGAAAGATTTGTGCTGCGGGGAGAGGATTTGTGTTGGGAGGGGGGATGGAGGAATTGTGCTGAAAGGGGGAGAGGGGTTGTGCTAGAAGGAAGTAGATCATTTGTGCTGGGGGGAGGAATTTGGCGGAGAAGAGAATTTGTTCAGGGAAGGGAGATTGGGGCGGGGGGGCGATTTGTACTAGAAGGGGGATTTCAGGAGGGGAGAGGGGGACTTGTGTTGGGACATGAAGAGGATTTGTACTGGCAGGAGGAATTAACGGGGGGTTGTACTAAGATGGGGTGATTTGTGCTGGCTAACAGGGGGGGATTTGGGGAGAGAACGATTTTTGCGGGGGGGGGGGGGGGTTTGGGGTGGAGAATTGTGCTGAAAGGGGAGATTTGTGCTAGAAGGGGTTAAACAATTTGTGCTGGTAAGAGGAATTTGGGGGAGAAGTGGATTTGTTCTGAGAGAGGAGTTTTGGGGAGGAGGATGATTTGTACTAGAAGGGGGATTTGGGTTGAGGGATCTGTGCTGGGAAAGGGAATTGGGGGGGGGGGGGGATTTGTGCTAAGAGGGTGGATTTAGGGTAGAGGAATTGTGCTGAAGGGATGGGAGACAATTTGTGCTGGAGGAGGATGATTTGTACTAGAAGGGGGATTTGGGTTGAGGGAGGGGGAACTATGCTGGGAAAGGGAATTTGGGGGGATTTGTGCTGAGTGGAATTTGGGGAGAGGAAGATTTGGAGGGGGTGGGGTTGTTGGGAAGAGAGGAGGTTTGGAAGAAGATTTGTGTTGGGAGGGGGGGGGCGCATAGGTTAGGGGGACGTGGTGCCACTCACATGCACATTTTTTTTCTTTCTACAACGTGGATGCATTTATTTTACAAAAAAAATATGTTGCCTCTTTTCAAAGCAATGTTAGCAGATGAAGGTTTACCATTCGCACATATTCTCTTGAAATGTGAACATTTCCCACATAATCCCGCTTCACCTTGTCTTCTCTCTCTTCCTATGAAGAGAAAAGCCATAGCAGCAAACCAGCAGCACCATGTACGTCACTAGTGTGGGCCGGCCCGGTATGACAGGAAGTGACGTCACCCCCAGGACAGGGACACCATCGTTGTTTGAGTGTGTAGTGCTGTTATTGTGATCGGAGGAGGAAAAGAGGAGAGCGGCCGGAGGCGCCAGATACACCGCGGGGGATACAAGGCAGCATGTCTGACCAGGTGAGGAGAGGGAGGCCTGCACGGAGCCCTGGACCCTCTTGTGGGTGTGCGCGGCTCTCATTGGCAGGAGCAGTTACTAGGCTGGGTGGCCCGCAGATTGCGCCGAGAGGAATGCGCATGTGTGAGAACTTGTAGTAGAAATATGGAGGGGTGACTTATGTAAGTGCGATTAGAATGGTGACAAGTCGTGTTATATAATGGAGGATCAGGCATAGCTGAGGACGGAAAGGATTGTACATAGACTGGACAGGGGGTCTCATCTCCTACACATACCGCCATGGGGTGTCTGTGGGTAGGGGGGGACGACTCATGCAGTTGTTAGGGGAGGAGCTCTCCGATGTACACAAGACTTTGTAATGGCTGACAGACTGCCCACATCTCTGATTACAACTGGTGTCAGTGATCAGCCTCATGCAGGGATCAGTGATTACCCTAAAGCTGCACTCCAGGACTCCCCTGTATTGTATAGGTCTATTGGGCCAGCCTGGCACACTCGATAAGTATATCCCATATCTGATGGCTGCAGATCACAGTAGTAGTTGGCGCTACCACAGGGATAGTGATGTGAGGTGCGTTCGCTTTGCTTAAAGACTAGGTGGTGGGGGTTTTTACGACGACACTCACTTTGCACCACCATTTATAGAACACCTTTTACACCTCTCTGATGATACAAGGCGTTTTCTGGACGAGAGGGAGATCGTGATGTCACCGCCCCTCTTCTCCATCTTATTCAATGGGAGAACACCTTGTATTTCTATTGTAAAAACGAATACAAACGTTCTATAACTGGTGGAGGTGTCAAATGAGCGACCTCCTTTGTTCTGTGTGCAGAGACGAAGCCAACGGCGTAGAAGCCGAGCAGGAACTGAAATATCGCAGTGATCTTTGTAGTAACATAGACTATTACAGTAACTTTCAGCTTCCCCCAACAACCCATCCGGTATGAAATGCACATTTCCTGAGCTTGAGATCCAATTTCCCCAACGCGTTTTGCAGGCTGACTCGCTTCGCCAGGGCCGCAGATCCTATTTATACACTGTGTTATTGCATCAGAACTGGCAACAAGTAGCCTGGGGAGCCCATGGGGAATTTCTTCAACCCCTCTGAGGAAGCCATTCACACCAGCATATAGATAGTGCCGTTGACAAGAGACTTGTGGTTGCGGTGTGTCATTCTGACACACCGCAACTATGATCTCGCTAAAGAGTCTCTGACTGAGACTCTTTACCATGTGATCAGCTGTGTCCAATCACGGCTGATCACGATGTAAACAGGAAGAGCCGGTGACCGGCTTCAGACGCGAGTAGAGGAGAGCTGATCGGCTGCTCCTCTGACGGGGGGTCATAGTTACATAGTTACATAGTTACATAGTTAGTAAGGTTGAATAAAGACACCAGTCCATCCAGTTCAACCTGAGTGAGTGTGGGTCTACAGCCCTGACCCTTGTCCCTAACCCTGAACATCGCACACTCACATCAATCCCTACCCTCAATCCAAGGTCCCCATTCATATACTAGGGCCAATTTTGGACAGAAGCCAATTAACCTACCAGCATGTCTTTGGAGTGTGGGAGGAAACCGGAGTACCCGGAGGAAACCCACGCAGGCACAGGGAGAACATGCAAACTCCATGCAGGTAGTGTCGTGGTTGGGATTCGAACCAGCGACCCTTTTTTACTGCTAGGCGAGAGTGCTAACCACTGCACCACTGTGCCGCCCCTATCTACCTATTGATCGATTATCAGCGCACCCCCCCCTCCCGAGGATGCCCACACTGGACCACCAGGGATGTCACCACAAGGTGTGCCACCCTAGACCACCAGGGATGCCAATCAGTGGCCACAATGGGCATCACTGATTTGCAGGTATTATTGTTTGGCACTGATTGGCATCCATCAGTACCATACATAACAGTACATCAGTGCCGCCTATCAGTGCCCATCTGTGCCACCTATCAGTGCCGCATATTAGTGCCACCTCATCAGTGCCCGTGAAGGAGAAAACGTACTTATTTACAAAGTTCTGTAACTGAAGCAAAAAAAAACAAAACATTTTTTTTTCAAAATTTTTGTTCTTTTTTTATTTGTTTAGCAGAAAATAAAAACACCAGAGGTGATCAAATACCACCAAAAGAAAGCTCTATTTGTGGGAACAAAATGATAAAAATTTAGTTTGGGTACAGTGTAGTATGACCGCGCAATTGTCATTCAAAGTGTGACAGCGCTGAAAGCTGAAAATTGGTCTGGGCAGGAAGGTGTATAAGTGCCCTGTATTGAAGTAGTTAACCAAGAGGATAATGTAAAGTTGTACCCTGTGGGTTAACAAACCCTTTAAAGTGAAACTCATGATATAAACATGCTGAAAGGTGGGCTTTTTATGATAGAGACTTTGTAAATCTCTTCTGTCATAAATACCATGCCTTGTCATGCACAGCTCAGTGTACAATCTTGGCATGATTCAGTCCCAGGAAAAAGTTAACCTCCATGCACTGGAGTTATGTCAGCTCAGCCAATTAAGATGTGGAAGACTCCAAATGTTAATAAGACCGGGTAAAAATGAAAGCACAGACAAAGGGGAGCGCCAACATCACAGCACAGTGGGGATCGTTTGCAAGCTCAGTCTGCACACTGGCAAAAAGCTCCTGGGGCCTAAAATGTTCCTTTCAACATCTCCTTTAAAGCGGTAGTAAAGCCCGCTTTGTGCTTTAACCCTATAATAAGGTTTACCTGTAATTAAAATGAATATTTCATAAATGTGCACCATTTAGGAGATACATGCAGCTGGTGACTTCACCGGTGCATGAGGTCTGACGGTCCGGGCATGCCTTGCCAAGACGTCAAAGCTTCATGCTGGAACCAAGAACTCCCGTGCACACGTGCAGGAGTGACGTCATTGCTGGTAAGTATTCCATAATGTGCTAGTATGTGACGCATACTAGCACATTATACAATTGCCTTACAGTTTTTTGTTTACACCAATCATGGTTTACAACCTCTTTATAGTGGACCTCCGGGGATTCTCAGAAGCGCTCACTTGGATTGGTCTAGCTTGGCACATTCATAGTGTAATTTATTGTTATTAAAAATTACCTTTCCTTTTCAATCTGAAGCGCTGTAATTTTCTGTAAAATGCAGTATGGCGACCTGGAGGTGTTCTGTACACAGATGGTGTACAGAACGCCCCAATGCAAGCATTCTTTGCATTAAAATGGTAGTAAACTCTTTTTAGTTTTACCTACAGGTAAGCTAATAATAAAGCTTATCTGTAGGTAAAATTGAACCAGTGGACTCAAAATGGACATTAGACACCATAACACACAGTCATCTAAAAGTATATATATTTTATTATTACAAAAGAGAAAAGATTAAAAAGACAAACAAGGTGAAGTTAATTCCTAGCATTGAGGGCTACCACATCACCATAACCATACTTAGGCCCAACTGTAACTTGATAAGAACTTGGTACAGATGTATTCATCAGTATTGTGGAAGGCTGGTAAAGGTTGATGTGAAGGATAGACTAACTTGGAATGTATCGCGTTGGCATGCTTCTTCAGGAGCTTGAAGTAATAATTCTATGTAAGGTAATAAATCATATATAAATACGATACAATGCTAATAATTTGCATAAAACACAGGTATGTAGCATAAAGGAGTGACTCAAGGTATCAATCAGTGTATGTATTGTCCAGCCAGTATACCAACGCAATGGAAATGAGGTAAGAGCGCAGCATGGGTGTGAGGACACAAACAAGTAAAAGCACTTGCCATCACGGCGAGCAGAAACGGACCATACACTAAAGCTAGATGGAAGCTCTTATTAGATCCCAGTGTTATCTCTCTATTATGGGTTGCTTATGCTTATCCATTGGTATACTCGCCGTCTAATCCTGTTCTGCTTCCATCAAGCTTTAGTGTATGTTCTGTTTCTGCTCGCCACCTGTGGAGGTTCAGGGCCGCTCTGTGCAATTCCATTGCACATAGCAGATAAGTATATGACTGTTTGTTATTGTAAAAAAAATAGAATTTACGATCACTTTTTAAGCAAGATGTTGCATTGCCCTAAGGCAGGATTTATGTGATTGAAACCTTGGACATCCCACTGACTCATTCAGTTTGAACTATCGCTTCTGTGAACAATTGGTTACTTTCAGCAAACTGACTTAGGCTAGGTTTACACACATGCAGCTCTGCAAGCTGCATTTTGTGCGGGCATGGCAGCTCATTCACTTGAATAGGCTGCCATGCCTCCAGGAACGCAAGGAAAAGATCCCTGCAGCATTTTTAGTAATCGGAGCCAGCACGGGAACCGCATATGCAGTGCGGGTGTGATTTCCAGTGCGTGGCGGTTTTTTCTGTGCGGGTGACTGTGGGAATCACCTACACATATGTGATCTTGGACTTAAAGTGACGGTATACCCGCAAACCTCCCCAAAAAAAAAAACATTTTCCCCTCTGTGTTTTTTTGTGTGAGTGGCCGGAGCCGCGATGACGTCACTCCCCGTGCATGCACGCGGGAGCCCTCGGTTCCGGCAAGATACGCTTGACCACCACTGCACATGCGCTGCGGACGTCAGCAGCTGCATGCAGGGTGAATATATCCTAAACCATGTAGGTTTAGGACAGTGATGACGAACCTTGGCACTCCAGATGTTTTGGAACTACATTTATCATGATGCTCAACTACACTGCAGAGTGCAAGAGCATCATGGGAAATGTAGTTCAAAAACATCTGGAGGCCAAGGTTCACCACCACTGGTTTAGGAGATCTTCATTTTACCTACAGGTAAGCCTTATTATAGGCTTACCTGTGGGTAAAAATGGAAAAAAAAAGGGGTATACAACCACTTTAAGCGGACTAGATACTGGTAGATTTTAGAATTAATGATTGTATGGAAATGTTCACAGTGCATTAAAATGTTGTTGAAAAGAACTTCAAAATTTCTGTTTGCTTTTAACATTCAATTTTAGGTTTAAATTAAATTTTCCAAATGAAAATCACAATCGCTGTTAAACATTTTTGTTTGGAAAAAAAAAAATTCCATCCCGCTCCTTTTGAATCTTCTTGTCACTTTTATGTCTAGACCCCACCAAAGATTAGAAAATCAAACAAATGTTCCTGACACTGACATTTTTTAATGAAATTTCGCTAGTGTATGGCAAGCTTAAGGCTGCATTCACACCTGAGCGTTTTTAGCTCATAAAATGCCCAACAAGCAAAATCCCATTCATTTCAATGGGGCCTGTTCACATCTGAGCATTTTGTCACCTGAAGCAAAACACCTGAAAAATGCCCTAAGCTCAAAAAAAGAAAATGGGGGAGATTACAGGCGTTTTTCTGCCATTTACATTGGTGGCCTGAACAAAATTGTGGCAAAAATGCAGTAAAAATGGCAGTTAAAAAAAACCTGTGTGACTTTGAAACGCTCAGGTGTGAATGCAGCCTTAGGCCTCTTTCACACGGGTGGCTGTTCTGCCGCTGTTAAAAGCATGTTTTGTTTTTTTCAAATTCCAAGACTCTAGGCACAGCGATCACTTACAGTTGTACATTGCGATTAGCTGCGTTTACATGCGGCCGCATTTAGTTGCGTTGGAACATTCTTGCTGTTTCTGATGTGCTTCCTATTGTGTTTCTTTCCTTGTTGCTGCTGCTATCCACAGGAGAAATAGTACAGTGCGATTACCTGCAGTTATAGCTGCAATAAATCGCTCCCGGACGCAGTCAAATTCTATTTTCTAACCGCACAAAGCCCATGCAACGAAACCGTTGCTAAATGCAGCGTGTGAATAGGGCCATAGGAAAGCATTGTGCGAGTTTAGCTGCGGTAGATAACTTGATCTATCCGCAGCTAAAAGCTGAATTCTATCCGTCCATGTGAAAGGGGCCTTATAGTATACCATAATAAGAGGCACTAGAGCTCAACCAGATTGCTGGATAGAGAAGAGGTAAATTGTCCCAACAGCCATTTTTGATTCCTGGTCCAGTAGGATAAGTTCAGTTTTCAAGATGTATACCATGCTTGGGGGAAGCTGATGCCTTTTTCACCCAGCTATACTGCTGTCCTCCCCAAACCTCTGCTGGAGCCTAGCAACATTGGGTGTTGCCATTTTTTTTATTTTGCTGCATATTGGTGATTTCTGGAAACTGAGAATCAGGTGGGGGCACATGAGTCTATATGTTTTTCTAATGAAAAAATATGTTGGAATATTTTATTGTGCAACATTTTAATGTTAGTCTGATTTTCATTTGCAAAATCCAATAATTTTTGTTTGTCTTGTACTATATACTCTTGAAATAATACTATTTCCAATTGAAGGTACTATATCCAGGTATCTTATTCAAAGTGCATTGTAAGAGTGGAACTTGGCCAAGGCATAGACCAGCAGATATATTCCTGAGAGGGATGACATCTGCTTGTTATCTGCTTATCTTGCTGCTGCTTCTCATGTTACTTGCCCATTGGATGGAGGCAGCGCATGTACCTGTATGTGGCGAACACCTTTCTTCCATTGGCATGTGCTAGCTTGCATGGAAATTTTCCAAACATTTGAAGCTTCATTAGCATTGCTTGGGTGTTGGTAGCTTCCCCCAGTCGTCTTCCAGGACAGCCGTGAGAGATGGAGCTCCTCCCCGGACAGGAAACACATTGCCTCCAGCTTTTTAAAAGGCAGTCCCTGATGGCATCTGGTCAGTTCTTTTGTGTTTACTCAGTCGGAGGAGATATGTTACCTGGAGGAACTGTCTTTTAGGGGAGATGGAGTGGGAGAGCATCCATCATCAAGGGCTGTCCAGACCAGCCAAAAATACCCCTCACCGTAAGGCCAGGAGGCCTTCCTCTCCACAGGCCAGGGCTTCCCTCCGCATTGGTATAGATTTCCCCATCCCCCCTCTCTCCGGTGCCTGGCGAGGGAGTGGGCAGTGATGGCCGAGCATCGGCATTGAGAGAGCTCACACTCTTCGCTGTAGGACACTGACACGGAAAACTGCAGGCGTCACTTCCGGCGGATATGATGTCATCACTGCGCCCTGGAGGTTGTGGTTCTGGCTTCCGGGACAGAGAGCAAAGGGGAAGGCCGAGCCGGTGTATTTAAAGGCGCAACAGCATGGGCTTTAGACGCCAACAGCAACGGAGCACCACGGGGGAGTCAAACGCCAGCTCATCACAGGTAGGCTGGCCTGGCCAGAGCCTCTTTGTCCTGTGTATCACTTATTACAAGGAGAGCTAGAAGACCCTGGGGGAACCACCTTTTATAGCTCAGTTGGGCACCTTAGCACGCCGGGAGGAGGCCAGGATTAGATGAGTTCTTTTGTTAAACAAAACCCTCTCTCCTTCTTGTCCCCCTCTTAGAATCGTCCAGATCAGAGAAAGCCACGACCAAGACAGACAAAAAGAAATGTCCTTCTTGTAGTGCAAGGCTCTCGTAAAGCTACACAAAAACATTGTGTCCTCCTTGCATCACAGCCGTGCTAAAGAGCGAGGAAGATTCTCCTTTTTCAAAATTCCTCTGCTCCTTCAAGGATGAAATGCAATCTACTTTTCAGTCATTCAGAAAATTTATCTCAGATGCGCAAGTCCCAGGCACAGCCGTTAGACAACCTTTTAGTAGGTGAGGTTGAAAAAAGACACAAGTCCATCAAGTCCAACCCATGTGTGTGATTATGTCAGTATTACATTGTATATCCCTGTATGTTGTGGTCGTTCAGGTGCTTATCTAATAGCTTCTTGAAACTATTGATGCTCCCCGCTGAGACCACCGCATGAGGAAGGGAATTCCACATCCTTGCTGCTCTTACAGTAAAGAACCTTCTACGTAGTTTAAGGTTAAACCTCTTTTCTTCTAATTTTAATGAGTGGCCACGAGTCTTGTTAGACTCCCTTTTTCGGAAAAGTTTTATCCCTATTGTGGGGTCACCAGTATGGTATTTGTATATTGAAATCATATCCCCTCTCAAGCGTCTCTTCTCCAGAGAGAATAAGTTCGATCAGGTGCCCACTTCCCCTATTCCGGTAGGTTCAGGAGAGCCTTTTAGAGAGTAGGGAGAATTCTCTTAAACACTGACCCGGACTCCTCCCAATCAGATTCAGGACAGGAGGAAAGCCAGGAGGATTCAGGAGTACCCACAATGTTCAAACTTTCCTAGGAGGAAGTGGATGAACTAGTGGGGGCCATCTATGAGACCTTAGAGATGAAAGAAGAAAAAAAACACTCTCAGGACATGACAAAATGTACCAAGGGTTGAATAAAAAGAAACTCGAGGTATTCCCGGTGCACAAAATCATGACAGATTTAGTGCTTAGGGAGTGGGCGAAACCAGACAAAGGGCCCTTCTTTTCAAGTAGCCTGAAAAGATTTCTCTTTGAGGCCCAAACACAGTCTGGAATCAATCCCCTAAATTAGATGCCCCCCCCCCCCCCCCCTAGCAAAAGTGTCAAAACACTGTCAAAAAATCTGGTCTTTGAGGACATGGGGCACCCCATGGACGAAAGAGGCGATGTAATCCTATAAAGATCATGGGATACTGTGATGGCAAACCTCAGACCAGCACTGGCAACAACTAGCGTAGTTAAAACAGCTGCAAGAACATCTGACGGCGGGTACCCCTAGGGTAGACCTGTTAAAATCTTTCCCCATGCTCTTTAAAGCAG
Source organism: Lithobates clamitans (assembly GCA_037952925.1). Lineage (NCBI taxonomy): Eukaryota > Metazoa > Chordata > Amphibia > Anura > Ranidae > Lithobates > Lithobates clamitans. The sequence continues at coordinate 2,592,705 of JBBGZY010000061.1, forward strand.
TAGGCTTCATTGCGGACGCCTTGGCCGAGTCTGTAAAACTCTCAGCCAAAGCAACCTCATTATCTGTTGCAGCCAGGAGAACCCTTTGGCTCAAAACCTGGCCGGGTGACACAGCCTCCAAGTTACGCTTATGTAGTGTTCCTTTTTCTGGCAAGTTTCTTTTTGGCACTCACCTAGATGAAGCCTTAGAGTGTACAGCCGACAGGAAAAAGACCTTTCCTGTTAAGAAAAGAAAAAATAAATTCCCAGAAAAAAATTTCTTCCCTCTAAAGGACAAATCAGAACACAGAATAAAGGAAAGCCAAAAAATGACTGGCCTACCCAGAACGGGAGGCAAAAGACAAATGTGCTTTTTAACCCTCCTGACAAAAAAATTCAAACCACAATGATGCCAGCTGCCAAGTGGGAGGAAGATTGGAGGATTTCCTTCCACAGTGAAAAAACTAACCTCCAACAGTTTTGTCAGGGGAGTGATTGAGAAAGGATGTGCCTTAGAGTTCAACCAAAGACCTCCCGCAAGAGTATTGATTACTCAATTATCCAGGGACCCAGCAAAAGTTCAGGCATTACCACAACTCATAGGGGAATTAGTAGACCAAAAAGTTCTAATACCAGTCCCCAAACAGGAAGAAGGAAAGTGTTTTTTGTGCAGAAACCTTCAGGCAGTTATTGCAACTTCGGTAGCGTACCTAGACAAACGAAAGTCCCATCTTGATGAGTATAGCGCATGAAATATTCTCCTGGGCAGTGGAAAATCTGGAATCTCTTTCGGCAATCTCAAAGGAGTGCAGAACAACCTAGCCGATTTTTTGAGCAGACAGTTAATCTCACAAGAAGAATGGTCACTAGACCCAACAGTGTTTGTGGAATAGTTTCCAAGTGGGGCCTTCCAGAGATCGACTTATTTGCCAACAAAGCAAATGCCAATCGGCCAGTGGCAGTCGATGCCCTCCAGAGTGCATGGACTTTCAGGCTATGTTACGCTTTCCCACCTCTATAGCTGATCCCAAGGATCCTCTCCAAATTCAGGACAGAACAGACATCCCTTATCCTAATAGCCCCAATTTGGGCCAAAGAGGGCATGGTTTTCACTTCTGCTATAATTAGCGGATCGACCACCTTGGATGTTACTTTTCAGTCGGAACCTGCTATCCCAGAGTCCAGTACTGCATCCCAATCCAGCCATGTTAAACTTAGCGGCATAGTATCTGAAACAGAGATCCTGAAGTCTAAGGATCTATCAAACAGAGTGATAAAAACTATTGCTACAAAGTCGCAAATCAGTTACAAGAGCCAAATACCTGAAAGTCTGGAGGAAGTTTAACCTGGCTAACAGAGAACGGAAAAAGAGAATATGATTCTTCAATAATGCTAGAGTTTCTGCAGGAAGGCATTGATAAAAAGCTATTCTTAAGCACAGTCGAGGTACAGATTGCAGTCTACTTGCAGCATTCCCTACAACAGGACCCACTCATAAATAGATTTTGTAAGGCTGGCTCTAGACTACGACCAGTGCCATGTCGTAAAATTCCGACATGGGACTTGTCTATCATGTTAAAAGCAGTCATTAATGAGCCTTTTGAGCCGTTATCAAAGGCATCCTTGAGTGCCGGTTCACACTGATGCGAGTTCATAATGAATGTGATGCGTCAAAAACATTCTAAATTCGCATGTCATCCATAGTCATTGTTTTCAATGACCGTCGTTCACATACATGCGTTGCGATTCCCCTACGAATGCGATGCGATAAAAAAATGAGTCTTGTGCGAATTTACTGCGTTGCGAATTTAGCCTCCATAGACATCAATGTAAATCGTTCTGGAATCGCATTGTTGGTTCAGATATGTGTGAATTCTATCACACTACTCTCCACAAAAACCAGGAAATACACAGGAAGTTAACACCCTTTTTTTTTTTTTTTTCCATTATGATTCCATTGGCTAGAACATCAATCGCAGCTATGACCAACTCCTGAAATTCGCGGTAAATTTGCAGTAAAATCGCACCTCACACAGGACAAAAAATTCCCCTCAAGCGGGAGTCCCGCAAAAAATTTTTTTTTAGATGTCAGCAGCTGCAAATACTACTTTTTAAAATAAGGTCACTCACCTGTCCCGGGGTCCAGCAATGTCGGCACCCGAGACCGAACCTTCCCTCGATCCTCGGGTGCTGCCGCCGCCGCCATTCTCGTGGAGGGAATCAGGAAGTGAAGCGTTGCGGCTGCGCTTTCTCAATGGTCCCCGCTATCTCCTGGGACCTGTGTCTTTCCCAGGAAACAGCGGGGGAGTGCGGGAGGGGGCGTGACTCCCATGGGAGTCTATTCCCGGAAGTCTTAGACAGGTATCTGCACCCCCCTCCCCCCTGAAAGGTGCCAACTGTAACACCGGAGGGGGGGAGGAATCCAATGAGCGGAAGTTCCACTTTTGGGTGGAACTCCGCTTTAAAACTGTTTTTCTTATCGCTATGATGTCTGCTCGCAGAGTCGGTGAACTACAGGCTCTGTCAATTAGAGAGCCCTTTATGCAGATATTGAAGGATAGGGTCAGTCTCAGCATAAAGCATTTATCCCCAAGGTTGCTTTTACCTTTCACAGAAGTCAGGATATTTGATCCTGGTAAGTGGTATTTGATCACCTCTGCAGTTTTTATTTTTTGCACTATAAACAAAAAAAAGAGCGACAATTTTGAAAAAAAAACGCAATATTTTTAACCTTTTTGCTATAATAAATATCCCCAAAAATATATAAAACAAATTTTTTCCACAGTTTAGGCCAATATGAATTCTTCTACATATTTTTGGTAAAAAAAAAATCGCAATAAGTGTATATTGATTGGTTTGTGCAAAAGTTATAGCATAGGGGATAGATTTATGGCATTTTTATAAATTTTAATTTAATGGCAGTGATCTGCAATTTTTATCATGACTGCGACATTACGGCGGACAGGTCGGAAACTTTTGACACTATTTTGGGACTATTGACATTTATACAGCGATCAGAGCTAAAAATGGCCACTGATTACTGTATAAATGTCACCGGCAGGGAAGGGGTTAACACTAGGGGCTGATCAAGGGGGTAAGTGTGTTCCCTCAGTGTGTTCTAACTATGGGGGGATGGGCTCACTACAACATGACAGAGATCACTGCTCCTGATGACAGGGAGCAGTAGATCTGTCATGTTGCTAGGCAAAACAGGGAAATGCCTTGTTTATATAGGCATCTCCCCGTTCTGCCTCTCCTTGCCGCAATCGCGGGCTGCCGGCGAACATGGAGTTTGCGGCACCCGTGAGAACGCGCCCGTTAGGTGGCGGTTTAGAAGGGACGTACGGGTACGCCCTTTTTGCCTGCCCATGCCATTCTGCCGACGTAATTCGTAGGTCGGTATGTGGTTGAAGAATAACTAATAGAGCACTGACAAAATCACTGCTGCCTATTTTCATACATAACAGATTACATTAGAAATTGTTCTGAAACTTGGCTGTTTTGTTATACCGCAATACTGAGCATTAAGTGCTGACAGTAGAGCTGCTTTGTGTGCTGTCTGTTCTGTAGATTGTCGCTCCCTTAGAAAAATATTATTTCTCACCTTTTCTGCATGATGAGCCTGCTGATTCCACGTTCTGGAAGCTGCTCACTCCGCACGGGGCTGAATCAGCATCACTATGCTTATGAGAGGACATTAAGACGCGTGAACAGACTATGTAAAACAGGGCATTAGGCATCTCACTGCTGGAGAAAGGAGGGATATGGGAATAGTTCCTTCATCTGCCTGCAGTCCTGCTTAATGTACAAACTAGGCTTTGTATAGATTTACCCATTACAGTGACTGTGCGTATTGTTGACCTTTCTAATTTTTGGCACTCTAGCCAGTATTAATAGACTCTTGTTGTCAATTATAATTTTCAAGTAGTTAGGTGTTAAATGTGCCCTGTTTTCAGTGTTTGGTGCATTTTCTCTTATAACCTTATGGCCCCATTCATACATTTCTGGGACATTACCATAAGTCTTGTTTGTTTCATGTTAAAAGGCTTATGGGATTTTTTTTTTCTCCAGAATCGTACTTGCCTAGGTGGATGCAGCATTGGTCCGATGCTGCATCTGTCCCCCGCCGGCTCTAACACTGAGAACGGAGATTTCAAACCCAGCTGATCACTCGGTTTTAAGGGGTCGTGCGCAGGGAGATGGTGACTGTTAGGCACCACGGTCTGCTCTGCCCCTCCCTCGCTCACTGGAGCGCTGAGCTGTGGAGGGGGGGGGGGGGCAGCTTGGCTTAGACTTTCAGCAGCTTGCTGAGAGGCTGAGCCCGGTTGCCGGCCCAGACATGTAGGCGGATTCTGACTCCATTTTCACGATCTTGTCCGAGCCTGGACCGACTCTGTGACGTTAGCAGACAGCGGACTTCAGCCTACCGTCTACTGAAAATGGGTCACAGGGGTGCAGAACAAACTTCACTCCTGTGATCCATAGGAGGAGTACAGCCACACAAGCTTTGGCTGTACTTCCCCTTTTAACTTTCATTCGATTAAAATAGAAGTTCAGGAATGCAAAAAATAAAATAAAAAAATCATACTCGCCTTGATGACTACATCACTAATCCCGACTACAGCTGCCCCCCACAAGTGTCAGTTTGATGAATGTTTTGTGTTTTATTTTGTTTTCCAGGAAGCCAAACCATCCAGTGAGGACTTGGGAGATAAGAAAGAGGGAGGCGACTATATTAAACTGAAAGTAATTGGCCAGGTAAGCATTCACAAATCAGAGATAAAGGTTTTTCGGGTGTTCTCTAATAAAAGTATCTTCATAACTATGTTTAGGCAGTTTAAACTGACTGAAATTGTAACTATAGACAATTTATAGGGTTCACAGTGGTGTCACCTAAATACTGCTTGCTGTCTTATTCCTCACATGCCTCTTCTGCACATACTATACCCTTTACAGTCCTTTCCTGCATGCGCTGCCTGTCGTTAGTCCCTCCATGCCCCTCTTCTGCACATACTGTGCCCTCTCATACCTTGCACTTTTCTCCTGCAAGTGTTGCCCATTCTCATACCCTTTGCACTCTTCTCTGCACATATGGCCCCTTTCATACCCTCCACACTCCTTTCCTGCATGTACTGCCTCCCGTCATTCCCTCCACACCTCTCTTCTGCTCATACTTTGCCTTATCATACCCTCCACACTCCTCTTTCTTACATTGCCAGCAGTCATAGCTTCTGCACTCGCCTTCACATACTGTCTGCCTTTACAGCGCATCCAGAAAATATTCACAGCGCTTCACTTTTTTCTTTCTCGGACATCACGGGACACAGAGCCACAGTAATAAGTGATGGGTTATGTAGGTACCTTTAGGTATTGAACACTGGTCACACCCTAATCAGGAAGTTCAACCTCCTATATAATCCCTCCCCTTCCAGGGATACCTCAGTTTTTACGCCAGTGTCTTAGGTGTTGGACGTGTAAAGATGTCCTGTGCTGAAGCTCCAAAGGGAATATCCTGATATCCTATACTGGGGCAAGCCAGGCGAACTGGATCCATTCAAAGTGTCTTTTCATGGCCCAATTGGATGGTGCCCGGGCCTCGTGTCCGAAGAAACGAGGTTTTACCTGTAATGCTTCTCTTTTTAGAGAGCTGGACCCAGCAGATCATAAAATGGCTTTAAACCTCCTAATTTCTGGCTGGGTGCTTTACAGGGCCAGAACTGCAGGATCCCCCTATTCCTAGGGGGCCCCAGTCTCTGACGTTTTTTTCAAACGGAGCCCACCGTGAGAGGTGAAGATTGGGTCTGTGTATACAGCACCCTGCGGCTGGATAAGGTAAGAGGAGATTCCACAGAATTTTGAATTCTAGTAGGTTTTCTCCTTTAAGGTAGATGCATGCTATGCCTAGAGTGGCCACCGGGGGCTGCCAAGAGCACATACCTTCTCATGCTGTTTCTGTCTCAGCTTTCTACGCTGCACAGCTCTTCCGATCGGCTCCAGGTAGGATGGGATGGGGGGATTTCTCCTTAGGAATGTTCCCCCCAGGCCAAGGGGAGGCCGCAGGTGGGCTGTAAGGCAATTTTTATACCGCACTGTCGCCGCCAGGTCGCCATTGCATCTATGCAGGTCCCATCGTTGCGGACCTCTCTCCTTCCTCCTCCACCCCCAGCCTTCCTCCATGCTTACTCCGGAAGGGTCAGGCTCACGCGGGAAGCGCTCGTTTTCGAAAAAACGAAGGGGGGAGCGTCAGCGTGCTCAGATGCCCACAGTGCCAGAAGCATGGCTACTTAAAGCACACTCTACAGGTGCTCTGAGCCTTGGAGGGACACAGAGCTGACAGTCGCATGTAAGGTGGGACACAGGCATTCTCCTAGGCTGCATTTACTAAGGTAACACCGGACTGGGCATTTGGTAGCAAGGCTTTTGCCAGACTACATCGCTCAGCAGTCAGTGTTCATTTTGGATACCTCACACCTTGTTGCTTTGCACTATGGGTAGAAGAGGTTCAAGTACCCCCAGAACCAGAGACGCTAAGGACCCTGAGGACCCCCTGTCTGCTACATCCTCCCCCCCTGAGGGGCCAGGGATGGCTGGACAGGGAGAGCCATTGGGGTCTGGGGCTATACCTGCTTCCGGCACTTGAGCCCCTGTATACATTACACAAGAGGTTTTTTTCCTCAACCATTACTGGGTTAGAGGAAAGATTAATGGCCGTGATTACAGCTTCACTCAGTGGAAGAAAATGTACTAGGCCTTCCTCTGTTTCCCAAGACCCTCAAGCAGAGGAGCTCTGGGATAAAGGAGATGAATCCCTTTCAGAGGATCAGGATGGGATAGATAATTCCTCTTCGGAGGAATCGGGTGGAGAGGGATCCTCTGCGACTTCCCAAGAGGAGAAAGTCTTAGTGCAGATCCTTACTGGATTGGTCCGCTCCACATTTAAGTTGCCCGTACCTGAAGCTGTTAAAGAATCCTCTTCTGCTTTGGGGTCACTGAAACCTTCCCAAGCAGCACATGCTTTTGCTGTTCATAATTTGCTTGAAAAGCTCCTTTTATTCTGAGTGGGATCACCCAGATAAGCGATTTCTTCCACCGAAAAAGTTTTCAACACTTTATCCTATGGAAGAAAAATTTATTAAGATGTGGGGAATGCCGGCCATTGATGCGGCCATTTCCTCTATAAATAGTAGTCTGACTTGTCCTGTAGACAACGCTCAGATGCTCAGGGATCCTGTGGATAAAAAGATGCAATCCTTATTAAAGGATGTTTTTTCCTTAGCAGGATCAATGGCCCAACCTGCAGTAGCAGCGATTGGAGTCTGTCAATACTTAAGAGACCATGTTAAGCAGGTCATCAAAGTATTACCTGAACAACAGGCCCAGGGGTTTGCTAACCTTCCAGCGGCCTTATGTTATGTTGTTGACGCCATCAGAGATTCTATCATGCAAACCTCTCGCCTTTCACTTGGGTTGGTGCATATGCGTAGAATCTTATGGTTGAAAAATTGGTCAGCCGAAGCACCATGTAAGAAGCTCTTGGCTGGGTTTCCTTTTAGTGGTGCAAGGTTGTTTGGAGAAGACTTGGATAACTATATCAAGAGAATCTCTTGTGGGAAAAGCACTCTCTTACCTGTTAAGAAGAGTAAGCGTCCCTCTTTCAAACGGAAGCCCCAGCGCCAGGGGCTTCAGCCTCCAGGCAGTCACGACGGCCTCCTCCGTCTGGGGCAAGAAACGAGTCAACCCCAGGAACAAAAGAAGTCCTGGGGGAAGAAGTCTTCTAGACAAGACACTAAGACCTCTTCATTAAGGGGCGCCCCTGCTCGCTCGAGTGGGGGGAAGACTGCTACAGTTCTCAGAGCTCTGGCAGGAGGACTTCCAGGACAGATGGGTAATCTCCACGGTAACCCTAGGGTACAAGCTGGAGTTCCAAGAATTTCCCTCTCCTCGTTTCCTCAGATCAAGTGTACCCAGAGAAGAAGCAGTCGCTCCTTCTAGTGTTAGAGTGACTTTTGTCGCAAGAGGTCATTATGGTGGTTCCCACAAAGGATCAAGGATTGAGCTTCTATTCCAACCTTTTTACGGTCCAAAAACCAAATGGCTCTTCTGGCTCATCAGAAGTTTCTACGCTTCGAGATAGGAGGGCGCCATTTCCAGTTCGTGGCTCTGCCTTTTCGGGATAGCCACTGCACCTCGAGTGTTCACAAAGGTCTTGGCCCCTCCTCTGGCCAGATTAAGGGCTCAGGGTATAACTGTCATAGCATACCTAGGCGACCTGCTCTTGATAGACCGGTCGGTGGCTTCCTTGAACGAGAACTTGAGGACCACGGTCAAGTATCTGGATCATCTAGGTTGGATCCTCAACCTAGAAAAATCTTTCCTAAAACCAGTAAGAAGACTGGAGTATTTGGGTCTGATCATAGATACAAGCCAGGAGAAGGTATTTCTTCCTCAGGCAAAGATCACTGCTTTAAGGGAGCTGATTCTGACAGTCAGGACCAAGAAGGGTCCTTCTGTCCGCCTTTGTATGAGGCTGCTGGGAAAGATGGTGTCTTCATTCGAAGCAGTTCCCTATGCTCAGTTCTATTCAAGACTACTGCAACACAGTATTCTGTCGGCCTGGAACAAGAAGGTTCCGGCATTAGACTTTCCGATGCACCTGTCACATGCGGTGCGTCAGAGCCTCAATTGGTAGCTCATACCCGAAAACCTGCAGAAGGGGAAATCCTTTCTACCGGTTACCTGGACGGTGGTAACAACAGATGGCAGTCTGTCAGGTTGGGGAGCAGTTCTGGAACAGTCTGCGATCCAGGGGCTATGGTCCAAGACCCATCAACATTCTGGAGATTCGGGCGGTATACCTAGCCCTAAGAGCCTGGACTATCAAGCTACAGGGCGCCCGGGCAGGATCCAGTCCGACAATGCCACAGCAGTGGCTTATGTCAATCATCAGGGAGGCACCCGGAGCTGAGCTGCTCAAAAGGAGGTGAACCAGATCTTAGTCTGGGCAGAGATGCATGTGCCATGCATATCGGCAGTTTTCATTCTAGGGATAGAGAACTGGCAGGCGAACTATCTGTCGCCAGCAGTTACTCCCAGAGGAATGGTCTCTGCATCCCAACGTCTTTTTGGCCATATGCCAAGGATTGGGGGGTCCCAGATGTAGATCTCTTTGCATCCCGATTCAACAAAAAGATAAACAGATTTGTGGCAAGGACGAGGGATCCTCTTGCATGCGGGATGGATGCGTTGGTGATTGCGTGGCATCGGTTCTCACTGATTTATGCATTCCCGCATATTCTGCTACTGCCACGACTCCTTCGCAGGATCAGGCAGGAAAGGAAGTCGGTACTTCTGGTGGCCCCCGCTTGGCCCAGAAGGACTTGGTATGCAGAAATAGTAAGGATGACGGTGGGTTCCCCGTGGACCCTACCGGAACGCCCAGACCTGTTATCTCAAGGTCCAGGGTTCCATCCTGCCTTACAAACGCTAAATTTGACGGTTTGGCTATTGAGACCCACGTTCTGAAGAGTCGTGGGCTTTCAGGTCCTGTCATATCTACCTTGATCAATGCAAGGAAGCCAGATTCCAGAATGATTTATCATAGAGCCTGGAAAGCTTATGTATCCTGGTGTGAATCCAAGGGTTGGCATTCCAGAAAATATGTCATAGGTAGAATTCTTGATTTTCTACAATTAGGATTAGAGATGAAGCTGGCCTTGAGTACCATCAAGGGCCAGGTCTCGGCTTTATCAGTATTGTTTCAACGGCCACTTGCTTCGCATTCTTTGGTCCGAAACTTTATGCAGGGGGTGATGTGTCTTAATCCTCCGGTTAAGGCACCTCTAAACCCCTGGGACTTGAACTTGGTTCTGTCAGTGTTACAGAAACAACCTTTTCAACCAATACGTCAGATTCCTTTGGTCTTGCTGACAAGGAAACTAATTTTTCTGGTAGCCATCTCTTCTGCTGGAAGAGTATCAGAATTGGCAGCTCTTTCCTGTAAAGAGCCTTATTTGATTATACACAAGGATAGAGTGGTATTGCGCCCTCATCCTAGTTTTTTACCGAAGGTGGTTTCAGATTTTCATCTAAACCAAGACATTGTTCTGCCTCCTTTTTTCCAGATCCCTGTTCTTCGGAAGAAAGGTCACTACATTCTTTGGATGTAGTAAGGGCAGTCAAGACCTATCTGGGAGTAACTGCTCAAATTCGCAAAACGGATGTTTTGTTCGTGCTGCCAGAGGGTCCCAGTAGAGGACAGGCAGCGTCAAAAGCTACCATTTCTAAATGGATTAGACAACTGATTATTCAGGCTTACGGTTTGAAACAGAAGATTCCTCCGTTTTCAGATCAGGGCATATTCCACAAGGGCTATTTGTGCTTCTTGGGCAGTGCATCACCAGGCCTCTATGGCTCAGATCTGCAAGGCCGCAACCTGGTCTTCAGTCCATACATTCACCAGATTTTATTAGGTGGATGTGAGAAGGCATGAGGATATCGCCTTTGGGCGTAGTGTGCTGCAGACAGCGGTACAGGGTCCTCAGGTCTGATTGCACCCTACTTGGTTGTGATTTCCCCCCCCCTCAGTTGGCATTGCTTTGGGACATCCCATCAGTTATTACTGTGGCTCTGTGTCCCGTGATGTCCGAGAAAGAAAATAGGATTTTTTATAACAGCTTACCTGTAAAATCCTTTTCTTTCGATGGACAAAACGGGACACAGAGGTCCCGCCCCTCTTCTAATACACTTATATTGCTTTGCTACAAAACTGAGGTATCCCTGGAAGAGGAGGGATTATAAAGGGGGTTGAACTTCCTGATTAGGGTGTGACCAGTGTCCAATACCTAAAGGTACCTACATAACCCATCAGTTATTACTGTGGCTTTGTGTCCCGTGATGTCCATCGAAAGAAAAGGATTTTACAGGTAAGCTGTTATAAAAAAAACAATTTTTCCACATTTTGTTATGTTACAGCCTTATTCCAAAATAGATTAAATTCATTATTTTCCTCAATATTCTGCAAACAATACCCCATAATGACAACGTTAAAAAAGTTTGTTTGAAATCTTTGAAAATTTATTAAAAATAAAAAAATAAATAAATAAAAATTTCACATGTACATAAGTATTTACTGCCTTTGCCGTAAAACTCAAAATTGATCTCAGGTGCATCCTGTTTCCACTGATCATCCTTGAGATGTTTCTACAACTTGATTGGAGTCCACCTGTGGTAAATTCAATTGATTGAACAGGATTTGGAGAAGGGTGCAGAAAAATTTCTGTAGCATTAAGGCTGCTTTGACACTGGGGCATTGGGGGGCGTCGGCGGTAAAGTGGCGCTATTCGGCCGCTAGTGGGGAGCTTTTAACGCCGCTGGCGGCTGAAAAAAGTTTAAAACCACACGCAACGCGTCGCTTTGGCGGCACTTTAGGAGCGATGTGTAAACAGCTCTACAGCGCTACAAAGATGCTGCTTGCAGGACTTTTTTTTACCATCCTGCAATCGCACCGCTCCAGTGTGAGAGCCCTCGGGCTTTCACACTGGAGTGAGAGGAGAGGCTCTTTACAGGCGCTATGCAGGAGCTATTTTTAGCGCTGTAGCGCCTGTAAAGTGCCTCAGTGTGAAAGCAGTCTGAAGGTCCCAGTGAGCACAGTGGCCTCCATCATCCGTACATGAAAGAAGTTTGGAACCACCAGGACTCTTCCTAGAGCGGACCGCCTGGCCAAACAGCAATCAGGGGAGAAAGGCCTGACAGAGCTCCAGCGTTTCTCTGTGGAGAGAGGAGAATCTTCCAGGAGAGCAACCATCTCTGCAGCACTCCAGCAATCAGGCCTGTATGGTAGAGTGGCCAGGCAGAAGCCACTCCTCAGTAAAAGGCACAAGACAGCCCACCAAAAGGCACCTGAAGGACTCTAAGACCATGAGAAACAAAATTCTCTGGTCTGAAGAAATAAAGATTGAACTCTTTGGCCTGAATGGCAAGCGCCATGTCTAGAGCAAGGCTCGACAAACCCCGGGCGCCAGGTCGCATTTGCGACTAGAATTAGCGACCTGGCGCCTGGGGCAGCACACCTGGGGTATCCTGTCTCAGTGCGGACCCGGGCCGGTAATTGAGGCCGCAGCCTTCTGCAGTACTTCTGGAATCTGGCGCCATCTTGTGGTGGCCGTTGGTATGACAACACAACCAGCAATGCTAATGCAATGCTAATAGAGCTTCCCCTGCCTGTTTTCACTGCCCGCCCATCTCCTTCCCAAAGTGGAGGAGAAGAGAAGGAAATGATTGCGGGCGTCATCTGGCGCCTTTTGCCTAATGGTGAATGTGGGGATTAATAATAGCTTTTATTTTTATTTATTTAAGTAAAAACTGTTTATTTTTTTCTTAATTTAAAATTTAATTTATTTGTCATCTCCCTGCTTGGCCCCTTTCACACGGGCTGTCTGATCAGGTTCGCCTGTCAGTTTTTCAGGCGGACCTGACCGGACCTTTCACACCAAGCTGCCGGGGCATCGGCGGTAAAGCGGCGCTATTTTTAGCGCCGCTTTACCGTCGTTTTAGTGGCGCTATTCGGCCGCTAGCGGGGCGGTCTTTCTGTGTAAATTTAAGATTGGTTATTTTTTAGATTGAAAATAAAGCTTTGTCGGTCGTTAAAAAAAAACCTGGCTCTTAACTTTTTTTTAGCTGGCTCCTAGATTCCCAACAAATTTGTCAAGCCCTGGTCTAGAGAAAACCTGGCACTGCTCATCACCATCCCTACAGTGAAGCATAGTGGTGGCAGCATCAACCTGTGGGGATGTTTTTCATGAGCAAGGAGCTAAAAGACTAGTCAGGATCGAGGGAAAGATGAATGCAGCAAAGTACAGAGACATCCTTGATTTAAACCTGCTCCAGAGCGCTCTGGACCTCAGACTGGAACGAAGGTTCATCTTCTAACAGGACAATGCCGCTAAGCACATAGCCAAGGTAATAAAGGTAGTGGCTATGGGACAACTCTGTAAATTGTCCTTGAGTGGCCCAGCCAGAGCCCATACTTGAACCCGATTGAACATCTCTGGAGAGATCTGAAAATGGCTGTGCACCGATGCTCCCCATCCAGCCTGATGGAGCTTTAGAGGTCCTACAAAGAAGAATGGGAGAAACTTCCCAAAAATAGGTGTGCCAAGCTTGTAGTATCATACTCAAAAAGACTTAAAGTGATACTAAAGGTTCGTTAAAAAAAAAAATAGCAAACATGTCATACTTACCTCCACTGTGCAGCTGGTTTTGCACAGAGTGGCCCCAAAACTGATCTTCTGAGGTCCCTCGGCGGCTCTCTCGGCTCCTCCCCACATCTGATAACCCCCTGGGAGTAGTGCTTTCCCAGGGGGGTTACCTTGCGGGCGTGCTCCCGAGTCCAGCATTCAGCGTCCATAGCGGCCGAATGTAGGACTTGGCCCCGCCCCCCGGCGCCCACGTCATTGGATTTGATTGACAGCAGTGGGAGCCAATGGCTGCGCTGCTATCAATCAAGAGCCAAGAACCCCGGGCAGAGAGACAGCGCGTCCCTGTGGGACAAGTTTGAGGGTTCAGGTAAGTAACATGAGGGGGCTGGGGGGGAGGTCACTGCCAGGTGTTTTTTTTCACCTTAATGCATAAGATGCATTAAGGTGAAAAGACTCGAACCTTTACAACCCCTTTGAGGCTGTAATTGGTCCCAAAGGGGCTTCAACGGTTAGGTTGAATAAAGACACCAGTCCATCCTGGTTCAACCTGAGTGTGTGTGGGTGCATGTCTACAAACCCATATAGCGCCGTCAATTTACACAGCACTCCACACATACATTGCACACTCACATCGGTCCCTACCCTCAAGGAGCCCACAATCCAAGGTCCCCAACTCACATTCATATACTAGGGCTAATTTTGAACAGAAGCCAATTAACCTCACAGCATGTCTTTGGAGTGTGGGAGGAAACCGGAGCACCCGGAGAAAACCCACGCAGGCACAGGGAGAACATAGAAATGTACAAAAACACTGCGCTCTCTAAAAGAACAAATAAAACAGCAGCCGCATACGTTGTGACAAAAACAATGAAAGTGAGAGGTGGGAAAATGCAGCGCTCAATGAATGTAAATATAAATGTTAACAATGAATCCATAAATGTCAACTATGGTGATCTATAATGTGATAAACAAATCATAAAGTTTTAATAAAGGGTGAAAGTATTAAATGTCCACTTGTGTCAACGCACAAAGAAGGCAAAGGTGGGTGGTGAAGGTCCAGACACGGACTGACTGAGACAGTACAAATCCGTGGATGGGATGTTACATCAATAGTGCTCAACATCGATAAATGGAAAGAGATGGGTACTCTTACCGAATCAGGTGGACTCCCCTGTCAGCGACATGGAGTCAGTAAAGCGGTAAGCCCAACAGGGCTAATGGAAGGATATCTGGAATCCTGGCATAGACAGCCTGGGCTGGGGACGAGTCTCACGGGGTCATCTAGCGAGTCTCCAAGGATCGTCAGGCTGGGTCATCCAGAGTAGCGAACCCGAAATCTTGGAAACACCGAATGCCCAAAAAGAGCCCAGGGTGGGCAATCTCTCTCATCAAGGTGGTATGTAAGAGAAAATTAAAACTTCCACATAGTGCAGGTAAAAAGAGGGATTTTATTGCTAAAAAAGCCATTCATAAATATAGGTGATCACTAAAAAAAACAAAGGCAGCATGGAGAGGGGGTAACCGCCCAATGCGTTTCGACCAAATGCTCTTCAACTGGGGCAGGGACTACCCACTCCACGCTGCTAATATTTATAAATAATCATATGATACATAACCAATGGCAAGGAAGAATTCAGATTACATCTTCATTGGCTAGATGGCGTCCATCTGTTCCAGAAGCATGTCTCCCGGACTGGGGGACCAATGAGAAAACATGAAAGAGTGACAGACGGGTGTGTCCTCCAATAAATCCGCGGACCGGAAGTGTTTGAACGATGGAGTCTTCCACCCGCGTGTCAAACAAAAGGAAGACATGCTTCTGGAACAGATGGACGCCATCTAGCCAATGAAGATGTAATCTGAATTCTTCCTTTCCACTGGTTATGTATCATATGATTATTTATAAATATTAGCAGCGTGGAGTGGGTAGTCCATGCCCCAGTTGAAGACCATTCGGTCGAAAAGCATCGGGCGGTTACCCCCTCTCCATGCTGCCTTTGTTTTTTTTTAGTGATCACCTAATTTTATGTATGGCTTTTTTAGCAATAAAATCCCTCTTTTTACCTGCACTATGCAGAAGTTTTAATTCTCTCTTACATACCACCTTGATGAGAGAGATTGCCCACCCTGGGCTCTTTTTGGGCATTCGGTGTTTCCAAGATTTCGGGTTCGCTACTCTGGATGACCCAGCCTGACGATCCTTGGAGACTCGCTAGATGACCCTGTGAGACTCGTCCCCAGCCCAGGCTGTCTATGCCAGGATTCCGGCTATCTTTCCATTAGCCCTGTTGGGCTTACCGCTTTACTGACTCCATGTCGCTGACAGGGGAGTCCACCTGATTCGGTAAGAGTACCCATCTCTTTCCATTTATCGATGTTGAGCACTATTGATGTCACATCCCATCCATGGATTTGTACCATCTGTCAGTCCGTGTCTGGACCTTCACCACCCACCTTTGCTTTTGTGCGTTGACACAAGTGGACATTTAATACTTTCACCCCTTATTAAGACTTTATGATTTGTTTATCACATTATATATCACCATAGTTGACGTTTATGGATTCATTGTTAACATTTATATTTACATTCATTGAGCGCTGCACTTTCCCACCTCTCACAGGTAGAACATGCAAACTGCAAGTATTGAACAAAGGCTGTGAATACTTATGTACATGTGTTTTTTTATTTATTTATTTTTAAATAAATTTGCAAAGATTTCATACAAACTTCTTTCACGTTGTCATTAAGAGGTATTGTTTGTAGAATTTTAAGGAAAATAATGAATTTAATCCATTTTGGAATAAAGTTGTAACATAACAAAATGTGGAAAAAGTGAAGCGCTGTGAATACTTTTCAGATGCACTGTGTATACTACCATTCCCTCCGTACTCCTCTCCTTCACTTGCCGTCCTCCATCATATCCTCCACATTCTCCTCCTGCGGATGCCACTTGCTATTGTACCCTCTATACACTTTTTTTTTTCCTGTACACAGTCCCTGCCAAAACACTTTCAGAATTATTTGTAATATCCCCAAATTTGCACCTTTTTGCTAGTGAGTAATAAATCAGATACTTTTTGTTTGTCCTTCTTGACAACCAGCTTTAACCAGACCTTTTCTGTTTAATTTTTCTATTATTTTTTTAGGACAGCAGTGAAATTCACTTTAAGGTAAAGATGACGACGCACCTGAAAAAGCTGAAAGAATCATACTGTCAGAGACAGGTAATTGAATTGCAGGCTGTGGCTCACAGTTGTTTAGAACGTCATATTTGCCTTATACCATGTATAGTCTGATCTGCCTGTATGTGAAGCGTGATCAAACTTTGGGGGAAAAAAAAATCTGCAGCTTCAGTGAGGGAATATACCAGGAGTAGAGTAAGTGGAGCTCTCAAAAATCATTAGGTCTTGAAAATGAATAGCAAATTTTCAGTGTCAGCCTTTTATGTGTCTGTGCAGTAATGCATACCAGCCAGTATTTTTGCCTTGTAAGTGTTTGACAAATGCCATTCAACTACCTCGATGAAAATGATAGATGGTTTGAAAAATATCTGATGTTTTCATCAGTTTAGTACTGTGAAATAGAATAAATGCTAGTGAAAAATCATCACTTTTTTTAATTGATGCGATTTGGTTCATCCAATTTTGGATCAATTTTTGTCCAGCTCAAAGAATGGAGAAAAGATGTCTATTCTTAAGCTTGTTAGGGGCCTATTCGCACATTGCCAAGTACTTTACTGCTAGGTACAGCAGTGCATGTTGCATGCGTTGGGGCAATATGGTGCCATTCATTTCAATGGTACTTCAACGCACCTAATGCCGGCCATAGGCGGTTCGAATCTCGGCCGAGATATGAACCGTGTATGGGCAGGCTGAATGTATCCAAGTTGATCGATCAATCCACTTGGTTACAATAAGCCTACCAGATTTTACATGTGATTTATTGCTAGCGGCTGTTATAGCCGATAGCCGTAATCACTGTCTTCTCCTGGTGGGGGGGATTCCACTGTCAGCGCTTGCTGTGTTAATGGGGGAACCTTTGGTTGCATGAAAGAAATTTGTACCATTTTTTGGTAAGCACCTCAACACGTCTGTCAGAAAGTGTGTTGGGTTGCCATTTAGACAAGCACATTCTAAAGTGGTTCACTTTCTTTATGGGTGACCACTGTTTTTGCCATAGAAAGATAAAATAGTACTGTCTTGGCGGTGGCAAAGTAGTAGTCTGGCCATGTTTTTGTTATATTGTTATTTTATTGGGCTGTGATGTGCAAAACACAGTCAGTAGCTCTCGAACAAAAGATTCTTTGCATATTAGTTTCTATGTGCTATTGTTGTTGCACTTTGCTGTTTTCTGTATTGCATTGTGATCGCCCCACAGTTACTTCTCTTCACCTGGTAACCTCACAGTAGTGAAGGATATCTTTTTCCAAACCATGTAACACAGGTTCATAAAGTACCAGGGCTAGTATTATTGTCGACCCTGTGTGGATCGATTTCCCCCACCCACAATAACGTCTCCACACAACTCTGATCACATTATGATGGAGTTGTTCTTCAAGAGGAAGTAAAGCCTCTGAAAAAAAAAATGCACACTGCAAGACAAAGGCATAATGAGCTAGTATGCATAGCATACTAGCTCATTATGAATTACTTACCTGAGATCGAATCCCCCCCCATCGGCCCTCGTTCGCCTCCTCCGCCATCTATCCTGGAGTGACTTCCGGGTATCGTGGCGCCGAAATGACGTCACTCCCGCGCATGCACGCTGGTGCCCACTAACGGCACGATCGCCGTTGGAAACGGCCCGCTCAGTGCGCCTGCATGCCCCGTAGACATCGGTGCCACTATTTCTCCAAATATCTCCTAAACCATTTAGGTTTGGGAGATATTTCTTGCACCTACAGGTAAGCCTTAATCTAGGCTTACCTGTAGGTTAATGTGGTTGTAATGGGTTTACAACCACTTTCATTCTTCTGTCATAAAAGGCCCATGCCTTCACCTTCCATGTCCAGTACTCTAGTATAAGGAAGATAGCAATTTTAGGTGATCAGTGTGGGGAAATCTACCAAACCAGAGGACTGCAGGCCTGGCATTTGTCATGGTTTGTTTTCATATATTACTGTTTAACCACTTTTTGCAGTTCATTTGTTGTTGTTCACTCTGGGAGATTAGGAGTTTATTTTGCTTAGGTTTTTTTTATTTTAACCATTTGCTATTGGGCTTAGAGGCTAGCAGTAACTTTTCCCCACTGTTTGGCCAATCCATCATTTCTTTTTACCAGTGTATTAATAACATTTTTCTTTTTCTTTTTTTTTTTTAGGGAGTTCCCATGAATTCTCTAAGGTTTCTTTTTGAAGGACAGAGAATTTCAGATCACCAGACCCCAAAAGAGGTTAGTTGTGTACATATATTGCATAGTTTGTTGCACAAGTGTCATATAGAAATAGATTTATTTTAATTGTACAGTACAGGACACGGGCTTAAATATTTATAGACTTTGGGATATAGGCTGGTACCATCAGGTGACTGGACACTGGCAAAGCTTTTCGGGGACATGTTTCCTGTATGTGCCCCCTATAACCATATCCCACTCTGTGGGTCCTCCGTTTTTTGCTGGTGTCCTAAGATGATGGACCTCTTTTCATCTATGGAGAAATTGATGTCAGCTAACTAGATTATTGTTTTACTTTGAACCTTTTAATCAACAGTCTTCTAATGAAACATTAGAAGCCGTGCATCTGGATCAGTGTAACTTCAGTCCAACCTTGGGGCTGGACCTTTGCACCAGACTAAGACTTAATTCTGACACCGTTCTCTCCATCTGATTTTCAGGCACACCACAAGCAACCCACCTGACTAAAGCAGACTTTTTTAGCACCAGTGTCACATTTTTTTCCTACAGCTAGCTGCTTTATTACAGCCATCATTGTCCACGCCTCAAAAATGCAAGACTCCTTCAGCTATACCATCTGTAGTGAGTAGGATCCCAATATGCCTGCCCTGGGAGAGGCAAACATAGAAGGAAATGGGGAGGACCTGTAGGTGGTGCTAGAGGAAGCCACAGAAGATTTCTCACCCCATATCAAAACTTCAAGGAATATGCTTGCAAATGTAGATATGTGCAAATTATCCTCTAGAACAGTGATGGCGAACCTTGGCACCCCAGATGTTTTGGAACTACATTTCCCATGATGCTCATGTCTTCTGCAGAGGGCATGAGCATAATGCTCTGGTAATTTCATGGACTAATTTCAGGCTAATCTATGCCTTTCTTCCAATGTGCATTTTGCCTCAACTGGCCTGCATAATAGAGCAAGAGACGGGACATGTGATTTTCATTGCACCAAATTTGGCCAGAAGAATCTGGTACAGGCATACTCAGACTGTTAGATAATCCCTTGTCTCTTCCCGACCGGCCTGACTTGCTGTCCCAAGACCCCTCTATTCCATCTGCTTCTAAATCTCTAACTTTAATTGCATGGCTGTAGAAGTCCAAGTTTTAAAAGATCCATATAAGTTCAGGTCCTAAAAGGGCCCGAGTCTATCATCCCCATCCCCACCTTGCTTAAAGCAAGAAAAGCCATTTCCAGAAATATCTTCTATTGTACCTGAAAATCCTTCTTTGCCTAGTATGAACACAGGCACTTAAACCTTGTAGATTACTCTGTGCCTTGTATTCTGGCCTTTCTACAATCAGGGCTTGGCCAGAACTTGTCTGTAAGCACTCTGAAAGAATGGGCTTCGGCCAGAAAACTCTGACCTTCCCATGTCAAAACCATATACCGGTGTGTACCAGGTCCCCCTTGCAGCACCTTAATCCATTTCTCTCTGCCCTGAAGTAACCACCCTTGGAACCTATCAGGATAATCCCCCTTGGATGATATCTGCTGCAAAGAAGCCTTCTTGGTTGCTATCACATTTTGGTTAGACTTGTCTCTCAGATAGCAGCTGTTTGCTCACAAGGACAAGTTCGTTTTATGCCCAAGGCCATTTTCCTAAGGTGATATCAGTTTTCCACCTCAGTGAAGACCTGTTACTTCCATTTTTGTGCCCTACTCTGAAACACCCAAAAGCTTCTCGCTGCCTAGGCATAGGCAGAGCCATCAGAATACACACCAAAGCTACATCTTCTACCAAAAAAGAAAAACATACTGGGATTAATTTACTAAAACTGGAGAGTGTGAAATCTGATGCAACTGTGCATGGTAGCCAATAAGCTTCTAACTTCAACTTGTTCAATTAAGCTTTGACAAAAAACCTGGAAGATGATTGGTTTGGCAGATTTTGCACCTCTCTCTCCCTCCCCCCGACCCTGTCATGGCCAAAAATCTGCCATAGCTAGATGGATAAGACCGCTCATCTCAAGAATTTACACTCTAACAGGAAAAGCTCCTCAAGCATTCCTGCATGCGCTCTCCACCAGATCAGTGTGTGTTTCCTGGGGATTCCAAAATCAAGCCTCTGTTCCCCTGCTTTGTAAGGCCATGTCTTGGTCCTCTTCATTCCAGGTAGACGTCAATCATCTTCTTGCAGCAGCACGCTGAAGTTGGGTCTGTTGATACCTATGGGTCAGATATGCAGGGATAAACGCTAGCATTGCAGTTCTTCAGGAGTGGGGTGTCATAAATGTAGTAGATTCATGCATGTCATGTTGCTATACTTTTTATTCTATTTGAATTTCTAAGCAGCAGAAAAGTCTGATAGGAAAACTTCCATTTAGCAAAATTTAGTTTACTGCATAAGATGAAGAAGGTAAAGACTGTTAGTCTTGTCTCTTCTCAAACACTTGCAGCACATCTTGATGAGGCGTGACATCAAACGTGATCATAATCTTTGTAGTTAAACTGCTACACTGTGTACAAGTAGTGTGGTTTTGTTGCTATAATCACAATGTTACTATAATAGCCTTGGCCACAGTGACTGGGTTGGAAGCTGAATGCAGTGTTTTGCAAATGGTGATTTTTGTCCTTTGATCGTGATACCTTGACAAAGAAGTGTTGTCAAAGACTGCTACCGTGCTAAGTACTACTAAGTAGTGTTGGTTTTCATTTAAAACATTAAAATCTTCTGATAAAGTCTTGATATAACCCTGTCTTTTTTTTGTTTTACAGCTGGGCATGGAAGAGGAAGATGTTATTGAAGTTTATCAGGAACAGACTGGGGGGCTCTCTTCGTTTTAAAATTTCCTGGGGTTTTTCATCCCTTCTTTTGGCACTTCCTTTATTTGCCATGTTGGATTTTTTTCTTAATTTTATTTTGTAATATGCCGTTTTACCTTCCCTACGTACTGTTTCATTTCTCGCTGTATCAAGTCAGCTGTTGTCACCTCAACATCACTTCATTTCAGCTGCAACAGTATGTACCAAGATGAGCAACTTCTGCATACTGCATCAGTTATGGCCTGTCTTCTCTGCTTCTAAACAGTGAGGATCCAGCATGGAAAAGACATGGTAATGTGAAGACAAGGCGAGAACAACTGGGGACTTTGGAACTGCTTCACTTTTAAAGTAGAATAACCATGACTCCATGAATAACTTCATTGTTCCAGCGCCTGCCCAGGAGATGTAGGGATTATGTTCTTAGAAGTGTCCATGCTACACAATCCCTTATGTACAAATGTTTGGTGTATCTTTTATTTTTGTGGGGCATGGGTTTTAAAAAAAAAAAAAAGAAAGAAAGAAAAAAAATGCGTTGTCTGTATTGGCTTAATTGAAGAAATATTAAAAAAAAAAAAAAAACACACAAGAAACATTTGTAAAACCTGCTCTCTGCTTTGTTATGGTTTTTCCCAGTGGATTCGAAGAAAACCTTCCATTTAGATATTTTCACTTTTATTTCAGTGGGTGTTCTTGGCAAAGTCTCATTTTGCAAGTGTTTGTTTAGAGCAACTCTGTCTCTGTACTAGAACAAAAAAAATTGTTATGCCTGGATATCAGGCAAAGTTCAGATACTTCAAGGTAATGTTCCACTCGACTGCTTCCTTAAGTTCTTTAAACCAGTGGTCTCTAAATTTGCACCCTGGGGGGCCAGATGTGGCCATTTGCTTGACTTTATCTTGCCCTTGACTCCCTCTGGCCACTGTCCAGTCCCCCTAAAGCTTGAAGGACAGTAAACTGGCCCTTTGCTTGGAGACCCATGTTAAACATTCCTCTTATCTATTATTATTATTCACTATGATGGGCTGCCTCACTGGGCAAAAAAGGAACGGGCAAGTTGCAACACTGTTTGCCGCTGAAGATTTCCAGAGCATTTAGACTGCATTCGTCAAGGCAAAATGAAACAAACATCTGTAATAGATGCACATTTTACCATATTTTTTTTTAATCCCTTTAAAAACCCTTCAGAAAATTACCTGTTACTTTGCCAGAAATGCACCCAGCTCCTTTGTCCTGGTGTGAGATGACACAGTGGGGTTGATTTATTTAAAACTGGAGCATGCAGCTGTGCATATAAAGCAATCTGCTTTCAGATTTTATTGTGAAAGTTTAATGAACAAAGCTCTAGTTGGTAGCTGATTGGTTTCCATGCACAGATGCACCAGATTCTGAGTGCTCCAATTTTATTAAACCCCCACAGCATTTTTGTCGACTGAGAAGTGTCAGTCCTGCCTATATGTCTTTTGCTTAACTACTCCTACCCATATCTCCACAACATAAGCCTAATTATTCTGTAGTCCAAATTAAAAACTAGTAAGGCTCTTTGAAATACCGCAGGAAGTATACAGGAGATAGTTTTTGCACTCATCAAACAAGATATACCAACATTCTTTCAATAGTATATTACACAGACCACAATGGAACAAATAAGAGAAGTTTATTTTTGGAGTTTAGATACAGTACACTTTAATGGTACGAATTAGCATTTTATGATATACAGTTACCTCTAAATTGCTTGCACTTTACACTGAAAAGTAGTTTGTGTGTTTCCTTCTTTTTTTTTTTTTTTTGTATAGTGACAGAGTTGCTTTTTAAAGGCAATAAACTGGGGCAGATATACTTCTTAGAGAGTGATAGCGTGAAGATCTCTCTACTTGTTTGCTACATTATAACCACGACCCCTGTGTTCTGCATTTTTTTGGCAAAAACTTGGAAAACAAAGACTGAGAAACCCTGATTCTGTACATTTCTCAAAATTATGGTAAAATTTTTTTTTTTTTTTAAATGTCTTGTTGGTTAAATTTTTTTCTTTTTGAGTTTTATTTTGTCTATAAACATTTTATTCAATGTCTGTTATCTAAAAAAAAAAAAAAAAAAAAAGCTTAAGCCTTTTCATGCGCGTTTTACAGTCTGTACAGTCTCCATTAGATTTGCCAACAACTACACAGTATGAGGGCTACCTAACAACTGGTTATAACCTGAATGGATCTTTAAGCTTTCTGCACTACATAGTTGATTATAAATCTAAAGCTTTCCACACACAAAACAAACTGATTGTACATTTGAGTTTATAATGGTAATAAACCCAAAAACAAATATCTAATATATTGCAGTTTACAACTTAAAGGTGGTGGCTGCATAGCTATGATTAAGAACCTTATAGGCAGAAATGTGTTAGCGGATTGCTTTTAATGCTGTTACAATAAAGGAAAGATTTGGTGGATTCTGCTGTGCTGGATACTTGCTTTACTTGGTGTAATGCTAGATGCACTGGCAGATTTAAATGGACTTGACAATCAAACAGGGTTGTGCCGATACTAAGCATTTGCACGAGTACTTGTACCCGTGCAAATGCTCCAATACCTAAAATAGATACCTTTTGCATTGCGATTTGAGGCTATACAAAATAAATGGGCTCAAATCGCACTGCAAAGAATCACATCTGATTTCAACAGGAATGTGGTGTGATTCCTGTCTTAATCACATGCAGGTTTCAGCACTGCTCCTGTGTGAACCTAGGCTTGTCATAGTGACTTCAGCCTGGTTTACATAGGAGCAGTGTGGGAAACTGCATGTGATTCGGGTAGGAATCACACCACATTCCTGTTCAAACCGCAGGTGATTCTTTGCAGTGCGATTTGAGACTTTTTTTTTTTTTTATGGACTTAAATCGCACTGCAAAGATATCAGTACTCGTACTCACCGGTTAAAAAAAAAACTATCGGTGCAACCCTACTATCAAAGTTGAACTCTTGCGAACACTTTTTAAGCATTTAAAAGCATTTTTTTTTCCTTTTTTGGGATAAGGGTTTTGCATAAATGAATAAAGATCACTATTGTAAGCAGTTATGTTAGTGTTAAAGCCTAACTCCAGATTTTATTTCACTTTAGTTTGTGTGAGCCAAGCCAGCCCAAACCATTTTCTTTACTAATACATGTGGCTTTATAAACTGTATGTAGCATCAGCAGCACACAGTATACCGGCACTGTGTTATGGTAGAAACAGGAAAATCAAGCCAGGCTCAGCCATTCACAGGACGCTTTGTAATTTTTGATTGAGTTCAAGGCTTCCTCTGATGTGCTTGTGGAGAGACAGGATGATGATAATGTCATGATTACTACCTTGGAGGAAGTCTTGTACTCATTCATAAAATGCAAAGAGCTCAGCCCAACTAAATTTTGTTCCCGGGAACAGGACAAGAATTCCCTGGACCGTTGCCGGAACACAGCACTGTATAATGCGTGTAGCTAACTGTTCCAGCGCTGCCACCTTTCCAGTGTTCTTGTCTTTCATGTACAATGCAGGATTAATAGCCCTGCATTGTATATGATAATACTGAGGGACCACCCAAAGGGCCAGGGAGAAGATAACAGTGCTGAAGCCTGGTGCAGTGAGGAGTACAGTAAGTAATAAAGCCTCTTCCAATCCTCCTAGTGGGACTCTACTGTAAGGTGTTTTTTTTTTACAATCTTAACGTTCAGCTTTAATTAGATTGTGCAGCAATTGTTTAAGCAATTTGTTGTGTGTCTGTCTGTTCCACGTTATTACAAAGATTGTTGGGCTATTGTGCTAGTACCTCATACATTCCAGTTAAAGTCTACAAAAAATGTTTTATATATATCCCCTGTACTTGCATGTGCCGCCGTCATCGGCACATGCGCACTGACAAAAACTGAAGCAATGGCACGTATGCGCCGTTGCTTCAGTGAGTGTGCTGTTACCGCGCACATGTGCGGGAGTGATGTCATTGCGGCTCCGGCCAATCACAGCGCCGGAGCCGTGATACCTGGGAGTGATGTCGCCGGCCAGTGCTGTGTATGGGCACCGCAGCGAGGGCTTCGATCCCAGGTAAGTATTACATAATGAGCTAGTGTGCTATGCGTTGGGTTTAAAATCACTTTAAGATATATTGGACTTTACCGGTACCAGAGAGGGATGACCACTCCAGATTAAGAAAGTAACAGTGTTTTATTACAAATGAATAAAAATGTTTGTATGTTAAAAACAGAGTACAATTCCAAATATTATGTCGGCCATACTTATAACCATCATTATTAGTCTTTGCAAATTGATCCAAGAGGTTGATGTGTTTCGCCTTTTTCAGGACCGCCTTCATTTGGTAAAAAGTGATGTGTAGGTTGACATTGTAAGACATAAGATGTTGATAATTTTAAAGCACTATAGGATTTATGCTCATTATTGTATGTTCTTTTCTTTAGTTAGGCTATTTTTCTTTGCAACCAAACTAAGGAGTGCCTGAGGAAGCTAATGGGTGAAACACGTTAACCTCTTGGATCAATTTGCAAAGACTAATAATGATGGTTATGAGTATGGCCGACATAATATTTGGAATCGTAACGTTTTTAACGTACAAACATTTTTAATCAATTGTAATCTGGTGTGGTCGTCCCTCTCATGTACCAGTAAAGTCCAATATATCTTTAAACATTTTTTGTAGAATCTATTGTTCCACGTGAAGTGTAATTTTTATTAATTGATCAGCTTTGAACGTATTTTTGGTATTTATTTTGTGTAAAAGAAAGCATTGTCATAATATATGAAGGATTTAGGTTTTTTTTTAGCAAGACTGCGGTATTAGAAAAAAAGGCTCCATGGCCTTTAGTAATATTTATGTATATGTAAAAAAAACAATATTAAGAAAAATTCATAGCCTTCAATTGTTGACTTTTCCCTTCTGCAACACTAGTTGCCTGGCTGCCAGCCTAATCCAATGGCTGTCATCGAATACATACAGGCAGGCAACTGGCATTTTCAGGAGAAAAGAATAGAGAATCTAGTGGAGAAATGTGACAGCATCAGTTAGTTTTGTATTAACTACTGCAGCTGGTAAGCACTGGGATTTCTGGTGGGGGTGTACACTGCTGTAGCCCCCGGGAAAGGAAAGAAGCAATTAGATAATTTAGAAAGTTTTCCAGCAACCACACAAAGCTTAAATACCACTATTTTAGGCCAGCTGCACACAGGCAAAATAATTTACTGATGTTTACTTAGGAACTTGTTGACAAAGTTTGTGAGTAAACCTGTGTAAAGACCTGAGTTATGTTGACTATAGGTGAGTAAAGGTGGGTAAGCATATAGACGAGTAAAATCCTGTATTGCCAGTGTTGTAATATACTCCCGAATATTCACATAAACACACGTATGCGAGTAAATTACTGAACTCAAATGTAAAATTTTCTACTTTTGCTTTACTGCTCTGTACTCTACGCTGTATTACAGATTTTTTTTTCAGCTGTGTTCATGGTCCAATAGGCAACAATGTATCTAATTTCAAATCCATAAAAAAAGCTAGCTAGCTAGATGTCTTGTTTTTTTTTTTTTTTTTTTTTGGGGGGGGGGGAGGCGGCTGCCCGGCGATGAGACAAAAGCTTGGCTCAAGGTATAACTTTCAATAGATCGCAGCAAGGTAGCTGCACTGCTACGCACCAAACCCTGACCCAGAATCGGGTCGTCTACGAAAGATTTAGCACTGGGTCCCCAATGAACATGTGATGCGTTCTGGGAGGGAGGCAGTCTGCTTCCGTCTGTGGTCTGGGAGGGAGGCGGTCTGCTTCCGTCTGTGGTCTGGCAGGGAGGCAGTCTGCTTCCGTCTGTGCTCTGGGAGAGAGGCGAGTGGCGCTACGCGCTGAGAACATTGGATTTAACTGCTGTCTGTAACCACTTTAGCAAAAGCCCTTATTTCCTATTTTGGTTAATGGTGCTGCCTCAAACTTAGAGTGGAAATGTTCTCAACAGGAACACGGTAAAAATTAAAAACATTTTTTAGTAGTGAGGGCAAGGGTTTGTACCTCTGTTATGTTATTATTGTCAGTGCTGCCTTAGTGAAGTTTACTTTTACATCCTGTCCCAGTCCTTGGAACTAAACTTCCAGCTGCAAGGGGCCTTGTGCCGTAATGTGCATGTATTGGACATTGTGGCAGCATCATCTCTGGGTTTTCCCTCCTCCAGCACTGGCCGTTTCACACTCTTCCTTACCACTCTATCTGTCACCGTCATCTTCTGAGTGGTTTCTTCCTTTGGCCATTGGGCAGCCACTGATGATGTAACTCCTGTGCAAGTGCACAGAATTGTAACCATCCTGACTCAATTCTCAGGCATCTTATTTTGCAACAGGCAGTGTACACAACAACAAAAAAATGCTAATTGAAAGGTAAGCATTTTTTTGGCAGAAGAGGTTCAACCTATTCTGTCAAAAAGATCGACCTTCTAGCATTTTGTTGTTGTTAGGTTTTCTTTCACTATCATGCATTTGAGTGCAACTTGACATATAATAATAGAAGTCAGTGTAGTGTTTAGAAAATAAGGTTTGACATGACCCTGGCCTGGCTGAGCAGAGTCGGGGTCCCATAGACAGAATAATGCTAGATAGAGATCAGGCATCGGCAGGTGTCTTTAAAGACACTACAACATTCTAGGGTAGGGTTCCACTACTTAGTGGGTGTTGATAATCATTATACAAGTATTGGTAATTTAGCATTTTCATCCAGTGGCAAACTAATAAACCTTACTCAAGAAATAAATATATTTAGTGCATCCATTAACAGAAGGTATGAATAATACAATTTTTAAAAATGTGCATGCAAATCATATCCTGCAAACATAGCAAAGTATTTCCCCAAAGCCCAACTGAAGCTTCAGTTTAAATCAGTTAAATATATTACAGGTGCTTCAAAACAAAATGTTCAAAGTTGTAGTTTTTCTTTCAAAAGGATCCACAGCATGCGGGCAGGGGACAGGCTTTTCTACTCAGAGTGGGACCCTTGCTCTCTGTGTGGAAGCAGCAGTCTCAATGCAGTCAAACCAATAGCTCTACTCCAAAGACATGCTGGTAGGTTAATTGGCTTCTGTCCAAAAAAAAATTGGCCCTAGTATATGAATGGGGACCTTGAATTGAGGGTAGGGACTAATGTGAGTGTGCGATGTACAGGGTTAGGGACAATTGTAGACACACACCCACACTCACTCAGGTTGAACTGGATGGACTGGTGTCTTTATTCAACCATACTAACTATGTAACAATCAGCAAAGCCACACTCATTGGAGAGCTTTGCCTCTGACTCAGCAGGGGGCCCGTCTGACCTTTGTAAATAGAGCACTGCTTCATCACAAAGAGCAAGTGTGTTTGCAGGGGGCAGGCTTTTTTAATTTAAAACTAACTGTAAGATATTGCAAACGTTGTGTTTTAATGAACTTAGAATGTATTTAGCCAACTTAAATTAAATTTCTATTTGGCTTTAAAGTAAGGAATTGTGACAGAAAAACTAGTTTAAAGCTTTTAAAGCTGAAGTTTAGAATTTATTTTGGAAAGGGGGGGGGGATACAGCACCAAGCACATTAGTTATGTGTAATGGCGTGCACACCATTACCTGTAGGCTGCTGCTTCTTGTTAAACTCTTCCCTTCATTGCCTCCTTAACTGCTTGCCGACCAGCTCACGACGATGTCCGTCGGCACGATGGCGCGGCTGGGCAAATGGGCATACCTGTACCTCCCCTTTAAGACGCAGCTTAGTGGGCGCCGCGTACTCCGTGAGCGTGCCCGTGGACTCGATGTCCGCTGGAGGCCCGCAATCGTGACACGGAGCGGCAGAACGGGGAGATGCCTATGTAAACAAGGCTTTTCCCTGTTCTGCCTAGCAACATGACAGGGATCTACTGCTCCCTGTCATGTTGTAGTGAGCCCATCCCCCCCACAGTTAGAATCACTCCCTAGGACACACTTAACCCCTTGATCGCCCCCCCTAGTGTTTAATCCCTTCCCTGCCACTGTTATTTACACAGTAATCAGTGCATTTTTATAGCACTGATCGCTATATAAATGTCACTGGTCCCAAAAAAGTGTCCGATGTGTCCACCGCAATGTTGCAGTCACAATAAAATTTGCAGATCGCAGCCATTACTAATAAAAAAATAATATGCCATAATTCTATCCCCTATTTTGTAGACGCTATAACTTTTGCGCAAACCAATCAATATACGCTTATCCCGATTTTACCAAAAATATGTAGAAGAATACATATCGGCAGAAAACTGAGAAAGAAATTTGTTTTTTTATATATTTTTTGGGTATATTTATAATAGCAAAAAGTAAAAAAATATTGCTTTTTTTTCAAAATTGTCGTTTTTTTTGTTTATAGCGCAAAAAATAAAAACCGCAGAGGTGATCAAATACCACCAAAAGAAAGCTCTATTTGTGGGAAAAAAAGGACGTCAATTTTGTTTGGGTGCAACATCGCACAACCGCGCAATTGTCAGTTAAAGCGACACAGTGTCGTATCGCAAAAAGTGCTCTGGTCAGGAAGGGAGTAAATTCTTCCGGGGCTGAAGTGGTTAAAAGCTGCCAGATATTGCCCTTAGCAGATCTTCCAGTGCTGTGAGAGTTAACAGCCATCACTACTAGTATGAAAAGTTGCACGGCTTGCCCATCCCCTTTTGCCCTCTCTGCCATTCACAAAAGTCATATTACTATTCTCCCAGAATGCAACAGGTTCTGTGAATAGGTGGTGGAGAGCCTGTTATCCAACTGCTCCTATTCTATTTACAGAATGCGATGCATTTTGGGAGAATAATAATACGGGTTTTGTAAATGGTGGAGAGGGCGAATGAGCAGTTCAACTTTCTAGAAAAGCCGTAGCAGCTGTTACCTCTCACAGGGGAGATTTACTAAAACCCGTGCACTCAGAATCTGGTGCAGCTGTGCATGGTAGCCAATCGACTTCTAACTTCAGCTTGTTCAGTTACGTTTTGGCAATAAAACCTGGAAGCTGATTGGTTTCTTTTGCAGAGTTGCACCAGATTTTGCATACTACAGTTTTAGCAAATAACCCCCACAGTGTCACAAGATAGCTACTCAGGGCAAGGTACTGAAAAGGAAATTTTACCAATAAGCAGCAACCTGCAGATAATGGGATACGCACCATTACACATAACTAATTTGTTTGGTGCTGTAGTAAAAAAAAAGAAAGTGCTAAACTGCAGCTTTAAATATACGCTGAATTTACATGATTGTTTTTGGTTTTCTTTGCTAATGCACATACTTCCTAAAAGCAAACTTTTTAAACCAGCTCTCCTTCCACAGGTAGAGGCAGCCCAAGTAGTTCCAGAAACTCAAAGTAAGAGAACACCCAAGATCTGGAGACACCTTGGGTCTGGTCCATGCCAACTGACTCCTTCATCAGTCCTCTGTTAAACTGCAGTTGTTTCTCCAGAGCTGCTGTCTGCCTGTTAGGACAAAAGAAAAAGTTACTTTTATCTATTTGTAGACTGTGATTGCACAGGAAGCAATTGTACATTGTGGTACTAGGAACACTCCAAAGATGATTTTGGAAAAATTGATTGGAGCAAGCTTTTCTGAAAATTTAAAACAGGATATTTTAAGGAAAACTACAATTTCAGTAAGAACAATTATAAAGTATATGTAATTTCAATACCAACTTTTCACTAATATAATGTTATTTAATAATTGTTAAAATTTTCTAAACCTATCAAAAAATTTAATGTTGCTTTCCTTGCAATATGACAATGTGCGCCGCCCTCTACCAAAAATCTTACTCCCTTACTTTTTTGACTGGCTTGCTGAAGTCTGTACAGCGCTACTTAGCCCCTGTTCACACCTGTGCCATTTTACACACATGGGCTGATGTGTGGCAATGCAAGATAAGAGGATTACCGTTATTTTCTATCGGGGCCTGTTCACACCTGTGCATTTCTCTTACATGATCTTGGAAAAAAGTACAGGAGCTTTCTTTGGTGCAACAATGCATCATTTCAGCCTCATGGCTTTCAATGGGAACATATGAAAACGTACTGTATAAAAGATACATAAAAAAACCACACGAAAAATGCACAGGTACTAGTATGAACTTAGCTCTGATATCCCTCACAATAAGACTTGCACCAAAAAATACTTTTCCATAAATGCTAAAACAGAAACTTAAATGTTTTTAATTACAGTAAAATAAACTAGTTTTTTTTTTTTATTAAAGCCTAACTCTGGGCAAATTTTTTTTTTTAGTTTTAGATAAAGTGGGTGATGACTAGAATCGATGTCTGTTTTTCATTGCTTTTTCTCAGTCAAGGAAAACCCCCCATTTATTTCCTGTCCCTGAGACCATGCAAGAAGTATAACACAACATCCACAGTAGGGACAATGATAAAAACCTGACATGATTGTTAACTTTTCCCTTAAAGCTAATAAAAGTGATTTCTGTTTCCGTCTCCTCAACGGTTTACACAGAAAGCAATGAAAACCAGAAAGAATGCTTAACCTTTCCCCAAACTAGCCAAAACTACAAAAAAAAGTTTTTGCTTAATTTTTGCTTTTAAGTAATTTACAAGGGAAAAAACAGCTTGCAACAATAGAAGTATAAGAACTATGTGACTGCAAAGGAAGGTTTAAATCCATGTTTTTTTCTCATCCATTGAGGTAAACAGGAAGTCTTTCACCTTTGGGTTATGCTGCTGCCTACAGGAGGATTAGACACAACCAACAGCTGTAGGCCAACCCAAGATAACCCCTCCCCACTACCAGTATGCCTTAGTATTTTGCTAGTGCCTTAGGAGGATGGATGTCTTTTTTCAGCTCTGCAGTAAAAAAGACTAACCAGTTTTGGCTAGCACTTTATTTTCTTACTGTTCAACATATTTTTCTTTAATGAAGACTCTTCTGTACACTGCTGCTAGAGCTGGTAACTTCTATTGCAGCTATCTGGCGTGGCTGCACTCGGCCTGGCCTTTGGAGTGCCCCATCTGGTCCCCACTGGAGTGGACATTACAGAGATAGCCTGAAAAAAATCTTATGGCACTGGTTTCTGCATAGGGTGCTTTCCAGACCCTATTTTGGTAAAAAGCTGCAGAGCATACAGAGCTGTTTGAACCCATCAGAGACATTTCTCTCTCTACTCTTCCTCAGAAGGTGGTATTCCTTGTTACCATCACCTCTGTAAAGAGTGTATTAGGACTGCAGTCTTATCTTGCAAGGAACCCTTTCTGGTTTTACATAGGGACAAGGTGGTGTTAAGACCTAGGACTTCCTTCTTGCTTAGGCTACTTTCAGACTGGGGCGGGTGGGCATCAGCGGTAAAGGGGCGCTATATTTATCAGATAGATAAATTGTCTCAGCTGTATCAATACTGATACTGAAGAAGCAGTGAATATTCCCACGAAACATGTCAAGCATGCTAACATAGATGATACAGGGTGAACTGGTATCACCAGCTCTCTCAGTTGCACCTTTTATGTTTGAACAGACAGAGCAATATGTTTTTTAAAATTAATATATTTTAAAATGTTGATGTTGATTTAATAAAACTTGTTTTATCTACTTGTGTATCTCCAATGTTATGGTACCATTAAAGTCCATTAGCCCCAAACCACAAATTCTACTTAGAAGACCTGCTACTCAAAGAGCAGTCACCTTTGCAATTGTGGCACCATGTGGACCTCATGGTTCAGATATTGGAAAGATTTAGCTGGGCCCTTAATATTCAAAAGTTGGTATTACTACCAACCCAGAGACTAATGTATTTGGGCTTGATCTGGGATACGGTCCAGGCAACAATTTTTTTTCCTCCAGAGAAATGTGTGTTTTTGAAAAGTCAGGTGGCTTCCCTCAGGGGGCTAAGGAATTCCTTGATCTGCACTTGGATGATGGTGTTGGGGAAGATTGTTGTACTTTGTGCTCAATTTCATTCCAGACCTCTGCAGGAGAATGTCCTGACAGCATAGAACAGGAGATCCCAGTCTCTGGATTCTCTTTTTGTCCTTTGCAGAGATTCATGTTCCAGTCTGGAGTAGATCAGGGATCTTCTAACTTGGAAAGTTGTCTTCCTGGTCGCTATTACCTTGACAAGAAGGTAGCTCTTTCGAGTAGGGAGCTGTTTTTGATACTTTATTACGTCAAGGTAGTTCTGTAGTTCTTCGTCTTCATCCTTCTTTGCCAAAGGTAGTTTCGCCTTTTCATCTTAATCTAGATATTGTCTTGCCTTCTTTTTCGCAAGCCTGAGTCACCAGGGGACAGGGCCCTTCACATATTGGATGTTATAAAAATGTATTTCAAATTCACTGCTGCCGTTAGGCAGTCAGACTCGCTATTTGTGCTTCCCGAAGGACTAAGGATGGGTCAGCCGACCGCTGCACTCTGATATACGTCAGCACAATGGCAGCGGTGGGCAAATGGGAGTACCTGTAAGAGGCGGGAATAGCAGGCGCGCGCCCGCCGAGTACAGCGTGACCGTGCCCGCGGGACCAGCGGACTCGATGTCCGCCGGTCTCCCAGCGATCGTGTCATGGTGCCGCAGAACGGGGAAGTACCTATGTAAACAAGGCATTTCCCTGTTCTGCCTTGTGTCATGACAGAGATCACTGCTCTCTTTCATTGAGACTAGTGATTACTGTCATGTGACTTGAAGCCCACCCCCCCACAATTAGAATCACTCCCTAGGACACACTTAACCCCTTCATCGCCCTCAGTGGTTAACCCCTTCACTGCCAGTGTCATTTACACAGTAATCAGTGCATTTTTATAGCACTGATTGGTGTAAAAAATGACTATAGTCCAAAAATAGTGTAAAAAATGTCCGATATGTCTGCCATAATGTTGCGGTCCCGATAAAAATCGCAGATCGCCGCCATTACTAATAAAAATAAAAATGCCATAAAACTATCTCCCTATTTTGTAGACGCTATAACTTTTGCGCAAACCAATCAATATAAGCTTATTGCGATTTTTTTTACCAAAAATATGTAGAAGAATACATATCGGCCTAAACTGTGATAAAAATTTTTTGTTCTATATATTTTTGGGGGATATTTATAATAGCAAAAAGTAAAAAATAATGCGTTTTTTTCAAAATTGTCGCATTTTTTTGTTTATAGCGCAAAAAATAAAAACTGCAGAGGTGATTAAATACCACTAAAAGAAAGCTCTATTTGTGGGAAAAAAAGGATGTCAATTTTGTTTGGGTGCAACGTCGCACGACCGCGCAATTGTCAGTTAAAGCGACGCAATGCCGAATTGGAAAAAGGGCTTTGGTCAGGAAGGGGGTAAAATCTTCCGGGGCTGAGGCGGTTAAGTTGACTATTTCACATTGGATTTGGCAACTGCTTTCTCAAGTCTGTGGCTTGAAAGGAAGGAATCCACAGTTTTGAGTGACAGGTCACTCTACCAGGTGTATAGGGGCTTCTTGGGCTATCTGTCACCAGACCTCAGTGGAACAGGTGTGCAAGGCTGCAACCCAGTTTTCAATTCACACCTTTATACATTTTTATAAGATGGATGAAAATGCTGCTAAAAATGCTGCATTTGGTTGCAATGTCTTGCAGGCTGCTGTGTAGCTTTGGGTCTGGTGATGATGGCTATGTATCCCTCTCCTTGTGGGCAGTGCTTTGGGACATTTCAGTTAGCCATGTTTATTAAGTCTGCCCTGTGTCCCATGATGTAAGAAAAATAAAACTGGATTTTTGTATTTACCTGTGAAATCCATTACTTGGTAATGGCACACAGAGGTTCATCTCCTCTCTATTGGGAGATATTGCTTTCTACAAAACTGAAGCTCTCCTGGGAAAGAGGGATTATAAAGCGAATGACTTCCTGTATTTGTTTGCCAGAGTCCATTCGCCTATAGGTGGTGCATATCCCAGATAGTCACGTAAGCCTGCTCTGTGTCCCGTGATGTACTCCAAGAAATAGATTTTACAGGTAAGTACAAAAACCCATGTATTCATGCTATAAAACAAATCAAGGTCA
Organism: Lithobates clamitans; assembly: GCA_037952925.1. Taxonomy (NCBI): domain Eukaryota; kingdom Metazoa; phylum Chordata; class Amphibia; order Anura; family Ranidae; genus Lithobates; species Lithobates clamitans. Next base: position 2,628,022 of record JBBGZY010000061.1, read on the forward strand.
TACATGCATATAGCTTTACAATAAGTGGGCAGGGCTGGTGCAAGGATTTTTGACACCCTAGGCGAAACCTCATTTTGCGCCCCATTGGCTCCGCCCCAACTCCACCCCCTTTGCCCTGCCCATGTATACGGTGGAGGTGGCAGGTGGAGATTTTTTGTAATCCCCCCCAAATGTAATCACCTCAGTGTAATACCCCCAATGTAAGCCCCCTGTGTAATGCCCCCAATGTACAGTATACAGGTGAGGGCGGGAGTATACAGGTAGTGGTGTGCAGTATACAGGTGGGGGGGTGCCGTATACAGGTGGGGGGGTGCCGTATACAGGTGGGGGGTGCCGTATACAGGTGGGGGTGTGAAGTATACAGGTGGGGGTGGGGGTGTGCAGTATACAGGTGGGGGTGGGTGTGTGCAGTATACAAGTGGTGGGTGGGGGTGCGAAGTATACAGGTGGGGTGTGCATTATACAGGTGGGGGTGGGGGTGTGCAGTATACAGGTTGGGGGTGTGCAGTATACAGGTTGGGGTGGGGTATGCAGTATACAGGTGGGGGGTGAAGTATACAGGTGGGGGTATGCAGTATACAGGTGGGGGGTGGAGGTGTGCAGTATACAGGTGGGGGGTGGAGGTGTGCAGTATATAGGTGGGGGTGGGGGTGTGCAGTATACAGGTGGGGGTGGGGGTGGAGGTGTGCAGTATACAGGTGGGGGGTGGAGGTGTGCAGTATACAGGTGGGGGGGTGCAGTATACAGGTGGGGTAGAGGTGTGCAGTATACAGGTGGGGGGTGGAGGTGTGCAGTATACAGGTGGGGGTGGGGGGGTGCAGTATACAGGTGGGGGTAGAGGTGTGCAGTATACAGGTGGGGGGTGGGGGTGTGCAGTATACAGGTGGGGGTAGAGGTGTGCAGTATACAGGTGGGGGGTAGAGGTGTGCAGTATACAGGTGGGGGGTGGGGGTGTGCAGTATACAGGTGGGGGGTGGAGGTGTGCAGTATACAGGTGGGGGTGTGCAGTATACAGGTGGGGGGTGGGGGTGTGCAGTATACAGGTGGATGGTGGGGGTGTGCAGTATACAGGTGGGGGGTGGGGGTGTGCAGTATACAGGTGGGGGGTGGAGGTGTGCAGTATACAGGTGGGGGGTGGAGGTGTGCAGTATACAGGTGGGGGTGGGGGTGTGCAGTATACAGGTGGGGGGTGGGGGTGTGCAGTATACAGGTGGGGGGTGAAGGTGTGCAGTATACAGGTGGGGGGGTGCAGTATACAGGTGGGGGGGTGCAGTATACAGGTGGGGGGGTGTGCAGTATACAGGTGGGGTGGAGGTGTGCAGTATACAGGTGGGGGGTGGGGGGGTGCAGTATACAGGTGGGGGGTGGGGGGGTGCAGTATACAGGTGGGGGGTGGAGGTGTGCAGTATACAGGTGGGGGTGGGGGTGTGCAGTATACAGGTGGGGGGTGGAGGTGTGCAGTATACAGGTGGGGGTGGGGGTGTGCAGTATACAGGTGGGGGGTGGGGGTGTGCAGTATACAGGTGGGGGGTGAAGGTGTGCAGTATACAGGTGGGGGGTGCAGTATACAGGTGGGGGGGTGCAGTATACAGGTGGGGTGGAGGTGTGCAGTATACAGGTGGGGGGTGGGGGGGTGCAGTATACAGGTGGGGGGTGGGGGGGTGCAGTATACAGGTGGGGGTGGAGGTGTGCAGTATACAGGTGGGGGTGGAGGTGTGCAGTATACAGGTGGGGGGTGGGGGTGTGCAGTATACAGGTGGGGGGTGAAGGTGTGCAGTATACAGGTGGGGGGTGCAGTATACAGGTGGGGGGGGTGCAGTATACAGGTGGGGGTGTGTGCAGTATACAGGTGGGGTGGAGGTGTGCAGTATACAGGTGGGGGGTGGGGGGGTGCAGTATACAGGTGGGGGGTGGAGGTGTGCAGTATACAGGTGGGTTGTGGTACAATACACTCCCCTGGGCACAGTCAAAATGCAGACAGCTGTGTAGGAAGGTCGGTATTCCCCTGGCAGTAGGTCCCCTCACATACACACACAAGGCAGCCAATGTGTGTGAAGAGGTGACTCACCGTCATGCAGATGACAAGCAGTGTGATGAGTACCGAGCCCCATGCCGCCTCCTCACATCACTGGACACTGACTTCACTCTCCTCCATTACTGACCAAACACTCCGCCCTCTTCCTCACTCCGGACCGTCCAACCCCGCCTCCTCAGCGACGTCCTACAGCTCCGCCCTTCAGAGCTCATCCTCTCTCCTAACTCGGGCTCCGCCCCCAAGATCGCCTTCTGAGGAGTTACTGAGCGATCTGAGGGAGCCGCGGTGCGAACGAGGAGGAGAGGGAGGGGGGTGCCTCTGACTAAAGGAGCGGGACCGGAAGATGCCAGGGGAAGCAGGGCGCACTATCGTGATTCAGCTGCTCTGCCGCCAATTATATCAACAACACCCCTAGTGGCTGTGGCTGCGCCCTAGGCAGCAGTGCGCCCTAGGCGGCTGCCTAGTCCGCCAAGTGGTAGCACCGGCCCTGTAAGTGGGCAATGTCTATGCCTGTAGATATCATAAAGAACATAGCTGGGTGTATTATGAAGAAATAAAGACTGTATACATTGACTTTAAGGCCCCATTCATACAACAGCACTTGCTTCAATGTGCGGTGATGTGTTTTTGTGTGCCACTGTACAATTTTTTAATGTACAGCAGTGCATTTTTTTCACAGCAGGAACCAAAATCCTTTTCATTTAACCTATTACTGTGCAGAACTAGAGGTTGACTTTACGTATCTGACTCAATACAGGGTCACTTACAGAATTAGATTTATTAACAGGTTTAATGATGTTATAGTATCCTGAAAAAGCGGATTTTTAAAACAGCTTACCTGTAAAATCCTTTTCTTGGAGTACATCACGGGACACAGAGCACCATAATAATGACTATGTGGGTTATACGCTTACCTTTAGGTGATTGGACACTGGCAACCAATAGTAAGACAGTTCCTCCCATATAACCCCTCCCATACCGGAAAGGACCTCAGTTTTGTAGCAAGCAATGACGATCCCAGAAAGAGGGGAGGGACCTCTGTGTCCCGTGATGTACTCCAAGAAAAGGATTTTACAGGTAAGCTGTTTTAAAAATCCGTTTTTCTTTATTGCACATCACGGGACACAGAGCACCATAATAATGACTATGTCATCCTGACAGCAAGCGGATCCTTGGTCCTGGATACAAACCTGTCCAGTTTGGCATTGAATCTGGATGCCAGTAGATCCACATCTGGGGTCCCCCAGTATTGGCAGATCTGTAGAAAAACCTCAGGATGCAGGGACCATTCCCCTGGTAACAATTTCTGGCGACTCAGGAAATCTGCCTGCCAATTGTCCACCCCCGGGATAAACACTGCCGACAGAAACGGCACATGCTTTTCTGCCCTGGCTAGTATATGATTTACTTCTCTTTGGGCTGCCAGACTCCTGGTACCTCCCTCGTGGTTGATATACGCCACTACTGTGGAGTTGTCGGACTGAACTCTGACAGGAAAACCCCGCAATCTGGATGTCCAGAATCGCAGGGCCAGACGAGCTGCCCCGATTTCCAATAGATTGATGGGCAGAGTCCTTTCTGTCTGGGACCACACTCCCTGAACAGATGCTTCCTCTAGGACTGCTCCCCAGCCAAGAAGACTGGCGTCCGTGGTTACCACTTTCCAGGCCACTGGTGGGAAAGACTTTCCTCTTCTTAAGTTGCTGGTTCTTAACCACCAAGAGAGGTTCCATAGAACCTGTGGGGATAGAACCATAGGTTGATCCAAGATTCGAGCAGACTTGTCCCAGGCTTTCAGGATACTGTTCTGGAACACTCCGGAGTGGAACTGTGCATATGGCACTGCGCTGAAAGATGACATCATCTTGCCCAATAACTTCATGCACAGCCGAACAGAAGGTGTTGGTTCTTTTTTCACCTTCTGTAAATATTCCACTATGGATGCGACCTTTAAGGGCAGAAGAAACACCTTTTCTTGGGCGGTGTCCAAGACCAGACCCAGATACACCAAGGCTTGGGTCGGACAAAGAGCTGAATTGTCCAAATTTAGTACCCAACCTAGGCGTTGTAAAATCGGTACTGTTCTTGACACGCTTAGAACTAGTATAGGGCGAGAGCATTCCCTTAGAAGTAGATCGTCCAGATATCCTATTATGGAGACTCCTTGAGATCTTAGGGAAGCCAACACTGGGCCCAGAATCTTTGTGAAGACCCTGGGGGCCGTGGCTAGACCGAAAGGCAGTGCCACAAACTGGAAATGACTGCCCTCTACAGCGAAGCATAAGAACCTTTGGTGTGGACCGAAGATCGGCACATGAAGGTACGCATCCTTGATATCTATGGATGCTAAATAGTCTCCCTTTCTCAGGGACCTTAATACTGAACGAACCGACTCCATGCGGAAAGATCGGATGTCTACAAAGAAGTTGAGAGCCTTGAGGTCCAAAATGGGCCTTACTTCCCCATTTGGTTATGGCACAGTGAATAGGTTTGAGTAAAACCCCTTGAATCTTTCCTCGTGCGGGACCGTTACAATTACTCCCTGTATCAGCAGATGGTGTAAAGCTAGGAATAGACATCTTCTTTTCTCTGGGTCTGCCGGGACCCTTGAGTGTAGAAAGCGGTTCGGGGGAACCTCCCGGAACTCTATTCTGTAACCGTATTTTACAGTTTTTAATGACCCATCTGTCTTGAACCAGTTCTTCCCAGGCCTCCCCAAACCGCCGAAGCCTGCCCCCCCCCCCCCCCCCCCCGTGAGAGCAGGGGCGCCCCTTCACAAGGTAGACTTGGAGTTGGGCTTGGGTGGCTTTTGGGTCCAGGGTTTTTTCTGACCCTGTGGTCTTTTAAACCCAGACGGCTGAGGCCGTCGATAGCGCTTAGGGGAAGAGGCACCAGGGGAAGTGGCTCTCCATTAAATGGAAAAGCAGCAAGTAGCCTTTTACATGGCGTCACAGCAGACCAGTTCTTTAGCCACAATACTCGGCGCATATGAACTGATAGTAACGCAAAACGAGACATCTGTTGGATAGAGTCTTTTAAAGCGTCTACCGCAAAACACAAGGCATGAGGGATCTTTGATAGCTCCTCAGCAGATTCCTCCAGGCAAGGTATGTTCTTTACTATCCTCTTAAAGTGCTCCTTTAGGGATTGACAAATCCCAATAGCTGCAATAGCAGGCTGAACTGCTGCACTAGCAACCAAGAAGGAGACCTTTAATAAGGACTCTAGCTTTTTATCAGCTGGATCCTTAAAAACCTGGGCATTATCCACTGGACAGGTTAAATTTTTATTCATGGAAGATATGGCAGTGTCTACCAAAGGTGTGCTCCATTTCTTCCTAAACTTCTCCTCCATAGGGTATAAAACAGAAAACCTTTTAGGAGGTAAGTATATCCTGTCAGGATGCTCCCAGTCCGCATAAATCACCTGCTCCAGTAATGGATGCAAGGGAAAAGCTTGGGAAATTTGTTTAGGTCGCAAAGATCCCAGAGTAGAACAGGAGAGTGCAGACTCCTGAACCGGGGGTAACTTAAACCCAATTTGTACCATCTCCATTAGAGATTGGATAAACAATTTCTGGGAATGGGAGGCTGAAATTGGCTCTTCAGAGCCAGAGTCCTCAGCCGAGGAATCTTCAGCCTCTCCTACCTCTTGGTCCTTTATGACCACCTCCTCCGGATCCTCTGCCCATTCTGGTTCCAGGTCACCTGGACCCATCTGGCTATAAGAGTTCTGGGGCTCTAGTGACTCTCCACTTGGCCCAGGCTCAGGGGAGGGAGATCTATTACGCTTCCTTCCCCCCTGTGTTACAGAGGCAATCATGCCAGCTATTTTGCCTTCAAGGCCCGCTAAGGCAGATGCCAAATCATCCTTTGTAACATAAGCTGAGGCAGGTACATTGGTAGTGGCCACTATGCCTGACAAGTGCAATGGCTCAGCCAGGTCAGAAGCCGCAGGTCCTTCAGTAGAGATTGAGGCTGCATCAGCCTGGGGTTGGTCTCCTGTTTTTTTTGGAGGGACTCTTACCCCTGGGCTTGCCTTGTTCCCTGTTCCTCGTTTTCTGGAAGACATTGCTTACACACGAGAAATAACCAAGGAGTACTCCCCACAAACTACAACCAGTCTTTAACCTGTCACCGTTGTGTCCAGGACCACCAGACTCACGTGCCCACCATTCGTCCATGCGCATGCCAGGAGCTCCATGCCTATAAGCCCTAGCATGGGAGCGAGCGCGCGGATCAGCGGCCATCCCGACGCACGCGGTGCTGTGACGTGGACAGTAGCGGCGCACGCGCACACCGGCGGCGCACTCACACCCCAGCGGCGCGCACGTGGTGGACACGCGGCACGCATGCGCACTCGCACGGCAGATTTTTTTAAAAATGCGCGCCAACCAGCCCTCTGTAACCCCGGACACAGGATCAAGGCTTACTCTGGCAGTTTTACAAAAAAAGGGGAAATACATATATATATATAAAAACCCCAAAAGGGAGTACTCACCATCCCAAGCAGCAGGGCCTGTCTTGCCAGGCCCAATCTTCCCCCATCACGGCGGGTAGCGCCTCTAAGGACCTTCAGGGACCGGGTCCCCCATATATTGGGGTCCACACCCCTGGACCTGTAAAGCACCCTTAATGGTTTCCTTGGGCAAGGTTGACCAGGAATACCAATTTTAACAAGGGTCCAGCGCCTATATAGAAGTACATCTTCGCCAGCACACCATGGATCAGCAAACAAGATTGTCCAAAAAAGTTTTTCTAATTGAAAACGGTCACATCACAAGGGAGGTGCAACGTTTCGGGGCCGCGCAGGACCCCTTCGTCAGGCAAGTGATGGGGTGCACAGTAAAACACAACATATATATAGTGGCCACCAATAAAGAGAACAACAAGTGCAGAGTGAGAGAAATAGTCCCCTCCCCCTCCCACTGACGTCAATCTGACATCAGAATTCCGCCATTCTGACGTCTGACGTCGGGATTCTGACGTCAGATTGACGTCAGTGGGAGGGGGAGGGGACTATTTCTCTCACTCTGCACTTGTTGTTCTCTTTATTGGTGGCCACTATATATATGTTGTTTTACTGTGCACCCCATCTCTTGCCTGACGAAGGGGTCCTGCGCGGCCCCGAAACGTTGCACCTCCCTTGTGATGTGACCGTTTTCGATTAAAAAACCTTTTTTGGACAATCTTGTTTGCTGATCCATGGTGTGCTGGCGAAGATGTACTTCTGTCTGATGCTTCCAGAACCCAACTGGTAATCGTTACAGCACCCATTAATGTTCTATTGCCATTTGTCTGGGAACATGTGCGACTGGAATATCGAATTGACAGCGCCTATATAGGACACATTACTAGCAATACCTCGTTCTTGAACCAAGGTTCGGGTACCATCCACTTTAGCTTAGTAAGCCATCCGAATGGATCCGATTATAACATCCTCAGTGGGACATTCTTTTGAAGAAACTAAAGAGCTTCAAAAGCCATGACCATCACCTTCAAGACACTGGCGAAAAAACTGAGGTCCTTCCGGTATGGGAGGGGTTATATGGGAGGAACCGTCTTACTATTGGTTGCCAGTGTCCAATCACCTAAAGGTAAGCGTATAACCCACATAGTCATTATTATGGTGCTCTGTGTCCCGTGATGTACGATAAAGAAAGGTATTATTGCTCTATTGAATTTTACCCCCTACCTTGCTAACAGTTGAGCATGTCTTTGAGCTTCTTCCATTAGCGCCTTGGCTTCTGCCTCTGCCATCAGCCTCTGACGTTCTGCCTCTTGCCTGGCTTGTTCCTCTCTTTCCCGTTTCTGCCTCTGGTATTCTTCACGTTCTTCTGCTGCCATTTCTAAAAGACGCATGCGTTCTTCTGCTTCTAAGCGCTCCTGTTCTTGTTGCCTCTGGCGTTCCAGTGCTGCGAGGTATAGTTAGATTACAGGATAATCAAACAGTTTATATAGTATCACACATGAGAAATCACACATGAAGAAGCTGGAACATTTGTGGTAAAGTTGTTTTTATATGACAGGGAAGGGTAGGAAATGCTTCATCCATTATGATCTATCTATTACACTACCTTTTCTGATACAAGAATTAAATTCATTGTAGTATACTGACACTGAAAGGACCTATGCCTAAAGGGTATATTGCTTCATACAAGCAATGCCAATATTTACTAGCGATGCCCATGACTGTAAAACAGCCACAAGCACTGGAAACTGAAAATTGTCTCTGTGCAATTTCTGCCTTGTGTTTGGCCAAGTCTGACCACAGATTTTTTTATATTATACCTTAATGTCTCTACATTTGTATTTCCTAGAATATCAGTCTAAAGCCGGCCACACACATTTACATTCTGATTGCATAAACTCTATTACATTTCCCATCTTAGTACTGGAACCTTTCCAAACATTCCAAACATTTTGGGCTTATCAGGTAGGCCATCACACTATATAACTGTTAGTAAATCTAAAGGAGATAGTACAATCCGATTGTTATATGTGTCCAGCATAAAATAGTGCATTGGTTTCGTCATCCCTAGCTTTTTATATTTCTCAGGTATTTCAGCAGCAAGATTTCTTCCTCTCCTCAGTTCCTGACTTACAACTCCTCCTTCAGCATTTTTTTTAATGTATATTAAATTAAAACCTAGAAATTAGGCAGGCCATAGACGGAGCATATTTCTTTCTTTCAACCATGGGCGAGTGAAAACCCATCATGATGGCAATGGAAGGTTCTTGGAACTAAAGGTGCTGATATCTCACTTCAGGTATCATGGATATACTGTAAACACAGGCAATTCTGCTTATTAGCATCTCCTTAACACCACAATACAAATTTTCTATGGACTGACTCTTCAATGCAGCTATGTGATTTTGTTCCATCAGATGGCGCCAATGCTCATAGGGATTACTCTATTAGGGAAATTTCAGTGTTTGACATTCATCCAATGAGTGTTTTATAAAAAGATCCCTTATGCCGCATACACACGGTCGGATTTTCCGACGGGAAATATTCAATGGGAGCTTGTTGGAAATTCCGACCGTGTTTAGGCTCCATCGGACATTTTCCGCTGGCATTTCCGACAAACAAAATTTGAGATCTGGATCTCAAATTTTCCGTTGTCGTAAATTCCGATCGTGTGTACACAAATCCGACGCACAAAGTTCCAGGCATGCTCGGAATCAAGCAGAAGAGCCGCACTGGCTATTGAACTTAATTTTTCTCGGCTCGTCGTACGTGTTGTATGTCACCGTGTTATTGACGTTCGGAATTTCCGACAAGATTTGTGTGGCCGTGTGTATGCAAGACAAGTTTGAGCCAAGATCCATCAGAATAAAAACATGGATTTTGTTTTCGGAATGTCCGATTGTGTGTACGCGGCATAAGTGTTATGTGTATTACTTTCAGTGTTAACATTTGCAATGAGATCCCATACAAGGTTTGCTTCTGGTGACATTTTTTGGTGCTGATACATGATGTATTAACACATTACCCAATCTCTCCAATTCTTCCTCCTGTTTCCGCCTCTGAATTTCTTGCAGCTTACGCCGATACTCCTCTTGCTGGAGCCGTGCTCTCTCTAGTGCTTGATGTTCCAATTGCATCCTCCGAACCCTCTCCTGCTCCTGACGCTGTCTCTCTTCTTCCTCCTGCTTCTTCCTTATTCTAAAAAGGCAGAATATAATCATTGTGAGTAGTCATCTCTTCTAGCTAATGGAAGCTAATGCACTTCCTATATGTCTGATATCTTTACACTTATTAAGGGAAAAAATGTAAAATTGGCTTGGTACATATTTTATTCACTCATTATGCTCAGCACTAATAAATAATGTTAATTATTTGTCAGGTCAGTATGAAATATCCTGGCTTCTCTCGGCTGTACTAACAATACGATGTTAGTACAGCGGACTTCCCTGCTGTGCTATTGTGTTCTGACAGGGGAAAGTCCCCCCTTGCTGTACTATGCTTTATAGAGTACAATAACAAAAATAGTGAAGAGAAAATGTGAAAGCCATAGTGAAGATACTTTAGGCAAAACACTGCAATAACAAATAAAAGCATGTGCTCACGTTACAAAAGTAAATACATTCAGTTTACTTTAACTCGAGAGTTATAACTCTTCCCTAAAACCTTTTACAGCCAGAGAGAACAGGGCTAAAAAAAAAACCCTCTAGATGGAACTGCAGCCTCTTGTCATTCCTCCAGCACAAATTAAGTTCTTTTCAAAGCACCCCTGTATGATTACTGGGAAAAACAGGTTTTGTTTACCTGGAACAAGGGGAAAACCTTAGAAGGTCTGTTATAGCTGTATGTTTTGGCACTCATGGTAAATTACATTGTTAAAGGATCACTAAAGATAATTTTTTTTTAAAATAACAAACATGTTATACTTACCTCCACTGTGCAGCTCGTTTTGGTGACTGTCTCGGCTCCACCCCGCAAGGACTCAACACCTTCATGCGAGCTCCCTCACATGGTGTTGAGTGCTTGCGGGCGCGCTCCCGTGATACAGCCGGCGGCCATAGCCGCTCACTGTATCACTCGGCCCCGCCCCCCGGCGCACCGCGTCATTGGATGTGATTGACAGCAGCGCGAGCCAATGGCTGCGCTGCTTTCAATCCATCCACCGTAACCATTAAACAGCTAGGCTGAGCGGCGAAGGGGATGTCGGGGGCAAGTGCGGGACTTTCGAGGGGCCAGGTAAGTAAAACGGGGGGGGGGGTGGGGGGTGGGGGCGGTATTGTCAGATGTTTTTTCACCTTAATGCATAGAATGCATTAAGGTGAAAAAACTTTTACCTTTACAACCCCTTTAAGGCCTAACGCTGCACAAAATGTAAATAAGTAGTCCTGCAGTCATTAAAACAGCTGATGGTTGATTTTGAGGTTTATTTGTAAAAAATCACCTTGTAATAAACAATTCCTCGTGGTTTGTTGACACTTTGTAGCATTCATTCTGGCCTCCGCCAACACAACATTTTATGTGCCTCTGCCTACCATACAATCCTTACAACTGCCTTTGTGTTATCTAGAGCAGTGTTTCTCAACTCCAGTCCTCAAGGCGCACCAACAGGTCATGTTTTCAGGATTTCCACTATTTTGCACAGGTGATTTGATCAGTTTCACTGCCTTAGTAATTACCACAGCCTTTTCATCTGAGGGAAATCCTGAAAACATGACCTGTTGGTGCGCCTTGAGGACTGGAGTTGAGAAACACTGATCTAGAGCAGTGGTTCTCAACTTCTGTCCTTAGGACCCACCAACAGGCCAGGTTTGCAAGATAACTTAAATACATCACAGGTGATATCATTTGCTGCTCAGTGATTGCAGTATTCTAGTCTGCATCTTCACAAGGCAATACTTATAAATCTGGCCTGTTAGTGGGTCCTGAGGACTGGAGTTGAGAACCAATGATCTAGAGCAGTGTTTCTTAACTCCAGTCCTCAACGCGCCCCAACAGGTCATGTTTTCAGGATTTCCCTCAGATGAAACAGCTGTGGTAATTACTAAGGCAGTGAAACTGATCAAATCACCTGTGCAAAATAATGGAAGGCCTGAAAATATGACCTGTTGGGGCGCCTTGAGGACTGGAGTTGAGAAACACTGATCTAGAGGATTAATTTATAAAACAATTCCAATTCTGGACATCATTTCTCTAATGGAGTAATCCTTATTATCGTTAGCTCCATCTAGAGGCCAAAATGCTTCTGAAGTTTTCTGAAATACCTCAATAAGAAAAAATAGCGCAATTTTGCATCTAATAATTGATTCATTTGTTTCTGGTGTTGTGCTTCATCTAAAGTTTCACCACTCCCCTTTCTCCTTTTTTTTCTAAATGATTCAAGGATGGAGACATACGAACTCTGTAGCAGTCATTGTCTCATATAAAGTCCCAACAATTTTATTTAATGAACTCCTATCACACAGTATTGGACAATTTAAATGAGATTGTACAGGGATTGTACAATCAGATTGTATTTTGTCTGGCTCCTCCAAGACCTTGTTCACACGGGCATACTTAAGGGTGCACCATGCCATGCATCCCTGTGCAGGCAGTCCCATTCATTCATTCAGTTAGGATGCAGTGACTGCATAGAGGCAGCTGCTGCTCCCTATTTCACAGCCATGCAGGTGCGGTTGCATGACTAATATGCACACTGTCCGTGTTTGCACTTGTGCACCCACATCTGTATGGCTGTCAAAGTGGGAGCAGGAGCTGTGTCCCAATTCACATGAATAAGTCTGCCTGAATGGTGATGCACGTAACGCCCCCCTATGGAGGCAAACATAGTCCTTGCTTAATGTGAATGAAGCCTAATGCTGCGTACATTTGACCGGACTTTACGTCATACTTGGTTCGGCGGACCGGAGTCCGTCGGACAATTCGATCGTGTGTGGGCTCCAGCGGACTTTTTTTCCCCAAAAGTTCAACGGACCTAGAAATGAAACATGTTTCAAATCTTTTCGACGGACTCGAGTCCGGTCGAAAAGTCCGCTTGTCTGTATGCTAGTTCGACGGACGAAAACCAACGATAGGGCAGCTATTGGCTACTGGCTATGAACTTCCTTGTTTTAGTCCGGTTGTACGTCATCACGTACGAATCCGTTGGACTTTGGTTGATCGTGTGTAGGCAAGTCCGTTCTTTCGGAAAGTCCGTCGTAAAGTCCGTCGAAAAGTCCGCAGGACAAAGTCTGCCTTAAAGTCTGCTCGTGTGTACGCGGCATTAGACTCACATAGTCATAGACTGTCGTACAGTGCCATAGTGTGTGATTGATTAGATCACTGTAGTAGCTTTCACCTGTAGATGAGACTACAGATGAAATGAGGAGGTGCAGTAATTACACTGTTGGTACAATCTAGCTCAGACTCTTGAAAGTCACATTTCTGTGTAAATATAAGCAGAATTGCACACAACTAAAACATAAATTTAGGATCGTTCTATGATAAAATGACTGAAATCTACCACTGGTTCTAAAGAAGTGGTTTATAATAATTTTAATAGCCAAACCTAATATATTTTCTTTTTCTTACCAGACAAAAGATTGTTGTAACAATGACTGCAGACAAGAGCACTTAGTGACAGTACCACCCTTGTGCAGATATACTGACCGTATTTCCTCTCCCCTGCGCCTCTGCTCTTCTTCCAGCTCTTCCCTCATCCTTTCCATCCTCTCTTGTTGCTCTTTCTCTAGCCGCAGCTGCTCCTCACGCTCTCTCCTCTTCCTCTCTACCTCAAGCCGCCTTCTTTCTGCTTTCTCTGATCGGTCTCGAGCTCTGGCTAACTTCTGTTGATGGACAGAGCTGCTGGTGGCCTGAAAAACAAACATCTAAGTTATAACAAGGTAAAGCTGACTTTGTTCCTGATGTTGTCCTGAAAATTATTGATAATTATTGATTTGCTGGCCTCTATGGAAAAGACATTTAAAAGAACTCCACTAAAGCCAACCTTTGGCCAGCTTTTTGTGTGTATCTGTGGGGAAGGATAACCTCTGTCAGATTTTTATTGCTGTCTGCGTCTCCTTTGGGGAAACCCCCCCCCCTTCTTGTTTGCCCACTTGTACTGTTTCAATAATAAAATATCATATAATATGCCTTCTAACAGCATGAACATTAAGTAGTTCTAAAAGTAAAAGGTCTTTTATCTTAATGCATTGCCTGAATTAGGGTAAAAAACCTTTTAATAGTGGCTTCCCCCCAGCCCCCCCCTAAATACTCACCTGAACTCTTTTCTTGGTTCAGTGCTGTGCACATCTGCAGCAGCTCTTCTCCCCTCTCTCAGCTCTGACAGGCTTGGCTGAGAGCATCTGGAGCCATTGGCTCTTGGTGGTGTCAATCAATATCTGTCAGCAGAAAGCAAGGGGCTGGGGGGTACGAACCGAGTTGTGTGTCTGAATAGACACAAACAGCCTGGATTGGGAGCGAGCTTCCTATGGGGGGCACTTGGTGGGGGGGGGGCAGAAGCACTGAAGGACCTGAGAAGAGGAGGGTCCAGGCTGCACTGTGCAAAACCATTGCACGGAGCAGGTAAGTATTACATAAGTTTGGTATTTAAAAAATAATTTCAAGCTTTACAATCACTTTAAAAAGTATTATAGTTGATTCTGGGCATTCTCTCCTTGCACTATCATCCATTTTGCTGCATTTTCCAATGCAAGCAAATTCAAGTAGTTCTAATTTGCTCCACTTCTACATTGTGCACTTGCACCAAATTCAAAATAAAATACTGACAGTTCATGTCATTTGAAAGTGGAGCTAATTAAGACTTTCTCTTGGCATACAGAGACAGATTATGCGAAAAGTTTCTTGCATGCATTCTAAAAGTGGCGCAGCATGCGCCAAATTTAAGTATACGTTTTAGACATGTACGTCAAATTGGAGCAAGCTGTGACACTTTTAGAAGGCATGTGAGACCCTTTCACAAAATTTGTCTGCTCCAGTCTTCTTTTGTCTGATCCAGTAAATTCCAGGGTGTGTCCGTAAACAATTCTTCCTCAGTGTGCTCCCTCCCCAGACACTGTGCCCATCACACAGATAGGTGCATGGCCGAGAAGATTGGTATTTGGATGGGGAAAGCCTGAGAGATTGGTGATGGTATTACTCAAATATGGCATGCTTGTGAAATGAGGAGCTCACAAGGGAGACCAACCTGATAGGGAAGTAGTCCTTATGGCCCCAGTGCCTGTTTGGTGGGCAAAGCCTGATGGAAAACAGAGAATAGTTCCCTATCAGGCCCAGCCTACTTTTAATTGACAAAACACAACAGTGGGCAGATAAATATCCCCTATTCAGTCCAATAGCAGCTTTCGAATCTGCCCATTGTCAGTCAATGATGTGCCTGTGGGGACTAGTTCTCCATCAAGTACGCCTCCCCTGTGAGCTCATCATTTCCCAAGTATGCACAATACTAGATTTGGTTAATGACATCAGCATTATCTATTACCAGACTTGCCTTACTCTGAACCCTGGCATAAGTCCATACCCCAGCTCAGAGCTGGCCCTAATTCCCGCCAGATTCCTTATCTGTGAACTGGCTGTGATTATTTAAGAATTTGTGGCAGCCATAGAAACAGCTTTTAAAAGTGGCTGTAGTATGAAGTATGTTAAGGAAACTGGGGAAAATGCTTGCATCAGTAGGGCGAAGCTAGTTTAGTCTTTTTGGTAAAATGCACAAAAATGCATTCAAAATGCAAATTGACCAAATTAATGTGAACCACTGACAGCACAAGCAAACAAATGCACACATAGGTATGAATGGGGAAAGAACCTAAATACTGGACTATGATGTTTTGGAAAAGTTCTACAAAGCATACTGATTAATTTCACAGCATGGTCTAATGGGACTTCTTGGGAGTCTAATGCTGTGATGTGCTATATATCATTATTTTTTTCATTTAAAAGTGCAATTATTTGTCTTTTCATTCTATTTTTTATACACGGTGATGTTCTGTGTAATCTGGTGAGCTCTTTTCTTTACTGTGTCTTAGTTTTTTCCATACTTCCTGTGAGTATGCTTTGAACTTACAAGGATGAGCAGACTTCACAATTAATTCTGTTACAATTAATGTACAATTGTTTTTCTATAAGACCCCATTCACACAGGGACAACACGACTTGCAGGTCGCCTCAGCGAGGCGACCTGCAAACGACTGCCCGGGCGACTTGCAAAACAACTTCTGTATAGAAGTCTATGCAAGTCGCCCCAAGTCGCCCCCGAAGTCGTACAGGAACCTTTTTCTAAGTCGGAGCGACTTGCGTCGCTCCCCTTAGAACGGTTCCATAGCACAGAACGGGAGGCGACTTGTCAGGCGACTAGGTCGCCTGACAAGTTGTCCCTGTGTGAATGGGGTCTAAGGGTGTATGTCTAGCTGTTACCTCTGATGACTCGCTCTCAGCATACTCTTCTTCATTGGTGGGATTTGTCACTGGAAGGGTAGTAAGTGTAGTTTCAGGAACCTTCTGTTCTGCATCCTGGTTGGAAATGTTATCTGTGGCCCCTGTATCTGAGTCAGGAGGCAGGTCTTTGGGTTCTGTTGGAGAGGGGCTCCTCTTCACATGTTCAGTTACTACATAAGAGTCTTCACTTTCCTTTTCAGAATCATTCTCTTCCTCTTCTGGCATCTCATGAGGTATTTCCTGAGTCTCTTGGATAGTTTGCTGTTTTGTGCCTGAGGACTTCTTTGGAAAGGAGATTTTGCTTTCTGCCTTCTTCTCTTTAGGCTTGCCTGTAAAGTGCCCCCCACAAAAATACAAACTGTTATTGGGAAAAGGGGTAATGAGAAAAACTGGATAATTATACATGGTAACACTGGATATTCAGTCTGTATTTATACATTTTCCAGGTGTATTTATTCTGCAAGATGTATAAACAAATACATTGGGCAATGTTACAGTCTATTTCAAAATATTATAATATATACAAACATACACACAGGTTGCACCCAGAATTCAAAGTGTGTTATTATTATTTTTTAAAGAGCACTGCAGAAACTGTTTGATTTCAGACTCTGTCTCTGTCCTGAAAAACATAATGCTGCATATGAAGAAACAGCATATTAATATTTTATATTTAACAAACTAAAAAACTTGTTTTAAAATTTGTATTTTTTCAGTCCTGATTATAATAAAGAAATATATAAAAACTAATTATGTCATTGCATGAAAAAAACGTTAAAAACAAGGAAAGGGGCGCCTTTGAGTATGTATCATAAAAACAATTTACTAAACAGCAATATCCACTCACATGGAGGAAAGGAGAGTTGCGTTCTGGTCTGTTAGCTGGGCTGAAGAGATGCAGTGGGACTGCAGGTCACAGCAGATCCTGCAGGGCTGGCTCCACATTGAATCCAGAGAGGGAAGGGTGGAATGGCTCAGCACAGCGCGGTCTCCTTCAGCGATCCAATCTATATAATATCCTGGGCAAGTAGAGTCAGATGATGTCCATCGCACAGGGATAAGGGTTCCAAGGGGGGGTTAGACACCAGTGCTGCTGGCTGGCCGCGCTGCAGCTCCACAGTAAGTTGTTAAGCCTCGGTGGTGTGGAAAAAAAGGACACGGCCGTGTACACAAAGTCAAAATGAGGCTTGAGCACACACAGCACAGCGCCTGGCAATGATGTCACGCGTATACGACGCGTTTCAGAATTAGCTTGCCATTTGGAAATGGCGCTGTGCTGAGCCATCCCACCCTTCCCTCTCTGGGTT
This sequence comes from Lithobates clamitans, assembly GCA_037952925.1. Classification (NCBI taxonomy): domain Eukaryota; kingdom Metazoa; phylum Chordata; class Amphibia; order Anura; family Ranidae; genus Lithobates; species Lithobates clamitans. The sequence goes on from JBBGZY010000061.1 coordinate 2,645,260, forward strand.
CGATGTGGAGCCAGCCCTGCAGGATCTGCTGTGACCTGCACTCCCACTGCATCTCTTCAGACCAGCTAACAGACCAGAACACAACTCTCCTTTCTTCCATGTGAGTGGATATTGCTGTTTAATAAATTGTTTTTATAAGACATACTCAGAGGCACTCCTTTCCTTGTTTTTATTCTATCTTACTGGAAACTGCTTCTGGCTGCCCTGACTGACCCCTGTTATATTTATCCCAGTATGCATGTATAAGTACATACATACATCCTACTATTTCTGGTTTTGGACTATTGGGTTCTACACTGAGGTATCTGTGCATTGCGCCTTTTTACTTGTTTTATTGAAAAAACGTTAAACCGCCTAAAAAGTGTAAATCCAAAACAAACCATAATAACTTTCAAAATCCCACCCAAATGATTGCCTTTCTTTCACAAATTCTAAATATCAAACTAATGCACGATTTGTACAAATGTACAACGATATGGGGGGGTTTATAAAGACTGGGGAGGGGCTGCTGTGCTGCTGGACTGAAAAAATAGAAAAGGCATACAAACAAAGCTCCAAGCTGCCCTAGGTCTTTTTTTATTTTAGTCTTGGTTAATCAAACATGACACATCCTTATGATGCAAAGTGTTTGAGAACTGTCTGTTGAAGTAATTAGCTCTTCTGTTCAAAGTTCTAGTGTTCTATATATGGTAAACAGGGAAAGTAAAGGCAGGAAGCCTTTTCACATTATGTCTAATTGTAGATTGTAACTCCATTACATTAAAATAACTTACCTACTACAAATGCAGCCTTGCCTTCTGTAGCAGATCCCTGATTTGACTTTTTGGTTTCTTTGGCTTGACTTTTCTCTGTTTTTTGAGCCTTCTCTGGTTTGCTTTTCTTCTTGCCCTTTCCCTTTACTGTCTCTTTAGTCTATGAAGTAACATTAGCAACCATGTGAAAGTAAAAAAATATTAGAGAAATACAGATGTGTAGGTCTACTCTGTGTGTAATGACTATTGTAGGTCAACTGTATTAGTCACATGTTACAAGTACCACAAGTAGGCACACCCCAATTCAGGCAAAGGAATACAAATCTGAAATATTTTTTCAAAATCACTAAAAACAAACCTGTGCTTTGCCTATTCATTCTTCCTAACAGAACGTGAAGTCACATCTCTCTAATATGGCTACATACATCAATAAAAACCTGACAGAGGCCCTAACCCTGGTCTCTCCAAAATGAAATGATTTGTTTTGGTTGGAGATGGACTTTAATCAATAAGTTATAATCATATGGGATCACTAGGAATAGGGGTTACATATTCACCTTTCTGTGGCAGTTATCATTTCCACCAAGATTTACCTTACAGGAGAGAAAATGCCTGGGTCCTGTTGTGTTGTTGAATACATGAGAATAGAAATATGGAAGCCGTCATTGCTTCAACACACTGGGATGGATTTACTAAAGACAACCAGACTGTGCACTTTGCAAGTGTAGTTGCACCCATTTTACCCAGAGCTTAGTAAATGCGGTAAAGTGCTGTTGATTTTCATCATCCAATCATGTGCAAGCAAAAATGCTGTTTTTTTTAATTTCCCTTGCAACTTATTAGGTATTCTTTACAAAGTGAAGCTTTACCACATTTACTAAGCAAAATTGGTTCATCTGCACTTGCAATATGCGCAGTCTATTTGCCTTTATTAAATCCACCCCACTATGGATAAAGGTAGCCCGTAGTGATGCCCCCTTAGGGGACAGTGCAATGATCACTGCATTTGTAACATGTCCTGGCTGGGCATCATCAAACTCAAAAGACTCGCAAAAAAGGAACACTGCAAAGGACAGCTGAGGACTAATGGTGAGTATCGAAACCTAAGCTACTTTTTTATTTTGAAATTTGCATTTGGGCTTTAAACTGTAGTTTCCAAAGCTCTCATCTTAATGCTGATATTAGAACCTAGTGAAGCACTTTTTAGACTTTGAAGGCTATATGCTTGTTTAAAAGTCAGTGACTTACTATGTGGTAAAACCTGGATAAGGACAGCCCTGGGCTTTGTACCTTTACAGTCAAGTCAGCAATGGCACATCCCATATCTCTGTCCCCAGAGGTTCAGTTTAAAACCATGGTATTTGTGCTATAATGAAACTTTTATGGCAATACTTCTTATATTTGATCAAAGCTGAGAAGATACTTACTACAGTATTTGTAATCTCCTGGACATGCACCATTTCCTCCTCTTCAGTCATCTGCTGATTCCCTGGTGGACTCTTCTGTTGTGTGACTTCTGCCTGTAGATCAAGGCCAGGCAGCTTTTCCTTGTTCTCATTTGTTTCTCTTTCTACATCTTTGTTGCTGAAAAGAAATTGGTTACGTAGACTAAGAATCCCAGCCATGGAAGTCACATTTTACAGGCAAACTAATCACAACACCAACAGTCTGACTTTGTGGTTATTTCTGCCACTGGACTACTGATATGAGTGCCAGGAAAACATGTTATTTGTCATTGTGGTAGGCCTACTACTGTTTCTGTTAACCCAGCACCAGTGGATCAGGAACAGTATGCACAGATAGGGGCTCTTTGGGCCTGCTTAGGCATATTCAAATATCCTCTCCATCACCAATACCAACTGTTTGGTTAAGTCTATTCTTTTACATAATGTGCAGTTCAGTGGGGGCTACAGGGAAGGGTTTATAAGGATTGGGGCATTAGGTATAGGCACAAGCATGGTATGCATGTTAACTGCAGAAGGAGTTACAGGAGTTTATATATATTAAGTCTGGGGTATGGGATTAAAGATCATAGGAACTGTATAGGAAAAGGATGCAGTTGTGTCAGCTATGTTACTGCATGCACTACTGTAACATCAATAAATGAGTCACAACAAGGGCAAATGCAATATTTGCTCACATGACCAGGTTTAGTTTTATGGGTAGGTCCCTTTGCAGTGGCCGCATGTGAACAAGTCACAAATCTGAATAGTGTTACAGAGCTCACACAGGATTAGTGGACAGCATGATGATCGTACTGTAGAATAAAGGGCACACACCATCCTTTAGCCAAAGTGCAATGGTTGTATTACTAGCAGACATTATTATTGAAGGTGGCAAACAGTACCTTCTCGCAAGTTCATCTATGTCCTACAGAGGACTGCTTTTGAAAAGAAGCTGCACCATGGTTTTATGGCAGAATGTCATACCCAATATATTGAAAAAGCTAGGAATGACTATGAGTGCTTAAAAGAGAAGTATGTTTTTTTTTTTCTATATTCATACTTACCTATGTGGATGGAGCATCAGACCGATGCTGCATCTGTCCCCTGCCGCCTCTTCACTGAGAACCGAGCCACGAACATTGCCGATGGCTCGGTTCACTCCCATCCCCAAGTGGAGAGATGCTGCCTGTCAGTCAGCATATCTCCTGCTCAGCTCCTCCACGCTCACTAGAGCGCTGAGCTGTGGAGGGGCGGGGAGCGGGCGTCTCATCGGCTCACTGAGACGCTGAAACTGCCATCAGTCCAGGCAGCTGGCGGATCCAGACTTCGGAAATCAGGATGACGCGCTGCCTCGACTAAACTTGGTGATGTCAGGGGAGAGCGGACTTCAGACCAGTCTCCTCTGAAAATGGGTCACAGGAGTGCAAAACGAATTGGGCTCCTGTGACCCAGAGGAGAAGCCCAGACTAAAAAGCTCAGGCTGGACTTCTCCTTCAAAGCAGAGTTCCAGCCTGTAAAAAAAAAAAAATTAAAAGTCAGCAGCTACAAATACTGTAGCTGCTGACTTTTAATAACAGATCACTTACCTATCTAGGTATCCCGCAATGTCGGCATCACTAGCCGATTTGTCCATCGGCTCCGGGTGCAGGCGCCGGCATCTCCACTAAGGGAAACAGGCTTTACAGCCTGTTTAGACTGCGCATGCACGAGTTGTGCTGCGCTTTCTGAATGCTCCTGCTATCTTCTGGGATATCTCTGTGTCTTCCAAAAGGCAGCGGGGGAAGGAGGATGGGCAGGAAACTTCGTAGATAGCCATGATCATTGTGCAGCGATCTTACCCGGGTGTGGTAGCAGGTACCTGGTTTTGACAGGTATCTGCTTCCCCAAAAAGTGCCAAATGTGGCAGTGTGGGGGGTTTTACGAACCAGCGGAGCATCCTCTTTTGGGTGGAGCTCCACTTTAAAGCTGAACTCCATGAGTTATTTGTATTGCGTACTTACATTGGTCCAGCTTGGCAGTATGCATTACTCATACTGTAACTGATTGACCACTGGGGAAGGTGCAAATCACTGTAGTTGTAGGTGCTACTACAGCAATAACCACAACCTTCCAAGTACTTCCTTCTAAGGTCTTTGTGAGCAGCTGCACCACCCCTCCTCTCCACTAGGGATGAGCCGAACACCCCCCGGTTCGGTTCGCACCAGAACCCGCGAACGGACCGAAAGTTCGCACGAACGTTAGAACCCCATTGACGTCTATGGGACTCGAACGTTCGAAATCAAAAGTGCTCATTTTAAAGGCTAATTTGCATGGTATTGTCCTAAAAAGGGTTTGGGGACCCGGGTCCTACCCCAGGGGACATGTATCAATGCAAAAAAAACTTTTAAAAACAGCCGTTTTTTCGGGAGCAGTGATTTTAATGATGCTTAAAGTAAAAAAAAAAAAAGTGAAATATTCCTTTAAATATCGTACCTGGGGGGTGTCTATAGTATGCCTGTAAAGTGACGCGTGTTTCCCATGTTTAGAACAGTCCCTGCACCAAATGTCATTTTTAAAGGAAAAAATCTCATTTAAAACTGCTTGCGGGTTTAATGTCATGTCGGGTCATGGCAATATGGATGAAAATCAGTGAGACAAACGGCATGGGTACCCCCCAGTCCATTACCAGGCCCTTTGGGTCTTGTATGGATATTAAGGGGAACCCCGCACCCAAATTAAAATAAGGAAAGGTGTGGGGCCACCAGGCCCTATATACTCTGAACAGCAGTATACAGGCGGTGCAAACAAGACAGGGACTGTAGGTTTGTTGTTAAGTAGAATCTCTTTGTAATTTTGAACGGGTACATTTTTAACGTGTTTAGCTCCAGCCAAAAAATCTTTTTTAAGCTTTTTGGAAAACATGGGGAAGGGTTATCACCCCTGTGACATTTGTTTTGCTGTCTTTCCTCCTCTTCAGAAGATTTCACCTCACTTTTTTGTCCCAATGAAAAATGTTTTTTGAAAATTTGGGTTTTTTTGTGGAACAGGGATTGGAAAGCATCAGTGGAAAGGAGAAATTGTTTTCCCATATTAACTCTTACAGGAGAGAATTTCCCTTCCTAGGGGTAGATTTCATCTCACTTCCTGTTGTCTCCTTCCGTTTGCAAGTAGGAGTCGTTTGTAAGTTAGATGTTTGAAAGTAGGGTCCTGCCCTATATACTCAGCAGAAACTTGGGCCTTAGGTGTTGCTGTGGCCACAACACTGTAAGCCCTCACAGGGCCCTGCTGTGAAATATTAGATCAAGAATTGTAATTACATGCCCCTGTTGAACAGGAGCTGAAAAATTAGGCCTTAGGCACTGGTGCTGGTGCCACAACACTGCAACCCCTCACAGACACTCTAGTTGGAACGCAGGAACGAGCCCTGCTGCAAAGTATTGCTTCAAAAATTGTAATTACACGCCCCTGTTAGACAGGGGCAGAAAAATTGGGCCTTAGGCACTGGTGCTGGTGCCACAACACTGCAACCCCTCACAGACACTCTAGTTGGAACGCAGGAACGAGCCCTGCTGCAAAGTATTGCATCAAAAATTGTAATTACATGCCCCTGTTAGACAGGGGCAGAAAAATTGGGCCTTAGGCACTGGTGCTGGTGCCACAACACTGCAACCCCTCACAGACACTCTAGTTGGAATGCAGGAACGAGCCCTGCTGCAAAGTATTACATCAAAAATTGTAATTACACGCCCCTGTTAAACAGGGGCTGAAAAATTGTGCCTTAGGCACTGGTGGTGGCGCCCAGAACCAAAAATGTTCTTACAAGCTATCAGCGTGATGATTGAGGAGGAAGAGGATAATTACTCAGGGATAGTCACTCAGCATCAGCATAGGCAGTCTTTGAAGGGATCTGAGATTTCAAAAAAAATTATTCGGTTACATCAGCATCAGGTGCTTGGTAGCTGGTGGTGATCCAAGACTGATTCATTTTTATGAAGGTCAGCCGATCGACCGAGTCGGTGGACAGACGCACCCTGTGATCGGTTACCACGCCTCCAGCAGCACTGAATGTGCGTTCCGAAAGAACGCTGGATGCAGGACAGGCCAGTAGCTCAATTGCATACTGTGCAAGCTCTGGCCAGTGATCCATCCTCAAGACCCAGTAACCCAGAGGATTTTCGGTGGGAAAGGTGTCCAAGTCTGATCTTGCCCCTAGGTATTCCTGCACCATGTAAAACAGACGCTGGCGATGGTTGCTGGAACCGATCATACCTTGGGGCTGCGGACCAAAAAATTGTCTGAACGCATCGGTCAGACGGCCACCTTCTCCACCGCTCCTTCTTTGACTGACCGAAGCCTCAGCAACACGTTGTCCAGAAACAGGAGTTTGTAACCTCCCAGTCTCTGGGAACGCGTTGCACAGACCTTTCTGCAAGGCCTCCCGAAGATGTTTCATCCTCTGCTCCCTCTGCGATGGCAAGATAAGGTCCGCAACCTTACCCTTGTAACGTGGATCAAGGAGGGTTGCCAGCCAGTATTGGTCCTTCTCCTTGATACCACGAATACGAGGATCCTTACGCAGGCTTTGCAGGATCAGGGAGGCCATGCAGCGTAGGTTTGCTGAGGCATTCGGTCCGGAGTCCTCTGGGTCACTAAGGACAACAACGTCCGCAGCCACCTCCTCCCAGCCACGTACAAGTCCATGTGTTCCTTGGGACTGATCCCTTAAAGACTGCTGCTGATGCTGAGTGCCAGGCTCCACCTCCATACTGACACAATCTTCCTCCTCCTCCTCCTCCTCCTCGTCCTCTTCCTGTGTGATCGGCGGGCACGCAGGAACACTGTCTGGATAAAGGGGGCCTTGAGAGCTAAGGAATTCCTCCTCTTCCTGCCTCTGTTCTGCCTCAAGTGCCCTGTCCATTATTCCACGCAGCGTGTGCTCCAACAGGTGGACAAGGGGGACAGTGTCACTGATGCATGCACTGTCAGTGCTCACCATCCTCGTGGCCTCCTCAAATGGTGACAGGACAGTGCATGCATCCCTGATCATGGCCCACTGGCGTGGGGAAAAAAAACCAAGCTCCCCTGACCCTGTCCTGGTGCCATAGTCGCACAGGTACCCATTGATGGCCCTCTGCTGCGTGTGCAGCTGCTGCAGCATGGCCAACGTTGAGTTCCACCTGGTGGGCATGTCACAGATTAGGCGGTTCTTGGGCAGGTTAAACTCCTTTTGGAGGTCCGTCAGCCGAGCACTGGCATTATATGACCGGCGGAAATGCACACAGACTTTCCTGGCCTGCCTCAGGACATCCTGTAAGCCCGGGTACCTGCCCAAGAACCGCTGCACCAGCAAGTTAAGGACGTGAGCACATGGGTCATTTGTCCCTGTCGGAAGGGCAGAGAGGAGGTTGGTGCCATTGTCGCAAACCACCATTCCTGCCTTAAGTTGGCGTGGCGTCAACCACCTCTGAACCTGCCCCTGCAGAGCTGACAGAACCTCTGCCCCAGTGTGGCTCCTGTCCCCCAAGCACACCAGCTCAAGCACCGCATGGCATCTTTTGGCCTGCGTACTTGCGTAGCCCCTTGAACGCCTACGGAGCACCGCTGGTTCCGAGGAAGAGGCCATGGAGGAAGAAGAAGAGGAGGGGGTGGAGGAGAGAGGTGTGTCACAATCAGCATTTTGGAGGCGTGGTGGCGGAACAACCTCCAACACTACTGCACCTTGTCCTGCATCCTTCCCAGCTGCCAGCAGAGTCACCCAATGCGCCGTGAAACTTAGGTAACGTCCCTGTCCATGCCTGCTGGACCATGAGTCAGCGGTAATATGCACTTTACCGCTGACCGCCCTGTCCAGCGAGGCATGGACATTGCCTTCCACATGCCGGTAGAGAGCCGGAATCGCCTTCCATGAGAAAAAGTGGCGTTTGGGTACCTGCCACTGAGGAACCGCACATTCCACAAACTCACGGAAGGGGGCAGAGTCTACCAACTGAAAAGGCAGCAGTTGAAGTGCTAGCAATTTTGCCAAGCTAGCATTCAACCGCTGGGCATGTGGATGGTTGGGAGCAAACTTCTTTCGGCGGTGCAGCAGCTGGGGCAGGGAAATTTGCCTGGTACAATCTGACGTCGGTGTACCAAAAGCAGATTGCCCACAAGTACTTGGCTGTGACACACCTAATTCTACACCTTCATTCCTCTCACTGCAGGTCTCAGAGAGGACTGAAGGTCTAGTGGGGTTGGAAATCTCAGCTGATGAGGAGCAAGGAGAGATCCTCTTTGTTCTTTGGTGTGGGTCTTTTAGATACGCTTGCCAACGAACTGCATGGCAGGTCAACATATGTCTGGTCAAGCATGTGGTACCCAAGCGGGAGATGTTTTGGCCACGCGAGATACGCTTGAGACATATGTTGCAAATAGCAGCGGTGCGATCTGATGCACTCGTCTCAAAAAAGGCCCACACCAAAGAACTTTTTGAATAACGCGCAGAGACTGCAGCGCCCTGCACATGTGGAGCTTTGGGGTGTGATGCAGTCAATGTGCTGCCCTTAGGCTGGCCCCTGGAGGGCATCCTGCCTCGTTGGTGATGTGCCGCCTCCTCCTCCTCCTCCTCCTCCTCCTCCTCTCTCCTATCAGGCACCCACGTTGAGTCAGTGACCTCATCATCCCCTCCCTCCTCATCACTGGAGCAAACCTGGCAGTATGCTGCAGCAGGGGGAGCATGACTGCCAGATTGCTGTCCTTCTTTTGCACCCCCTCTGTCCGTGCTCATGTTACTGCCTTCATCGAGCTTAGTATCACCATCAGAGCCTTCCAAACGCTGGGCATCCTCCTGGAGCATGTACCCAACACTGTGGTCAAACAGTTCGAGGGAATCCTCATGAGGACATGGTGGAGCTAGGGAAGGAGTCACTGATGACATTGAGCTGAGGGAAGAGGCCGCTGCTTTGCCAGACAAAGCACCCTGGGCATGGGTGAGAGAGGATGAGGAGGATGAGGATGGCTTGGTCATCCACTCGACCAAGTCTTCCGCATGTTGCGTCTCAACACGGCCAGCTGCCGAAAAAAAGGCCAAGCGTGTCCCATGGCCACGTGCTGATGAGGATGCACCGTCTCCACGACCAGCACTAGACACAGAGCCTGCTTGCCCTCTCTTATTGGCTTGTGACTGTCTGCCTCTCCTTCTTGGCCTTCCAGACATACTAATGGCCTGTAGCTGCACTAAGCTGGGATAGAACACCTGTAATTTTCTTCAGGTAGCTTTATATACTGTAACCAGACAAGCCTGCCTGTCAGTAGGAAGATAACAGGAACGGATCTAGCTGAACACTGTGAGCAGGACGCACTGTACTAAATGTAAATAGTCTAGCTGCCTGACCGTGGTACTAATAGGATCAAATAGAACACCTGTAATTTTCTTCAGGTAGCTTTATATACTGTAACCAGACAAGCCTGCCTATCAGTAGGAAGATAACAGGAACGGATCTAGCTGAACACTGTGAGCTGGACGCACTGCACTAAATGTAAATAGCAGGAACGGATCTAGCTGAACACTGTGAGCAGGACGCACTGCACTAAATGTAAATGGCAGGGACGGATCTAGCTGAACACTGTGAGCAGGACGCACTGCACTAAATGTAAATAGCAGGAACGGATCTAGCTGAACACTGTGAGCAGGACGCACTGCACCAAATGTAAATAGTCTAGAAGATAACAGGAACGGATCTAGCTGAACACTGTGAGCAGGACGCACTGCACTAAAAGTAAATAGCAGGAACGGATCTAGCTGAACACTGTGAGCAGGACGCACTGCACTAAATGTAAATAGTCTAGAAGATAACAGGAACGGATCTAGCTGAACACTGTGAGCAGGACGCACTGCACTAAATGTAAATAGCAGGAACGGATCTAGCTGAACACTGTGAGCAGGACGCACTGCACTAAATGTAAATAGTCTAGAAGATAACAGGAACGGATCTAGCTGAACACTGTGAGCAGGACGCACTGCACTAAATGTAAATAGCAGGAACGGATCTAGCTGAACACTGTGAGCAGGACGCACTGCACTAAATGTAAATTGCAGGAACGGATCTAGCTGAACACTGTGAGCAGGACGCACTGCACTAAATGTAAATGGCAGGAACGGATCTAGCTGAACACTGTGAGCAGGACGCACTGCACTAAATGTAAATAGCAGGAACGGATCTAGCTGAACACTGTAAGCAGGACGCACTGCACTAAATGTAAATAGTCTAGAAGATAACAGGAACGGATCTAGCTGAACACTGTGAGCAGGACGCACTGCACTAAATGTAAATAGCAGGAACGGATCTAGCTGAACACTGTGAGCAGGACGCACTGCACTAAATGTAAATAGCAGGAACGGATCTAGCTGAACACTGTGAGCAGGACGCACTGCACTAAATGTAAATAGCAGGAACGGATCTAGCTGAACACTGTGAGCAGGACGCACTGCACTAAATGTAAATAGTCTAGAAGATAACAGGAACGGATCTAGCTGAACACTGTAAGCAGGACGCACTGCACTAAATGTAAATAGCAGGAACGGATCTAGCTGAACACTGTGAGCAGGACGCACTGCACTAAATGTAAATAGCAGGAACGGATCTAGCTGAACACTGTGAGCAGGACGCACTGCACTAAATGTAAATAGTCTAGAAGATAACAGGAACGGATCTAGCTGAACACTGTGAGCAGGACGCACTGCACTAAATGTAAATAGCAGGAACGGATCTAGCTGAACACTGTGAGAAGGACGCACTGCACTAAATGTAAATGGCAGGAACGGATCTAGCTGAACACTGTGAGCAGGACGCACTGCACTAAATGTAAATAGTCTAGAAGATAACAGGAACAGATCTAGCTGAACACTGTGAGCAGGACGCACTGCACTAAATGTAAATAGCAGGAACGGATCTAGCTGAACACTGTGAGCAGGACGCACTGCACTAAATGTAAATTGCAGGAACGGATCTAGCTGAACACTGTGAGCAGGACGCACTGCACTAAATGTAAATGGCAGGAACGGATCTAGCTGAACACTGTGAGCAGGACGCACTGCACTAAATGTAAATAGCAGGAACGGATCTAGCTGAACACTGTGAGCAGGACGCACTGCACTAAATGTAAATAGCAGGAACGGATCTAGCTGAACACTGTGAGCAGGACGCACTGCACTAAATGTAAATAGCAGGAACGGATCTAGCTGAACACTGTGAGCAGGACGCACTGCACTAAATGTAAATAGCAGGAACGGATCTAGCTGAACACTGTGAGCAGGACGCACTGCACTAAATGTAAATAGCAGGAACGGATCTAGCTGAACACTGTGAGCAGGACGCACTGCACTAAATGTAAATAGCAGGAACGGATCTAGCTGAACACTGTGAGCAGGACGCACTGCACTAAATGTAAATAGCAGGAACGGATCTAGCTGAACACTGTGAGAAGGACGCACTGCACTAAATGTAAATAGTCTAGATAGAAGATAACAGGAACGGATCTAGCTAAACTGAATACAATATATATATATATGCAACACCTGGGATGCATATATATACACAATACACTGTAAGTGCAGCTAACTGACTTAATGTTCTGCCTAATCTATCTAACTCAAATCAAATGACACTGTCTCTCTCTCTCTCTCTATCTCTTAGCACACCGGAACACACACTACACAGGGCCGCCGTGCAGGCGGCCTTATATAGTGTGGGGCGTGTACTAAATCCCCTGAGCCATAATTGGCCAAAGCGGGTCATAGTGCATGCTTGGCCAATCATCAGCCAGCAATGCACTGCGATGCCGCAGTGAATTATGGGCCGTGACGCGCCACACGAATTTGGCGCGAACGGCCCATATCGTTCGCAATTCGGCGAACGGGCGAACAGCCGATGTTCGAGTCGAACATGGGTTCGACTCGAACACGAAGCTCATCCCTCCTCTCCACCTCCTCCAGTCAGAGTGTCCTATGAATGGTGTCAGTGCCAAGTGACTGACCCCTGTGGTCACAGTGCAGTGGGGCAGCTGCTTGCCTAGAACCTAGGCAGGACCCAGAAGTAGTACTGCAGATTACTACAGCTATTTCCAGCTTCCCCAGAGGAGGTATATGTAATGCAAGCTTACATTTTTCCAAACTGGACCAATGTAAGAATTAACATTTCCTGGACTTCAGTTTTAAAGGAATCACAAAGAAATTCTAATAACATGCATGACAAGCATTGATATCTGCTGCTTACATTTCAGGGATTTTCTTGTTCTTCCTGCTTTCCTTTGGAGTATTTTCCTTGAAAATATTGGAATCCTTTTTTATTGCGTTTGTTTGTTTTACTGTACCTACAATACAAAATACACAATTTTCAGCTTAAAGAACAAGAGATAAATTCTTCTAGAGGCCAGCTGTTCAAATCATTAAATTAATCATACCATTTCTCTTGCTATCTCATCTAACAGTACCAATGCATTAAAGCTGTTATGAGATTTTTATTGCTCCTTATGTTACAGCTCTCTAGCAATCTCTGCTAGAATGGCTAGCAAGAGGAATGGTATGGGTCACTTTAAATGAACCTATGAACTATCATTGAAGGCGGTTCAATCTGCCCTGATATTTGCCCATGAACATCAGAACCCACATGGGGTAAGAACGCTATTGCTTTACACAGAGTTACACAAGGGAGCAGAGTGCTGACCTCATTAGCGTGTTTCCTCTCCTTTACTGTCCAACTACAAGCTTGGAGCAGAGTGGTGATCAAACTGTACTTTTTAACTGCAGTAGACAAAAAATGAGGGCACTGATTTGACTATGCTTTCTGAAAGGCAAGTCTGGATCACAAAACCAGTGTTAATTTCGTTGATGAAAATATTTTTATTGACTAAATTAACACTATTTTGGTCGACTAAAATGCAACTAAAACAGTTCAGATGACTAAAATACAACTAAAACTAAAATCGTATTTTAGTCAAAAGACTAAAATATGACTAAAATAAAATGTAATTTTACTCAAAAGAGTATGACTAAAACGAAATTTAAATGTCAAGTCTAGATTAACACTGCACTACCACATAAGAATAAGAAAGGGGCATCTACTGAGCCGCTAAAAAAAAAAAAAAAGGCTTTTCTTAGTTTTTTTCTTAACCACTAGCCGACCAGCGCACAACGATTTACGTTGGCACAATGGCATGGCTGGGAAAATGGGCGTACAGGTTCGTCCCCTTTAAGACGCTGCATTGTGGGCGTGAATCCGCAGCGTGCTCTGTGACCGTGCCCGCAGGTCCCGCAGACTCGATGTCTGCTGGGGGCCCGTGATTGTGTCACGGAGCAGAAGAACGGGGAGATGCCGTTGTAAACAAGGCATTTCCCCATTCTGCCTAGTGACATGACAGGGATAAACTGCTCCCTGTGATCGGGAGCAGTGATCGCTGTCATGTCAGTGGAAGCCCGTCCCCCCACAGTTAGACTCACTCCCTAGGACACACTTAACCCCTTGATTGCCCCCTAGTGTTTAACCCCTTCCCTGCCAGTGTCATTTACACAGTAATCAGTGCAATTTTATAGCACTGATCGCTGTATAAATGACAATGGTCCCAAAATGGTGTGAAAAGTGTCCGATGTGTCTGCCATAATGTCGCAGTCACGATAAAAATCGCAGATCGGCGCCATTACTAATAAAAGAAAATAATAATAAAAATGCCATAAATCTATCCCCTATTTTGTAGACGCTATAACTTTTGCGCAAACCAATCAATATACGCTTATTGTGATTTTTTTTACTAAAAATATGTAGAAGAATACATATCGGTCTAAACTGAGAAAGAAATTTGTTTTATTATGTATATTTTTGGTGGATTTTTAAAATAGCAAAAAGTAAAAAATAATGCATTTTTTTCAAAATTGTCGCTCTTTTTTTGTTTATAGCGAAAAAACTAAAAACCGCAGAGGTAATCAAATACCACTAAAAGAAAGCTCTATTTATGGGAATAAAGGACCTCAATTTTGTTTGGGTGCAGCGCCGCACAACCGCGCAATTGTCAGTTAAAGCTACACAGTGCCGTATCGCAAAAAACGCTCTGGTCAGGAAGGGGGTAAATCCTTCCGGGGCTGAAGTGGTTAATATTTAATGTTGGTAATATATTCAGTTATTATGTGCAATGGCATTACAGCCAATAGAGTTTACCTTTTTTTATTTTTTTATATTTTATTCTTGCACTTCTATTTATCAAAAAGCAGAATTTTTGTTTGCTCATGGAACATGGTTTTATTTTAAAGACATTATATATCATGGCTAAATCTGTGTCTGTAGTGCATGTTCAAACCTTAATACCATAAATAATAATGTTATTCGATTTCTACTCCCGGAGTATATATATAATGAGTTTGGAATTTCTAGAGAAATGCTTAAATAATGCATTACAATTGTACTAAACCCATTACATCTTATGCCCTGTAGACCAATAGGATTTTCCGACAACAAAACCGTAGATTTTTTTCCGACGGATGTCAGCTCAAACCTGTCTTGCATACCCACGGTCACACAAATGTTGTCGGAAATTCCGAACGTCAAGAACCCGGTGATGTACAACACGTACATCGAGCCGAGAAAAATGAAGTTCAATAGCCAGTGCGGCTCTTCTGCTTAATTCCGAGCATGCGTGGAATTTTGTGCGTCGGAATTGTGTACACACAATTGGAATTTCCGACAACAGATTTTGTTGTCGGAAAATTTGAGATCCAGATCTCAAATTTTGTTTGTAGGAAATTCCGATGGAATATGTCCGATGGAGCCTACACATGGTCAGAATTTCCGACAACAAGCTCCCATCGAACATTTGTTGTCGGAAAATCATATCGTGTGTACAGGGCATTAGTCAATTAAAATGTACTGGAGATTTTAGTCAACTAAAATACGACTAAAACCAAAACAATTCAAATGGCTAAAATACAACTAAAACAAAAATGGCTTTCAAGTCAAAAGACTATGACTAAAACTAAATTGAAATTTGACATAAAAATTAACACTGCACAAAACTGGCTGAACACATTTATAAATCCTTTTGGCAGCTAAACTCATGAATAGATATATAAACTCTGTATTTAGTGATTTGCCAGGATTTCAGTTTGAAGTCTAAGAAGAAGTTGTTCAGCTTTAATTATTATTCTTCGTACAACAATTTCCTTTCTCAGTGTCCCCATTCTGTAACTCTGTCTGTGAAGATCAGTGAAAGCAAAGACCAAGTATGTTGCAAATATGTCATTCTTCACAGTAAGAAACAACAGAAATTGAAAGCATTGAAACATGGAGCCACATGGCTGAAACCATAACAAGTATGAACATGCATACATGAATAAAATACATGTTAATGATAAAAATATTTGATATAAATATGATATAAAACCTTTAATGTTTGGATCTTGCTTGCTGCTGTGTTCATCTTGAACAGTAGGGGGTGCCGGAGCTTCAGCATTGTAAATATTCTCTTCTGGTTTTTCCAATGTAATCTTTCCAGTTGACAGTCTTTCATTAGTTTCCTTTACTTTTGCCAGAGTGAGTGTGGCACTTGTATCTAAGGAAATGCATATCATTTTTAACAACTTTTGTGTATAAAGCAGATCATCACCCAGGAAAAGGACATTTAGATGAGTCCATGCACAGTTCCAAATACTAACAACCTTATAAAACCCAGACACAATGATAAATGCAACCCACTGTGTCTTTTCTTGAAAATCAATGCTTACTGTTTTCCAAAATAAGAAATTACACTTAGTTTAGTTGGAAATGTATATTTATAAAGCACTGCAAATTTTGGATTACCAGTATATGATTTAAGCATAACTCCATCTCCAACCAAAACTTTTTTCTTTAACAAAGAGCTTATTGCATGAAATATATGGTAGAGATACAAATGTATAAGTATGGATACAAATTGCAGAGCTGAATATACTTTTAAACAATGATACACTCAATTGTGATATTAAAGTGGATGTAAACCCAAATTTTTTAAAAAAATTTTATATCATACTGTAGAGTATAAGATTTCCTATCATTTGAGCCCAGTCTTGCCACACAGAGTTAATCCATCTCTGAGCAATCCTCTTTTATTGTTCAGTGAGAAAAATCTTGACAAACTGAGAAAAACTGTCAAATACTCCCCCTTGCTGTGAGTGACAGCCTAAGACACATGCATTATTTTTTAATTCCCTCCCCCACTTCTTTCTTCAGCAGCTCTGCACGGATTGGCTGTTCCACACCTCAGCATGATTTGGCATGCTGAAGTCATGTGGTTACTTTCCTGTCTTTTCACTGCATGTTAGAGATCATAGCAGAAGTTCAGCAGAAGTTCAGTGTTAGAAATACACAGGAGAAAATGCATATTGACAAGGGGAGTGTAGAGGTGGGCGGGGAGTCTACTGACATCACGACTCCACCCACCAAGCTCCAGACAACAGACCCACCCACAGAATCTGCAGTTTTTCGGGTCTAATAACAGACAGAGGGGAGACATCTGACAGGTAAAGATACATGCAGGAGGCATGTATATCCTTATAGATAACCCCTATGGCAGTAGTTTAGAAAGGATGACATTGGGTTTACATCCACTTTAATGACTTTGTAAGAGGGGGAAAGAGTGAGAAACAATTCTTACATAATATCCTCAATGATAACCTAGAATAATGTGATCAAGGTCTGGGGAATGTAAATTCCAACCATTTTTATTTTTTTTTGAGTAGAGTGGGTAAGGCTCAAGGTGAGCACTGTCACAGGAATAGTAATAAGGAGGAAACCCTCCTGAACCTACAAAGGTTTTATTCTTCCTTACTCTACCCAACTTTTCATAGTTTTGGCTAGTGTTCCATTTTAAAGTCAGCTCATGACTAGGGAAGAGTGCCTTGCACATGTCCTTCTCAAGAAGCAGACCCCTTATGCTCTAGTACAGTGGTCTCCAAACCTTTGCTTGCCTTTATCAGACCCTTGGGACACTATTGCCCCCACTGATACAAGACACTATTCCTTCTACACCAACAATGGAGCACTATTCCTACCACTGACCCCAACAATAGGCCACTGTTTTCCCACTTACACCAATGATGGGACACTATTCATCCCACTGACACAAGCTGCAGGGCCCTATTCTTCTCACAGACACCATTGATGTGGTATTAGCCGTCCTTGCCCTTATATCAACAATTCAACTTTATTCCTCCTGCTGACACCAATGATGGGGTACTATTTCTTCCCCTAATACCAACAATGGGGCAATATTCCTCCCACTACCAATGATGGGGCATTCTTTACTCATATTGACACCAGGGCATTTTCTACCCACTCTGGCCACAGTCCGGCTGGTCCTTTGTTTAGAAAGTTTGGAGAACCCTGATCTAGTACTTAGACGTAGATTCAAAAAGGAAGTGGTTGCAACTTTTTCTCTTGATATCAGTAGGTTCTTGTCCATCACTAACACCTACCCAGAGTAAAGTATGAGACTCCACCCTCCTCACTGCAGAATAGAGAAGATAGGTATTGTATGACCAAATCACCTATACAAGAATAGGTAGATGGTTTATTGCCCTAGGATCTGTTGTTGGTGGCTTTATCATTTCAATTTTGAAATGCCATGGCAAAATGAAAAAGGAATATTCACTACCTGACTTGGTGTGAGGCGTCTTGTAGATTATTGTATCTTTGGTCTTGATTGGCTGCTAGACAAACAATAAACATCAGGGATTAAAATGAGGCAGATATAAATACTTCATTCAAAAAACCAAAGAGCCAGTGTAATTTCCAGTAATAAGTTAATATTTATCCTCCACATCGCTCTCCACCATTGGTGTTCCAAAAAGAGGGTGTGGGTTATTTTTTATTTTTATTTATTTTTAATTTTTTTTTAAGAGAGGTGGTTATTTGCAAAAAAAAAATATCTTTCCAATGTTTAAAGTAAAAAGTTGTGTTTGAAAAACATAAAACGTCTTTATTCTTTCTGAGATAACCAGTTCAAGGGTAAGTAACAGAGCAGCTCTCACAAATGAATGTAAAGATTACAGCATTGAAACTGAAACATGAGAAACATCAGTACTTTTTTAACATCAGGATTTCTGTGTCTGAGAGGCAGCAAGAAGAATGTTCCATCATCATAAACAGGTGTAGTCCAGGATCACAAGATTACAGCCAGAAATAACTTGGGTGGACTGGTGAGGACAATGTCATCTAGACAATCTTTCATGTAGACAATGTCTAGATGAAAACCTGAGCTACAAAGTAGGTAGGCCGTGTTCTCTATATGCATCTCAAGGTTTAATTTTAAAAGAAATGTACATTTAAAACAGTATTAAACCAAAAGTGTACTATATTGCAGCCTGCCAATCATTAGATGTGGTGGCTGCTTTAGTTTTCTTTTTTGTTTTTTTCACCTGATGATCTGGCCAATAACACATTTCCTCAGAGTGCTTACACTCTGGATGATGGAGCAACTGAGACACCCTTGGACAACAGTATTGTCATTCTAGGGGGGAGAGGAGAGTTAAGCTGGGTGTACAATAAAACCAGAACAAAAATTCTGTATGAGGAACGATCGGTCGATTATCTGTTCCTGTAAGGAACTCTAATCGCAAGCAGTGAGACATTGTCCCGTTGCGCTGCTGCCGAGATCGGGAAATGTCTCACAGTTTGTGATTAGCGCTCCCCAGTGCTGACCTCCTGGCGGGCTTTTCAACAGCCGATCTCGACTGCTCAGACAGAAAAAAAAACAAAGAATTGGTAAGCTACAGTATAATACATGTTTTCTTTTGGGCTTAATGGCGGTAAGCCGGAGGAGACTGATTGCCAGATAAGCCATTTTAGGTTATCTTTTTTTTTTTGCAATATATAGGTGAAATTAGTATTATGTCTTTTTTTTTCCAGCTGTTTGACATCCAAGCATCTATCTGTCTAGCACAGTGAATATAAGCAACAATTTCAGCACAGATTTCTGCTCAGCGCTTGTTAAAACTTAAACAAAAATGAATAGCTGCAGCTCCCAGGAGCAGCCTATTGCAATCTATCTATTTTTTTCTGCAAGAGTTGCCTAAAGCCTGATTTGAGCCCAAACTTTTAAGGGTATGTATAAGTCAACACCTCTATCACATTTTTTTGCGTCCTCATTTGGGAGATTTCCTATCACTTCTGGAGCTTGTAACACAAATAAAAGGGGGCATTTGTCACCAGGACAGGAAAGCAATAAAAATCAGACAGAGCTTCTAATCCCTCTCAATGTCACACTTTTCATTACTATTTTTGTGTTGGGTGAACAGTTACCTATCCATACTGTAGGCAGGTGGGTGGTAGACAATGCTCACACATTAACGATCCAAATAATGAGGAAGAGTCCAATGCAAAATGTATGAATTTACAATTTAACCATGGGGAAAATCTTTGGCATAGCGGGCTTTTAGATCTTTGTTCATCTCTCTAATAGCAACATTAGAATGACGCAGAATTCATAAGGGATACAAAAATAAAATAAATAAATGTAATCTTAAAATACATTTGGTTTTGGTACTTATGATTTTGCATGTTTAAGTTGAACAAAAACTTAAATTTAGGAGCAATATATCTTGGGTTCTATACCTCGGTGGACACTTCCGCCGCTTCCTTGACTGGCGTATATTTTCCAGTAGCATCTGTGGATATCTGCTGAAATAATAGTTTGCTGGTATAATATAGTTTATTAAATTACCTAACTAGTTTCTTCCTATTAAGCTTTGAACACTTAGACCCCTTTTACACTGAAGCGGTTTTCAGGCGTTTTAGTGCTAGAAATAGCCTCTAAATAGCACCTGAAAACCACCTCCTATTCATTTCAGTGTGCCTTTTCACACTGGGGGGGTGCGCTTGCGGGATGTTCAGAAAAGTCCTGCAAGCAGCATCTTTGGGGTGGTTTGGGAGCGTTGTATACAACGCTCCCAAAACTCCCCTGCCTTTGAATGGGCAGAGCTTCCAAAGCGCCTGAAAAGCGCTTCCAAAGCACCGCAACACGGGCGTTTTTAACCCCCTTCTTTAAGGGGTTCTTCTAACCCCCCTTCTTTAGGGTTAAAAGTGCCCCGCTAGAGGCCGAAAAGTGCTGCTTAGACAGCGCTAAAGGGCCACTAAAACGAGCTGCGCTTTAGCGCTAACGCAGCCGCGGCCCCAGTGTGAAAGGGGTCTTAAAGAAGATAATTCTCACACATTAGATTAGGTCATTCTGTCATGGGGCAGACTGATACAATGCAGTAAATGATGCTAGCTTTTCAAACTTGTTCATACTGGATGTATTATCATAGAATTTACTATACTTTCCAGCATAGGGAAAAATACATGGTCCTATAAGACAGATAATGAGTACCATTCTATCACACTAAAGGCAGCCAAACATGGCCAAGTTAACCACTTGAATTGCATTCCATGTAAATCCAATTCATATATACAGTTGTATCCACTATATCCACATAAAGTGCTTAATATCATTCAGTTATATGTAAAATGCGTTTTCTCAATAAATACATACAGTAGATTCATATATCCCTTACATTCATAAAAGCATAAGTTGCTAATATAAAGTGCTTTGTGCTCAAGTAAATGATTTTAGAATAAAGTGCCCAGTGGAAAAGTGCTTATAATCCAAATCATCCAGTATTTCACATAAACGAACTTTACATAAAATCTCAATGTGTTGTGCTCCAACTTCACCCAATCACCAGTGTATAACCTCCACCTTCACACTCCACTGAGTCCTGGGTCAATACACACTCAATGTTATTAGGGGGTTACACCACTCCTGTGCTCAGTAATACCAGGCGTTTCCACCCCTCCTCCGTTCAGTCTCCCTAAGGGGGTATTTACTGCTTCCCCCCTCCTCAGTTCCAGCACTCCATCAGACCAGACCTCCACACATTAAAACGGTATTTCTTTTTACATACCACTCATACAACTGCCTGCAATAGGAAAGAACAACAGAATTGCCATAGTGAAAAACTGATTATTTATTTTTAAACAAATAAAAACAGTGGCACTCACATAATCCAGGCTGCTGCTAGCTCGGTCCGTGCGCGGGATGAAGTCACATAACTCCGCCCCGATGTGTTTTGTATTGCTTCCTGAAGAGGTTGGATAGACAAAATGTGTTGGGGCAGAGTTACATGACGTCATCTTGCATAAGGACCAAGCTAGCACAAGACTTAGCAGTGGAGTTGGTACTGGACAGCATTAAGTGATATACCTGGGTGCTGTGGGATAGTATGGATTATGTGAATGGCACTGTTTTTATGGTTTTATGCTATGGCAATTCTGTTATGTTCTCTCCTATTGCCAGCAGCCACAATGCTTTGCATCATGGCCACAGCAAATTTAGCCGTGGCATGTTGACAGGCGGCACTGCTTTGCAAATTTTTGCTTGTTCAAAGAACTGAGGTACCAATAGTGTCTCCAAAAAATTCTGTTCAGACTTTAACATTATTTTGTAAGCATACTCACTGGTAATTTTTTTATTTCTTTTTCATAATATAATAAACATCATCATAATAATATTAAAATAATAAAGTAAAATAACAACATGCCAGTTGTTAACATAAGGTTTAGTACATACCAAACTTTCATCTAGCGATGCTGCAACTTCTTGTAAACGTACAGAACCTTTGGGTGATAACTGAGGAAATCTCTGTGAATATTGTTCAAAAGGCAGCATGTGACATTTTGTTTATAGTGTCTTAATGAGGTACAAGAAAATAACAGAAAGGAGGTGAGAACAGGGAGGGGAAAAAGGAACAAAAGAAGCACAGGGCAAAAAGAAAGCATCATGAACAATTTAATGTAGGTCAAGCTTCAAGCTCATAGTTATAGTGACAAATAAAACACTAAAGCCATAATAAGATTCATAAACTGCCCAGTAGATTTCCTCTACAGTATATATGATGTCAATAAACAAATATGTATTTTAAACCTTGTGCTTGGTTATTAAAATATACAGTCAGGTCCATAAATATTGGGACACTAACTTCAGACTTTAAGCTTTAATTTGAGGGTATTTACATCCAAACCAGGTGAACGGTGTAGGAATTACAACAGTTTGTATATGTGCCTCCCACTTTTTAAGGGATCAAAAGTAATGGGACAGATTAACAATCATCCATCAAACTTTCACTTTTTAATAATTGTTTGCAAATCCTTAGCAGTCAATTACAGCCTGAAGTCTGGAACGCATAGACATCACCAGACACTGGGTTTCATCCCTGGTGATGCTCTGCCAGGCCTCTATTGCAACTGTCTTCAGTTCCTGCTTGTTCTTGGGGCATTTTCCCTTCAGTTTTGTCTTCAAAAAGTGAAATGCATGCTCAATCGGTTTCAGGTCAGGTGATTGACTTGGCCATTGCATAACATTCCACTTCTTTCCTTTAAAAAACTCTTTGAGGTTGATTTACTAAAACTAGAGAGTGCAAAATCTGGTGCAGCTGTGCATGGGAGCCAATCAGCTTCTAACCACACCTTGTTCAATGAAACTTTAACAAAAAACCTGGAAGCTGATTGGTTTCTATGCAGAGCTGCACCAGATTTTGCCCTCTCCAGTTTAAGTAAATCAACCCCTTTGGTTGCTTTCACAGTATGCTTCGGGTCATTGTCCATCTGCACTGTGAAGTGCCGTCCAATGAGTTCTGAAGCATTTTGCTGAATATTAGCAGATAATATTGCCCGAAACACTTCAGAATTCATCCTGCTGCTTTTGTCAGTAGTCACATCATCAATAAATACAAGAGAACCAGTTCCATTGGCAGCCATATATGTCCACGCCATGACACTACCACCACCATGCTTCACTGATGAGGTGGTATGCTTTGGATCATGATCAGTTTCCTTCTCCCTACTCTTCTCTTCCTATCAATCTGGTACAAGTTGATCTTGGTCTCATCTGTCCATAGGATGTTGTTCCAGAACTGTGAAGGCTTTTTTAGATGTTGTTTGGCAAACTCTAATCTGGCCTTCCTGTTTTTGAGGCTCACCAATGGTTTACATCTTGTGGTGAACCCTCTATATTCACTCTGGTGAAGTCTTCTCTTGATTGTTGACTTTGACACACATACACCTACCTCCTGGAGAGTGTTCTTGATATGGCCAGCTGTTGTGAAGGGTGTTTTCTTCACCAGGGAAAGAATTCTTCGGTCATTAACCACAGTTGTTTTCTCCGTGGTCTTCCAGATCTTTTGGTGTTGCTGAGCTCACATTCTTTCTTTTTAAGGATGCTCCAAACAGTTGATCTGGCCACACCTAATGTTTTTGCTATCTCTCTGATGGGTTTGTTTTGTTTTTTCAGCCTAATGATGGCTTGCTTCACTGATAGTGACAGCTCTTTGGATCTCATATTGAGAGTTGACAGCAACAGATTCCAAATGCAAATAGCACACTTGAAATTAACTCTGGACCTTTTATCTGCTCCTTGTAAATGGGATAATGAGGGAATAACACACACCTGGCCATGGAACAGCTGAGCAGCCAATTGTCCCATTACTTTTGGTCCCTTAAAAAGTGGGAGGTACATGTGCAAACTGTTGCAATTCCTACACCGTTCACCTGATTTGGATGTAAATACCCTCAAATTAAAGCTGAAAGTCTGCAGTTAAATCACATTTTGTTTGTTTCATTTCAAATCCATTGTGGTGGTGTATAGAGCCAAAAAGATTAGAATTGTGTCGCTGTCCCAATATTTATAACCATGACTGTATATGTATAGGACTGCTGCACCTTAGAAAAATCCTGAATACTGGATCCAAAGTATAATAAATGCAAAGAAAATTGCGCTGTCCTGCATAATAGGCGTTCTCCAATCCCAGAGGATGCCTATTATGGAGAAATGCACCAGTCAGAGCTAGAACTGGGTGCGCCTGCTGATACCGTGGTCACAGTATGCAATTTAATACCACTTGTAATTTCTACATTCTTGTAAGTGCAATACCTTTTTTATTAAATGTGTTTCAACAGTATGGTGCTATGACACTTCTCCTTTTTGTGTTTGCTATGTACTTCTGCTGGAGCATGTTGGTGGGTTAGTGGCTGAAATACATTTTTCCACAGTGAGCAAATTACTGCTGAAATCTTGCTGATGGGGTCACGGAGCTGCTTTGATATCCGATGGTGAGAGCATCGGCTCTCTTCTGTGTAATAAAGTGCAATTGATCTTTTTTTTCTGAGATCAATCCTGTCTGGTAAGAGGCTTCACTGTTTGAACTAGCACTTTTGTCACTGGAGCGCTTTTTTTTTTTAGCAAGCACTGAACACTTTTTAAAGACACTTGGATGGACTTTATTTTATTATTTATTTAAGGACAGTTTATGAATTAAGAATTTTTATTTATTAATTTATACCTTTTTCATTATATATGTTTCACTATATTGATTATATATCAGTACATGATCTATTCTATTATTTTTTAAGGTTATCTTCTTTGGTGATACACAATTTGTTTACCTTGCTGAGTATGAGCGTTTGTGATATTGCAGAAATTTTAAGTGATAATGTCACAGCTTCATCAGCAACCCTTTTAAAATAATCAAGACGCCAATTGAAATTATAAATAAAGAAGGACAGTTACATAGTTGGTCAGTTTGAAAAAAGTTTATCTAGTTCACCCAATAGAAAAAACAAACAAATAGAAGAACCACCATATAAGCAATCCTGTACCCATAGGAAATTATTTCGATTATTTTGGTTTATAGCGCGGTTTCTCCTAATTTTCTATAATCCTGTATCCATAGTTGATCCAGAGAAGGGCAAAAACCCCTATAAAGCAGGGTCCAAATTAGCTCCAGCAATGGAAAAGATTCCTTTCTGATCCCCTGGATCAACTATCTCTGGTGTTATTACCTATACATGTTAATAGCTAGTTATATTTTACCTATTAATGATAATATCTAGTTATTTCTTTTTAGCAGAATATAAGCTGTAATTGGAACTCCAAGCAAGATTTTTTTTTTAGTATTAAATAGAAAAGGAAAAGGTCAGAATCTCTGTCGGGTTTTCAAAAAACAGAAAAAAGAGAGGGTGCACCGGCCTTGTGCATTATCTTTAAAAAAGTTTTTAAAAAAAGAAAACGTAAAAGTACTACTCACAAGGGTAGATAAAAATCACGCATATTGGTCTAATGATGGTGGCAGTCTCCAGACCTATGGACAAGACGTGCAGACCGCTGCTGGCTGACGCGTTTCGAAGGTAGCACCTTCTTCTTCAGGGCCTAACAGTGTCCATCTCTTACGGTACCTTAAATAGTGTGCTCATCAAGGGAGCACAGACCAAACTGACCTAGGAGCCACTCCCATAAAATGGGCGGTCCAGAGGCGGACCCTGACACAGCACCATAGAAACCATTTGTATACACATATAAACATATATGAAAAAACACACAAAAATGTGCGGGGAGCATAAGTGCACAGATCTAAAGTGTGATAAGTGTCATAAAAAGAGGGGGGGGAAGGAACAACAATGGCACCAGCGATAGCAGGGGAAATGTGCGCACAGTGTGAGATACAGTACACCAGACAGCCAGGCAATCTCCAATCCTAGAAATCCCACAAATGCGGCCACCTGCGCAAACAAAGAAACCCAGCTATCAAATTAAATACAAAAGTCTTCACCATAAACAGCACACAATAGACGTCACATAAGACTATGATATCTAAATCAGCAGGACCCATCTACACTTGTCATCCAAGAAGATAAATGACTCAATCTCCAAAATGTGTAAAGATACCACAGATCTTACCTCAAAGACGCTGTGTGGCTGCAGGCGGTGGTTGGAATTCATTACATGTTGTACGGTCCAGGGGGCAGAAGTAGAAGCTCCGTATCGCTTCCTGTGCGCCTGCCGTCGCTCTAGGATGTGTCAGCAGTGGAGATTTACAGCAGCCATATAAAGGGAGACTAACTATAGAGGCTGAAGGCAGACACATACTAAGTGGCAAAACAAAATACCATATTAAGAGGATGGAAAAACATGGGACAAAAACATATGCCTAATGACCAATACCATCCGTGCACTTGTATTAACAGCAACCCCACACAACTATTGTGTGTCTACATGTATACAAAGGGAGCATGTTGGTCAGTATTGTCACTAAATGAAGGAATAAATAGCCAAAAAGTCAACAGGGCATTTACTTACATATGTCACGTGGCGTGCATGCGTTTATACGCACGCACACATGGGCGTATGTGTGTATGTCTATGGGTGCTTGCGTGTGAGTGTGCATGCCCTGTTGACTTTTTGGTGGATGCGGCAGTCACCAGACTGGCCAAGAATGTGACACTTCCGATGGAAGACTCTTTCTCCTTTCACGATATCCTTGATAGACGCATTGACATGAACTCAAGGAAGTTTTACCTTGCGGTAGGTGGTGCTTGTAAGCCCGCCGTTGCTTAACATCCTTAGCAAGCGCTATGCGAGTGTGGGCGCAGAACTTGGAGTATGCGATCAAAAACCAGCTGCCAAAAGAAAATCATCAAGGCTCTTTATTTATGGCATTGGCCACTTTGCTGCCTCACATACAGTGTCACCCAGTCCTGCTCCGTCTGGACAACACAGCAGCAACAAGGCGGGACACACAGCCAATCCCTCTTGAGAGAGGGGAAAGTGACCATGACATTGGCACAACAATATCTCCCAGATTTTAGGGCCATATATCTTCCAGGCTGTCAGGACTTGGAAGCGGATCACCTATCCAGACAATTCAAGGATCCCAACGAATGGTCCCTTCACCCCAAAGTGTTCAAACAGATCATACACGAGTGGAGGTGTCCGCAACTGGATCTTTTTGCCTAAGCAACCAACTGCAAGGTGAGCTGGTTCCTCTCACGCCACTCTCATCTATTAGCGGGATGGACATCTTGACCCATCCTTGGGTTGCGTAACTGGCTTATGCCTTCCCTTCAATTTCTTTAATCCTGAAATTCCTGAGGAGATTGTTGACAGAGAATTTGACAGTCATCACAGTATAACCTTACTGGCCTCGCAGACCATGGTTCTCTCGGGCAATGGATCTCAGCGTGTGCCCACCGATCACTCTGCCAGTGACTTCTCATCTCCAGTCGCAAGGAGATATGCTACATCCGCAACCATCACAACTGGCTTTAACGGCCTGGAGATTGAAAGGCAGGGGTTAGGATGTTCTCCAGAGGTTATTAGAACTTTACAGAGTTCCAGAAAGGGGTCAACCAATGCCATCTTCTCCAGAATATGGAATAGGTTCATGAGCTTTGTAGCTGGACGTCCGTTTGACCCTAGTGACCCAAATGTATCTCAAATTCTGTTTTTCCTGCAATCCGGATTGGATTTGGGGCTCAGCCTAAGTTCGCTTAAGGTGCAAATTTCAGCTATCTCGGCTTTTACCCAAAAGAAAGGGGCAGCAAACCTGCTGGTGGAGCAGTACTTAGACTATGCCCTCCCAAGAGAAATAGGTTCCCTCAATGGGACCTGGCAGTAGTTCTCAATTTTCTAGCAAACCCTCCTTTTGTTTCGTCAGAAGACTGTTCATTATGGGATATCACCTTAAAAACGGCTTTCCTAATAGCCATAACTTCAGGGAGAAGGGTGTCGGAACTCCAAGAATTGGGGGCAACCAAACCTTATTCCATGTTCTTCCCAGACAGGGTTATGCTGAGACCATTGGATCACTTTGTCCCAAAAGTGGCATTGATATTTCATCTCTCCAGTGAATGGTTGCTTCCAGCCTTCCCAGGGGAATCAGATGTTGATCTGCACGAGATGGACATTCCAAAAGTCCTCAAAGCCTGTTTCCAGGCTACTTCTACATTCAGATGTTCTGACAGACTTTTCATCATACCTACCGGAAAATTTAAAGGGAAAGAGGCCTCGGCCAGAACCATCTCGGCCTGGATAGTAAAACCTATTCATCGGGCATATTGAGTGGCAGGGAAGGATCCTCTGGAGGTGGTTAGAGCTCTCACTCAACCAGGGCGATGTCTTCTTCTTGGGTGGCACGGGCAGGAGTGTCTCTGGAGACAGTCTGCAAAGCAGCTAGCTAGTCATCACATCATACGTTCTTAAAACACTACTGGGTGCATCCAGCAGCTCTTAATACAGTAGAGTTTGGGAGGAAAACTATTCAAGCTTCTATGTCTATTGTTAAATAAAGACTAAGCTTGCAGCATTAAACCCTCCCTCTCAAAAGCTCATTATTTATCATATGTATGCTGCCATGTTGGCGTCAGGAAAATGGAAAATTGTATCCAATACTTACCGTAATTTTCCTTTCCTGACGCCAATGCATGGCAGCATACGAACCCTCCCTCTGATCTTTATACAGAGAATGGGGGAGGTAGCTCTCAGTCAGAATTTTATAGAGCTAAGCAGGTCCTGTGGGTGGATATAGTGGCGGAGCTATATCATATGTAGGCTACCGTGTATTGGCGTCAGGAAAGGAAAATTACGGTAAGTATTTATGACAATTTTCCATTTTTATGACACGTGTGACTTTGCTTAATGATGCATGTGTTAAAACATAAAGGTGTGAACAGGTCCTATGTGCTTCTTACTGTACTTATTACTGTAAACCTGACTTGCACATCTATAAATTATATAAAGTAAAAATTATAAAAAAACATTGTTATTAACTTAAGAAAAGTAAAATAAGAGATATAATATTAAAACTTAACCAAGGATGAAAACTTTTATTTAAACAGTAACTCTGCTTTTGTTGAGAAAAAAAAAATCCCCTCTGGGTGAATAATGTACATTGCTAGAATTAAAGAAAAACACTTTGCTGCAGATTACTACCTTTTTTTATTCTGAAGAATAACTGTTTGTTTGTCTGTGTCCATGTTCATAGTGAATCTTTATGGGAGTAGTTTTATAATTAGCAATGGGCTGCTGCACCTGAAGGGCTTTAATGAGGAAAGTGGTGGGGTCTGCATCCCTTTAGATGTGATTTCCCTTGGGAGTATCTCACCAAAAATTAAATTTTTGTTGCAGGGGATGCTCAAAATCTGATTTGTATCTTAGTGCAGAATTAAGTAAGCCAATCACACAAGCAGGAAATTAAATTTTTAGGGGGCATTCTGTACACCATCTGTGTACAGAACACCTCAAAGTAGCCATATTGCATTGCATTTTACAGAAAATTATAACCCTGCAGAAAGGAAAGGCAATTTTTAATAACATTCAATTACAATATGACTTGAATTGCAATATATATATATATATAATATATATTTTTTTTCCCACAAAAGTGGAGTTACCTTTTTAATATATTCCTCAATAGACAAAATTCACTTTGTGTGCACCAAATGCCTTTGCAAGCCCAGATATTACCTTGCAATGACAGCAGTGACATAATTACTGTGCTGTTCGTACCCTATGCAGGGAGAAGAGTTGTGGAGAGATCTATCTGGACCCACCCACTGCAGGCTGCCTACAGAAAACTACAAGGGGGCGGAGACAAGACTAGTCATCCTGCATAAGGAGAGAAAGCAGCATTGACTGGTCTTTATTACAGGATGTCCTACTCAGAGGCAAATTTTAATTTCTGGATTACTGCACAGCTCTGGAAGAAATACACACAGCATTCCAAAATTCAAATTAGAGTACACATGCACTTCTACTTAGACAATATTTGCTTATCCTGGAGTTCAGCTTTAAGACACAGGCTTGCATCTCTCCTTCCCATTACATGAAAATAAATCACTATAAAAATTATAGACTTTATATCTAAATCTGTCTTCCTTTAGAGGAGCTTTGAAATAACATAAGCATATATAAAGCCAGCTTATAAATGATCAAAACATACCTGCACCAGACGTGGAGGCTGATTGATCGCTCCATTATTTTGTAAATCACTTTCGATGTTGGCATCAGTATCTTGAAGAGTAAATGCAGAATTGTTCAAACTTTCCTGTAATAATATATAAACTGGTATGTTAGACTGAATAAGAAGATTTTTGTCTTGCATATTATCTCCTTGTAAAAAAAAACAAAAACAAGATAATAATAGAAAGTAACACAATAGGTAGATATTGTATTATTATGTGAAAGGAGCACAAATCAAACTAATAATAACCTCAATTTATATTTCATCATTGCGATTGGGTCACACCGGGCATGAATTTCCCTTTCATGGGAAATGGGGAATTAGGCAATAAAAAGCTTAAATAATAAGAATAATCACAAAGAAAATTAACATAATAAGTAACCATAACAACAAATCAGATTCACATTCCTTACCTGACATTAGTAAACATAAATCTGATCGGCTATTATGGGTACCTAGAATTTGAGCACAATCATTTACTATATAATGCACAAATGTAGCAGTAGGGATGCAAAACAGGCAGCATGGATTAAGTTAGTTACTGTACGTATTGAATAAAATCCTAAATAATATTTATTAATAGTAATTATTTTATATTCCCTTACACCAAAGACTGACCCTTTTATTTAGGGCCAGCTGTGAGATGTGAAGCTGTGAAGCTCTACAGTGCTGTTAGTCTAACACTGGGAACTTGCTTATCTTACCATTATCTGCATGCTGTTGCTCCTTTCTTGTCCAGTCTGCATGCAGGGGCATGTGGGAGATGGTCACACTGTTTTTATTTGTTTTTAGGGGACAGTTGGTAATGCATGTTCTGATTGCCCACAGGGCAAGCCATCTGCTGAATGCTCCAGGAGCCTGTAAGGTCTACTTTCTGAAGCCGGGAACAGGGGGCCAGTGGCAGCCTATCAGAGGAATACCAAACCAGGACACATTTACTTACCTGCCTGATCATTTTCATGTCTTCTCTCTCTGGACAGTGATGTCCTTCCCTCCCACAGACATAAGAAAACAGCCAGATCAACAATAACCCACTTCTATGGGTATCTCAAACAGTAATTTCAGGTAATTGGAGAATTCTATCAGTAATCTACTAATGCTGTGCACACCAAAGATTTTAAGACCAAGTTTATGAAGTTTACCCGGTTTATTTTAATTAGATACTGCTGGCCGTATGTATATATGTGTAGCAATAACTCTCGGTGGAGCTGCTGGTTTAAGCGGGCTTGTTACCTTCACTCTCCTTCCCTCTGTTTCACCGGCACCGGTTCTAGGGTTCCGTTGAGTTTACCTCTGGACGATGCACGCACCAACACTTGAGTACGTTTTCAATGCTTTATTAAACAATTTACTAAGGAAGTAGCAGGAAAGAGGCAGAAAGGAAACTGCAGAACAAACTCAAATATCTTCTTGTAAGATTCTTGACAAATGTCCTGGTAGAATTTGGATACTACAATAGAATGCGCTCCCCTCGTGGGACACACTCCTTGCTCGCCTGGATAGACCTCTCTCACTTGCCTAGCAGCCAGTACGTAGCACGAACAAAAGTCTCTGCCACAGACTTGTTTGGGATAAACGTGTACGATCCTCTGCCACAGGATGTATTGGTTTTTCTGCAATGAACGTCAGTCACAGTGCCTGAACCTTTAAGCCAACCTGGCAACACTATGCTGTATAGTTACTTTAGGATACGTCCTCCAACCGAGTCACCAGGCCCCTCTCCAGACCAGCACGCTGCGTGATCCTTCCATGACGGGTCCTCCCCTGGGATCTCCTCGGTTGTTCAGCTTCTTCACTCTGGATAGACAGCTCAGGACCATTCCTCGGCTGCTGTGGTAGGCCCCAGACAAGCTTCTGGGTCCACCCCTGCGCCGCAGCGACGTGGGCCTCCGGAACGGAGGACCACGAGATTGCTCTCTAACGCATACCTGTCGGCCAGGAGGGCCAGCAGGTGGCTGTAAAACGAACCCCAACATATGGCGTCTGTCCCATAAATACCCTCGCCCAGAATGCAACTCGGAGGACCACCTCCACCGAGTTGTCTCCGGGACAGAAGAGCATCCATACGCTTCGACACATTGCCCTTCCAACACTGACCAGTGATAACAGCGACACCCACCGGTCAGTATGGAAACACACACAATGTCAGCCAAGCTGGAACAGAGGCAAACCTAACCTTCCTAACAAACAAGTTACTAAATTTACCTAACATATGGTAGATCGCAAATCTACCAGTGCTACATATGCAATATGGGTCTTGGGCCCTAACACCAAGCCGCTGCACATATGTGTCTATGGGGAACTGCTGTTCTGTGCTTAAAGCATGTGTGTCCCAGCACAATGACCAAATTGTCACAGAAAACTCCTGGTCATTGTTATAATTGGGTTTCCGATCATGTGACTACTGTGACAGCCAATCACAGCAGTCATATGATTGGGAAGACCAGCTCCCAGCAATAAGAGCCTCGTTGCAGGGCCGGTCCCAGGCGGGTGCACGGGGTGCAGTGCACCCAGGCGCCAGAGAGGTGGGGGCGCTGAAGCGCCAGAGTGCTCCCCTCCCTCCTCCTCCTCCCCTCCGTGTCCAGAAGTAGCTCTGTCCGCAGCAGCTCACCGCCGCGGAGCAGCCGCGCCGGCGCCGCTGTGCTTTACATTGCTAGAGCCTGTCCCCCCTCCCTCCTCCTCCTCCTCCTGTCAGAGGAGAGCAGCCGCCGGAGATCGGAGCGGCTGGTCTCTGTGTTGAGAGAGACCAGCCGCGCAGTGAGTTCGCTGGGGGGAGGGGGGGGGCGGCCCGTGCCTGCAGCCTGACACAGGTTCTCTCTCTCCTCCGCTGTCTCTCACTCCCGCTCGATCTGTTCTTCACCCGGGCGGCACGGCTGCACACTGTCCTCTCTAGCTGCTGCCCGGGTGTTAATGTGTCTGTCTGTACTGATAGAGGGAGGTTTGTCCCTGGGGCGGTCTGTACTAATGGGGGGGTTGTCCTGGGGGGGCGGTCTGTACTAATGGGGGGGTTGTCCTGGGGGGGCGGTCTGTACTAATGGGGGGGTTGTCCTGGGGGGGCGGTCAGTACTAATGGGGGGTTGTCCTGGGGGGGCGGTCTGTACTAATGGGGGGTTGTCCTGGGGGGGCGGTCAGTACTAATGGGGGGGTTGTCCTGGGGGGGCGGTCTGTACTAATGGGGGGGTTGTCCTGGGGGGGCGGTCAGTACTAATGGGGGGTTGTCCTGGGGGGGCGGTCTGTACTAATGGGGGGTTGTCCTGGGGGGGCGGTCAGTACTAATGGGGGGGTTGTCCTGGGGGGGCGGTCTGTACTAATGGGGGGGTTGTCCTGGGGGGGCG
Source organism: Lithobates clamitans (assembly GCA_037952925.1). Lineage (NCBI taxonomy): Eukaryota > Metazoa > Chordata > Amphibia > Anura > Ranidae > Lithobates > Lithobates clamitans. Next base: position 2,678,597 of record JBBGZY010000061.1, read on the forward strand.
GTCAGTACTAATAGGGGGTTGTCCTGGGGGGGCGGTCTGTACTAATGGGGGGTTGTCCTGGGGGGGCAGTCTGTACTAATGGGGGGTTGTCCTGGGGGGTCTGTACTAATAGGGGGGTTGTCCTGGGGGGTCTGTACTAATGGGGGGGTTGTCCTGGGGGGTCTGTACTAATGGGGTGGGGGTTGTCCTGGGGGTCTGTACTAATGGAGGGGGAGTTGTCTTGGGGGGTCTGTACTAATGGAGGGGGGATTTGTCCTGGGGGGTCTGTACTAATGGAGGGATTTGTCCTGGGGGTCTGTACTAATGGAGGGGGGGTTTGTCCTGGGGGGTCTGTACTAATGGAGGGGGGTTGTTCTGGGGGGTCTGTACTAATGGAGGGGGGGTGTTTGTCCGGGGGGTCTGTACTAATGGAGGGGGGTTTGTCCTGGTGGGGGGTCTGTACTAATGGAGGGGGGTTTGTCCTGGTGGGGGGTCTGTACTAATGAAGGGGGGATTTGTCCTGTGGGGGTCTGTACTAGTGGAGGGGGGGTTCTCCTGGGGGGTCTGTAGTAATGGAGGGGGTTTGTCCTGGGGGGTCTGTACTAATGGAGGGGGGGTTTGTCCTGGGGGGGTCTGTACTAATGGAGGGGGGGTTTGTACTAATGAAGGGGGGATTTGTCCTGTGGGGGTCTGTACTAGTGGAGGGGGGTTCTCCTAGGGGGTCTGTACTAATGGAGGGGGTTTGTCCTGGGGGTCTGTACTAATAGAAGGGGGGTTTGTCCTGGGGGTCTGTACTAATGGAGGGGGGTTGTCCTGGGGGGGTCTGTACTAATGAAGGGGGGCTTTGTCCTGGGGGGGATCTGTACTAATGGAGGGGGGTTGTCCTGGTGGGGGTCTACTAATGGAGGGGGGGTGGTTTGTCCTGGGGGGGTCTATACTGATGAAGGGGGGTCTGTACTGGGGGTCTGTACTAATAGAGGGGGGGTTTGTCCTGGGGGTCTGTACTAATGGAGGGGGGTTGTCCTGGGGGGGTCTGTACTAATGAAGGGGGCTTTGTCCTGGGGGGGATCTGTACTAATGGAGAGGGGTTGTCCTGGTGGGGGTCTACTAATGGAGGGGGGGTGGTTTGTCCTGGGGGGGTCTATACTGATGAAGGGGGGTCTGTACTGAGAGAGGGGTTTATACTTAGTGGGGGTCTATACTTAGTGGAGGGAGGTCTGTACTGAGGGGCGACTAAAGTTGGTGGAAGGAGGGTGACACCATGTTATACCGCACCTGGTGACACCAACCCTAGTGACGTCACTGCAGCTGCAGGCTCTTCTTTCGCCCCTTCCCCTCCCTCTCCCTCTCCTCCGCACGTGCACTGCTATACTAGTGAGCGGCGCTGGCCAGCACAGCCTCCCACTATGTTTCTTCCCCCGCCTTCATATCAGCCAGGGAAAAATAGAATAGAAAAAGGAGAAGAGGATTGTGGGACATGTAGTCCCGAGGACTGGCAGCCCCACTGTAACACGGAAACTGCAGTCCACACAGCAGGCTCAGCTGAATGGGAGAGAGAGAGAGATACAGGAGCCTGGGAAAGCTTTCAGGGAAGTGCACCCAGGACTCCAGAGGGAGAGGGCAGTGCTCAGGGAACACCATCAGAGAGGAAACCCCACTGCCCTGCGCCACCAGAGGGAAAGCCACACAGCCTGGTGCCATCCCTGGCGGAGAAAGGAATGGAGTCATTGCCAGAATACAGATCTGGGTGCTACCCAGCGGAGTCACCACGGGCAATTCAGAGTGAGCTTACTCCTGATCAGAGGAACCATCGCTGGGTCAGGTGAGAGGGCCAATCGGCCATTATCTACTAATGTCCATAGGAACTGCAGTCTCTGACCATCTCCTGTATTATATCTGCAGTCTCTGACCTTCTCTTGTATCATGTCTGCAGTCTCTGACCATCTCCTGTATCATGTCTGCAGTCTCTGATCATCTCCTGTACTATGTCTGCAGTCTCTGATCATCTCCTGTACTATGTCTGCAGTCTCTGATCATCTCCTGTATAATGTCTGCAGTCTCTGACCTTCTCTTGTATCATGTCTGCAGTCTCTGACCATCTCCTGTATCATGTCTGCAGTCTCTGATCATCTCCTGTACTATGTCTGCAGTCTCTGACCATCTCCTGTACTATGTCTGCAGTCTCTGACTGTCTCTTGTATCATGTCTACAGTCTCTGACCATGTCCTCTACTATGTCTGCAGTCTCTGATCATCTCCTGTACCATGTCTGCAGTCTCTGATCATCTCCTGTACTATGTCTACAGTCTCTGATCATCTCCTGTACCATGTCTGCAGTCTCTGATCAACTCCTGTACTATGTCTGCAGTCTCTGATCATCTCCTGTACCATGTCTGCAGTCTCTGATCATCTCCTGTACTATGTCTGCAGTCTCTGACTGTCTCTTGTATCATGTCTACAGTCTCTGATCATCTCCTGTACTATGTCTGCAGTCTCTGACCATCTCCTGTATAATGTCTGCAGTCTCTGACCATCTCCTGTATTATATCTGCAGTCTCTGACCTTCTCTTGTATTATGTCTGCAGTCTCTGACCTTCTCTTGTATCATATCTGCAGTCTCTGATCATCTCCTGTACCATGTCTGCAGTCTCTGACCATCTCCTGTACTATGTCTGCAGTCTCTGACTGTCTCTTGTATCATGTCTACAGTCTCTGACCATGTCCTCTACTATGTCTGCAGTCTCTGATCATCTCCTGTACCATGTCTGCAGTCTCTGATCATCTCCTGTACTATGTCTACAGTCTCTGATCATCTCCTGTACCATGTCTGCAGTCTCTGATCAACTCCTGTACTATGTCTGCAGTCTCTGATCATCTCCTGTACCATGTCTGCAGTCTCTGATCATCTCCTGTACTATGTCTGCAGTCTCTGACTGTCTCTTGTATCATGTCTACAGTCTCTGATCATCTCCTGTACTATGTCTGCAGTCTCTGACCATCTCCTGTACTATGTCTGCAGTCTCTGATCATCTCCTGTACCATGTCTGCAGTCTCTGATCGTCTCCTGTACTATGTCTACAGTCTCTGATCATCTACTGTACCACGTCTGCAGTCTCTGATCATCTCCTTTATTATGTCTGCAGTCTCTGATCATCTCCTGTACCATGTCTGCAGTCTCTGATCATCTCCTGTACCATGTCTGCAGTCTCTGATCATCTCCTGTACTATGTCTACAGTCTCTGATCATCTCCTGTACCATGTCTGCAGTCTCTGATCAACTCCTGTACTATGTCTGCAGTCTCTGATCATCTCCTGTACCATGTCTGCAGTCTCTGATCATCTCCTGTACTATGTCTGCAGTCTCTGACTGTCTCTTGTATCATGTCTACAGTCTCTGATCATCTCCTGTACTATGTCTGCAGTCTCTGACCATCTCCTGTATAATGTCTGCAGTCTCTGACCATCTCCTGTATTATATCTGCAGTCTCTGACCTTCTCTTGTATTATGTCTGCAGTCTCTGACCTTCTCTTGTATCATATCTGCAGTCTCTGATCATCTCCTGTACCATGTCTGCAGTCTCTGACCATCTCCTGTACTATGTCTGCAGTCTCTGACTGTCTCTTGTATCATGTCTACAGTCTCTGACCATGTCCTCTACTATGTCTGCAGTCTCTGATCATCTCCTGTACCATGTCTGCAGTCTCTGATCATCTCCTGTACTATGTCTACAGTCTCTGATCATCTCCTGTACCATGTCTGCAGTCTCTGATCAACTCCTGTACTATGTCTGCAGTCTCTGATCATCTCCTGTACCATGTCTGCAGTCTCTGATCATCTCCTGTACTATGTCTGCAGTCTCTGACTGTCTCTTGTATCATGTCTACAGTCTCTGATCATCTCCTGTACTATGTCTGCAGTCTCTGACCATCTCCTGTACTATGTCTGCAGTCTCTGATCATCTCCTGTACCATGTCTGCAGTCTCTGATCGTCTCCTGTACTATGTCTACAGTCTCTGATCATCTACTGTACCACGTCTGCAGTCTCTGATCATCTCCTTTATTATGTCTGCAGTCTCTGATCATCTCCTGTACCATGTCTGCAGTCTCTGATCATCTCCTGTACCATGTCTGCAGTCTCTGATCATCTCCTGTACCATGTCTGCAGTCTCTGATCATCTCCTGTACTATGTCTGCAGTCTCTGACCTTCTCTTGTATCATATCTGCAGTCTCTGATCATCTCCTGTATTATGTCTGCAGTCTCTGATCATCTCCTGTACCATGTCTGCAGTCTCTGATCATCTCCTGTACCATGTCTGCAGTCTCTGATCATCTCCTGTATTATGTCTGCAGTCTCTGACCTTCTCTTGTATCATATCTGCAGTCTCTGATCATCTCCTGTATTATGTCTGCAGTCTCTGACTGTCTCTTGTATCATGTCTACAGTCTCTGACCATGTCCTCTACTATGTCTGCAGTCTCTGATCATCTCCTGTACCATGTCTGCAGTCTCTGATCATCTCCTGTACTATGTCTACAGTCTCTGATTATCTCCTGTACCATGTCTGCAGTCTCTGATCATCTCCTGTACTATGTCTGCAGTCTCTGATCATCTCCTGTACCATGTCTACAGTCTCTGATCATCTCCTGTACCATGTCTGCAGTCTCTGATCATCTCCTGTACCATGTCTGCAGTCTCTGATCATCTCCTGTACTATGTCTGCAGTCTCTGACTGTCTCCTGTACTATGTCTACAGTCTCTGATCATCTACTGTACCACGTCTGCAGTCTCTGATCATCTCCTTTATTATGTCTGCAGTCTCTGATCATCTCCTGTACCATGTCTGCAGTCTCTGATCATCTCCTGTACCATGTCTGCAGTCTCTGATCATCTCCTGTACCATGTCTGCAGTCTCTGATCATCTCCTGTATTATGTCTGCAGTCTCTGACCTTCTCTTGTATCATATCTGCAGTCTCTGATCATCTCCTGTATTATGTCTGCAGTCTCTGATCATCTCCTGTACCATGTCTGCAGTCTCTGATCATCTCCTGTACCATGTCTGCAGTCTCTGATCATCTCCTGTATTATGTCTGCAGTCTCTGACCTTCTCTTGTATCATATCTGCAGTCTCTGATCATCTCCTGTATTATGTCTGCAGTCTCTGACTGTCTCTTGTATCATGTCTACAGTCTCTGACCATGTCCTCTACTATGTCTGCAGTCTCTGATCATCTCCTGTACCATGTCTGCAGTCTCTGATCATCTCCTGTACTATGTCTACAGTCTCTGATTATCTCCTGTACCATGTCTGCAGTCTCTGATCATCTCCTGTATAATGTCTGCAGTCTCTGACCATCTCCTGTACCATGTCTACAGTCTCTGATCATCTCCTGTACCATGTCTGCAGTCTCTGATCATCTCCTGTACCATGTCTGCAGTCTCTGATCATCTCCTGTACTATGTCTGCAGTCTCTGACCATCTCCTGTACTATGTCTGCAGTCTCTGATCATCTCCTGTACCATGTCTGCAGTCTCTGATCGTCTCCTGTACTATGTCTGCAGTCTCTGATCATCTCTTGTACCATGTCTACAGTCTCTGATCATCTCCTGTACCACGTCTGCAGTCTCTGATCATCTACTTTATTATGTCTGCAGTCTCTGATCATCTCCTGTACCATGTCTGCAGTCTCTGATCATCTCCTGTACCAGGTCTGCAGTCTCTGATCATCTCCTGTACCATGTCTGCAGTCTCTGATCATCTCCTGTACCATGTCTGCAGTCTCTGATCATCTCCTGTACTATGTCTGCAGTCTCTGGTCATCTCCTGTATTATGTCTGCAGTCTCTGATCATCTCCTGTATTATGTCTGCAGTCTCTGACCATCTCCTGTACTATGTCTGCAGTCTCTGATCATCTCCTGTACTATGTCTGCAGTCTCTGATCATCTCCTGTACCATGTCTGCAGTCTCTGATTATCTTCTGTACTATGTCTGCAGTCTCTGATCATCTCCTGTACCATGTCTGCAGTCTCTGTCCAGCTCTTGTATCATGTCTGCAGTCTTTGACCGTATCCTGTATTATGTCTGGGGACTCTTTCTAACAGAAGCCCTCTCTGTGTGGATCAGAGAGGTTCCCCTCCAGGTCTCATTAGTGTTCTCTCTTCCTGTATTTTCTTTCTTGTTAAGAGATCATGGGAGTATTTCAGGGTAACAACGACTTCTTAGGGGAGCAGCTCTGTATTTGAGTCGTTGCCATAGAATCATTTGTAAAGGGGTGGAGTTGGTAAGATGACCACGCCCATGTGGGGGCGCCAGAAATATTTCTGCACCCAGGCGCCGGTGACCCTAGGATCGGCCCTGCCTCGTTGCATGTGTCTTCTGTAAGAAAGAGCCACCTTGCTCACAGTTTTGTTTTTTTAGACTGTAGTTCCACTTTAAGGTTACTCACATGGCTGTTCATTGTAGCAGAAGTGTCTGTAGAACTGGCATCCAAATTTCTGAATTCTCTTCTGGTCCCAGTATTAGATTCTGTTGTCTCATCACTCTGCATCTCTTTCTTGTTCCCTTTACTTTCTTCTCTTTTTTCATTGGTCATCTCATGAATCTTTACAGTGACAGACTGCTGATCAGATACCTAGAAAAAAAAGAATTGTAGATATTTCATGTACATAATTTATAGTAGTATAGAAAGGAGTAATAAAGGTAAAATACCCTGTAGTGTATACTATCACGCCTATACGCATGGCCAACAAACTTCAACAGTTGTATGGCTGAACTCGCATTGGATTTGCTGCAAAAAAGGTGCAGGGACTTTTGTTCCCCCCGCACTGGTATTGGATTGCCTAGGTGTTCTCACCCATGCAATCCGATTCCTGTCTGAATCCACAGTTCGCACTGCGATCTGTGAACTGATCTGGGGTGTCATTAACATTGTATTGACACCCGCAGCGGTTCCCAGAGGGCAGTGGAAACTGCCAGCGATGTGGGAACCAACGCTGGAATTGCTCCGGTTCCTGTATCGCGTATATGTGAACCTAGGGGTTAGGCATGCACAAGAGTGGTTGACAATATCATTGTTGCATCAAAGACATTTGTATTTGATTTCTAATATACTCTAGAGAGACACGATCTGTTTTTTACAGGCAGATATATGTTTTAAATAAATACCATTGATTTTAGGTCATTTATTTTTTACTGATATTGATCATAGTAGTTTTTGGAGGAGCACATGAACTATTCATCGTGTTTTTTCATTTAAGATATGACTGGGGGCATAGCAACATTGAAGTTGCCTAAAAATGTTGTTGCTAGGAGATGTTCCCTCCTTGCCATCTCAGAAAGTTGAAAGGTTTGCTAGCGTGGTGATTACAATAGTAGATTGTAAATCTTACCATGTAACATGGTCTGAGGGAGGGTAAATCCCACAGCTGTTGCCCTTACAGTACATCTAAGACAGAGCCAGGCCTAAGGGCAGCGCTGCTCAAAGGGCAGAAGGTTAATAGCTTGTACTCTTTTCTCACAAAAGGGTTAAATCCACCTGGAAAGATTCTCTTGTCTGCTACGATCAATCAGAATTCCCATTATATATTTTTACTATCATTTAGAAAATTTAAATAAATATTTCATAGTTTCAGATTCAGATTCAGAATACTTTAATAAACCCAAAGGGAAATGCACTTTACATAATCGTTTTGTGCATACATTTTAATAAATGTCTTGGGCTTGCGTATATGGCCTTTATTTACCCATGTCAAACTCAAGTTGGCAGAGTCCCATTTGCTGTGGTTAATCTGCTTTGTGGTGTATTTTGTGTGTGGATGCAGTGTGGCTTATTGCAGATGTGTTTGAACTGTAGGCAAAGCAAATCAAACTCAGCCTTTTGCATTCAAACTCATGTGTTTGCATTTTGCAGCATTTAAAGTGATATTAAAGGCAGATTTAAAAAAAATGGTTTTGCATAGAGCAGCCCCGGTCCCCTGCTGGTGCTCCTGGCCCCTCCCTCCTGCCAAGTGCCACCATAGCAAGGAGCTTGCTATGGGGGCATCCGAACAGGCTAGCTCCCAAGCCGCTGCTCTGTATGTCTATTCACACACGGAGTGCAGCTTGGCCCCGCCCCCGCTCTCTCCTCATTGGCGCACTGGCTGTGACAGACAATAGTGGGAGCCAATGGCTCCCGCTGCTGTCTCAGCCAATAAGGAGGAAGAGGCCACTGCTCTTGTGCACATTGCTGGATCGAGATCGGGCTCAGGTAAGCCCACAGAAGGTTTTTTACATTCATGCATAGAATGCATGAAGGTAATAAAAACCTTGAGCCTTTACAACCACTTTAACAGCAACACTGTGCACACAAGTAATACTTCAGTCAAATTTTTTCATTTAAATTTTCAAATTGCTAGTGGGGTCAATTTAATGTTTGTTTTCGACAATAAAATTTGAAGGTGCAGGATGGGAAATTTAACAGTTAATGTTTTTTTGTTTAGTAAAGCCTATTTGTTACAGAATTGAATGATAAAAGCAAATAAGTACTTTGGAATATCATCGTCAAGTCTTCAGATGTACTAAGAATTTTTGTATCTTTTCATATACGCGTTCATATGAACTTTGCTTTGAAAATCTTCTAGTGTATAGATGGCAATGGATGGCCAAGGTGAGATCTGCCCTCAAGTGAGTAGTTGGGAGCATTGGGGCATGGCACACTGCTTGCTTGCTTGCTTGTTTCTTTTAAAGAAGGGTTAGGATGAGGATTTGGAAGAGGCAGAGGACCTACATGTCTGGCATTGAGAGTCTTTCCTTTTATTTAGTTTCCAGGGAAAAACACATGGAGGTTGATTTACTAAAACTGGAGAGTGCAAAATCTGGGACAACTTTGCATAGTAGCCAATCAGCTTCTAGCTTCAGCTTGTTTAACCACTTAACAACCACGCTATAGCCGAATGACGACTACAGCATGGCTCGATAACTCTGGGAGGGTGTACATTGACGTCCCCCCAGAAGGGCGCGCACACGGGAGTATCTGTGCATCACGTATCACGGTAAATGGCTGCTGACAGCGGCTGTTTACCACATGAACGCTCGGTCAAATGACAGAGCGATCACTTGTAAACAAACTGCGTCATGTCCGGTTCCTCTCTCCCCTCTCTGTACCGATCGGTACAGTGTGAGCAGAAAGGGGAGAGATCAGTTGCAGCAGCGCTGTGGGCTGGATCTGTATGGCCCACAACGCTGTGCCCATTGCAGCCTCATCCATCCATCCATGCTCAGCCATCCCTCTGTCATACGCATCATCCATCCATGCTCAGCCATCCCTCTGTCATACTCATCCATCCATCCATGCTCAGCCATCCCTCTGTCATACTCATCCATCCATCCATGCTCAGCCATCCCTCTGTCATACTCATCCATCCATCCATGCTCAGCCATCCCTCTGTCATACTCATCCATCCATACTCAGCAATACTCATCCATCCATCTATGCTCAGCCATCCATACTCAGCATTGCTCATCAATCCATCCATGCTCAGCCATCCATACTCAGTAATACTCATCCATCCATGCTCAGCCATCCATACTCAGCAATACTAATCCATCCATGCTCAGCCATCCATAATCAGCAATACTCATCCATCCATGCTCAGCCATCCATACTCAGTAATACTCATCCATCCATGCTCAGTTATCCACACTCAGCAATACTAATAATGCCTCATAGATTATACGTTGAGGTGTTTTCTTTCCAAAATGGGGTCAGTTTTGGGGCATTTCCATTGTCCTGGTGCTCCAGGGCCTTCAAAAGTTAAAGAGGTAGTCAGGAAATTAGATGTGTAAGGTATGCTCCTAGAACACCTGATGGCGCTCCCTGTATGTTGGGCCTCTGTATGTGTCCACGCTGTTTAAAAGTCTCACACATGTGGTATCACCATACTCAGGAGGAGTACCAGAATGTGTTTTGGGGTGTAATTTGTGGTATGCATATGCTGTGTGTGAGAAATAACCTGATAATATGACAATTTTGTGGAAAAAAAAGGAAAAGAAAATCTTGATTTTGTGCAGAATTGTGGGAAAAAATTACAACTTCAAAAAACTTACCATGACTCTAACTAAATACCTTGGAATGTCTACTTTCCAAAAGGGGGTCATTTGTGGGGTATTTGTACTGTTCTGGCATGTTAGGGTCTCAAGAAATGAGATGAGGCTGTCAGTACTTCAGGTGTGATCAATTTTTAGAGATTGGCACTATAGCTTGTGGACTCTATAACTTTCACAAAGACCAAATAATATACACCGATTTGGGTTCTTTTTACCAAAGATATGGAGCAGTATACATTTTGGTCAAAATTTATGAAGAAAAATGACTAATTTGCAAAATTTTATAACAGAAACAAAGAAAAATGCATTTTTTTTTACAGAATTTTCAGTCTTTTTTCTTTCATAGTGCAAAAAAAAAAAAACCCAGCGGTGAATAAATACCACCAAAAGAAAGCTCTATATGTGTGAAAAAAGGACAAAAAATTCATATGGATAAACTGTTGCATGACTGAGTAATTGTCATTCAAAATGTGAGAGCACCGAAAGCTGAAAATTGGTCTGGTTAGGAAGGGGATTTAGGTGCCCAGTGGGTAAGTAGTTAATTAAGCTTTGACAAACAAACTGGAAACTGATTGGTTTCTATGTAGAGCTGCACCCGATTTTGCACTCTCCAGTTTTAGTAAATCAACAGCATTGTGTTATCTGCCATCCGCTATACATAGGCCCCTTGGAGAGACATAATATCCTAACTAAAGATGAAGTTTGGTTTTGCCCCTGCCTAAATTTTAGGTTACTTCTGGAGGTTCAAGATTTGCAGTCTCAGTGAATTTATGTGCAGATTTACCTGGGAAATTTGTTTTTCAACCATAATGAACTGCATGACCTTTGAACTCTGGCCATCAGGTTTAGAAGGACCAGTAAGGGTGCTTTTGGATAAGCCAGCCCCTTACTATAAAAGGGGACATAGAACAGCTATAGTGTCAGTGTATTGGAAGCTATTGTAGGGAAAGAATAGGAAAACCGATATATTGTATAAGGAGTGATTAGGGTCAGTTAGGAAACTTTTACATTAAACTAAGGGCAATCAGCGCAAACCACACTATGTATAAAAGAGAAGAAAAATATGCAAGCTGAACACTACAGGATTCACCAACCCAAAATTACAATTTAAAACAAAATTAGTGCAGCGCAAATGATGAAATGTCCTTTAAAACTCATGAAACAAGTGCATTGGTCCCGGAAAGAAAATGCTGGTGTCGTTCCCACAAGCATCAATAATCGCCAAACCAGTAGTAAACAGCGCTTACCTGACTAGGTGAACCCCGTAATTATAGGAGGTCATAGGAGCCTGGGTTCCTTCAGGAACTAATTACAACCTGGATCTCTTGAGGGCACCGATCATTAACATCCGCCAGTGATCGAATAGAGACTGCAACTAGTTAATAGTAACGCTCTGTGGGTTTCATAATCGAATCCTGTCACCACTGCTGTGTGTGCAAGAAGACTGAGGAGTCCTCAGTCTATCTATGCAGGGGTCCACCTAGTCTGGTAAGTGCTTTTTACTACTGGTTTGGCGATTATTGATACTTGTGGGAACGACACCAGCATTTTCTTTCCGGGACCAATGCACTTGTTTCATGAGTTTTAAAGGACATTTCATCATTTGCGCTGCACTAATTTTGTTTTAAAAAGTTAGGAAACTTTACCTTAATTCTGATTGTTAGTTCTTTGGGTAAGCAACCCCTTTGATGACTTTTGTTCATAATATTGGGAGCTTTTTCATCTTTAATTTTATTTTGTGGTTGATTTGAGGTCATTAGGTCACTTATAGCATTTAGCCATTTTTGCTGCAATTTTGAAAAAAAAAACAACAGAAAAACAAATGGCCTTTGGTTTCAGTCAATCAGCTGCATCTGCTGATCTGTGTATTCTGACAACGGCCAGTCCCACTGTCAGAATACAATTTCCCAATGGGAGGGGGATTCCCTCATTTATCTAATTTGTGTGAATATAGGAATCAGTTTTTTTTTTTTGTTTCCATTCAGCCCAATGGCAGAAAGAATAAAGAAAGAAAGAATAAAAAAAGTAGCTGTCAGCCAGCTTTAGAGGGACCTTCTGGACATGAAGTGATCTTCTTCTGTCGCATGTATGATGGTTTGGCATCATAAGGGGGGTGCTTGGCTGCAGCAGACACCCTCGGGGGAGGCTTGTCGAGAGAAAAGGTTGATGACCATATTGTGCTATCTTGGACAATGATCTACTACTACCTCAGGGCCGGTTCACACCTGGATTGCATAGGGACGAGGTTATATATTTATATGCACAGTATATATTTTATATATATATATATATATATATATATATATATATATATATATATATATATATATATTATATCTTTGCCTAGAGTTAAGCTTTTACATTTTGTTGCAACACTTTGATTTCATTTTGTTAGGACATAGCTTCCTGGAAACATATTGTGTTTACAGAAGGAATACATTGTGTTTTAGACAACAGATGTGAATTTTCACACGCTGCATCCCATTTAATATGTTGTATAAACCATGTCAAGAATTATTAACAGGCCCAAATTCTGCTCAGTACCAGATGGGATAATTTTCCACTGTTTGACACAGACTTCTGGAGTGAGGAGACACTCAGCACCTATTTCACAACTAAACCAAACAACATGAAATCTAGGGACTTCAAGGCTAGAATAGTTTGCAAGGTAGTAAATATTCAGAGAGTGCATTCATAAATAGTGCATGGTCTCGCGGCAGGGTGTCGGATCATACAGTAGATGAGAGACGATCTCACAGCTCAGAGGTGTCTGCCTGGCTCTTCCGTATGCTCTTTCATCCATAACTTCATACTACTTATTCTACTGCATTGGTCAAAGTGCCAGGAAAGGGGAATACAACAGCAGAACTGTGATTTAGTAGCTGGAAAAAAGCACCCTTTAAAAGTTTTATATCTTATCAATCAAGCCTAATTTCTACAGAAACTTTATATTTGGCAAGATTAGTCTATAATGCACCTTATATTATCTTTAAAAGATTCATGTATGGTAAATGACTAGAAAGATTTTATATGGTATGGACATGACATATGTTAGAACTAAAATTGTATTTCTTCTTTATGTAGCGATACCCATGAAGGAGCTGATTAAATTGGTTCAGTCCGTTACTCTGCCTCTCAACCCCAGGAATGGCCTCAGCCTCTCTGACACACCTGGCAATGTGATTAATGGAATACCACAGTAATGACACTTTGGCACTGTTCAAGTATAAATGTTTCTTTCAATTTACTTAGGCAGTAAGAACTCAAAATGGTATTGGTCAGCTAGATTCCGGACAAACAACCAGGATTTGGTTGAAGTGATTTTAATAATGCTCAAACAAATATGCAAATGACAGCATTCAATACAGTCAGTGACAGATAATTTGTAAATACCTTCTTCAAACTATTGATTACTTGTAGATAATACTAATACTATCGGGGAACCCCAGTTCAAACTATTAACTGTTAATTCTAATGAGAGGTCTGACCTAAAGGGAGTTGTATAAGGGCCCTTATAGCAGCAATGACAGTAATGTCCCTGTTGCAGATCTGATTGTCTTCACCGGCATGGAGGAGCTCATTAACTTTTATCCAATAAGGTGTAGTAGCAAGCAATAGGTTTCTTGAAATGAGGAGAGCTAAAGGTGTCTCTGCACAGTGTTCAACGTAAGTTCAGCAAAGTATTCCTAAAGTAGAGATGTCTGTGCAAAGTGTCCCAGTGAAACCGTGAGAAAGGATTTGTAAAGGTGGGCGACTGCCCTCTCACCAACGACCAGGCCGATACGATGCCTTCCAGACAGTAGCTCATGCAGCGACACTCCTGCAGCGGATCCGCCATATCGCTCTCCTGATGTGAAGCTCAGTACACAGGTTGGCAGGCGACCAGAGTGGTGCTGAATGGATGTCAGACAAACAGCAAACAGAGCAAGGCCTCTCTCATCCGGGTTGGAATGTGGTATTCTGCGTGGTAGGCTGCAATACCCCTCTAACAGCGGCAGGATGGCCTCCACATGAGGGGATCCAGGAAGCAAAGAGACCTGGGCCTAATCCGCCCTGTACTTTTATAGTCTCACCCACAATTCTCTTGACTCTGCAGTGCAGCCTGGAATTTGTGGTCCGGTCACCTTAAGGGCTCATTTACACTTGCTTCGGCAAGGCTTCGACTAGGCTTCAACAAGGCTTTGGACAGGCTTTGTTAAAGCTCTCTGAATGCTAGTCAAAGCTTCTGTGACTAAATAAAATGGTTAGCTTACAGTCCTGTTTACACATGCATTTGCTTTGCCTTGCTTCGCTTCAAAAATTATACCCCATGTAGCTTCAGTGGTGCTTCAAAGTGTCTTCAAAGCCTCCATAGAAGTCTATGGCAAAGCTCACTTGAAGCCCCACCGAAGCCTCATTAAAGCCCCACAAAGCCTCACCGAAGCCTCACCGAAGCCCCACTGAAGCCCAATCGAAGCCCCACCGAAGCCTCATCGAAGCCCCACCGAAGCCTCATCGAAGCCCCACCAAAGCCTCGTCGAAGCCTCATCGAAACCTCAACGAAGCCCCACAAAATCCTCATCGAAGCCTCATTGAAGCCCCACCGAAACCTCATCGAAGCCTCATCGAAGCACCAAGCAAAAGGCAGTGTAAACAGGACTGTAAGCTAACCATTTTATTCAGTGACAGGAGCTTTGACTGGCGTTCAGAGAGTTTTAACAAAGCTTGTCCGAAGCCATGTTTTGAAGCAAGTGTAAAATAGCACTAAAAGTCAGTCAGCTGCTTCCTGATGATTGGCTCTCCGCCTCTGCCAATAGGGAGGCAGCAGAGTATGCTGTCTTGCCTGTAACTCATCTCACAGTGGGAAGGAAAAAAAAAGGAGGGAGGAACCCACTCCAAAAGAACTGACAGACTGTCTCTTCATTGAAAGTCATGGCTAGCCGGGCAATATAGTAAGGATGTCAAACAGCTGCTACATTTATATTTATCAGGACTAAAAATAAACAAAGTAAAATATATTGTAGCCAAATATGAAAATTGTATATATTTCATATTTGCATTTTAAACCAACATATGGCAATCTAGGATTTCTCTTATGTTTTCAGGCTAACCTTAGCCGCTTTGCTGAAAAAAAAGCCTGCCTACAGAGCTTGAATGTGCCAGAGCCCAGAGGACTGTAATATGAGCACATGGCTAGTGTAATAGGCATAGGTGTGCGTAGCTTATTGCATTAGGGTGTGCACCACAAAGCTCAAACCCACAAGCGTGTCTCTCTCTCTCTATATATATAGATATATATATCTATATATAGATATATATGCAGTCAGGTCCATAAATGTTGGGACATCAACACAATTCTAATCTTTTTGGCTCTATACACCATCACAATGGATTTTAAATGAAACAAACAAGATGTGCTTTAACTGCAGACTTTCAGCTTTAATTTGAGGGTATTTACATCCAAATCAGGTGAAGGGTGTAGGAATTACAACAGTTTGTATATGTGCCTCCCGCTTTTTAAGGGACCAAAAGTAATGGGACAGATTAATAATCATTCATCAAACTTTCACTTTTTAATACTTGGTTGCAAATCCTTTGCAGTCAATTACAGCCTGAAGTCTGGAACGCATAACCAGACGCTGGGTTTCATCCCTGGTGATGCTCTGCCAGGCCTCTACTGCAAGTGTCTTCAGTTCCTGCTTGTTCATGGGGCATTTTCCCTTCAGTTTTGTCTTCAGCAAGTGAAATGCATGCTCAATCGGATTCAGGTCAGGTGATTGACTTGGCCATTGCATAATATTCCACTTCTTTCCCTTAAAAAACTCTTTGGTTGCTTTCGCAGTATGCTTCGGGTCATTGTCCATCTGCACTGTGAACCGCCGTCCAATGAGTTCTGAAGCATTTTGCTGAATATTAGCAGATAATATTGCCCGAAACACTTCAGAATTCATCCTGCTGCTTTTGTCAGCACACACATCATCAATAAATACAAGAGAACCAGTTTCATTGGCAGCCATACATGCCCACGCCATGACACTACCACCACCATGCTTCACTGATGAGGTGGTATGCTTTGGATCATGAGCAGTTCCTTTCCTTCTCGATACGCTTCTCTTCCCATCACTCTGGTACAAGTTGATCTTGGTCTCATCTGTCCATAGGATGTTGTTCCAGAACTGTGAAGGCTTTTTTAGATGTTGTTTGGCAAACTCTAATCTGGCCTTCCTGTTTTTGAGGCTCATCAATGGTTTACATCTTGTGGTGAACCCTCTGTATTCACTCCTGGTGAAGTCTTCTCTTGATTGTTGACTTTGACACACACACATACACCTACCTCCTGGAGAGTGTTCTTGCTCTGGCCAACTGTTGTGAAGGGTGTTTTCTTCACCAGGGAAGAATTCTTCGGTCATCCACCACAGTTGTTTTCCGTGGTCTTCCGGGTCTTTTGGTGTTGCTGAGCTCACCGGTGCGTTCTTTCTTTTTAAGGATGTTCCAAACAGTTGAATTGGCCACACCTAATGTTTTTGCTATCTCTCTGATGGGTTTGTTTTGTTTTTTCAGTCTAATGATGGCTTGCTTCACTGATAGTGACAGCTCTTTGGATCTCATAATGAGAGTTGACAGCAACAGATTCCAAATGCAAATAGCACACTTGAAATAAAATCTGGACCTTTTATCTGCTCCTTGTAAATGGGATAATGAGGGAATAACACACACCTGGCCATGGAACAGCTGAGCAGCCAATTGTCCCATTACTTTTGGTCCCTTAAAAAGTGGGAGGCACATATATAAACTGTTGTAATTCCTACACCGTTCACCTGATTTGGATGTAAATACCCTCAAATTAAAGCTGAAAGCCTGCAGTTAAAGCACATCTTGTTTGTTTCATTTCAAATCCATTGTGGTGGTGTATAGAGCCAAAAAGATTAGAATTGTGTCGATGTCCCATTATTTATGGACCTGACTGTATCTATATATATCTATATATAGATATATATAAATATATATCTATATCTATATATATATCTATATCTATATATCTCTCTATATATATAGATATATATACATATGGCCCTGGTACATTGATCTCCCTGCTGGCAAAGTGAAAGAGAAGTGCAGAGCAGGTAAGAGGGAGATCTTTTCCATCTCCCTACTTCAAAGAGTGATAATGCTAATGCATACTAGGTGATTAGGGTGTGCCCAGGCACATCCAGCGCCCTCTGTGTGCACATCTATGGTAATAGGGTGACTGGCATTCTTGTTTGCCCCCCTGGCTTCCTGAGCTTTGTGCATTTACATGTTCTGAATCCCCTGTTGTTATGATCTAGTATAAACATGCATATATTCACAGACTCCAACTTGAATTCTAGACAAAACTCTTTTAAGCTGAGCTTTGTACTAGGGTAAAAAAAACCCTTTCAGTATGGTTTCAACTTTGTGCAAGGGTTACATGCTTCTTATTTCTAGTGGGTAGAGAAAGAGTCTCTATTACTTGCCCTATTCCCGATCCAGCAAAGGGTAGTCTTCTTCTGACAGAAGTCTGTGGACAGTTCCTCAGCATCACAATGTAAAATGTATGGCTATTAACCCTGTATTCCATGTGAGAGGGGAAAACACGCGACCTTGAGAGGAAGTAGCAATGGACCAGTTGCACAGATAGAGTATGCCCCTGTTGAAGACCCCTAGGTCGAAACGCGTCGGGTACATACACCACTCTCTTTGTTGCCCATTTGTTTTTATCCACCGTGATCACGCTTTTATTTGTGTATGGTCGTTTTTGTCAATAAAAACACCCTTTTTTATCTGCACCATGTGGAGGCACATTCTTTTTGTTTCCACATTTACCGCATGAGATCCAGTCCCTCCAACTGCTCCTTTCGGGGGACCGTTTGTGAAACTTCTGATGCATGCTGGGACGGTTCGGTGTGAGGACGGTTCGTTGTGAGGACCCATCCGGTTGCCGGCCGAGATCCATACAGACCACAATTCAAGAGATTGGTGATTCCTGAGCTCCCATTCCACGTCATTTGTGACAAACTGCGCATGCGATTCCCTGTCGCTGACATGGGAATCCACAGGATCTGGTAAGAGGCTTTTTTGCACTTTCTCTGAATGACCCATTGGGACCCGGTTTCTCGGTTGGGAAGTCGCTGTATGATGCCAGGTGTTTTCTGACAACCATCAGACCATCACCACCCCTTGGAGTACTTATACCTCCTGTGCAGTTGGACATTCACATCCATCTATGGACGTTTGTGTTTCAAGGCACCTGTGGTCAATTAGTTATTTCTTGACTGTTTCACCATTTTAAAGACCTATATTCATTTGTACATGCGCTGCATTTTTCCATATGCACAGATAGAGTAGGCCTGCTGAAGCACTGAATAAGGTGTTTTTCCTTATTCCAGCACTCTAGACATAATAAAAATGTATCCCTTGCCACAGCAGGGGTATTTTATTTCCAGCCTGGAGTTCAGCTTTAAGCACTTGTCCACAGGTGCAATTTTTTAAATCTTTTGCATACATGTCTTCATTTTTTGATAGAAATTACTTTAGAAATTACCCCCCAAACAATTATATGGTGTGAGTTGCAAATTTTTATGTTGCACGATATTTGCAGTTCTTTATCAAATGCAATTTTTCAGGAAAAATACCCTAAACCTAATTTTAATGCAAACAAATACAATATTACATCAATTTTTTTGGTAAAAAGTAAAAGATGGGGTGGCATCAAGTAAATAAATACTAAAAATGTCAAGCCTTAAAATTGTTTGCCCGTGAAATTGCAAAAAACAATGGTTCCCAAAATTCTCCCTAGGAGACACTTTTTACACTTTTTTTTTCTCTATTTAACTTTATCACTATCGCAAAGGGACTAACAAGCCCCCTATGTTATAGCATTGGCAGGTCTTTTTTATGAAGAAATCAGGGGTCTATTAGACCCCCAATGTCTCCCCTGACCTCCAGCTAATCAAGCACAGACCGGAGGAATGACAGCTGTTAACCAAAAAGGGATGTCATACATGTTGCTTTTGGGCTAATTAGTTGTGGGGGGATCAGGATGTTTCCTGATCACCTCCTGCCCTTTAAAGTATTATTATTATTTCCAAAACAGTAAAGGTAAATAATCACTAAACAGCAAACATCCACCTTCCCTCAGCGCTCATGAATCTGTTAAAATAAACAGGTCACAGACCCTTCAGCTGCTGCTACTAAGTAAATCAGGAAGAAAAAAATATGTCTACACACCCTGAGGAGATATAGGTATTAGCAGCGCTAAACTCTTGTATCAATCCCAGAAAGATATTAATTTTAAACACTTAATAATATACAGTCAGGTCCATAAATATTGGGACATCGACACAATTCTAATCTTTTTGGCTCTATACACCACCACAATAGATTTGAAATGAAACAAACAAGATGTGCTTTAACTGCAGACTTTCAGCTTTAATTTGAGGGTATTTACATCCAAATCAGGTGAACGGTGTAGGAATTACAACAGTTTGTATATGTGCCTCCCACTTTTTAAGGGACCAAAAGTAATGGGACAATTGGCTGCTCAGCTGTTCTATGGCCAGGTGTGTGTTATTCCCTCATTATCCCATTTACAAGGAGCAGATAAAAGCTCCAGAGTTCATTTCATGTGTGCTATTTGCATTTGGAATCTGTTGCTGTCAACTCTCAATATGAGATCCAAAGAGCTGTCACTATCAGTGAAGAAAGCCATCATTAGGCTGAACAAACAAAACAAACCCATCAGAGAGATAGCAAAAACATTAGGTGTGGCCAAATCAACTGTTTGGACCATCCTTAAAAAGAAAGAATGCACCGGTGAGCTCAGCAACACCAAAAGACCCGGAAGACCACGGAAAACAACTGTGGTGGATGACCGAAGAATTCTTTCCCTGGTGAAGAAAACACCCTTCACAACAATTGGCCAGATCAAGAACACTCTCCAGGAGGTAGGTGTATGTGTGTCAAAGTCAACAATCAAGAGAAGACTTAACCAGAGTGAATACAGAGGGTTCACCACAAGATGTAAACCATTGGTGAGCCTCAAAAACAGGAAGGCCAGATTAGAGTTTGCCAAACAACATCTAAAAAAGCCTTCACAGTTCTGGAACAACATCCTATGGACAGATGAGATTAAGATCAACTTGTACCAGAGTGATGGGAAGAGAAGAGTATGGAGAGGGAAAGGAACTGCTCATGATCCATAGCATACCACCTCATCAGTGAAGCATGGTGGTGGTAATGTCATGACGTGGGCATGTATGGCTGCCAATGGAACTGGTTCTCTTCTATTTATTGATGATGTGACTGTTGACAAAATCAGCAGGA
Organism: Lithobates clamitans; assembly: GCA_037952925.1. NCBI lineage: Eukaryota > Metazoa > Chordata > Amphibia > Anura > Ranidae > Lithobates > Lithobates clamitans. The sequence continues at coordinate 2,698,982 of JBBGZY010000061.1, forward strand.
TGAATTCTGAAGTGCTTCAGGCAATATTATCTGCTCATATTCAGCAAAATGCTTCAGAACTCATTGGACGGCGCTTCATTGTGCAGATGGACAATGACCCTGAAGACAGTTGCAGTAGAGGCCTGGCAGAGCATCACCAGGGATGAAACCCAGCATCTGGTGATGTCTATGCGTTCCAGACTTCAGGCTGTAATTGACTGCAAAGGATTTGCAACCAAGTATTAAAAAGTGAAAGTTTGATGGATGATTGTTAATCTGTCCCATTACTTTTGGCCCCTACAAAGTGGGAGGCACATATACAAACTGTTGTAATTACTACACTGTTCACCTGATTTGGATGTAAGTACCCTCAAATTAAAGCTGAAAGTCTGCAGTTAAAGTACACCTTGTTTGTTTCATTTTAAATCCATTGTGGTGGTGTATAGAGCCAAAAAGATTAGAATTGTGTCGATGTCCCAATATTAATGCACCTGACTGTATAAAACCAGCACAATGTCCTCATTTTAAGCAAGAATAAAAAAGTATAACAAAGTCTCTGTAGAGTAATCAGCTGTAACAAAATAACCAACAGTGCGTGGGGGAGTGTGTAATTTTTTTAAAATGATAATTAATTCCTCAGATTCTTCATCTCTTCACCACACCACGTGGGACACCGCTCCCTTAAGATTTTACACTCACCAGAAATCAGGTGAAAATCAGCCTTAACTTCCACAAATAAGCGGACTTCCTCCTCTGGTCATCAGATCATGGTACGGACTATTTCTTTAGCTTCGAATGTAACTTCACCAGTTTTAGGTCTGTTTGGGTTCACACTGTGTTCTCTCCTGGAATGCCTGGCATTCCAGGAGAGAACACAGTGTGAACCCATACAGACCTAATACTGGTGAAATTACGTTAGAAGCTAAAGAGGTAGTCCGTAGCATGATCCGATGGCCAGATGAGGAAGTTCGCTTTTTTGTGGAGTTCAGGCTGATTTTCACCTAATTTCTGGTAAAATCTTAAGGGAGCGGTGTCCCACGTGGTGTGGTGAAGGGATGAAGATTCTGAGGAATTAATTATAGAGTATCTCACAAAAGTGAGTACACCCCTCACATTATTGTAAATATTTTATTATATCTATTCATGTGACAACACTGAAGAAATTACACTTTGCTACAATGTAAAATAGTGAGTGTACAGCTTGGATAACAGTGTAAATTTGCTGTCCCCTCAAAATAACTCAACACACAGCCATTAATGTCTACATGGCTGGCAACAAAAGTGAGTGCACCACTAAGTGAAAATGTCCAAATTGGGCCCAAATAGCCATTTACCCTCCCCGGTGTCATGTGACTTGTTAGTGTTACAAGGTCTCAGGTGTGAATGGGGAGCAGGTGTGTTAAATTTCTGAGGATCTGAAAAAAAAGAATTGTTGCTCGACATAAAGATGGCCTAGGCTAAAAGAAGATTGCTAAGACAGATTGCCAAGACCCTGAAACTGAGCTGCAGCATGGTGGCCAAGACCATACAGCAGTTTAACAGGACAGGTTCCACTCAGAACAGACCTTGCCATGGTCGACCAAAGAAGTTGAGTGCACATGCTCAGCGTCATATCCAGAGGTTGTCTTTGGGAAATAGACGTATGAGTGCTGCCAGCATTGCTGCAGAGGTTGAAGAGATGGGGGGTCAGCCTGTCAGTGCTCAGACCATACGCCACACACATCAAATTGGTCTGCATGGCTGTTGTCCCAGAAGGAAGCCTCTTCTAAAGATGATGCACAAGAAAGCCAACAAACAGTTTGTTGAAGACAAGCAGACTAAGGACATGGATTATTGGAACCATATCCTGTGGTATGATAAGACCAAGATAAACTTACTTGGTTCAGATGGTGTCAAGGGTGTGTGGCGACAACCAGGTGAGGAGTACAAAAACAAGTGTGTCTTACCTACAGTCAAGCATGGTGGTGGGAGTGTCATGGTTTGGGGCTGTATGAGTGTTGCCGGCACTGGGAATCTCCAGTTCTTTGAGGGAACCATGAATGCCAACATGTACTGTGACATACTGAAGCAAAGCATGATCCCATCCCTTCGGAGACTGGGCCGCAGGGCAGTATTCCAACATGATAACGACCCCAAACACACCTCCAAGATGACCACTGCCTTGCTAAAGAAGCTGAGGGTAAAGATGATGGACTAGCAAAGCATGTCTCCAGACCTAAACCCTATTGAGTATCTGTGGGGCATCCTCAAACGGAAGGTGGAGGAGCGCAAGGTCTCTAACATCCACCAGCTCCGTGATGTTATCATGGAGGAGTGGAAGAGGACTCCAGTGGAAACCTGTGAAGCTCTGGTGAACTCCGTGCCCAAGAGGGTTAAGGCAATGTTGGAAAATAATGGTGGCCACACAAAATATTGACACTTTGGGCCCAATTTGGACATTTCAGTGGTGTACTCACTTTTGTTGCCAGTGGTTTAGACATTAATGGCTGCATGTTGAGTTATTTTGAGGGGACAGCAAAATTACACTGTTATACAAGCCACACACTCACTACTTTACATTGTAGCAAAGTGTCATTTCTTCAGTGTTGTCACATGAAAAGATATAATAAAATATTTACAAAAATGTGAGGGGTGTACTCACTTTTGTGAGATACTGTAATTATAGGTCGGAGTGCTGGGGAGTGCTGGAGAAATATCTGGGGTGTAGAGGGGTCAGAGTGCTGGGGGGCTATCTGGGGTGTAGAGGGGTCAGAGTTCTGGGGGGATATCTAGGGTGTAGAGGGGTCAGAGTGCTGGGGGGATATCTGGGGTGTAGAGGGGTCGGAGTGCTGGGGGGATATCTGGGGTGTAGAGGGGTCGGAGTGCTGGGGGGATATCTGGGGTGTAGAGGGGTCAGAGTGCTAGGGGAATATCTGGGGTGTAGAGGGGTCGGAGTTCTGGGGAGATTACTGGGGTGTAGAGGGGCCATAGTGCTGGGGAGGCATCAATCTAGCAGATATATTATATGCACAGGACAGCTTTGTTACTTCATGTATGTAGTATTTTCCCACTGTTTCTTTGCTGTACAGAATGATTGTTCATGTAGTTAATGCGGAGCTCCACCCAAAAGGGGAAGCTACGCTTGTCTGCCTCCTACCTACTTGATGTCTGTTTACCTGCACTGTCTCCATTGTAGGGGCCCCAGAGCATTACTTTGCCCAGGGGCCCATGATGCTATTTAGACGGCCCTGCCAAAAGTGCCTGAAAAATGCCTCAGTGTGAAAGGGGTCTTAATGTCATAACATTTCTAGGCTGACAAAGGATACAGATTGCTGAAGCTGGATTTTCTGAGGTAAGGGATACATAAATATTACAAGTATTGGTTATCAGCACATGCAAGGGAAAGAGAGAGGTTTGTGAATACTCAGTGAAATATTAATATCTGGGGAGTATGACTTCTACAAGCTCACACACCATTAATATTTATTTCTGTGATTTTGTTCTAGACATACAGGACAGTTATATGGAAAACACTTCATGTACTGGAAGAGACACATTATGTACCGACTGCTTACATCATCAGCATCTTCTTGTTTGTCTGTCTGAGGGACAGAAATCTTCCTCTGTCTAGTCTGAAATCATAAAACACAGTTACCTCTTAGACATACAGTATATGCTGGAAAAAGATTTCGTTTTTACAAGACAGCAAAAGCCAAATACCTAAATAAAACCAGGTTATCTGATCTAGTAAAGCTGAATTCCAGGTATGGATTTTTTGGCATAGATACATTGGTCCAGCTTGGATCAATGTAAGTATGCAGATTCCATACCTGGCCGATCCCTGTGAAAGTGGAGAATCAGTGTAGTAGTAGCTGCTACTACAGTGATCCTAATTTTCTTCTGGATCCTGTGCTAAGTAGTTGCCATGCTGAATAGTAATTGGACTAGGTGGAGAGGCGGGATGGTGATGTCAATCTCCAACTCGTCCAATCACATATCGCCTTGCATTCATTGAGAAAAATGCAAGGTGTTCTTTAAATGGCACCTATGTTGAGGCAGTGACCCCCTGTGGTTAACCACTTGCCGAGCGTCTACTGCACTTTTACTGCAGCAGGTCGGGTCTATTGCATGAAACAACGTTTTTGTGCAATAGACACCGGGGGGGGGCGAGATCTCGTGCTGATTGGACACAGGGGATGGCAATCAGCAGGTCCGGTGGACCCGATGTCCGCCAGCCATCTGCAATCGTTCTCCAGAGAGGCAGAACGGTGATTCATCCAGTCGGAGCTAACCCCACACAGCAAGCACCAGCTAGGCGCACATTTAACCCTTTGATCACCCCTGATGTTAGCCACTTCCCTGCCAGTGTCAGTACAGTAACACTGCATATTTTTAGTACTGATCACTGTAATAATATCACTGGTCCCCAAAAAAGTGTCAAAAGTGTCAGTTAGGTGTCCGATTTGTCCGTCGCAATGTGGCAGTCCTGCTAAAAATCGCTAAACGCTGCCATTAATAGTAAATTTAAAAAATAGAGAAATGCCATAAAAATATCCCATAGCAGAAAACATATTGGCCTAAATTGATGAAGAAATTAGATTTTTTCAATTTTTTTAATAGATATGTATTATAGCAGAAAGTAAAAAAATATATATATATTGTTTCAAAATTGTCGCTCTTTTTTTTTTTTCAAGCGCAAAAAATAAAAACTGCAGAGATGATCAAATACCACCAAAAGAATGCTCTATTTGTTCTATTTTTTTATTTGGGTACAGCACAATTGTCAATTAAAATAACACAGTGTCGTATCGCAAAAAAAAGGCCTGGTCATTAAGGGGGTAAAACCTTCCGGGGCTGAAGAGGTTAAAGTGGTTGTAAACCCTCACATATACCCAGTGAAGTGACTGGTCTCAAGTGATACATAGAGATAAAACAAATCCTCCTAAATAAGTTGTACCTGTTTATCTACGGCAGTGGTTCTCAACCTCTCTAATGCCGTGACCCCTTGATAAAATTTTCCAAGTTGTGGGGACCCCTAACAGTAAAATTATTTTTGTATTGTGGGTTGTCAGCACCCAAGGCGAGAAAAGTACTTTGCGCCCCTAACCCACGGACATTTAGTGCTCTTCGAGTCCCTTCCACTCGTACAATATTAAAACCCCTTATGGTAGGATGTACCACTCTTTCTCTTGGTTCTCCTTTCTTTCCCTCTTATCTCTCTCTATCCTAATTTCTTGTTTTTTTTTCCCTATCCCTCTCTCAAGACGTCTTTCTTGTTCTTTCTCTCCCTTTTTCTTTGTTCCTCCCCCTCTTTTCCTCTCCCTTCCATGTATTCTCTATTTTTATTCCCTGGTGGGGGGTGGGGGGAATGGGATGAGTGGCAGTGCTGGCGGGCAGTTGGGATGAGCGGCAGTGCTGGCGGGGAGTTGGGATGAGTGGCAGTACTGGCGGGGAGTTGGGATGAGTGGCAGTTCTGGTGGGGGGTGGGATGAGTGGCAGTTCTGGTGTGGGGTGGGATCAGTGGCAGTGCTGGTGGGTAGTTCTGATCAGACAACTTAGGTACTCTTGATCAAGGTCATCTGCTGATGGGAGAACTGTAGATGAGACTTTTAACTTTAACTCTAATCACAGGTAGTGTTACTCACTGTGTCTCCAACTCTGTGGTGTCTTGCAGCAGTGACACCTATGCTGAAATCAGGAGATAGGGTCTCCTCCAGCCCCTCCTACTTCACATTCCTCACCAGTCATGCTGACCTCTAGTCTCTGCCCCCCAACCATGCCATGAAATGAGTGGGTAGCTGCAAAGAGGCTGAGTGGGCGGCTGCAGGGTCCAGGAACAGCCCATCTGGGCGGCCACAGGCTTCAGAGACAGCCCTGCTGGGCGGCCACGAATAGGCTGGGAGAGTGGCACGGGCTTCAGGAAAAGCCCAGGATTTGGTGACCCCAGTCAAATCGTCATTCGACCCCCGAGGGGGTCCCAACCCCCAGGTTGAGAACCACTGATCTACGGCAATCTTTCCCCTACATTCATTCAAAGTGCAGAATTTACACAGGATCTATCAACTCTGAAAAGCAGGGGGCAGGGAGCTGAAGTTACATCAGTGAGGGGATCTCCGAGAGCTGATTGGAGGGAAGGGACACACCTTTACACAGCACACAGGAACATAGCTGAGGCTGTCAATCACAGTCTGTGCCCTCTCCGACACTATTTTTCTCTTGGAGTCAGGAAAAACTTGTCAGAAGTAACTCATGCATATAGCAGAGGAACGAAACAGCAAACAGAAATGACACTTAGTGCTCTTAATTGAGTTAAGTACACACTATAGAAGGATATGCTTTGTTCATTTTGCATGTCTCAGTTTTACAACCACTTTAATATGCAGCGGAGCAGCTACTCGAAAGACAGCAAGGTTCTTTGTAGTAGCGGCGGCTACTACAGTGATTGTGCGCTTCCAGAGGGATTGTTTAGGTATGGAACATACTTGCTTTGGCCCAAGCTGGACCAACTATACAAAATAAACCACGACTGGAATTTGGCTTTAACTGTCGCTAATGTATCTGGTGTCTGACAGTAATATTCTACAGGTTACCTGTACTGGTAGACTGCCATTATCTATCTCTAGGTATGAAGGGGAAACCTGTCATGAGAAAAATAGCTAGGATGTCCTTTTTAGTCATGCTGATATTTTGGCTTCAGTACTTTGACCCACTGACGAAGAACAAGTAAAGAGATAATTAATGTTATGTGTTCTTTGACTTTCATTTACTGTGTGCCTGTGCAGGATTAGGGATGCATTAAGGATCAGGCCTAAAGCCCTGTACACATGGGCAGAATGTAAGAAGACATTTGCCAGTATAAAAAATACCAGCTGACATTCTGCCCGTGTGTATGTCGGTCTGTCCAACAGAAGCCGGACATTTGGATGGCTTTAGTCGGACGTGCATGCTAGAAGACCAGCAGCCCACGACTACCCATCAGCGCTCTCAGCCAATGGCAGAGAGCAATGACCGGAGTGTTTTGGCTGGGGGCCATCCCCTAGTCAGAACACAACAGCTCAGCAGGGGAGATCCCTAGACAAACCGAGCTGTCAGTCTTTTTTTTTGTGCAACCCACGGGGTTGCAGGAAAAAAAAACATAGTCTGTCCCAGGCTTAACTCAGTTCCTGCCACACCCATGGGGAACTGTCAAATGATAGCAGGCTGCTGGCCTAATCAGCTGCAGTGGTAAAGTTTCACGCCTTACAGACATTGGAAATAAAGCTGCGGGGTGCTGATGACATCATTGACTTAATATGGTCACATTGTCATGTTTGGACAATGTAATTGACCAAATATCGGCAAGTGGCCATATTAAAGTAGAAGTCTAGGCTAATACTATTTAGATTTAAACCTGCTTCTGCAGCCATTCTAAGCCCTATACTAAGTATTGTGTAATGTTTATACTTACCTAATCTAAGGGCGCTCCAGTCTGATCATGTGATTAGCTCCCAGTACCGGGACAGCGGACAATGGATGCCCCATAGGAAGTCTATGGGTAAGATCACCATCCAGGCACTGAAGGCATTGTCACTGCTTTTCTCTCACCTGAAGCCATCCACTGGGGAGACCACATGACAGCATTGAAGCATGCCTAGATTGGGTAAGTATACACATCTTTCCTTTACATTATAGTTAGTATAGCGCTTAGAATGGGGTAGGCACAGGTTTAAGCTTAGATAGTATTAGCCTGGACTTCTACTTTAGGTCAGTAATGTTACCAACATTCCTGCCTGGAGGGGCAGGGAATTCCATGGCCCCAGCTTATTGGGCCAGCAGCTTGCTATCACATAACAGATTCTTGCAGGATATGAGTTCCTCCTGAAGCCTTATCTCATTGTTAGTACAGATTAGTGTCTTAGAAAGGTCTTAATTTCAATAGAGAGTTAGGAACTAGTATTTCCCAAAAGAGGTCACCAGTGACAACCTATATAATATGACAGGTGTATTTTAAAACTATTCTATATTTCCATCACTGATAATTCAGTGAATTACTATGGTAACCGGGGAACAAATTCTAAATTATTAGCAGTTTCAATTAATACCTTTGCTTTGTGCTTTGGTAGTTCATTGCTGTGCTCAGGTGAAGACGTTCTTTCTACTAAATTTGTTGGAATTTGAAGAGATGTGGAGTCAGAACTATCCATTTCTGAAACAAAGATAATGACAATTCATTAGAAATTTTGTACATACAGAAAGGGAAATAAGTATTTGATCCCCTGCTTTTTTTGTAAGTTTGCCCACTGACAAAGAAATGATCAGACTATAATTTTAATGATAGGTTTATTTTAAGAGTGAGAGACAGAATAACAACAAAAATATCCAGATAAACGCATTTCAAAAAAGTTATAAATTGATTTGCATTTTAATGAGTGAAATAAGTATTTGTCCCCTTCGCAAAACATGACTTAGTACTTGGTGGCAAAACCCTTATTGGCAATCACAGAGGTCAGACGATTCTTGTAGTTGGCCACCAGGTTTTCACACATCTCAGGAGGGATTTTGTCCCACTTTTTTTTGCAGATCCTCTCCAAGTCATTAAGGTTTTGAGGCTGACGTTTGGTAACTTGAACCTTCAGCTCCTTCCACATATTTTCTATGGGATTAAAGTCTGGAGACCGGCTAGGCCACTCCAGGACCTTAATGTGCTTTTTCTTGAGCCACTCCTTTATTGCCTTGGCCGTGCGTTTTGGGTCATTGTTATGCTGGAATACCCATCCACGACCCATTTTCAATGCCCTGGCTGAGGGAAGGAGGTTCTCATTCCATCGTCCCTTTGATGTGGTGAAGTTGTCTTGTCCCCTTAGCAGAAAAACACCCCCAAAGCATAATGTTTCCACCTCCATGTTTTACTCCTCCAAACACAGTAAGTTGAGTTAATGCCAAAGAGCCTAATTTTGGTCTCATCTGACCACAACACTTTCACCCAGTTCTCCTCTGAATCATTCAGATGTTCATTAGCAAACTTTAGACGGGCCTGTATATGTGCTTTCTTGAGCAGGAGGACCTTGCATCACGGCATAGTGTGTTAAAATTGTTTTCTTGGTGACTATGGTCCCAGGAGCCTTGAGATCATTAACAAGATTCTCCCGTGTAGTTCTAGGCTGATTCCTCATGGTTCTCATGATCATTGAAACTCCACAAGGTGAGATTTTGCATGGAGCCCCAGACCGAAGGAGATTGACAGTTTCTTCCATTTGCGAATAATCACACCAACTGTTGTCACCCTCTTACCAAGCTGCTTTGCGATGGTCTTCTAGTCCATTCCAGCCTTGTGTAGGTCTACAATCTTATCCCCGACATCCTTGTACAGCTCTTTGGTCTTGGCCATGGTGGAGAGATTAGAATCTGATTGATTGCTTGCTTCTGTGGACAGGTCTTTTATACAGGTAACAAGCTGAGATTAGGAGCACTCCCTTTAAGAAAGTGCTCCTAATCTCAGCTTGTTACCTGTATAGAAGACACCTGGGAGCCAGAAATCTTGCTGATTGATAGGGGATCAAATACTTATTTCACTCATTAAAATGCAAATCAATTTATAACTTTTTTGAAATGCATTTTCTGGATATTTTTGTTGTTATTCTGTCTTTCGCTGTTAAAATAAACCTAAACTATTAAAATTATAGACTGATCATTTCTCTGTCAGTGGGCAAATGTACAAAATCAGCAGGGGATCAAATACTTTTTTTCATTGTGCATGGAGCCTTAAAGTGGTTGTAAACCCTTTTACTACCACTTTTACCTACAGGTAAGCCTATAATAAGGCTTACCTGTAGGTACCGTAAATATCTTCTAAACTTGCACTGTTTAAGAGATATTCACTATATCCGCATGTACCAACGTCATTGGCACATGCGCAGTGAAGAAATGGCTCGCTCGTGCCGTTTCTTCAGTAGCTGTGTCGTGACCAGCGGCACCCGCGAGCATGTGCGCGGGTGACGTCATTCTGGCTCCTGCCAATCACAGCCCGCAAACCCCAAAATAACTCCGGGAGACATGTCGCCGGTCACAGCAGTGTACGGGGACCGCTGCAAAAGTTTAGTTCTAAGGTAAGTGTTTCATAATGAGCTAGTAGGCGATACATACCAGTTCATTATGCCTTTGTCTTGCAGGGTTTTTTTGTAGAGAGTTTACAACCACTTTAAGAAGGCTTTACAGTGCAACTCATGCCAGAAAGTCATAGAACGTATATATACTGTAGTGTTTACTTTAAACCACTAGAGGGAGTCATCACACTGCATAGCAGATTTCACACTCTATGTACAGAGGCATAACAGTGCTTATGTATAATGAGAGTCGTCCAGTGACAGGGCAATGCCACTATTTCAATAACAACGTATTTTCTTTATTAACACTGCAGTAATGATAATGAAAAATAATTATCTCCAATATTAATAATAAATTGTAAGCTTCTTTAGATGGGGGGGGGGGGGTTTGAATGGGTCCATATTCCATGGAAGGAAGCACATAGCTCCCAACTGTCCCTGATTTGGAGGGACTGTCCCTGATTTGGAGGGACTGTCCCTGATTTGGAGTAATGTCCCTCTATCCCTCATTCCTCCTCATTTGTTCCTCATTTTGGTCTGATATATATAGTTGTATATAAAATGCACTTGTTATCTATCAAAAAGTGTTTTCCAGCGCTAAACCTTTCATCTGATTTCTAAATTGCTGCATTTGTAAATTGCAAAAACCAATATAAAATAGTAGTGGTAAAAAAAGCACTTGTGGGTTTAACCAATCTTGTTTTTTTGTACAAATCTCCTTTAAGGGGGTGTGACAAGGGGTGTGTCCTATCCCTGCATACTTTTGCTGATAGGTGTCCCTCATTCCCATCTCAAAAAGTTGGGAGGTATGTGAGCATGTAGGTTGGACAGAAATACAGCACAAATTAGAGCAATTTAACAAAAGTTCTTGCGTAGCACAGAAGGTATTCACATGTCTCTTTCACATATAGGAGGATAATTAAAAATTTTTGGTCAGTATTCAGAAGTATGCAAATCATTACTTTATGCCTCGTCAGCCAGATGCATGTCCAGAGCTGCTGGTGTATAGTGCAAATATAGCCTAAAATTATAGAGCCATTTATTTCAAACTGCAGACAGCTGTTTCAGACTTTTTGGTCATCAGTGCAGTGTACATGTTAACCGTTTTGTCTACAGAGTAGGGCTTGGGACCCAATGAGGAATGAGACATGTTAATACCTTGTGTTCTAAGAAGGCTTTACTATGTTACGCACCAATTCGGTTGGAAGACTTTTTGATTGCTTTAGTCCCTTCTCACCATAACCTGTAAAGTTATACAGTCTACAAAAGTTCTTGAAAAGAGATGATCTCTCTGCAGTTACTCCTAAGGAAACACCAATATTATGTGCCCTCATTCAAGTTATGCTGAGACAAAGCTTGGGGTTTTAATGAGCCCTTTTTTTGGTTGATTTATTGCCATTCTGTATTATTTTAGCTTTGTAAGGAGTTAGTTGATTACTAACCCTTGTGGGAGCACAGTGGTTTAGAACATCAAAGCTTGGTTTTAAATGCTGTCTGAAAAGTTCAGTGCTTTGTGGAGGTTGTAGTGAAGACAGCCCTATGACAGAGAGGCTTATAACCAGAGAGGCAGCCCTGTGATGAGAGGCAGCTGTCTCCTTCTCTAAGACTTGACAAAGCACAGGCAGGTCCCAAAACCAAAAAAAAAAAAATGCAATTCTGCAGTGACACCGAGGTCACATAGCTTGTCAGACCCAAGATGCCATTATTATCTTTGAAGTGGGATGGCACGTGCTGCCAGCTTACCTTCATATAACTTTCTCACAGTCAAAGGACTAAACCAAAAAACTATTTTAAAGTGTTTCTCCAGGCAGATATGAAAATCGTGGTGGCAGTAGTTTCTCACAATAGCAATACAATCATAATATGTTTATATTTTAAATTCTAAGGTTGTGTAAATTTTAAAAAAAAATCATTAAATGAGAATTGTGCCTTGTACTGGTGCTGGCTGTCCCACTTGAAGTCCAAAGTCCTCTGCCCTCCCATACCCCTGCAGTCGCAATCCTCTGGTTCTGCAGATGTTAATACAGCTGCTGACCTGTCCCAGGCACTTGTCCAGAGTGCTGACTATACCTGCCCTTTCTGCTCCTCTCCTCCATTCATAGCTTCCATTTAATGAAAAGTGCTTTATGAATGGAGGAGGAGGGCCTTTTATTCATCTGCCTGTCCTCTGTTCATAGAGAACTTTCCTTTCATGGAAGCAAGTATAACTTGGGGTGTACACACAGTCGGACTTTTCGACCAGACTGGTCTGACAGACGGTGACAAGCCAAATCCGGCGAACAATCCGATCGTCTGTGGGCTTCACCGGACCTTCAGCGGACTTTTCAAGTCGCAAATCTGACGGACTTTAGATTTGGAACATGCTTCAAATCTTTACGTCGTAACTCCGCCGGACCCAAAAAACCGCTCGTCTGTATGCTAGTCCGACGGACAAAAACCGACGCTAGGGCAGCTATTGGCTACTGGCTATCAACTTCCTTATTTTAGTCCGGTGTACGTCATCACGTACGAATCCGTCGGACTTTGGTGTGATCGTGTGTAGGCAAGTCCGTTCGTTAGAAAGTCCGTTGAAAGTTCGCCAAAAGTCCGTCAAAAGTCTGTCGAAAGTCTGTCAGACAGGCTGTCGGACAGGCTGTCGGACTTTTGTAGCTGAAAAGTCCAACTGTGTGTACACGGCATTAGGCATTTTATTGCTTTCTTATTATACAGCAATTACCTGTTGAAACTGCAAGTTGTGTGTTTAGTAATGATGTTTTGATGCCAGGCCAACAACACTATGTAGCCGCCATTCAAATGAATAATCCTCCAGCATTGTTGGAACAGGAAGCTTGGAATGCATACGGACTGAGCAGAATTTTTGGAGGTAGCTTTGTGTGCCCTTTTCATACCACAACACTGGATCATGTGCAGATTTTTTTCTGCGCATGTATGCAGTTTTCTGTGCTGAAACTGCAGTGTGAACAGGGCACATACAGTGGGGATGGAAAGTATTCAGACCCCCTTACATTTTTCACTCCTTTCTTATATTGCAGCCATTTGCTAAAATCATTTAAGTTAATTTTTTTCCTCATTAATGTACACACAGCACCCCATATTGACAGAAAAACACAGAATTGTTGACATTTTTGCAGATTTATTAAAAAAGAAAAACTGAAATATCACATGGTGCTAAGTATTCAGACCCTTTGCTCAGTATTTAGTAGAAGCACCCTTTTGATCTAATACAGCCACGAGTATTTTTGGGAAAGATGCAACAAGTTTTTCACACCTGGATTTGGGGATCCTCTGCCATTTCTCCTTGCAGATCCTCTCCAGTTCTGTCAGGTTGGATGGTAAATGTTGGTGGACAGCCATTTTTAGGTCTCTCTAGAGATGCTCAATTGGGTTTAAGTCAGGGCTCTGGCTGGGCCATTCAAGAACAGTCATGGAGTTTTTGTGAAGCTACTCGTTCCTTATTTTAGCTGTGTGCTTAGGGTCATTGTCTTGTTGGAAGGTAAACCTTCGGCCCAGTCTGAGGTCCTGAGCACTCTGGAGAAGGTTTTCGTCCAAGATATCCCTGTACTTGGCCGCATTCATCTTTCCCTCGATTGCAACCAGTCGTCCTGTCCCTGCAGCTGAAAAACACCCCCACAGCATGATGCTGCCACCACCATGCTTCACTGTTGGGACTGTATTGGACAGGTGATGAACAGTGCCTGGTTTTCTCCACACATACCGCTAAGAATTAAGGCCAAAAAGTTCTATCTTGGTCTCATCAGACCAGAGAATCTTATTTCTCACCATCTTGGAGTCCTTCAGGTGTTCTTTTAGCAAACTCCATGCGGGCTTTCATGTGTCTTGCACTGCGGAGAGGCTTTCGTCAGGCCACTCTGCCATAAAGCCCCGACTGGTGGAGGGCTGCAGTGATGGTTGATTTTCTACAACTTTCTCCCATCTCCTGACTGCATCTCTGGAGCTCAGCCACAGCGATCTTTGGGTTCTTCTTTACCTCTCTCACCAAGGCTCTAGGAAGGGTTCTGGTCGTCCCAAACGTCTTCCATTTAAGGATTATGGAGGCCACTGTGCTCTTAGGAACCTTAAGTGCAGCAGAATTTTTTTTTGTAACCTTGGCCAGATCTGTGCCTTGCCACAATTCTGTCTCTGAACTCTTAAGGCAGTTCCTTTGACCTCATGATTCTCATTTGCTCTGACATGCACTGTGAGCTGTAAGATCTTATACAGACAGGTGTGTGGCTTTCCTAATCAAGTCCAATCAGTTTAATCAAACACAGCTGGACTCAAATGAAGGTGTAGAATCATCTCAAGGATGATCAGAAGAAATGGACAGCACCTGAGTTAAATATATGAGTGTCACAGCAAAGGGTCTGAATACTTAGTGATATTTCAGTTTTTCTTTTTTAATAAATCTGCAAAAATGTCAACAATTCTGTGTTTTTCTGTCAATACGGGGTGCTGTGTGTACATTAATGAGGAAAAAAATGAACTTAAACGATTTTAGCAAATGGCTGCAATATAACAAAGAATGAAAAATGTAAGGGGGTCTGAATACTTTCCGTCATCACTGTAGAACACATTCTTTTTTCTATGTACTACTGCAGAAAATCTGTGTTAGTGTAGTACCCTCTAGTTAGGTAGGTGCTAGAGTGAGGATTTTTCTATAGGGAAGGAAAATTTAGGTAGGCCTAGCTGGTGGCTAGGCCTGTTTGTTTACATTCTAGGCTGGGAGTGGCTCAGGGCAGGGCTGGGTGATTCACAGATAGCATTACTGTTACCTCCCTCCACTTTCTAGAAGGTGCTAGACAGGAGGAGGAGAGGTGGAGCTGCCTGGGGTATTTTTAAGGTGCGTTGACCAATCCCTAACTTGGATCGACAGGGGGCAGACCTCCTTAACCCCCCTGGCGGTATTCCCGAGTCTGGCTCGGGTTGGATTTTTCATACCAAAAGCGGTAACCCCGAGCCAGACTCGGGCTTGCATCGCAGGATCCAGGAAGAGCATACTTACCTTGTCCCCTGGATCCTGCGATGTCTCCCCACTGTGATCGGCGAGCCGCTGTGTCTCGCTCGATTCACAGTGCCGAGCTCCGTTCCCTGCGAGCGTTGCGACGCACGGGGACGGAGTTCGGCGGTAAATTCAAAAGTGAAACACATAGTATAGATACAGCATACTGTAATCTTACAGATTACAGTACTGTATCAAATAACTACACATCCCCCTTGGTCCCTAGTGGTCTGCCCAGTGTCCTGCATGCAGTTTTATATATATAAAACTGTTCTTTCTGCCAGGAAACTGGAGATTGTCCATAGCAACCAAAACTGTCTCTTTACATCAAAAGTGCTTTTTAGACCAGCTAGAAAAAAGCGATAATAAATTAGAATCACTCGCAGAATTGATCGATAGTGATTTGTGGGGAAATCCGTCACCAAACACTAAAAGTAACAAAAGCGACAATTCTGCAACTGAGCAAATTTCAGTGTTTTTGATTTGATTACATTATTATATAATTTTTATTATTATTATATTATTATTTGTTATAATTATTTATAGTTATTTATTATATTATAATTTTTTATTTCGTTTTTCAAACTTTATCATACCCGGGATGTCTACTAGACTCTTGTTTGGACAGATTTAAGTGAACTATTCCTAAGAATTACAGGCCTACAATATAAAACGCCAAATTTCTGTGCAAAATAATTGTACCGCTTTCAGCACCTAAAATCAGAAATAATCATACCGCCAGGGAGGTTAAATACCCAGGGTCAGCCCAGCTGGGGAGGAGTTGTCGGGTGAAGAGCTGAAGTGAGAGAGTGTGGAGGCTGTCGGGGCCTACAGGGAGCTCCCCAGTCTGAGGCGGGTGACCTTGGGCCTGGGCTTGCGTGCATCCACGAGGAGAGAAGAGATCCTGGGAGAGAGGCACGGTAGCTGGATAGAGGACAGTTAGCACCTAAACTATTTCTATGCCATAGGGGTCCGGGGCCCCTGCCCGCAAAATGCAATCCACTGAGGCCTGGCTGAGTTAGTGTCAAGCCTAACCATGCAGTGCTAGCTAGTATGGAGGAGTAACAGTCTGCAGCAAGTAAAGTGCTGGCTGATCCCCCAACCCTTCAACTTCTGCAGCAATGCTGGCAGCACTCATACGTCTATTTCCCAAAGACAACCTCTGCATATGACGCTGAGCATGTGCGCTCAACTTCTTTGGTCGACCATGGCGAGGCCTGTTATGAGTGGAACCTGTCCTGTTAAACTGCTGTATGGTCTTGGCCACCGTGCTGCAGCTCAGTTTCAGGGTCTTGGCAATCTTCTTATAGGCTAAGCCATCTTTATGTATAGCAACAATTTTTTTTTTCAGATCCTCAGAGAGTTCTTTGCCATGAGGTGCTATGTTGAACTTCCAGTGACCAGTATGAGAGAGTGATGCCCCGTACACACGGTCGGACATTGATCGGACATTCCGACAACAAAATCCTAGGATGTTGGCTCAAACTTGTCTTGCATACACACGGTCACACAAAGTTGGCGGAAAATCCGATTGTCCTGAGTGTGGTGACGTAAAACACGTACGTCGGGACTATAAACGGGGCAGTAGCCAATAGCTTTCGTCCCTTAATTTATTCTGAGCATGCGTGGCACTTTGTGTGTCGGATTTGTGTACACACGATCGGAATTTCCGACAACGGATTTTGTTGTTGGAAAATTTTATACCAAGCTCTCAAACTTTGTGTGTCGGAAATTCCTATTGGAAAATGTGTGATGGAGCCTACACACGGTCGGAATTTCCGACAACAGGGACCTATCACACATTTTCCATCGGAAAAACCTGTAGTGTGTACAGGGCATATGAGCGATAACACCAAATTTAACACACCTGCTAACCATTCACACCTGAGGCCTTGTAACACTAACGAGTCACATGACACTGGGGAGAGAAAATTACTAATTGGGCCCAATTTGGACATTTTCACTTAGGGGTGAACTCAGTTACCAGCTGTGTGTTGAGTTATTTTGAGGGGACACCAAATTTACACTGTTATACAAACTGTACACTCACTACTTTACATTGTAGCAAAGTGTAATTTCTTCAGTGTTGTCGCATGAAAAGATATAATAAAATATTTACAAAAATGTGAGGGGTGTACTCACTTTTGTGAGATAATGTGTGTGTGTGTGTGTGTGTGTGTGTGTGTGTGTGTGTGTGTGTGTGTGTGTGTGTGTGTGTGTGTGTGTGTGTGTGTGTGTGTGTGTGTGTGTGTGTGTGTGTGTGTGTGTGAAAATAAACCTTTTAACCTTATCCACTTACCCACCCAACACAAATCTATTTAGTGCTGGGTTAAAGATAAAAAGAAGTCAGTGTTGGCCTAAAAAGCCCACTTGGTCTAGTATTTTGTATGTCAGCTTACTGTGCAAACCTCAGTGGATCAATAATTTATTGATATTACTACAGCACTAAGAATACCATTTTAACCCTGTGTTTATTTTTTTAATATTTAATTAAAACTGCGCTATCTTTAAGAAGCCAATGAACACTAGCCCCAGAACAAAATTCTTAGCTTTGATACACCAGATTGGCTCATTCACACTAGTCATGGGCTAAAACACATGCAGGCTGGTGTCTGTAGTAGTGCTTTGTATTTCTACAACACCGGCCTTTTTATTTCTTTTAACCTTATTAAAGTATCCCAACCTGATACTTCATTCAAGTCTATGCCCTGCAGCGTGCTGCAAAGCGTTATAGTAAATTGTGTTGCATATAAAGATGCTTGGGACAAACATAGATCTATACTCAGACAAAAAAGTTAACGAAAAAAAAACCCCAAACACAATACAAAAAAACAAAGCAAAAAAACGGGCAGACTTGGTGGACCACTCGGTCTTTTTTCTGCCGTCACTTTTCTATGTTTATGCAGCATGTTTGCATTTTTATGCAGCACACTGCAACCAACCTCAACACACCATTGTGATGTGAATGGGGGTGGAAACAAAACAATTGATTTCTATGTGCCCTTGTGTTGAGCCTGTGTTGATCTATGCAGATCAACACAGTTCAATGGAGATGTTGTGAACCCAGAAGGCACCCAAAAACATCAAAGAGGTAGATACTAATGAACTATTTTTTGAAGACATTTGTTTAATTGTAAGAATGTTTTGGTTATATGAATGACTATTCCCCATGAAGAAAACAAACTTGACAAACATGACCTGCAAAATTGTGATTTTCAGTTTTGGGTTAAAGTGGTTGTAAACCTCAAACATGAAATACGAACAAAGCATATCCCTCTATATTGTGTTGCGCTTAAATAAATATAGTTCAGTGAGTCCAGGTGTCAGTAACGTGATACTATAATAATAGTTCATAAACAATATACACGTGTCCACATGTCTTGAATGCCACAATCACCAACATGTTCCTCCACCTTGTGAATACACCACCACCAATTAATGGATGTGCTCTTACCAGAGACCATTGACCACCTATTACCGGGGGTCAAGAGAGGCTCATGTATCTCATATACTCCATCAACGGTCAGTATCCAGCATATGGAAGATGAAGGAGATCACTCTAAGTAGCCAGTGGGTAAACCAACATTCCTCTTGTCTCAACCATAGTACCGGATGATGTACCCCAATAAAAAGATAAGACGCCAAATAGTGTAAAACCTTTATGATTGGGCTTTATTAACCACTTCCCGAGCAGCCGCCGCAGTTTTACTGTGGCAGAATGGCATGGCTGGGCGAAGCGAGGCTATGTTACGTCACTTCGCCCTGTGGCCACTAGGCACGCGCGCACGCTGCCGGAGGATGCACGCCCCCAGAGTCGATGCGAGTGCCCGGCGGTCACGATCACTGCCGGGCTCCCATGATTTCCGCTGAGACACGGAGAACCGGGATCTGTGTGTGTAAACACAGTTTCCGCTTCTCTGAGGGGAGAAGTGACAGCTCCTCTGTTCATACAGAGCATGAACAGCGATTTATCTCTTCACCTACACAGTCCCCTCCCCCCTTCAGTTAGAAACACAAACAGGGAACACAATTAGTGACATTTTTACAGTAATCAATGCATTTTTTATAGCACCAATCGCTGTATTAATGCCAATGGTTCCAAAAATGTGTCAAAGATGTGTCCGCCATAATGTCACAGTCCCAATAAAAATCGCAGATCTCCGCCATTACTAGTAAAAAAAAAAATTAATAATAAAAATGCCACAAAACTATCCTCTATTTTGTAGACGCTATAACTTTTGCGCAAACCAATCAATATATGCTTATTGCAATTTTTTTTTTTTTTTTACCAAAAATATGGAGAAGAATACATATTGGCCAAAGCTGAGGAAATAAATTGTTTTTTTATATATTTTTGTATTTTTGGGGGATATTTATTATAACAAAAAGTAAAAAATATTGTGTTTTTTTTTTTCAAAATTGTCGCTCTTTTTTTGTTTATAGCGCAAAAAATAAAAACCGCAGAGGTGATCAAATATACCAAAAGAAAGCTCTATTTGTGGAAAAAAAAGGATGTCAATTTTGTGTGGGTGCAACGTCGCACGACCGCGCAATTGTCAGTTAAAGCGACGCAGTGCAGAATTGCAAAAAGTGCTCTGGTCAGGAAGGGGGTAAAATCTTCTGGGGCTGAAGCGGTTAAAAAGTAATGCACTTACATGCCAGCAAGATAAAATCAGCATAAAAAATTCCTATCAGGCACAGTAACTATCGTAGGCTCTCTTCCAAGTGTAATTTCTGTCTGCTATCTCATTCCTCTGCTATAAGCATGAGTCAAAGTGTTGCCAAGCGTCAGTATTTTTACTGGCAGACAGTAAAAAACTGTCACTTTTCTCCTGCCAGTAAATGCCAGTGACAAAACAAGGTAGCCAATAGAAAAAAATATGGCTGTGATGCTCGGAGACCATCCGGGTGCCTGCTACAGTGTGTTCGGGCGGAGCCATTGGGGGGGCGGGTCTGGCGGAGGTGGTGCCTGAGCAGGTCATGTGATCTCATAGTGCAAGGGAGCTGAGCGCAGCAGTCGGAACCTCGTGTGCGGGTCTGCAGGACAGGAGTGGGACTGTCAGTGCTGTTTGGACTGGAGTGGACTGAAATGACCACCTGGCGTAGAGAGAGACTGCCACTGTGATTCAGAAGGTGACATGTTGTGGTGGACGAGGTGTCATCATCATCTGTGCTGCTGCACACTGCTGTCAGCGTCACTGTGAGAGTCAATTTCATGTATGTGTGCCTTCCCATTGTAATTTCTTTCCCTCCTGAGTCCTGTCCCTGAGTTACTGTACGTACTTACTATATTGAAAATAAAATAAAAAATATGTTTTTTGCCTTAATTATCTACCTTACATCACATTGCTAATTGCATATTGCACTTGTTTGTAGCATAAATATTGAAATTTGAACTTAAAACTGTAATTTTTGGACATGCCAGTAAAAATGTGGCAGTGCCAGTAAATTTTGGGTGTCATGTCAGTAAATTTCAATCTGGTAGATTGGCAACACTGATGAGTCACTTCTAAAGAGTTTTCCTGACACCAATAGAAAAATGGTGACGGGGAGGTGACAGCCTGTGATTGACTGCCTCAGCTCTGTGTGCTGTGTGAAGGAGGTGTGTATCCCTCAGTGTTAATTTTGTCAACCAAAACGACTAAAACATTTTAGTCGACTAAATGAATATTATTTTAGTCGACTAAAATACGACTAAAACAACTGAGATGACTAAAATATGACTAAAACTAAAATGCCATTTTAGTCAAAAGACTAATGCCCTGTATACACGGTCGGACTTTTCAGCTACAAAAGTCCGACAGCCTGTCCGACAGACTTTCGACAGACTTTCGACAGACTTTCGACAGACTTTCGACGGACTTTTGGCGGACTTTCAAAAGACTTTCTAACGACCGGACTTGCCTACACACGATCACACCAAAGTCCGACGGATTCGTACGTGATGACGTACACCGGACTAAAATAAGGAAGTTGATAGCCAGTAGCCAATAGCTGCCCTAGCGTGGGTTTTTGTCTGTTGGACTAGCATACAGACGAGCGGATTTCTGGGTCCAGCGGAGTTACGACGTAAAGATTTGAAGCATGTTCCAAATCTAAAGTCCGTCAGATTTGCGACTGGAAAAGTCCGCTGAAGGTCCGGTGAAACCCACACACGATCGGATTGTCCGCCGAATTTAGTCCGTCGGCGTCCAGGCGAAAAGTCCGACCGTGTGTACGCGGCATTAGACTAAAACTAAAAATTTAAATTTGACTTCAAAATTAACACTGGTCTGTAGTGCATGTTCATACCTCAATACCATAATCAATAACATATTAGAATTTTCACACCAGCAGTATATAACGAGTTTGGAAATTGTAGAGAAATGTTAACTAATGCATTATAATTTAATTACACCCATTCGATTTTAGACGACTAAAATGAGTTTTAGTCGACTAAAATGTACTGGAGATTTAGTCGACTAAATACAACTAAAACAATTGCAGAAGACTAAAATGGGACTAAAACTAAAATGCTATTTTAATCCTAAGACTAAAATTAAAACTAAATCGAAATTTGCTGCAAAAATTAACACTGGTATCCCTCCCCTCCAATCAGCTTTTAGAGCTCTCCAAACTGATGTAACATCAGCTCTCCACCCCCTGCTTTTTAAAGCTGAGAGATCCTGTGTAAACTCTGCGCTTTGAATAGATGTAGGGGAAAGACGCTGTAGATAAACAGGTACAACTTATGTAGGAGGATTTGGGACATCTCTGTGAGACCCCCCTTAGGCCAATCACTTCACTGGGTATGCATGAGGGTTTACAACCACTTTATCATACACTTTAAATATGCAAATGAACTACATAATGCCAATGCTATAGGCTTCAGTGGTATAGAGGGCATTCCGTCTTAGTTTGAGGTCTCTTTACATTTCCTCATTTGAAAGTCAGTTCCATTTTCCTGCTACCTGGGATGAAGTACGCCCCTTTTTAAGCTTGTTTTTGAGCAGCCGCATAATAATATGGAGCAGATGGAGACAATTTTGAGAGCAAACCACAAAATATGCCAAGTTATTATGTTTTGTAATCCCCCGCCCCCTCAGCATGAAGCTGGTTCCTTTGATAATAGAAGAGTTAAAATTTTATCTGTTTTTTGTCAATTCACAAGAGCCAAGGAGCAAAACAAAGGGCTGGTTTGAACAGCTGGGGAAGGCTGAATATGTTACAGAATTGAGTTACCCCCAAAGACACAACAAGAATCAGACACTTGGTAGAAGTCAGACATGCAGAGGAAGCCCACTAACTTGTGTTTCTTTACCTAAGACCCAAGAATGTGACCTGTATTAACTCTGTTTCTTGTTCTACCAGATACTAATGGATTTGGACAAGGTGCGTGGGAAACATCAAAGGGCACAACTGCGCATATTTCTAATATTCATGGCAAGCGAGAGGAAAGGCAGACAAAGGCAGATAGGGAGAAAAGTGGCTATATGCGAAAATAAACCCATACCAAAAGCAAAATAGTAAAATATAGAGGTGAAAAGTAGAAATGATGTCAAATAAATAAGAAAGATGATGATAGAAAATACGAAAGGCAGACATGACAGATGGAAGATTACATTATATTTCCCAACCATAAAAATAATACACGGAATGATAAAAATATATAACATTTTACTTACAAATGCATTGTAATATTTCCTACTTCTTTAAAGCTGAATTCCAGATATTGCAATTTTTACACAGCTTGACCAAAGTATGTTTGTGTCATAACTGTGAAATCACTGTTGTAGGAACCACGCCTGCAGTGATCTCCACTAGTTTCAGGTTCCCATGCTAAGTATTTGCCCTGCTGATTACTAAGCACAGGAGGTCAGTCGCTCGCATTGGTGTGCGCAGCCTATTGCATTAGGGTGTGCACTCCAGAGAACAAACACACATGCGTGTATTTCAGCAGAGCAGTAGAGCATAGATTGGTGTCAGTAGCACAGTGGACAGTGTCAGTTTTTTTTTTATTATTATTAATTTTTTACTATTTAAAAATTTTTTTTTTTTTTTTTTTAGGAGCCCCTTTCACTATGCCCTGGAAGCATAGTTTACTATGCTTCAGTTAAGAGCGAACACAGGAGCGATCAGTACAGATCACTCACTGTGTTCATTCAGTCCTCCATCCTGAAGCATCCCCAGAGGGCACAAGAGGAAAGGAGGGAAGCTGGCAGCACTGCAGGGGGGGAGACAAAGGGCACCAGGAAGCATCGGCACCACACAGGGTGATTAGGGTGTGCCCAGGCACCCCGGCACCCTCTGTGCACATGCCTATGCTCGCTCGGCACAGGTACTATTCAGAAAACCATTAAAGTAAAATGACCCCTGAGTTACCCTACAATAGCTAAACTAACTGAAATATATAAAAAATGAAAGGGCTGACTGAGCATCAATGTACATATGCCTGCCCTGGATAAACAGATTTTTTTTATACATGGAAAGCTAAAGGTATATTTGCACTCAGAATAGTAAAAAACTGAAAGAAGCAATGTCTTTAAAAGAACAGGCAATATACATATCTTTCCAGTGAACCATGTATTTATGTACTTGTACTTGTCCTACTGATTAACATGAAGTGTTAATTTTAACCACTTCAACTCCGTAAAGGTTTACCCCCATTCATGACCAGGCCACTGCGTTACTTTAACTGACAATAGTGCGGTCGTGCAACACTGTACCCAAATAAAATGTATGTCATTTTTTCCCACAAATAGAGCTTTCTTTTGGTAATATTTGATCACTACTGGTTTTTTTTTTGTGCTGTAAGCAAAAAAAGTCGCATAATTTTGAATAAAAAAAAAACTTTTCTTATTTTTTCCTTTCTGCTATAAAACACATCCAATAAAAAAAATTTAAAAAAATCTAATGTCTTCATAAATTTTAGCCAGTATGTATTTTGCTACATGTTTTTGGTTAAAAAATTCCCAATAAGTGTATATTCATAGGTTTACGTGAACATTATAGCATCTACAAACTATGGAACATATTTATGGAATTTTTATTTATTTCATTTTTTTAAATGGTAATTGTGGGAATCAGCAACTTTTGACAATTGGAACCAGTGACACTAATACAGTTATCAGTGCTATAAATATGTCACTGTACTAATGACACTGGCTGGGAAGGGGTTAACATCTAGGGTGAATAAGGGGTTAACTTTGTTCCTAGCCAGTGTTTGTGTGTTAACTGTGTGCTGCTTTTGCTAGAGCAAGTAATGTATTCTAGTCCCTGCTTTGCACGAACACAGAATCCATTCCTTCCCCCTGTTAGAAGGGTGATCTGCCTTGTTTACAGAGGCGGATCCCCGTTCTGCGTTGTTTACAAACAGTCAATGGGTGCCAGAGGACATTGAGTGCCCGACATCCGCAGATTGGCTTCTGCTGTGAATTATCACAACAGAAGTTTCCAGCCAGTGGTGCGCGTGTGTCCCCTGCAGGCGGAAGTTCGGAATCACGGATATATACGTAATCGGGCGCACAGCTGCTGCCCTGTAGCAGTAAAACTGCTATGGGGCGGATGGCAAATGGTTAAAAGAAGAGGTAATATACTGTACTTATCTTTCCAGTTGACCATGTATTAGAAGGTAGGAAAAGTATATCACCTCTTCTTTCAGTTTTGACGCTGTAGTGGTAGGGTCATTTGTTGTGGCTTGGTAATGCTAACACTATTGATTAAAGTGAAGTGTTCATTTTAATGAAAGATCCAACTTAAAGTGACACAATAAACAATATCCTTATTCTCCAAAAACAATCCATACACATCCACTACTAAATGGCCCTGTAATCTATTTCTCCTGAAATGTATTAGGCTTCATGCACACAGGACTTTTGAAAAGCTCTTCTAATGCTGGAAACTTGACAGCTAGTAACCGATGTTTAAAAACCTTCATTTGCCCCTTTTACATACAGTGTTTAGCGGCATTTATGAGCGTTTGAACGCATGAACGCCGCCATAAAAGCGTAAACACACAGATCCACGTCCTGTCAGGGGAGCGGAGACAGATCGTGTGTTCCTAGTATATAGGAACACCGATTGGTCTCCTCCCCCAGTCAGTCTCATCCCCCCCACAGTTAGAACACACAGTCAGGGAACACATTTAACCCCTTGATCGCCCCCTAGTGTTAACCCCTTCTCTGCCAGTGACATTTATACAGTAATCAGTGGCTATTTATAGCACTGATCGCTGTATAAATGTCAGTGGTTTCAAAAAAGTGTCAAAAGTGTCCAATCTGTCCGCCATAATGTCACAGTCACGATAAAAATCGCAGACCACTGCCATTACTAGTAAAAAAAAAAAAAATAATAAAAATGCCATAAATCAATAACCTATTTTGTAGGCGCTATAACTTTTGCGCAAACCAATCAATATACGCTTATTGCAATTTTTTTAACAAAAATATGTAGAAGAATACATATCGGCCTAAACTGAGAAAAAAATTTGTTTTGTTTTAAAAAAAATTAGGATATTTATTATAGCAAAAAGTAAAAAATGTGTTTTTTTTCAAAATTGTCAGTCTTTTTTTGTTTATAGCGCAAACAAGAAAAAAATGCAGAGGTGATCAAATACCACCAAAAGAAAGCTCTATTTGTGTGAAAAAAATGATCAAAAATTTAATTTGGGTACAGTGTTGTCATTCAAAGTGTGACGGTGCTGAAAGCTGAAAATTGGCCTGGGCAGGAAGGGGGTGAAAGTGCCCTGTATTGAAGTGGTTAAAGGTAACTTCAGGAGACCCTCCCAAATGCCCACAGTGCATGAAAAACAAAGTATTGTAACTATTTCAGCCATTTTGTGAGAGAAGAGAGAGCAGCAGCAGAGAGACAGTGGGCTTTAACTATGGATCCCCTCTCTCTCTCTCTCCCCTCCCTCTTCTTTGTCTCCCTTTCTACCTCTCCCCCACTCTCTCCCCGCCTCTCTCTCTCCCCTCTCCCTCTCTCCCCCTCCTCTCCTTTTCTACCTCTCCCTCTCCCTCCTCTCTCTCTCCTCCATCACCCCTCTCTCTCTCCCCCTCTCTCTCTCCCCTCTCCCTCTCTCCCCCTTCCTCTCCCCTTTCTACCTCTCCCCTCTCCTCCTCTCTCTCTCTCCCTCACCCCTCTCTCTCTCCCCATCTCTCTCTCCCCCTCTCTCGCCCCTCTCCCTCTCTCCCTCCCCATCTCTGTCCCTCTCCCCCTCTCTCCCCCTCTCTTTCTCTCCTCCCTCTCCCCCCTTCCTCTCCCCCTTCCTCCCTCCCTCTCTCCCCTCTCTCTCTTCTCCCTCTCTATATCTCTCTCCCTCTCTCCCCCTCCCCCCCTCTCTCTCTCCCACTGTCTATCTTTCTCTCCCCTCTTATCCCCCCCTCTCCTCTCTCTCCCTCTCCCTCCCCCCTCTGCTATCTCTCTCCCTCTCGTCCCCTCTCTCTTTCTCTCCTCTGTCTATCTTTCTCCCCTCTATCTCCCCTCCCCTCTCTCTCCCTCTCTCCCCCCTCTGTCTATCTCTCTCCTTCTCGCCCCCTCTCTCTTTCTCTCCCTCTGTCTATCTTTCTCCCTCTATCTCCCCCTCCCCTCTCTCTCTCCCTCTTCCCCCTCTCTCTCCCTCCCTCTCACTCTCCCTCCCTCTTCCCCCTCTCTCCTCCTCTCTCTCCCTTCTCTCCCCCTCTCTCTCCCTCTCTCCCTCTCTCCCCCCTCTCTCCCTCTCTCCACCGCCTCTTTCTCTCTCCCCCCTCTTTTTCCCCTCTCTCTCTCCTCTCTCTCCCTCTATCTCCCTCTCCCCCCCCGCCTCTCTCCCTCTCTCCTCCTCTCTCTCTCCCTCCCTCTCTCTTTCTCTCTCTCCCCCTGTCTCTCTCCCTCTCTCCTCCTCTCTCTCCCTCTATCTCCCTCTCCCTCTCTCCCCCGCCTCTCTCCCTCTCTTTCTCCTCTTCTCTCTCCTCTCTCCCCTCTCCCCCCTCTCTCTCCCTCTCTCCTCCTCTCTCTCTCCCTCCTTCTCTCTTTCTCTCTCTCCCCTCTCTCTCTCCCTCTCTCCTCCTCTCTCTCCCTCTCTCTCTCTCTCACTCTCTCTCCCCTGCCTCTCTCTCTCTCCCTCTCTCCTCCGCTCTCCCTCTCTCTCCCTCCCTCCTCCTCTCTCTCCCTCTCTCTCGCTCCCTCTCCCCCGCCTCTCTCCTTCTCCCCCTCTCTTCCCTCTCTCTCCCCCCACCTCTCTCCTTCCCTCTCGCTCTCTCTCCCTCTCTCCCTCTCTCCCTCTCTCTCTCCCTCACTCCCCCTCTCCCCACCTCTCTCCTTCCCTCTCGCTCTCTCTCCCTCTCCCCCCGCCTCTCTCCTTTTCCTCTCCCTCTCTCTCCCTCTCCTCCTCTCTCTTTCTCTCCCTCTGTCTATCTCTCTCCCTCTCGCCCCCTCTCTCTTTTCTCTCCCTCTGTCTATCTTTCTCCCCTCTATCTCCCCTCCCCCTCTCTCTCCCTCTTCCCCCCTCTCTCTCCCTCCCTCTCACTCTCCCTCCTCTCCCCCCCTCTCTCCTCCTCCTCTCTCCCTCTCTCTCCCTCTCTCTCCCTCTCTCCCCCTCTTCTCTCCCTCTCTCCACCGCCTCTCTCTCTCCCCCCCCCTCTTTTTCTCCCTCTCTCCTCCTCTCTCTCCCTCTAACTCCCCTCTCTCCCCCGCCTCTCTCCCTCTCTTTCTCCCTCTCTTCTCCTCTCTCTCCCTCTCCACCCTCTCTCTCCCTCTCTCCTCCTCTCTCTCTCCCTCCCTCTCTCTTTCTTTCTCTCTCTCCCCCTCTCTCTCTCCCTCTCTCCTCCTCTCTCTCCTCCTCTCTCTCCCTCTCTCTCTCTCTCTCTCTCTCTCTCTCTCTCTCTCTCTCTCTCTCTCTCTCTCTCCCTGCCTCTCTCTCTCTCCTCTCTCCTCCGCTCTCCCTCTCTCTCCCTCCCTCCTCCTCTCTCCCTCTCTCTCTCTCCTCTCTCCCCGCCTCTCTCCCTCTCCCCCCTCTCTCCCTCGCTTTCCCCCACCTCTCTCCTTCCCTCTCGCTCTCTCTCCCTCTCCCCCCTCTCTCTCCCTCTCTCCCCCTCTCCCCACCTCTCTCCTTCCCTCTCGCTCTCTCTCCCTCTCCCCCGCCTCTCTCCTTCCCTCTCACTCTCTCTCCCTCTCTCCTCTCTCTCTCTCTCCTCTCTCTCTCTCTCCCTCTCTCTCACTCTCCCTTGCTTGCAGGCAACTCTTTAACCCGGAAAGATTTACCCCCTTAATGACTAGGCCATTTTTTGCGATACGGCACTGCATCATTTGAACTACCAATTGTGCAGCCGTGCGTCGCTGTACCCAAACAAAATTGATGTAATTTTTTCCCACAAATAAAGCTTTCTTTTGGTAGTATTTGGTCACCTCTATGGTTTTTATTTTTTACGCTATACACAAAAAAGAGACAATTTTGAAAACCCCCCAAATTTTTACTTTCTGCTATAAAACATTTCCAATGGGTTAAGGTTGAACTGGATGGACTTGTGTCTTTTTTCAACCTAACTATGTAACTATGTAACTATGTATTCATCCAATCAGGCCAATTTGTATTCTGCTACATATTTTTGGTAAAAAAAATCCCAATAAGCATATATTGATTGGTTTGTACAAAAGTTACAGTGTCTACAAAATAGGGGATTGATTTATGGCATTTTTATTATTTATTTCTTTTTTACTAGTAATGACGGAGATCAGTGATTTTTAGCGAGACTGCGACATTGCGGTGGACAGATCAGACACCTTTGACACTTTTTTTGGAAACCAGTGACATTACTACAGTAATCAGTGCTAAAAATATACACTGTTATTGTACTAATGACACTGGCAGGGAAGGGGTTAACATCAGGGGCGATCAAGGGGTTAACTGTGTTCCCTCACTGTGTGTTCTAACTGTATGGGGGAAGGCTCACTGGGACAACACACAGATTCTATCTTTCCTGCATAGCAGAAAGACAGGATATGTGTGATCTCCCTGTCAGAACGGAGATTTGCCTTGTTACAGATCCCCGTTCTGTCATTGCGGGGGACCGATCGCTGGTGGCCGGCGGATATCTAGTTTGCCAAACCCGCTGATTGGCCAATAGAAGCACCCACAGGATGCCATGTATGAGCCCAACATTCACCTAGGGCGATTTTCACAGCCGAGCCAACCTGCCGCAGTGTAACTGCAGCGGCTGAATCGGCAAGTGGTTAAAAACACTTATAAAATGCAAACGCGCATAATCGTGGGTTACTGCATTTACAAACGCAGACTACAGTCCTGAACGCGATTTTTCTGCTTTCAAAAAACCATCAGTAAACTCAACTGCCTCTAAAATACTATAAACGACTAAGTGTACATGTACACATAAGATAACACTAAGGAGAGTTCAGGGACTGCTGAAAAAAAACGCCCAACTGCTCTTAAACGTGAGTTTAGCAGCTGCAGTGTACATGAGGCCTTACTGTGTTTTTCTTTTTCTTTGTAATGACCTTTATGAGCTGCGAACCTCTCCTATTCCCCCTCACTTCCATTAGTTTAGAACATGCAGTGCACGTTAGTTGTGGTCATGTGCACTGCTCTATACACATTACAAATCCCATAGACCATAGTCCCTAGTCCATCTTGGGACCGAGCAAGAGAGGTTCTTACATACAGTGGGACCATGGAGCCACCCTGTAACAGGAAGTCAGATTACAGCAGAAACCAGACTTTAGTATCACTTTACTGCTCTTACATTTTTAGTAAATGGTTTTAAAATAAAGGAAGACATTACATTATCTGTGTACTCTCCATCAAATGAAGGTCAGCACTGTAATGAAAACGAATAACATCTAATTTATCTTGACAACAACAAAAAAAGAATGTAATAATTATGTAGGTACACCGTATTTCACCAAATCATTAAGAAATGATTAGAACATGGAGGCAAGGACTACAGCTAAGAAATAAAGTGACAGTCTGGGAAGTTACAAAAGGAAGAATTACAGGCTACAAATGGCCTCATGTATCATATTGTCAGTACAAAGGGTTGCTGTTATATCCTCGACCACCACATTCAAACCTTTAGATTCTAATTGTCATTTCTCAGAGCAGGTTTGGATTTGATCAGAAGTTACGGCTAAATAATGTCAGTTTTAGGCACAGAAACTCCGACACACGGGGCCCAATGAGTTAAACATGCCAGTTCCAAGGAATGCAGTAAATCCACCTCTGAGCCCAAGTGACAGAGTGTAGGGTGTATTGAGCTGAATGCAGTTTTATTTAAACAAATGCACAAGGGCCCAATTAGTTATTGCTGGAAAGCAAACTATAATCACTTCAGCATGGGGAAACGCTGTCCTGAAATCACAGGGAAGAAACACTGATCCATGATGTCAGGATGACCATCTGCCTTATTGTTTCCAGACATGCAGTGGAATTTGAAGTTCTCCTAATTTAGTTATACACTGTTATGACCACAGGGCACCACAGCAATATTCTTGATTTGGGATTGCTGGAAGATTGGATAGAATGAATAAAGCAATGTCTTCCCTGTAAAGTGTCATGTGACAAGAAAAAAAAACAAAACTACAAGATACACAACGGCATAACAGACATCAGTATAAAATTTATGCAGAATGCTGGGTAACAAACAATCAATCATTTAATAAACTGAGATCTCTTCTCTATATATGTGTACCCCTATTAACTGCAAAAGATTTAGAGATAACTTACACCTACAGTATATTTATGGATCTATGCACATCTTTGCGAGTTTTAAACACTCAAGTACAACTAAAGGTTCCAGTTAATATGTGATGCACAAACCTCATAAAATTAACAAGAAATGTTCTTTATCTTCCTTGGTTGAGCCAAATCCTTCTTCATTTGCATCTCGCGTGCTCCCCCTCCCCAGACACTGCAGCTCACAGAGGGAGAGTTTTAGCAACAGAGGCAGTGTTGTCAATCGAGAAAGCAGTGGGCAGGACTAGGAGTGGTGAGGTGCTGACTCTCAGGGCTATTAAATTAGCAGTGACAATGGTGATTGGCCACTTGTCCTCCAAAAATGTTTCACCCCACTATAGTGCCAGCAAGCACAGCCTACATGAGAGCGATAACTCTGCTCTGAATTCGGGAGCAATGAAGCATTGTTGCCACCGTATCACAGAAAGCTGTATTAAGTGAATTTCACTGGCAGTGCCAGCATGCAGACAGGGAATTCCTGCCAGTAACCTGTGTAGGCACGACCCTGGCATTCTCTGGACCATGTCTCTCAGTCTGACTGCTTACCTGTACTTGATCCTGGCCTGTCTCCGGACCACGTCTCTCACTCTGACTGCGCACCTGTACTCGGCCCTGGCTTGACTTCTGGACAAATGGCTTGTCTCCCTACTGGAGGTATAGTCTCCTCACTGCTGCATCTAAGATTTGCCTCACGGGCTGTGCCCCATAATGCCGCAAGCTTACAGACTGTTGGCCACGGTTACTCTTGGAGTGTCTCTAAGACTTCTGTCTACAGCCCTGACATCACTTCCACTGGCAAACTCAATCGGTAACCACCAGCCACCCACCTTTCTGGCACCCGTGCTACGTTGTGCCTTGCACGCCTGCCTCAATACTTAGTTGTGCTCCGATCAGAGCTGCAAGGGATGCCCTCTTGTCACTTCGGCCTCCAACCAAAGTACATGTCAGTTGTAGCGGTACTAAAACAAAACTATAAGTGCAGATGCATGTATAAAAAAATGCTGCAACACATATTTTAATGTGGTCCACAGTGTTACTTTTAGGTGTTTAAAGCTCAATTTCAGGTGAAATTATAAAAAATAAATAAAAAATAGTCCACTAGCGAATTCTTGGAATAAAAAAAGTTTCTTTATTGTTCAATAAGGGACACACGATCAGTATTTATACCGATTTGATTGGGTTATACTGACAGCATTAGGAAGTGGACACTTGCAATCAAAAAGCCAGGTATAAACTCTCCCACTCTTAGCATGCTTCATTTATTTTGCTAGTGTACTAAGAGGATGGAAGTCTTATGCAGGTGGTTGTCTGCTGTCAGTGAAAATACAAAGAACTCTCTGGCTTAAGTGTTGGTCTGCAGAACAGCAATCCATAAAATGCTTTATATGTGCATTAGGATCTCAAGACCTTATCTGAGAGGAGCTGCATCCACTTCACCTAGTGTAACCCTACCACTCTCCTGACCCTCTTATGTGCCCCATTAAATGATGGCTGGGTTCTAGTCAGCGCAATAGCTTTTTGATTTTTTTTGGTACACAGCAGAAGAAGCCCAAGTTTCAAATTGGTAGATCTATTCTGCCTCTGAACTCAAAAAGAGTTCCTTTTATTTCACCCAGGCTTCTTACTCAAAAGCCAAGCTTAAAGAGGAAGTCCACCCCCACGAAAAACTAAAAGTCAGCATCTACAAATATTGCAGCTGCTGACTTTTACACTTGATCTTAGCCAAAAGGCCGAGAAGCGATAGCTGCTGACTTTTCATACATGGACACTTACCTGTCCAGGGAGCCCGCAATGTCAGCACCCCAGCCGATCTTCAAATCGTCTGTCGGGTGCAGCTGCTGCCATTCATTGTAAGGGAACCCGGCAGTGAAGCTTTCGGCTTCACAGCCAGTTCCCTACTGCGCATGTGTGAAGCGAGCTGCGCTTTCTAATTGGCCTGGCGGCGAAGGAAGGAGGGGGGGGGGGGCGAACATTCGAGAGGCGGCGCCGCAATCTCTGGAAGTGGGGAATGGTATCTTTCAAAAACAGGTACCTGTTCCCCCCCTGAAAGGTGCCAAATGTGGCGCCGGAGGGGGGAGGAGATGAATACATGTAGTATTGCGGGCAGGTATTGAAAGGAAGACTGTTCTTCCATCTTTCTGTCTAGGTCCAGTAAATCAGAACGACGATTCCCTTCACTACCTGTATGTAGTTTGTACGGTAGGTGTTTACCTCTCAGCGACTCAATTAGAACCTCTGACTCTCTTATTGCCATTCATGATGGTCCATGTGAAGGGGTGCCAGCTGTTTGTAAAGGTAAAAGGTTTTTTATCTTAAAAAGCCTTCTGTGTGCAGCTGTCTCCCTCAGCCCCTCTAATATTTACCTGAGCCCCATCTAGACTCAGCGATGTTGTAGGAGTGTCTCGGCTGCCTGGGACTCCCCTCCTCATTGGCTGAGACAGCCATTGGCTCCCACTGCTGTCAATCAAAGTTAGTCAGCCAATGTGGAGAGAAAGCTGGCAGGGCCAGGCCAGGTCTCCGTGTCTAAATGGACACAGGGAGCTGTGGCTCGGCTCGGGTGCCCCCATAGCAAGCTGCTTGCTGTGGGGGCTCTCAACAGGAGGGAGGGGCCAAAAGCACAGAAGAGGGACCTGAGAAGAGGAGGATCAGGGAGCCTCTGTGCATATCCTCTGTGCAAATCCAGAGACACGGCAGGTAATTATGACATGTTTGTTATTTTTATTTTAAAAAAATCGAGACTTTAGTATCACTTTAAGGAGCTGGTTCCACTTTTCATTTTCTCGATCCACCTTAATAGGCCAGTGGGTTCTTCTTGGGCTTGTAGGCATTGGAGAAATGTGCAAGACTGGCACCTGGTCTTCTGTCTAAGTTTTACCAGGTGGATTTTCAGGCCTCACCTGCTGGCAGCTTTGGGCATAAGGGTCTTCAGCCAGCACTTTGAGCTGCAAGCTGTTCTTTGTTTTATTCTGTTTTGCCTGTTGGCATTTGTTTGCTGTGGTGCCCACCCCCCAGTTTGATTGCTTTTGGACATCTCAATCATATCAAAATTACTACTGATCCTGTATCTTTTAATGATTGTTAAAGAAAGCAGGACTTTTGCACTTACTATATAATCTGTTTGTTGATGTTTGTTAAGTCTACATTCACCTGGGTGCACATGGGCAGCCAGGGGCAACCACTGCCATGAATCAGTAGATTCTTGCCAGCAGATATAAACACTGCATGCACACAGTATGTGGAAACAGAAGCAGCTGTCAGATTTGTACCAATGGCCGGTGCAGAAGCTGTTTGCATTTAACCACTCATCTGAGCGGTTTCATGCGAACGGAGCCTATGATCAACCCTAAAGTCAAACAGTGGGTGTGCAATCAGGGAAGGCATTTCTGCAGAGGTTCTGGCTGCAGCTAAGCAGCCAGTCTGTATGTGGCTATAGCATAGATTGCAGCTGCATCCAGAGACAGCATTTAGCCATCTCTGATTACGGCAATCTTTTCACCTCCCATCAGCCATTTTAATGGTACCTATACAGCTATACTGACTTAGTAACTATACAGTGTTGTTGTATTCAAAGAGGACCTTCCATATCACTGGTCAAACAGCATCACTGAATGCAGAAAGGGGAAAAGTTTAGTATCTACAAAACTCAAACCAAAACTACAAGAGTGGAGCTTCAGCACAATACAAAATTACTCTCAAATGAGATATCACTAGCTGGAGAAATACTGTACAGAACTTGAAAGCACAAGCCACTGCATATCTGTGCTATATATTTTATTAGCTGCCACTTCACACTTTAAACAGTAACCTAGTCATTGACTTATTAGCAATTACACAACTGAGTAGATTTTACGACATTACAACTCACAAAAGTGTTATCAAACAGTAGTGCACCCATAAACAATGTGTCATTGTGTCAGCTCCACTAGTTATCAATGGTTGAAACCACTTTCCTGATACCCAGTTACCTTTTTCTGAATCCCTTTGGCTGCCAGACCATTGTTCTTCCTGACCTGCAGATTCCACTGGGAGGCAATCTAGAAGGCACACAGATAAGATGTGTTTTAATGGAAAAATGTCTAAATTAAACTCACACTGAACTGACATCATTCATATAACACTGATTACACATTTTGAACAATTAATGCTCAGTGCACATAAGGTCTGGCCTCCTGAGCTTTCATGAGGCTCCGCTGTGCTGGGTTAGCTGAATGAAAACAGAATGTTCAAAGCTGACCATATGTGGGTCATTGTTTTTTCTGAACAAATCATTGTACCTCTGTGAAATCGTGTCAATAAACAGTTCCTATACACATAGTCAGATTGTTTTCTTTCAATCATTTTCAGATATAAATTGCAGCTATACATCTGTTGAAAGAGAGATTAGCCTTGCATCTGCCTACAACATTTTTACATGGAATTTTAAAAAGCAATTTAAAAACGAAACCTTCTGATTGCAGCAATGCAATACTGGGAAATCAGAATGCATGAGTTTTATGGGCAAAACAGGCCACCAAAGATGGTCTGAACTCTGATTATTTACTCATTTATAAAACTCAATTGTGGAGGGTACAACAGATGTAATTATATAGGTATTACATACACAGTACAACAATATTTTCCATCCTGACTGGTACATTTCCAAGCAGATATTTCTCAGTTTTGAATTCTAGTGCACCATAAGCCCCGGTTTACACATATGCAGTGCGGGAAACGCCACGATCCCTGTGCGTTTCCTGTACCGCATTTCAATCACACTGTGTTTGTGATCTGATGCCGGTGTCAATACAAAGTTAATGACACCTCAAATAGATATCAAACGCAGTGTGGTTTGCCTTTATTGTGACATGGCTACCTTTATACATACCTCACTTATATATTTAATGATACATAAGTGATTAAAACCTTTTGTCTATATATAAATCAACCCATGAAATTAAGAACGAATGATATCTGTTCGAAAAGGGTAACAATCTAATTTATTTAAACTTACTATTGTACAGAAAAGAAACTTGTGGTAATATGAGATTAGCAACTATAACATAAATGATATAACCTTAAAACAACAATGTTACCAATGATAATAAATATTGCCATAATGGTCATACCCATGCTATCAAGAGATTAATAAGGTATTACGGCCAAATCCTACGATAGAAAAGGTTACAGGAAAGAAAAGAGACATAGAGATACATTGTATGGAGAAGTCTTACGTAACCATCCTGCATCTAGACCGTCCGCCGAAGAGACCTAGCCCTCCCCAGGTATTTGGTTGTATGTTGTTAGAACCCACTCCCACCAATCAGAACTCAGGGTCACCTCATTGGTTCAGAAGTGGCATTGAATCCTGATTGGCTACCCCTGAAGAGTACCTTTTTAACTATCTCTTGATTTCCAACCGTCAGCCCTCTGTGATATACCATAAATTAGCATTACAAGGACTCAAGAGACGCAATGTCTGCCCTGGCTCTCTCTACGAACAATAGGGTAACTTAGTTACTATGCGGATAGCAGGCCAACACAAAAGGTGTGTTTGAGATGCCAAAACAGTAAATAGGCCCACCTTCTAGTACATGTTCCTATAAAAAATACACCTATATACACCCATAAATATATATTACATATATGTATGTATATATATATATATATATATATATATATATATATATATATATATATATATATATATATATATATACACACACACACACATACACATAGATAGATAGATACATACATACATACACGTACACATCATACAAAATGGGGCATGGTAATCTAATTAGAAAGTCCTCATGATGGTACGCTTGAATCTCATTGATATAAATATGATATCCAATAATTCCATCACATTTCCCCCTGAAGTTCATTCTTGAACTTATGTCCTCCTTCAATGATCTTGCACCCACCCACAACAGCCCAGAAGCCCCGACCCTTCCCCACCACCACTGCGGCCTCCTCTTCCTTTCTTGAACACGCCGGAACTCCTCAAAGTAGGCTTAAGATAGCAAAGAAATCCTGGTCCTTTGGAGACTTCACATCCAAACCATGAGTGTCTGTATTGCAATGTTTCATCACTCCTCTGCCTTGGAGGAGCGGAACTCCAACATTGATGGCGGGATCCTGGCATATCTAGTCCTGTATCTTTGTAAGACCATGTAATGGTTGCATCGATGGGATTGGACCGCGAGACAGCACTTTTCAGCATGGTGAAGGAAAGTCCAGGAAAGTCTTATTCGTGACACATTTATCTCAAGAAATAACTTGGTGGTCGCTGCTTTTTCAGGTGGGGTCGGGCGGGTCTCCAGACAGTCGTGCATGAATACAGAAAGAGAGAGGAGAACGTTAGTATACAGATATTGGAGAAATGCTGGACAGGAACAGAGTGTTGGCCATTAAGACTAAATACTCATAAAGGGTGTAATGTGGACGAGTAGAGTGGGTTCCCACAGGGTACAGAGTCTGAGCAACAGCCAGTATCATCCATGGCCCTTGATGGTAGGGATAGACAATACTGTCTGTTATTGCCAGGTCCCTGGGTTCACCACACCTGCTCACGGGGCTCAGGTTAAAGTAGTAGGTAGACTAGGGGAGGTGAAATTACATTAAGACATAAAACTGGATGTCCAGGGATACTTTAGTTAAAATATGGTACTTGCGGGCAGGCAAAGTCTTTTTTTTAAAGAAAAATGATATGACTGATGTCTTAGTTACATTATCTTGAGAAGATAAATGATAGAAACCAAAAGAAAAAACTTAGAGAGCATAATATTAAAGAAGAAAAAGGAATAGAAGAGAGGTGAGTAATGAAAATGAACAGGAAAAATAGTGGGAATAATAATGAAAAAAAGAACAAAAAAACGGAAAAAACTACAGATTGAATGCTGCTCCAACCAAGACTGTTAAAGAGCCTTGAATCTGTATATAAAAAAAATGAATACATTGGTTAAAAAAACATAATAAAAAAATAAAAATAAAAACAAAAAACAAAACAAATGTTTTTCTAAAAAAAACTCCTCTCCCATTAACAGTATTTTTGCAGGTCAGGTACACAGATATTAACAACAAAAGGGAGAGGGAAAAAAAATAAAAAATAAAAAAAATGATTAAAACTTTTGGAATTTAGGTAAACCTGACTGCACTTTATTACTAAAAATTGAAGAGGCTTATCCCTGGAACAAGAAAAATATAGTTCTAGGGTCCTCTCTTAAATGCGCAACTTCTTTGTACTGGTCTGGATTGGATATGGCTTCCTCAGAGATTTGTTTCTGAGTTAGTGGCCTTTCTGTTCCTTGAGAGAAGATACCTTGTTGAGGTACACATTCTCATAGCTTTGGCATTCATTCTCCTGATAGTAACGCACATTATTACCTGCATCAGGAAAAGCAATAAGGCTGCACAGGTTAGGACAACAACAGGGTGGAGCAAAATGTTTAGGAAAGCTGTAGTGTTCGGACTATACCCAAATAAACTTTCCCACCAGGAAATCTTAGCATCTGCATCTAAAGCGTGGGATACTTGGATCAGTCTATTTTGATCATGGGTGAGTCGTATGGTGGCTTGTTTTTCAGCATCTCCTAGTACATTTAATATTTCATCCTGTTGTCCGAAATCCATCAGCCAAGCTTTTAACTCAGCCCCAAATCCCAGAGGAAGTTTCTGTAGGTGTAAGGGGATGTCAGGTTTGCTATAAAACCTTTCTTCAGGGGTGATCGGGGTACAACCCCGTGTTTCTGCTATATCCATGCCACGGGCCAGAGGAGGTGTACTATAGACTCCCCGAGGTAGTGTACCCTGCTGGGTACCATTTAACCTGATGCTGAAAACAGTGCATCATTAGACATGTGATACTAGCACCAGTACCCTGGTCTCCAGTCTCAAGTAGTTTTAACTTTGCTTAGGACCAGTTGGGACACTACCCCGGCATCCATTAGACATGACCCCCCCTGTGCCAGCATTATTGCCTTTTCCCATAGCACAACCCTTACCTTCCTCTAGCACTCATCAGTACCAGTCATCTGAGGCTGTCCAGACTCAAACCATCAGAACAAGATGGACTCCAGGGTGTAATCCAGTAGAGTCTGATAGGAGAGTACCCAGATTGACCGTGATATCTGCACAATGTTCCATCCCTGCCATTAGGGATGAGAACAGTGCAAGTAAGATTTTTGACGATCCTGGAACTGAGTCATCCACCAATCTATTACGGCTCATAGGCAACCTGAATACTACCCCCCCCTTGTCTGTCCTTGCAAAGTGATGCTGGACAGAGCAAGTTGGCTTTCCTAACCCCTTCCCTGATATGTAGCACAAGACCCCCCCCCAATGTGATCCTGAATAGCTCCAGCTCCATAGTGTTTTAAGGTACCCAGTGCCCCACCTCCAGCTCCAAAGACAGTCTCCATTAAGCCTCTCTTTCCTAAGGATGGGAAATAGTCAGAATACCCGGATTGAAAACCACCTGCCACCAGGTACACTTGTCTCTTCATAGAGGTTGCACACCTTATGGGGCACTGGTCTTCCTGTCATGCAGGACACAGACCACTAGTTAAGGTACGCAAGGAGTCTAGGACAGGAAGGACACCTATGGGTATCCACTGAGGAGAATACAGCATGCCCACACAACTCCATCCCGGTGCCTGGATTTCAGAGACCATGCCCAGGGTATACAATGCACCTCTACCTATGGTTAGGTTCAAAGATCCCTCTAGTTCCCTGACTAACGTTACATCGGTATTCCTTAGGACACAGAAACAAACTCGTCTATGTCCCAACTAATACCCAGGTGCTTCCTTCCCAGCAATGACCTCTTCATTCAGAACACAGAGTGCAATATACACAATCTTCCTGCACAACTCTTCTCCAGGCTCTCCCAAAACTATACACTCTCAACTTGTATGCCATCAGGCAGGCCCTCATACTACACATCTGAAGGTAAATCTGAAGGAAATTGGAAAACAAAAATTGCATAATGTGTATCCAACTCGAGGAACTTCTGCTACCAAACACAACTGGCCAAAGGGCAAAGAAAAAAATCCCTTGCAGCACTGAGGCGCCGGGATCACCGAACAGTAGTGGGTACACGAGCCGACCAATGTGCCCTTTAAAGCCAGGAAACCCAATTATCGAATCTGGGAAATAAAACA
This sequence comes from Lithobates clamitans, assembly GCA_037952925.1. NCBI lineage: Eukaryota > Metazoa > Chordata > Amphibia > Anura > Ranidae > Lithobates > Lithobates clamitans. Next base: position 2,738,867 of record JBBGZY010000061.1, read on the forward strand.
CCAATAAAATTTAGTAATAAATATTCAATTTTCCTCCTAGAAACAAAATAATCCAATGGTTATATACCTGTAACAAGACATTAGCATATGGAACACAAATAATCATTACATTACATTACATAAACAGTGCACTTTTTTTTTAAGATACCAAAAAATTGTTGAGCTCAACTTATCATTAATATGTATTACTTAATACACATTAATACCACGTGGATTTTTTGTTTTATGGTATACCAATAATTCCAAAAAATGTATTCACCATGGTTGAAAAAAATTAGCAATCCGTAAAAAACCTTTTAGCAGTACCATTTGTCAACAGATCATAATACCTCACCACAAAGAACCTCTCCAGTACTGTTTTCCTGAAAAATAAAGTCATTTTAGTACATGTCTCTTTCAATTCACTAGTACAGATAATTATCTTGGCTCAGGTCATTTGCATGTCAATACAGTTCGCTGCACCTTTTCACAGACCTGGTGAGAAAGAAGGGGGGTCATTTGGGTGGGCTGTCAGCAGCTGAGAACAAACGTCACACAACACGACATATATTGCATATTCCACACACACACACACACACACACAAATTGCTAGGTTATAGATGAACTCTAGGCATCACACATATCAGCATGTTTTCTATAATACCTGGTACTTCTTCTTAAACCCATAACATCTGTTTGGTAAGGTTGAAATTCTTTCAGAGATCCATCCCATTTCATTAGCCCCTTCTCAGCTGTATGGAAGCATTCTCAGGAGTTTGGAATGATTTCTCCTTAAATCCCATAGTAATAACATTCACTTCCTCTGTTTTATTTGCTGACTCCAGCATCCATATAAATAACGTGTCTTTTTCATATGATTTCTGTGGTGAGCAAGGTACAGATTTTCCCAAGCTTTTGGCTTAAAAGTACCTCTTTTAAAATACTTCTTCCCAGTCCAACGATCCCAATCTTGCAAATATTTCACAACCCAAGGTCCATATCTATCTATCATCTCTTCCCTTGGGGTCATTTGATAGGGTTTACCCCATTCAGACCCCCTCTTTGAAGCGATTAGATTACCCATCCTTTACGGACTCCGGACCTTGAACTGATTCCCCAACCTTTTTACAGGTTGCCTTTACTTCAGAGGTAGCTACTCTCTGACCAAGAATTGGGTTGACAGGTACCGCCCCTGTCACCCTTGCCGATTTTTTTTTTCACTACTTGTCAGAACAATTTTTTTTTTCCGGACTCTGCGTACAGAGAACCCCGCGCTTTACTTTCGGAGCGGTTATGGTTTGCGCCTTTATCACGATAACCGGCCCCCGCATTCCGATTATTTTACACGGCCTGAGCGGGCTGCTAGCGTACTACTCCTAATGTTCCCTGTTCTGACTATAGTCCTTCAAAAAAAAATAGCGTGGAGATTTTCCAAACTATAATAGTTCAATCTCCCCCGTGGACTTTTCAGAGGTGTTCTAAAGGAAATGCTTAACGAAGGGCTATTACTTCTGTTATCTCCATAATGATTAACATAAACTTGGATAATCAGGACCCTATGGGTGCTTGTAGTACAGGAGGCAGTTAACGGATGCACACATAATTTCAATATGATTGGTATCAGTTTACAATATAGCCAGTGTATACAGGTCTAATTACAAAGCTCACCATCCACAGTTAGTAGTTTACAAAGAGACAGATCCATACTAGGGCTGAAACAACTAATCGACTAATCTACAACCAATCGACCACAAAATCATTCGACTACTACCTTCACAATCAATCAATCGGCCGGTAACACAATGGAGGTTAAAAAACAAAAACAAAATGAGCCCTCTATAGTACAAAAAGAGCAAACAATCGCAAACGTAAATATAACTTTCATCGTTCTACAGTAAAAAATGAACCCCTTACAGTAGTGACTATCTGCTCCCCCCTGCACCCCAAAGGGCCAACCCTAACCTTCTCAACCCCATTATGTTAATAAACGTCTTAGACCTGGTTCACATCTATGTGCTTTTCTGGTGCCTTTTGCAGAAACACACTACAGTTCATTCACATGGCCTCCCATGAGACACGTTCACATCCATGCCCCCCCCCAGCATATTTGGAAAGGGTCAGGGACTCCCTCCTTAATGCAAAACAGCGCCTCTTCTGTTCAATACACTCCAAGGGAGAAGCTGCAGAAAAACATACAATGCACCCCTGCAGCAACCCGTGTCCTCCAATCTGACCTACAACAACCTGGCCAGAAAAAACAAAAACGCAAATTGCAGCAAAATCACGTGCAAGAAAATCGAAAACGCACAGCAAAAAAGCACTGCAGAAATAGATAAAAAACAAACTGCATAGGCGTGCACCGAGCCTCATGCTGGCCACACGGATTAATTTTCAGACAGGAATATTCAGACAAAAAATCTTTGTACCTTCGCTGAATGAAAAAAAATGTTTGAAAATTCTGTTTTTAAAATCAATGTAATTTCTGAACGAAAACCACATCCACTGTCTGACAATTCCCTTGACCAAGAAGTTCCCTATTATCTCCAAATCTTCCCATCACTGTGGTTGGAAATAAACGTCGACCCGACCCCACTAACGATTAGAAAATCAAACAAACGCTCCCAAAAATGACACCCTTCTTAAAAGAAGACATTGGTTTTTTTTTGTTTAAATAAAAAAATTTGATCTCTGAGTCTGATGATATCAGCCAGACTCACCCCCCACAGTACACACAGCATCTCTCCTCTAATAGTCCACACAGTACATCTCTTCTGTCTGCCACTCCCAGAGTGCACCAAACATCCTGCTCCCTAACCATAACTGCATAGAGAGATCTAAGAATAAATTGCCCCCTTCCTAAACTCTTGCAGGATATACAATACAAGCCTCAAAACAATGAATTGCCCTCTGAAGAACTCCAAAAATATTTTAAAAACATGCACCGCTAAAAGTACAAAAACTCAGTTAAAGCTATTAAATTCAATGCAAAGTAGACTGGATGGCTACACCCATACAAAGGAATTGGAGCAGCTTCCCCTCTGGGATGATTTACAGGCTAGAAAGCACAAAATCCTTAAACTGCACCTCTCAAAATGGCCGCCGACCATGGCCTCATGGTGTCTACAACAAAAGCCCGGCCACAACAAAAGGGTGCATTTTCCCACCAGAACAGAAATCCAATACAAAAATCGCCACTCTTCTACTGAAGAGTTGACAAAAAGTACAAACACAGAACCCCTACAAAAGCTTACATTCCCTTAAAACAGAAATAATGCCTAGAAACAAAATGGTGGCTCATATCACATGGTTTCACACACAAAGGAATGGTGGCTGCACCTTCCCCTATAGGATGACCCACAGGCCAAACAGCACAAACAAAAGCCAGGCCACGACCACATGGTAGACTACAGCAAGATGGCAGATGAAAACCACAGCACAGTCACATGGTAACAACAAAAGGAAATGGCAGAGGAAGGCTAGGCCACAACAAAATGGTGCATTTTCCCGCCAAAACTAAAATTTCTCCCTACAAAATTACACATTTGAGATACTAAATGAACACTTACAAACATTTCATTCTGCATATCACTAGGGACCCTGGCAGGCCTCAAATACAGGCTCTCCAACCAAACAACACATCCGAAAAAAACAAAAGTTACAAAAAAAATAAACTGGTATTTGCAAATGAACATCGAGCCACAGTCTCACGGCAAACCACAAAATGGCCAATGAGAAAAAGGGCACACTAAAACACCAACACGTGAAATGCAATTGTTGATCCTGCTAAATAAGACTTCTTCACTAGACTCCATTCTCCACAAAGACTGACTACACATTTGTAAATGCACACTTAACCATAGACACACAGTTTAGGAACAGTTCCACTGAAAAGTATGTAATCTCGCCGCACAATTGAGAGTGCACACTTAGCAACACATGCTTTACAATGAAACAACAACGCCACAATATAACACAGCTCAAACATACCCACTTTTCTCAAAGAAAGTTCAATCCTTCTTCTGGCATCAGCTTTCACAGAAAAAAACATCTCAGAAATACAAATGGCGTTCCTGGGATCCTGAGACCATCCCTCCCACAGTGAATGCTTGCATGGTCTTTTCATCTCAAAAACAAAAAGAAACCCTCCCTCTTCCTATTGTGTACAGGGAGTAGCCCTTTCCACATACATATCCTAATGTAACAACCATGGAACAGCGAGCCTGGCTGCTCCTCCCCCGTGCATGGCCACAAACATGCAGTTGCTCACAAAACACACATTGCAGGTTGCAACTAATCCCACATCTATAATCATACACAATATACAGTTTCCATTTCTATTTCTCATATGCATTATTCAAAATCAGTCTCATCAAAGTATTAGCACAGACAAAAGGTAAAGTTCTAATAAGTTTTTTTAGTCTGGGTATTCAGATGGGAGACAGGTAAACACAAAACCAGCTCTGTCTTCCATACAAGAATCATATTCACCCCAAAATTAAACTTCCTCACACAGGGGGCACCATCTGACATGGCTACCTTTATACATACCTCACTTATATATTTAATGATACATAAGTGATTAAAACCTTTTGTCTATATATAAATCAACCCATGAAATTAAGAACGAATGATATCTGTTCGAAAAGGGTAACAATCTAATTTATTTAAACTTACTATTGTACAGAAAAGAAACTTGTGGTAATATGAGATTAGCAACTATAACATAAATGATATAACCTTAAAACAACAATGTTACCAATGATAATAAATATTGCCATAATGGTCATACCCATGCTATCAAGAGATTAATAAGGTATTACGGCCAAATCCTACGATAGAAAAGGTTACAGGAAAGAAAAGAGACATAGAGATACATTGTATGGAGAAGTCTTACGTAACCATCCTGCATCTAGACCGTCCGCCGAAGAGACCTAGCCCTCCCCAGGTATTTGGTTGTATGTTGTTAGAACCCACTCCCACCAATCAGAACTCAGGGTCACCTCATTGGTTCAGAAGTGGCATTGAATCCTGATTGGCTACCCCTGAAGAGTACCTTTTTAACTATCTCTTGATTTCCAACCGTCAGCCCTCTGTGATATACCATAAATTAGCATTACAAGGACTCAAGAGACGCAATGTCTGCCCTGGCTCTCTCTACGAACAATAGGGTAACTTAGTTACTATGCGGATAGCAGGCCAACACAAAAGGTGTGTTTGAGATGCCAAAACAGTAAATAGGCCCACCTTCTAGTACATGTTCCTATAAAAAATACACCTATATACACCCATAAATATATATTACATATATGTATGTATATATATATATATATATATATATATATATATATATATATATATATATATATATATATATACACACACACACACATACACATAGATAGATAGATACATACATACATACACGTACACATCATACAAAATGGGGCATGGTAATCTAATTAGAAAGTCCTCATGATGGTACGCTTGAATCTCATTGATATAAATATGATATCCAATAATTCCATCACAATTGTATCACGTACAAAACAACCATGCTGTCCAGTTGCAGTGTGGCTACAAAAAAAGGTGCCTGCATGACTTTGGTGCAATGCAGTATGATTGGAGCCCATTCAAAATGAATGGGCTCAAATCGCACCCCACTGAATTGCATATGAATTGCACAGGAATGCGGTATGCTTCCTGTGCGATTCACATGCGGGTTATAGTGTGAACTGGGCCTAAATGGTCTGATCATATTTAGGGTGAAATTACTTGATCTGCCTTGAAACTGTAACCTCTTTTAAGCCTGCTGTTATCTTTATAATCAAGAAAAGCCTCCTCTGTGCTTCACTTTGGTTTAGTTTCACTTTGTTACCAGGATGATTTTCCCTGATTTCATGGCATACAGATGGCCAACAAGACAGCATAGGATACTGTCACTGGATAGAAAGATGTAAAAACAAATTTCCTCAGAGGTGGGACTTTAAAGGGCCATGAACACTCAAAAAATGAAAATTATATGTAAAACAGTACAAATTTATTACAAAAGATAAATTACATTATACAACATGGGTAAAATTGAAACACATGATGACAGAAAACAGTCCAAGAAATTGGATAAATGGAAGAGGCCCAAACCAACTGTCAGGAAAAAAATCCAGCGCATTTCAACATGTGAGGTAAGGGTCTTCTTCAGGGAAAAGGAATGGACTGGGAACTTCCGGGTGAATATAGACAATCTACAATATTAATATAGACATAATTACACATAGCATTCCAAAATATCCTATATTCACTAGATTCATCAATAGTCTATCGAATATAGGATATTTTGGAATTCTATCTGTAATTATGTCTATATTATTATTGTAGATTGTCTATATTCACCTGCAAGTTCCCAGCCCATTCCTTTTCCCTGAAGAAGACCCTTACCTCACATGTTGAAACGCGCTGGATTTTACCTGTCTCCTTGACAGTTGGTTTCGGTCTCTTCCATTTATCCATTTTCTTGGACTTTTTTCTGTCATTATGTGTTTACCCAATTTTACCCATGTTGTATAATGTCATTTATCTTTTATAATAAATTTGTACTGTTTTACATAGAATTTTCATTTTTTGAGTGTTCATGGTCCTTTAAAGTCCCACCTTTGAAGAAATTTGTTTTTACATATTGTATTAGGGATGTGGACCTGAACCTCTTTCCTTTCAATCAGTTAGTCAAATACCTTTTGTGCTAGATAGAAAGATAGCAGTTGGTGGAGCTTAGCCATGAAGGCAGGGATAGCCAGACCTCAGTTAAAAAGTGATACAGGACTTTTGACTTACTAAAATGTAATACAGGATCCCCGTAATCATTACATGTATGGGCAAGTTTAGGTAAGCAAGAAGAGTGCAGAATTGTGTCAATCATTTCATCTATTACAGTGTATAACTTAATTTTTTGGTGATTATTAAGGCTCACATTAGTAGTTATCCACCCAATAACTCTTCTTCAGTTCTTTTTCTAGTGAAACTAATTGGGTGTTACATAACAAAGATGTAATTAATAAATTAGGTTAGAAAATTAAGTAAAATGCAATTCTGCACCCAACACAGCATTGCAATTAGAAGTCTTATTGTGTACGTGGTAAATAAAGACTTGTTAGCTAGCACAATGGTGACAAGTGCCATAAAATAAATTTGAGTTTATTACATCTCACAGTTATCAGTCGTTTGCAAATTAGCCTATTGACATAAAAGCTTTTTACAAGCCTTCCCTTTCTTTACTGACTGACATACATTTTATTATCTAACAAGCCATCCTTGACACTACAGCTAGTGTACATGTCAGTTCCATTAACTGCTGCAAGCTATAGATTGTAAGGGAATGCCATGGTTTGTAGTGTCAGCTATAGCTCTAAGTCAGTACTTACCCAAACTTGGCAAAGCTTCATATAATAAGTTGTAATAAAAACAGAATTGTGCAAGAAATAAAAAACAACATCAAAAATGTGTTGGGAAGTAACACAAATATGCTTTGAAGGTCTCTATATTTCAGATATTCTAGAGAGTTTTTGGAACCATTAATTCTGTTTCTATTGTTACGTGTACATGTGAAATCTACAGATTTGTATAGCAAACCCAGGTTGTTTCATGTGCTTGCATCACAGACAGGTTTGAGATTTTAAATTGTATGCATGCTTGGTTTTATGTACTATTGTAATATACACTAATCAGCCATAACTTTATGACCCCCGACAGGTTACAGTAAGTGAATAACATTGATTATCTCATTACAATGGCATCTGAAAATCAATGGGATTTAGGCAACAAATAAACATGTTGTCCTTAAAGTTGTGTTCTGGCCGAAATTATACTTTTTAAATAAAAATACCCCTATAATACACAAGCTTAATGTATTCTAGTAAAGTTAGTCTGTAAACTAAGGTCTGTTTTGTTCGTTTATAGCAGTAGTTTGTTATTTTATAAACGTACAGCAGGCTGTGGCCATCTTAAGTGTGGGCATCTGAAGCCAGACTGTATTTCTTCCTGGATCTCATCCTTGCAGATCTCGCACATGCTCAGTGCAGCACAAGCAGTGTTATAGGTTTCAGGTCGGGTCTCCATAGCAACGGCAGTTTCAGAGGAAGTTGCCGCCCCTTCCTAGAAAGCATTGCAAACAGGAAATGATGCGATGGGCCACGGCCAGGGAGGAGGAAGTGAAAATTGTATACAACAGATATAAAGTAGGTGCTAAGAAATTTTTTTTAAAAAATATCCAATTCGTTTAGAGAGCACAGTTTAGTGATGGATGCTGAAGAGTTGTAAAAGTGGGTGGAACTCCACTTTAAAGTTGATGTTTTGAAAGCAGAAAAAAATGGGCATTCTTCCCATACATACTGCCTACTGGTGTCATCTCTTCACACGCATGGGGGAGAGATGACACCAGTAGGAGGTATGGGAAGAATGCAAGCCAGGGGGCAGGAGGAAATGTCATGGTTTGAGCAATTTTCTGCTGGGAAACCTTGTGTTCTGCCATTTATGTGGATGTTACCTGACATGTACAACCTACCTTAACCCTGTTGCTGACCAAGTACACCTCTACATGAAAACAGTATTCCTTGATGACAGTGGCCTCTTTCAGCAGGATAATGCACCCTGTCACACTGCAAAATGGGTTCAAGAATGGTTTGAGGAAAAACAACGAGTTTGAGATGTTGATTTGACCTCTTAATTCGCCATATCTCCTTCCAGTTGAGCATCTGTGGGATGTGCTGGAAAAACAAGTCCAAACAATCTTGCAACTTACAGGACTTAAATCTCCTACTGATGGCTTGGTGCCAGATACCACAGCATACCTTCAGTGGTCATCCATGTCTTAATGGGCAAAAGAGAGACCTATACTCAATATTAGGTGGGTCGTCATAAAGTTATAGCTGATTGGTGTATGTTCTATTGTTAGCCTTTTCATTAATTAAAGTTGACTGCACAAGATGCCTTGACATAGTGTATAGCTTCCTTGTGTACGGTATCTGTAAATGTATGCAGCTCAAACCTCTTAAAACTAGAAATGGATTAAACAGGTTTTCTATCTGGAGGGAAAAGTGCTAGAAATTTTGTGTTGTATGTGTCATTAATAGGCTTTCCTATCCAGTGTGCACTGCCCATGAAAATTTTAAATTGATTGAGGGCCCATACTATTTGTTGTATGTGTTCTATGTAGCGTACAGAGAAAGGAAGGATCTTTTCCATGCAGGCGACACCTGATGAAGTCACGTGATCAGTGATAATATGCATGAGGAGGAGCCAGGTGACACCAGAGCCAGGATACCGGAAGTGTAGAAGGACGCTTAGTATAATATTCTGAGAGACTGTCTGTTACATATTGCAGGCAAATTGATTTTAACAGGTGAGTGCAATTTAATTAAACATTATGGTGACTATGAATTACTACACTATGGTGGCTTCTATGTGGCTTTGAGTTCACCACACAGAGTATTAACAACATTGAAGCAGACTTTTAAAGAGACGGGCACACTATGTGAGCAGTGGATGAGAGCGTGGTTTCCAGAACCATTGAGAGGCCATTGTTATCATGCCCAGGAAGTGGGGGAAGTGCTTACTGACCTATTATAACTTATAGGTCAATACCTTAAGGTGAGGGTCCATTGTGAATCAAGTTTAAGGTGGTACACATTGATTTATAAGAAGCTTTACAGCACTGGGATTGTGGGTTCACTTACCAGTAGGAGGATCATATGTGGATGCACAAATTTTCAATAGACTGGATTGGAACTGTTTGGGGACTCTTTTTTCACTATTCAAAGACTGAATGTTTTTGTGTTAATATGAATTTTGGCATTTCTATTTATTTAATTTATGTATTTATTTTTATTGTGGGTTTTGTAGCACCTATGATTTACAGTGACACCTATCATTTAATTCAGCAGCGCAACATTTTTTTTGTTTAAGCTTTCAGTTTTTGATGAGCACACATACAGTGCCTTGAAAAAGTATTCATACACCTTGAAATTTTTCACATTTTGTTTTGTTACAACCAAAATTGTAAATGTGTTTTATTGGGACTGTATGTGATGGACCAACAAAGTGGCACATAATTGTGAAGTGGAAGGAAAATGATAAATGGTTTTCCAAACTTTTTACAAATAAATATGTGAAATGCGTGGCGTGCATTTGTATTCAGCCCCCTTTACGCTGTGACCCCTGACTAAAATCGAATGAAACCAATTGCATTCGGAAGTCACCTAATTAGTAAATAGAGTCCACCTGTGTATAATTTAATATCAGTATAAATACAGCTGTTTTGTGAAGCTCTCAGAGATTTGTTAGAACACCTTCGTGAACAAACAGCATCATGAAGGCCCAGGAACACACCAGACAGGTCAGGCATAAAGTTGTGGAGAAGTTTAAAGCAGGGTTATAAAAAAATATCCCAAGCTTTGAACATCTCACGGAGCACTGTTCAATCCATTATCCAAAAATTGAAAGAGTATGGCACAACTGCAAACCTACCAAGACATGGCCATCCACCTAAACTGACAGGCCGAGCAAGGGTAGCATCAATCAGAGAAGAGGCCCATGGTAACTGTGGACAGATTCTCCCACCTGACAACTATTAGTCGTGCACTACACAAATGTGGACTTTATGGAAGAGTGGCAAGAAGAAAGACATTGTTGAAAGAAAGCCATAAGAAGTCCCGTTTGCAGTCTGCGAGAAGCCATGTGGGGGACACAGCAAACATGTGGAAGAAGGTGCTCTGGTCAGATGAGACCAGAATGTATCTTTTTGGCTTAAAAGCAAAACGCTTTGTGTGGTAGAAAACTAATGCTGTACATCACCCCGAACACACCATCCCACCATGAAGCATGGTGGTGGCAGCAGCATGTTGTGGGGATGCTTTTTTCAGCAGGGAGAGGTAAGCAGGTCAGAGTTGATGGGAGGATGGATTGAGCCAAATACAGGGCAATTATAGAAGAAAACTTGTTAGAGTCTACAAAAGACGTGAGACTGGGGCAGAGGTCCACCTTCCAGCAGGACAACGACCCTAAACATACAGCCAGAGCTACAATAAAATGGTTTAGACCAAAGCATATTCATGTGTTAGAATGGCCCAGTCAAAGTCCAGACCTAAATCCAAATGAGAATCTTTGACAAGACTTGAAAATTGCTGTTCACAGACGCTCTCCATTCAATCTAACAGAGCTTGAGCTATTTTGCAAAGAAGAATGGGAAAAAATGTCACTTTCTAGATGTGCAAAGCTGGTAGAGACATCCCCAAAAAGACTTGCAGCTGTAACTGCAGTGAAAGGTGGTTCTACAAAGTATTGACTCAGGAGGGCTGAATACAAATGTATACCACACTTTTCATATATTTATTTGTAAAAAGTTTGGAAAACCATTTATCATTTTCCTTTCACTTCACAATTATGTGCCACTTTGTGTTGGTCTATCACATAAAATCTCAATAAAATAAATTTATGGTTTTGGTTGTGACATGACAAAATGTGGAAAATTTCAAGGGTATGAATACTTTTTCAAGGCACTGTGCTTGCGTATCCTTCTCTAGACTGCAGTCCTGCCAAGTTCAATTGCAAAATTTCTCTCTAAATGGTCTGACATTTAGATGTGGCACACTGCCCATAAGGGGAGCAACAGAATGTGAAATCCCTCTTTCTTAATGATAAATAGCATCTCCAGTGCTTATAGGAGCTTATAAAGGTGTAACAACATACACTGCCTGGTTATAACAAATGATGCCTACATCTGTTGCATGACAATCGGCCATGCATGACCACTATGGCCTAAATCACTGGCAGGATACAAAAATAATTTTATTATTTAGAAAAACTCCTCCATATTTTTGTTTTTTTATTTCCTTGTCAACAGCACTGGACATCTGTTTGACATCCACCTTGTCTTGTATTCTTTGCACTCTGCTGAGACCTTTGTCAGCGAGGTTTGTTTTTCTTCCTGACAATCACAGTGCGCTGGAGTCACGTCTGTGAGTGCGGACTATTGATTTAGTCTGGAGCCGATGAGTAGATGAAATAAACTGGGGGGTTGGTGGGAATTTGTGGGGAAGGAGGGGCTGCCTGTCCATTCAATTTCTCATTGAAAATATGAGGACAGTTTTAAATAATGTCCCCTGTGGCTCAGTAATTAGTATTAATAACTGACAGCACAACAGCCCTTTAGTGTCTATGGGACTTCATTTTCCAACCCTTTCTTTTTTTCTTGACTCAAAGTGCCAGAGGAAGTCTTGCTTAATAATATTTCAGTTTCCAGTTGGTTGTCAAAATCTGTCTAGACTGCAAACAATGCTGTATATGTATAGAGATGTGTTGTGGTTGTTGAGACATGCCAAGACAAAATGGCTTCTGTTTGGCTCACATGCTGTCTTGTTTTTGTATAGGTTGTATTCGTAGGTAAACTTCAATGTGCAAATAGTACAACTACATGTATAATGAAAGAGTTATTTCTGTTACTCTAGAAGAAGCAGCACTGGCCCACCCAATGAGTGGAAGTTCTATAAATGGATCACACATGTTTCTACATCTGTACTTGTCAGCAGCTCCCCCAAATCCGCCTCTCTTCTCTTAACCCCTCTACTGTCACAAGGGTCAGGAGCATATTGGATAGGCCACAGGTTTCAGAGGATTGACATATAAATAATTAATACATTTCACTTCCTTGTGACTGTTAATAACAGGAGGCCCCTGTTATTGTGGTTTGATTTAATACCATAAGAAACAGACAGATGTTTCATGTGAGAGCTATTATGTCATATGTAAATGCTTTTCATCATCTATCAGGATCTTGTAAGACAAAATACTAAAGTAAAAGCTGTGTAGTTAAAAAAAAAAAAAAGCTTTCTACCAGATGTTAGACATGCTGTATCTAAGGTTGTCCATATACCAGTAGATCCAGCTGTTCTTTGGCTCTTGATCTGGACCGGATCTTTGGGTTGACAGAACATGATGTGAAATAGCCACACCTTCTATGGTCATATATAAACCACTTTATGCCCAAGATAAAGATCTCTAAGCTTAAGAGAATATTATAAGTGGCTGCATAATGATTGCAAAGCTTGATAAATGCAGTCCTAATGTGCCTTGATTGTTCATTGGGAAAGTTTGTTCAGGGCCACAAACCTTTGGCTATCCACACAACCCAACTTAACACTTTAAGGCCTCATGCACACTGGACGTTAAAATAACGTTATAAAAACTTCAGTAGCTTTGCAGTGAGTTTTTCAACTTTTTTCAACATTTTTGCAATAGTGGTTTTAATTTTGTAGAATTTTTTTTTTCTCATTTTTTTGAGCGTTTATCGAGATTTATCAGCGTTTATCAGTATTAGAGCATTTTTACAGCTGAAAAACTTCTCTCAGAACTCACTAGTCTTTTGTTTTTTTTTACTGCTCCAAAACGCCACTGCCCAAAACTGCTGATAACAGCCTATGTGTGCATGGACACATAGGATAACATGATGGAGAGTTTAATGACTGTAGAAAAAACAGCTGCTGTAAAAACGTCCAAAAATGTCCAGTGTGCATGAGGCCTAAAAGTTTTGTACCATTTGCATGTAGTATTAATATCTTTTTAGGCTCCTTTATGCAACTTTGCAGCCTTCAAGCTTCCACTGTGTTGTCCCCATTCCTTTGTGTAACCAAAGTCTTCTTAGTTAGAAAAACTGCTTACTTTTAGGATCCACAGAGCACACTATATCAGCCATGTTTCAAAGAAGGTTCAATGCTAATTTTTACTTCTTTTTTTTGATCCTATTTCATCATCATCCTCAGTCTAATTTAGCAGCTCTGGCCAAAGCTTTTAGCGCTATTAACTGTGGCATTAACAGTTGAATGTAACAAAAGGCAGTTTGTTTTCTGAAAGCCTGGAGAGTGGTACAAGGATGAATGCCTGCAGGTTGTGAAGCATGGTGGAGTTTCCTTGCAGGTTTGGGGATGCATTTCTGCAAATGGAATTTAGTATCAGGCAAAAATGAATGGTCTCTTTAATGCTGAAAAGTACAGACAGATACTTATCCATCATACAACATCAATACTGAGGTGTCTGACCAGTCTCAGATTCATTCTGCAGCTTGACATTGACCCCAAACCTACACCGGAAGTCATACAAAACTTTTTTCAGCAAAAAGAAGAACAAGGCGTCCTAGATGGGATGGTATTGTCCCCACAGAGCACAGATCTAAACATCATTGAGTTTTTTTGGGATTACAATTAAAGACAGAAAAACTGAAATAGCTTTAATCCGCAGAGCTGTGGTTAGTTTTCCCAAATGTATGTAACAACCTACCTGCTGATTAAAGAACTGTGTATAAGTGTACCTAGGAGAATTGAAGCTGTTTTAAAGGAAAAGGCTGGATGCACCAAATATTGATTTGATTTACGTAGTTTGTTTTTGTTAATGCCATTGATTTGATCAATAAATAAAAACATTGATTTTTATTATTTTTGAAAGAATTCTGAGTTTACAGCATTTTTCACAAGGGCCCGAAACTTTTGCACAGTCTGTCATATTTGCTCATTACATTTACTGTACATTGTGCTTCCATCATCCTCTGTACTGTGTCTTGTGCTAAGGGGAGCAGCATTGTGACTGTACTTTATTACCTCATAAGCTCAGTGTAAAGCCGGGTATACACAGACCAAAAATTGTCTGGTTCAGCAGGAATCGTTCTGTGTGTACTGCTGTCTGTTCAGCAGAAGCCGGTCTAATGTCAGGCTTCTGTCGCATGGTCATAATGGAAAACCAACATTCGATCAGCGCTTGCAGCCAATGGCTGCAACCGCTCATCTGTGTATTCCAAAATACATATAGTTGAATGAGAAGGAGGCATTATCATTTGTGTCTGACAAATCATCAGAATATTAAACAGCAAGCAAGGAAGAAAATAAGCAACAAGCACATGCACTGACACCCTCAGTCACTGGCCGGGGACACTAAAAACCAGACTGGTGACCAGTTTTCCTTATAAAAAAAGAACAAGTTGCTTGTTTCTAGATTAGCATGCAAAGTGCTAAATTACTGTATACCTGATTTTGACCAAATTAATTGTAGTTAGTCAAACAGATTTTCTGTTCTTTGCTATTATTCAATCATCAGTCATTCATTTCAACTGATTTTATGAAACTAGGTAGATAACAGTACGATAACTTGTCATAAAAGGTGTGTAGTCTGTGTTTCTGATATATTTGTGTGATTTTTGTGACATTTTCATTGATTAAAATTTATTACTAAGGGTGAGACTGCGGGTGCCTCATTCCATTCCTCTCTCTAGAACTCCTTTGGGTCTCTCCCCTACTTTTTTATGCCAAGATAACAGTAGGTATTTAGGAAAGTAGAAGCAGTTAGACACCAGCCTAAACCACACATTTTAAGTCATTGTGCCAAGCTGTCTGTCTGTGCTGTATACAGGGCCGGACTTACTATAGGGCTTGAGTGGGCTCAAGCCCATGGGCCCCGCCCAATAGGGGGCCCCGCGGCACTCGCGCTATAGCGCGGATGCTAATTACCGGGAGGGCGTCCCTGGATGTCCTCCTGTATACTTCCCCTCTGCGCGCCGCCACGGGCGCACATTGGGGAAGTTCTGTGTTGGCCATGTCCTTTGGACACAGCCAATCACAGATCTTGCTAAATGGCCAATCTCAGCGGCCATTTAGCACTCATCCAATGAGAGGTGAACTCATATGAGATCATCTCTCATCGCCGGCTCTCCCTCCTCACACAGAGACAGCGTGTGAGGAGGGAGAGCTTCCATGCTGCAGCGGTGAGTGAACACTCACATTAGTTACAGTTACACAACACTACACAACATAGTGCCATCTGTCCCGACTCCCCAGTGCCACCTATCAGTGCCACCTGCCTCCAGTGCCACCTGCCTCAGTGCCACCTGTTAGTGTCACGTATCATCAGTGCCACGTATTAGTGCCATCTGTCATCAGTGCCACGTATTAGTGCCATCTGTCATCAGTGTCACGTGTCATCAGTGCAACGTATTAGTGCCATCTGTCATCAGTGCCACGTATTAGTGCCATCTGTCATCAGTGCCACGTATTAGTGCCACATATCAGTGCCATCTGTCATCAGTGCCACCTGTCCCCAGTGCCACCTGTCAATGTCACGTGTCATCAGTGCCACGTATTAGTGCCATCTGTCATCAGTGCCACATATTAGTGCCATCTGTCATCAGTGCCACGTATTAGTGTCATCTGTCATCAGTGACACGTGTCATCAGTGCCACGTATTAGTGCCATCTTTCATCAGTGCCACGTATTAGTGCCATCTGTCATCAGTGCCACGTATTAGTGCCATCTGTCATCAGTGCCACCTGTCCCCAGTGCCACCTGTCAGTGTCACGTGTCATCAGTGCCAGATAGATATAGAAGGTAGGGCCTGAAAGTGACTCAAGCCCAGGGGCCCCCACCACCCTAAGTCCTGCTCTGGCTGTATATAATAAAAAATGTTTTTAACGTTATCATGTAATAAAGCATTCAAAAAATTAATATAATGCAAATAATGTATGAAAATCACATTCTATAACAACAGTTTACCTTCTACATCTTCTTCAGGAATGAAGTCAAAACGAATGGGAATATCTGTATCTCGTGTTGCCCCCATTAGGGAGAGGCAGACAATTTCCCCATTAGGATTCATTATTAGACTGCCCACGGAGCCACCTTTACAGCACTCTAAAGAAAAGAATACAATAGTATTATATGATAACATTTTTGTCACATATGATGAGAATTAGTAAATCTAAATTGACGCAGCTTTTTGTCATACAAATATAATCAGTTTTCAGATTTTTTAATGCTTGTACCAAGTATATGTAGTCCTCTTTTGTATAGATAGTAAAACCTGCATACACATCTACAACACTTATATTTATGTATCATCTTGGGAGCAGGATTTGAATTCCAGTTTATATTATACTGCATTTACATTGTGTAGTGTTAATAAGATGATGTAACAATTTTCAAATTTGTAGTTAAAAGTATTCAACTCCACTTACTATGGGACGGGTATGTCAAAATCAAGTAAATCAGTGGTTTGAACTGAGTGAAATAGGTCTTTATTCTATTTATTGAAGGGTGTGCCTATTTCATTTCAGGAAAAAAAAAAACGTTTCTATGCAATTAGGTAATTAGGTTACTGTTACTAGGTAATATCATTATAGCAACAACTGCAACTTACAGCATATTGTACCAGAAAATTGGGATATGAATAATTTTGAAGTACTGGATGGTCAAATTGCAGCTTTTGTCAAATGGAAAACAGCTGGGCCCTCTTTCAGCTATATGTTACTTACCTTCAGATTCTTGCGCTATATGCCCCTGCACTATGTGCGTTATTGTGCTTACTTCTAACTCCCGCGCTCTGTTTATTACATACTCCTAACCCCTGCACTCTGTGCATTACATACTCCTGACCCATGGGCTCTATGCATTACGGAGTACTGACCCCTGCACACAGTGTGTTACATATTCCTAACACACTTCTGGCCCCTGCATTAGATACACTATGTTGTACAATACATGCTCCTGAGCTGTATGCTATTTTTATGATATTGTACATTACATACTACTGAACAAAGTTTTGTCTGTCTCAACAGTTGCTGGTCCTTGACTCTTTTAATCAAGTTCCTCTTTTAAGGAGGTTCAGAAAAACTGCAAGCTCTCTGTATTTTAATGAAAATCGTATTAAAAAAATATTGTGCTGATGTTTATATGTGTCTTAGTTGCTTGTGGCACAGTAAATAAAGCACATTTTTGGGGTACAAGCCCTGTTGCATGTGGGGGCCATGTATACAGTGAGTAGGCTTACATTTTATTTAACCACTTAAGGACCGGAAGAATTTGCCCCCTTAAGGACCAGGCCATTTTTTGCGATACGGCACTGCGTCCCTTTAACTGACAATTCATGGTCGTGCGACACTTTACCCAAACAAAATTGATGTCCTTTTTTCCCACAAATAGAGCTTTCTTTTGGTGGTATTTGATCATCTCTGTGGTTTTTATTTTTTGTGCTACAAACAAAAAAGAGCGCCAATTTTGAAAAAAATTTTTTTTTACTTTTTGTGATAATAAATATCCAAAAAGAAATAAAAAAACTAATTTCTTTATCAGTTTAGGCCAATATGTATTCTTCTACATATTCTTGGTAAAAAAAAATCACAATAAGCGTAAATTGATTGGTCTGCGTCTACAAAACAGGGGATAGATTTATGGCATTTTTATTATATTTTTTTATATACTAGTAATGGCAGCGATCTGCGATTTTTAGTGGGACTGCGACATTGCGGTGGACAGATCAGACACCTTTGACACTTTTTTGGGACCATTCACATTTATACAGCAATCAGTGCTATAAAAATGCACTGATTACTGTGTAAATGTCACTGGCAGGGAAGTGGTTAACACTAGAGGGCGATCAAGGGCAAAGCGATCAAAGCAGACATATTTGTAGTCCAGTCTGGGTAACAACTATGGCTCCCTCCATAGATGCAGTGAAGGAGTGACTGTACCACCCAGGGACAGAAAGTGTGTTATTTGCAGAATTACCAGGCAAAAAGAAATGGATAAAAGTCTGAATAAAATAAATAAAACGAATGCCGCCACCACATCTGAGGCCTGATAAACTGTAGCATATTAATTTTTCTGTTTTTGAGTTTGGATACACTTTTGTTTCTAACAGTCAAGAATATACTTTAATTTGAACTAGACAAATACCTGAAACTTGGATTTTCTGCTTCGATCTCTGTACAACGCTATCATATTTTGTTAATTGCAGGGTCTATTTTGTAACCAAAATGAATAGTATATTTTCTGCATAACTATATTGCCAGCTTGTAAATACTTCAAATTGTTTGTCACTGCATTCTGATATCTAGTGTGTCCTATTTGCCATAGTAGCCTGACACTGTGTCACCTCAGAGTCAGTGGGTCAGGTAGGTAATCATTAATCTGGTCAGAGTGTGTTAATCCTTCTATTTATGTATCAGTCACATAAAGGTCAGGGGAATCTCCATCCTTATCTCACAGGAAAAAAAAACAGGCCCTAGGGAAGATAAGCTGCAGAATGTAGAATCCTTATGGTATAGCAGTAGGCACTTTTTAAATGTAGAGTGCAAAACCAAGTGGATGAGTTTAGTTTAGTGCAGTGTAGTGAAGTGTAGCACACATTCAAGTTGGCTATTTACCATTAGATTTTCAAATGAATGTTCACATGAATATTCATACAAAAATTCCGTGTGCGTTTGATGACTGGATGAAGGTCGTTCAAAAATACGTCAAAATTATGTTTGCTTTTAACATTTGATTTTGAAATGAATGTAATTTCCCGAATGGAAACCACTTACGCTGTTAGAAATGAATTTGTTCGAGAAAAAATTTCCACCCTGCTCATCATTTTGGTAGAAAATAAAGGTCGATTTGACCTCACTAATCGTTTGAAGATCTAACATATGCTCTTAAACAAAAATCTTAGAATGAAATTCTTATAGTGTATAGCCAGTGTTAGAACTGTATTTCTATAAACGGAGCCAGTAGCCTCACAATCTCTGCCACCCAACACAACACCCTTCTGCTCAGATTAATTTTTACGCAGAACATTTTTTTGTGTTACTGGTCTTAACCTGGCTCGAAAGCATGATAATATGTGAATAGATGAATATTAGATGAATATTAGATGTTTTGTGCTTAAAACCCCACTATGGGCAAAAGCTATTTTTTTCACACAAAACTCCCACACCCCCCCTCCCCTAATCCATACTGGTGGCCTTTTCTCTTCCTTACTCTTCCTTGTCCAAGTCCCTCCTTGCCACTAGTTCCAGTGTGGGGTACCACTGATCAAGGAGAGGAACATTTTTTATCCTGGAGAGGGTAAACATGGAACTAGAGGAAAAAAATTCCACATGCTGGGTCCAGCTTAGTTACCTTAGTTCATGGTATACTGCAGGTCCAAAGAGTTACTGAGGATTCTAAAAATATTTTTGTATTAAGCCACATATCACTGTTGGATTTGATCTTGTGGCTCAGCTGCTGTAAGTTTGGCTGCTCATCCAGTAATGATAGGGTGTTGCTCGCTCTTCAACTCCTCGTTGAAGAGGAGTTGTGTTCTTTTCACAGAATACAAGGCTTTCTCTGAATGCATGAGGTAGAGATCTTGACAGTCATCCTCCCCCCCTCTTGTCCAGTCAGAGGAAGCCTAGTATTCAGTAAAAGTAATGTTTTCTGAATAGAGTTGAGGAACGAGCAGCTCCCTATCAACACTGTAAGAGCAGAATAACTTGTTAGCGGGCATCAGCCTGCCTCTTTGTGGTCACAGTGGCAGCCACAGCACCCCTAACATTAAATAAATTGTAACATTAAATGTATTGTATAACAGTCAACCAGGCCTTGGGTCAAACACAATTCAAACACAATGATTCTCTCCAAAAGCAGGCATTAGTCTCATCTGGCTGATGAGGTATCCCTTGTGCCAATCTTCAGGGGAACCCCTTCAGAGAAAAGGAAAGGATAAAATCTCTGCTTCTAGATGTTGCTCCCCTTCATAGCACTCCTTCCGGTGGCCAGCAACCTACCCCTCTCAGCTAACTCCTCCCATGCTTTATAAGAGATCCTGCCAGGCAGGAAGTGAACTCACTCTCCTTCCTGGAAGGATTTAAAAGGGTAGCACTCTTAAGTGGGCCACCTAGTGGGTCCCAATTTAACCTGCCTACAAACTTACAGCAGCTGAGGCAGAAGATTAATGTTCACAGTGATATGTGTCATACTACAATGAAGATTTTTAGCATTCCCAGAAACCCACTGGTTATAGTATACCAAGAATTGGAAGTAACTAAGCTGGAGCCAGCACATGGCAAAAAAACATGTTTTCCTGAAGTTCCCCTTTAAAGTGAATCTGTTATCACAGGGTCACCTTTACTTATAGTACCACCTGTAAAAGTGAAAAAAACTTACTTTTCCAGTGGCCCATTTATTCAAAAGTCACCATATCTCTGATACCTAGCTGTTACAAATATTCAACCATCGAATGAGTCACATACTTGCTTTCCTCACCGTTTGCTGTGGTTCCTACAGTGACCTACAAGCTGATAAGAGGAACCACATTGCTGCTGGGGAAGCAGATTTTCTACATGTCCCAAAGTATTGAATAAATGCAGCAGCTGGAAAGGGGATGAGCAGAGGTGTTTGAAACTTTAATTTTTTTTACAGGTGATGCTATGAGCAATAATGCTGTGACCTTATGGTCACAGGATCACTTTAAAGTAGATATAAACCCTAGTTTGTTAATGCATTGTATACAATAAACAATTGTTATGTTTAATTTTTAGTAGTTTCTCCCACCTATTTGCAGTTATTTTCTGACTACATGCATGTGCTTCATAGGCAGCTGCATGTCACTGCCCAGAGTATGCCTACTGATGGGGACAATGGCGAACCATGCCTATGCAATGAGCACTGCCATGGCCTATTGTAGTCTTCACAGTAGGTTAATGTCACAAAGCAAGAGAACATTGTCACCCCCTAAAGAACCTTCACCAGGTAATCACCAGGTATTATTTTATTGAAGCTTCAAAATGATAGAGATTGAAAATCACTTAAACAGTCTGCTCATGGGCGTCCGCAGGTAGGGGCAAGGGGGGGCTAGTGCCCCCACTGGAGCAAGGTGTCCGCACATAGACACTCAGGGGCCAGGCTGATTCTTTGTGGGTGCAGAGCAAAAATACAAGTGCTAGGTCATCTAGATAGGAAAATTATGTTTGTTCTACACATATATCACTGCACACATCAGAATAAGGGCAATAATTTTAATTCCAAAATGATGACCTACTGGGGCGAGATAGAAAGATGTAGATCCAGCTGGTGCTTCACCGGCACCACCCACTCAAGCCCCTCCCCTCCATGATGTTGACAAAAAGGGGCAGAGCATGGGTGACCTTAAAATGATGCCCCCCCCCCCCCGAAAAAACTTCTGCGGACGCCCATGAGTCTGGGTTTAGATCTACTTTAACCTTATAAAGCAGGGTGGAGGAAGTATTCCTTTGGTTCTAATTTATCAAGCAGAAAACAAATGGAATCAAATAGACACAATCAAATAAATAACCTGTCTGATGCTATTTTCCACAACCAGGTCTATCTGGCAGTACCTGCAGGTGCCCCATAGACATTAGAGTGTCACCTGAAAACATCTGGATTGGGGCGACATCTGATATCTGGGGGCACCTTAACTGAATGTTACTTTGTCGGATGCCTTGAAAGTGATATGAATACATTTAGTTCCCACTGTAAACAAACATGGTTATAATTGCTTGGAATTAGATGCATAACAGGTGTGTGCCTTTCCTTGTACAGCATGTTATCCCATAAACAAAGAAAAGTACAGCACATGATTTACTTTCATTCAACTCATAAGGACTATGCCCTCCGGCCATTCCATTTCATACAGCTGAATATTAAACACAAAAGTGTTGACTGTAATTCTATTACTTCAATTTGATAATGCATGACACAATTATTTCTATCAAATTTTATGTGATTACCTTTGAGCTCTTCAGGTAGTGATCCACGAATTATGCCAGTGGGTAGACTTTGACCTTTGGAGCTTAATGTGCTATTGTTGGTGCCATCGGTTGCCTTTAAATTTGCCATACTGCTTTGGTTTCCAGGTCCCTTCTTCCCATTTATAGGGGGTAGTAAACTCATTGGAGGGGCATCTGGCATTGGTAGAAAGTCACCATCTTGGAAGAGAGAACACAAAAAGCTTATTTGTGATGAATGTGGTTTTAGTGATATTTGTGCAGCTCAGTCTATATACATATGTGTCACTGGGCGACCAATGTTTTTGTGCTGAAAGCACACTCACTGCGAGCAGCAACCGGCTCACTGCTCCCAGCACAGAGACAAAGCTGTCAAAGACAGCTCTCGGTCCCCACTAACAACCGGTAGCTGGCAGGACGGCCACCTGATCATGTGATCACTGTGACAGCCAATTACAGTGGTCACACACCAGCCCCCTGAGCATTCAGAACCTTTCAAAGGGATGCAAGAATGAACTTATGTATGTAATCCAGTTCTATGAATGTATTGAAGCCGTTGATCAACAGAGCAGCCAGGGGATTTTTAAATGGAAAATTAAGTAATGGTGGCATATTTTTTTAGGTTTCCTTTAATCATACAAACACACATAAGTGCATATTTTTATAGAACAACCATTCTCAACAAGGGCAGGGACAATTTAGAGCCAGCGGCATGACATCAATGATCTTTTTATCTTTCTGTAAAAATGGTATTCTGACCATCAATGTAAGGGACATTTTTCTAATTGGCCCCCGATGACTTGCAGGAGTTCTCTGAGACCTGAAATGAATTATATGAGTTGGTTTACACTTGGGTATAGAAGTTTAGAAAGACTGGTATAGAAACAGGAAATGCAAATCCACTGGTATTTTAGATCCCTTTCACACTGGGGTGGCTTTCAGGAAATAGCCTCTGCTAAGCGCCTAAAAACCGCCTCCTATTCGTTCCAGTATGACTTTTCACACTTGGGCGGAACGTTAGAAAAAGACCTGCAAGCAGCACTCCAAAAACGTCCCACCCTTCAGAATGAATGGGCAGCGCTTTAAAAGTGCTGCAAAACTGGAGTTTTTAACTCCATTTTTGTGCTAGCGGCGCAAAACAGTGTTAAAGCGCAAAGACACACAATCACTTCCAGCACTAAGGGGTCTTCTAAAGTGAAGGACAACAGGGACATTGGTATTCCAAGACTGGGTGGATGCTGCTTTCCTCAAATGGGGCAATCCAATCGAAACTACAAAAAAGACAAAATGGAAGGCACACAAACCTAGTGCATTCCCAATGACAATTTAATGGTTAATAAAATCCATAAAAAGTGGGTACTCACAAAACACAACTCTCAATTGAGCCATAAAAATCACACAGTGTATGGACATGTGCAGGACCATACCAGGGTAAAACTGACGTGTTTCGGGGCCGCTCCCCCTTCCTCAGAGCTAGGCTTGTCAGGACCACCATAAGCAAGCTCTTTTATATAAAATGATAAAATGATAAAAACCAGCGGCGCTTTACCGCGAACACGGCCGCAGCCCCAGTGTGAAAGAGGTCTAAGTGTGCATGCAAGCCTGGATTGATGTTACATGTGCTTTAACCCATGAGAAACAATCAGCTTTATTTTATGCTCAGTGATTGCTCAGATGCTCAGCTTCTCCTTCACATTCGGCCACCTCTTTCCCATCTTTTGGGGCTCATAAACCTTTTACTTAAGCAAACTTATTATTGCATTTTACTTACTTTATGATTAAACTTTGCTCTTTAGACTGCCTTACCAAATAAACCAAAAAGTTACTCGGTACTGAATTCTCCTTGTGCATACAACTGGAATATGAGAACACATTTGTCCCATATGGAAAGGATTGCTGTACACTGATAAGGGTCTCACTAGGTGGATAGGATTTCACTTTTCTTGATTGGGTTATACCACCTTATCAGAGTGAACAAAAGGATATTTTGCTGCAACTAACTAGTAACTGAGAAAGTAGCAAGGGCACTTTATTTAAAGGAGCAGTAAATCATAAAATCTAAATAAAAATTTACTTAAAATAACTACTAACTATACATTTATACATATACTGTAATGTTAAGCCAGGTGCAGTGTACACTCATATGTCTAAGGTCCTAAAAAGACCAACTATCTCTAGTAATGATTATTCTAAAAGTGTCTGAGGGCAGAATTATCAAAGGTAGTTTGTGTTGCTCCTCAGAAACTAATCGGATCCCTTTTTTCATTCCTCCATACAGCAAAACAGAATATGATTAATTACTGTGGGAAAACAATATGTCTGCGACAGTTGTTCTGTTTTTTGTTTGAAATAGTACAATATATAGGCATATGGAAAAATGCATTTTTCCATATGCCTATTTTGTTGTTTTTGTCAAACTGTATGCAGCAGCTTTCATTCATTTTACTGGTTAGCGCTGTGTTTTCTATTTACCTAGTACAATATATATTTTTCCCGTGTTTGTATGGGTTTTCTCAGGACGTCCTGTTTTTTTTTTTTTTCCAGTGGTACTGGTAGGGTACTTAGCTTTCACACAAAAGTGTTCCTAGAGTGTTTATATGACTATATGACTGTGGCAGTGGCTTTAGATTGTAAGAAGTGATGATTTGGATCTATATACTATGCAAAGTTGTGTCAGAAGTTAATAAAATTAATATATTTTGTTGGGTGTACTGCAAAGGAACTCAGTTTTGTAAAAAAAAAAAAACCTCATATGCACAAAAATGTATTTGATTTGAAAGATCATCTGCTCTCTAATGTTGGATATACACATTTAGTATACAGCTGGGGGAAAAAAATGAACAGATTCCCCCATTTACACAAGCAAGGTGGATGGAGGAATCCTCCTCCTCACTAGGAGATTGTATTCTGACAGTGGGACTCCGCTGTCAGAATACACTGATCAGTGGCTGCAGCCCATTTTTTCAGCATGGCCATTCGACAGAAGTCATTCTAATGATTGACTTCTGTTGAATGGGGAGGGCCACACACACAGAATGAAATTCGGCCTCTGTCTACTGAACCAGCTGAATTTTGATCTGCCTGTACCTACCTTTAGGCTAGCCATGCACATGTAGATTTCTCTCATTCAGCTTGTTAAACAGCATGAATGCAGGAAACTCCACTGTGGCTATTGTACTCTGACAGTCAAAGCACTTAAGGATGCAGTCACTGTTTGGCAGATAATTTTCTACCTGGATCAGCATTTTTTTAAAATTATTTTTATTGATTATATAAAAGTTGGTTCAGTCAGTTTTTAAATCGACTTTTGTCGAGCGGGGTGGTGCCAGTTTAGTAATTATCGCCCCAAAATTTGATGGCTAGCTTT
The DNA here is from genome assembly GCA_037952925.1 of Lithobates clamitans. Taxonomy (NCBI): domain Eukaryota; kingdom Metazoa; phylum Chordata; class Amphibia; order Anura; family Ranidae; genus Lithobates; species Lithobates clamitans. The sequence goes on from JBBGZY010000061.1 coordinate 2,764,777, forward strand.
ACTAACAAATATTGGGAATGCTGGTGGGTCAATCTCATTCCCTGCCCACCTTGGAAGCAGAGTCCTGAGGTTGAGGAATCTCTGCTCAGGGTCCCAGAAACCTGTGACAACGTTATTAGATATGCCAAATCAGAATAATACCAGTGGGAAGAGGGGGCTTAGGCAGCTAAAACATTAATCATTTTTTTTGTTCAACCAGCGATCCTATTCCCCCATCCACGCATTCAAGATGGATTGGGGAATCATTCCTGCTGTGATGGTAAGGAACCTTCCCTGCCATCAGAAAATTATAATCAGTGCTGCCGGCTATAGCACTGTATGATCGTGAAAAAAAACAGACAGGCTGGTTGTACCGAAATCAAACGGTAGATCGACAAGGATTGAAGTTCGACTGTTCCCTGCTGAACCTGCCAAATGTTGATCCACGTATGGCCGGTGCCCCCCATCGAATAGTGCCTGGGATGTACTGCGCATGCGCCGTATGGAACAGCACAACAGCTGATTTGCCGATCAGCTGGGCTGACGTAACCAGGGCACATGCGCAGGAGGTATCTCTCGATGGGAGATACCATTTCACAGGCACAATTTAAACCTATACAAATAGCTGGGGAGACCGTAGTTCTCAGATTGTGCATCGCTGCTGCTGGAGGGCGGCTTGTGGGTGTGTTGAAGAGCTGATTTTGTCTGTGTTGCAACCCGCCCTTTCACACAGGCAAAACTAGCCATTCAAACACAGCAAACCCACCCTGCAACACAGGCAAAACTGGGCCATCAGCACACTGTAAAGCCGCCCTGCAACAGCGAGGCACAATGTGAGAACTATGGTCTCCCCCCACTGTTTGTATAGGTTTAAATTGTGGCCGTGAAATGGTATCTCCCATCGAGAGATGCCTCCTACGATGTGCGCTTGCACCCTGGTCACGTCACTTCAGCTGATCGGCAAATCAGCTGAAGTGCGGCTCTGTCCTGCGCATGCGCAGGCACTATTCGATGGGGGGCACTTCTCGACAGAACACCGGCTTTAATCTAGTGACACACTCCCCAAGACTAAAACCCTGTAGACACGGGCCAAATGCCAGGCGACATCAGCTGGATCAATAAAAACTGTCTGGCATTTGGCCTGTGTGCATGGCAGCTGGTCCGACAGAAGCCAGACATTTGGCCGGCTTCTGTTGGAGGAGCATGCTGGAGAACCGGGAGCTGACCAGGTCCTGGTTAGCAATCTCAACAAATGGCTGAGAGTGCAGATCAGAGTGTTCTGGTGTGGGGGCCGTCCCCCTGTCAGAACACAACAGCTCAGCAGGAGAGATTGCTGTACTAATGTAGGATCGTTAGTACAGCAACTCTGACCAGAGCTGACAGTTTTTTTTTGTTCAACCTACTAGTGTGTACCCGGCTTAACAAGCTGGGATATATCTTCCTGTGCTCCGTAGCACACTCTTTTCTGTATGACATGCTTGTTGGACAAATGTAGCATACATTTAGGTAAAGCTGGCCATGCACTGTTTAAAGCCAGTTGGATCCAGGAGATGTCCTCCCAAGCCTAGGACCATGTGGAGCAGACAGAACTACTTTGTTACTTTGATAAGCCTTGTCTGTTTTATCGTTTGAATGTAGATATATGCTTATTTTTACAATAAAAGGTTATTGGCATAATGCGCTAGGCTGGTGCACCATCTCTTTCTTGTGTTTCTTCCAGTATACTGTTAAAATTTTGGCGGGCTCCTGATGAAGCAGACAAAATTGACTTAGTGGGTGGCCCCGATGACTACTCCATCTCACCCAACATCTTTTGATTGAAAAATCAAAGGAGCTCGGTGGAATGTTGTTGGCCAAACAACAACTGCATCCAACCAGATGCAACTGCTTTTTCGGATATTCTGAGAAAAAATTAAAATTCTGCTCCTTTAAATTTTCTTGTCACTGCTGTCATAAACAAACGTAGGTTTGACCAAACTAATAATTAGAAAACCAAAAAAATGTTCTTAAAATTAAATGAAATTCTACTAGTGTATAGCTAGCTTTTAGCAGCCCATAGATGATTCCATTTTCGATGGATCAACTTGAGTACAATCAGCCTGGTCATAGATGGATAAAATCTTGGCTGGTCCCTGCTGAACTGGCCAAATTTCGATCCATGTATGACCGGATTTAGATTTGTTTCTGTTCAGCCCTCAGGCAAGTATAAAACTTCTCTTTAGGTTGCATTCACATCTGAGCAGAGCGACTTTCAGGCGTTTTTCAACCCGTTGGGTTGAACGAAAAGAAAAACTAGTAGTGTTTATAAGGCTTTATTATTCTCAATGAAAAGAGGAAAGATTCAGCTAGGTCATACTGACCTTGGCAAGTTGGAAGATCTATATAAACCTCAAAGCCAAAAAGTTTCAGGATTGGATAGAGTGTGAAAGGATTAGAACCCCGCTGGGTTTTTTACTGACTTGAAATGAGATGCATTGTTGTTTATGGAACCATGCACACAGCTGAGTAAAAGAACAGTAATACAGTCTTGCATACAGAGCAGTAAAACAAAAATAGAAAATTTTACATTAGAGTGCACTAATTTACTCGCATACGCGTGTTTACTTGTCTACAAGCATGTTTACACAAGCTTTTTACAACACTGGCAATGAAGAAGAATTTTACTTGTCTATACGCTTACTTACCTTTACACGTCTATACTCAACATTACTCAACAGTTCAGGTTTTGAATCATGTGTTCGGGTTTCAGTCCACCTGAAACCCGGACACATTATTCAGAGCAGCCTGTGGCTCCCCAAGTAACCGAGATAGTGTGTTGCCACTGCAGGCGGCTGTTTGGGGGCAGGTTTGGCATTACTGAAGCAATTTGGCGACACCCAATGGCGCGCTCTGTGCGCTACATTACTGCTCTCCTTGGGGCACCCAAGTCCTATAGTGTTTACTGCAACAAAAAAAAAAAATGCCCTGTGCTGCAAAAGTGTTCAGGTTTGGCTTGAAGAAAAGGTGGCAACCCTACTTGTGTTACTGTTGAAGATTTTCCTTCACTTCCTTTCTGGTGAAACCATTGTCATCAGGGCAGGAAGTAAGGGAAAGTCTCTTTAACAGAGCCCTGGATGGAAAGCAGTAAAACCCGACAGAGGTTCTAATCCTTACCTACTTTTGGCTGGACATACAGTTTATCAAGGGCTTCCAAAGGTGTTATCCTTCTGCAGTGTTGCCCTAAAGATCCCTATCCTTACCCAAGAGTTTAATTGGCCATTGGATCTGTGATGGGATAGGACCATTTATGGCCAAACTAAGCATTTAACATGTTACAAACCTTGCTTAGTATAAGGTTTAAAAAAACTTTTTAAACATTTTCTGTGAATATTGCTGTCAGAAAAGGGTGTATCATAGAAGGAGAGAAGACATTTGCCAATTATTTAGAGGTCTCTGGCAGCATCACCAACTAAATGAATATTTCAGGTAGTTTTAACAAGCTTAGCTTTTTCTGACTGCAGTGAGAGTACAGTACATCGCCTAAGGTTTTCTCACCTAAGTATGAAGGAGATAATTAGATAAGTACAGTAATGATCTGAGTTCTCTTACCAGACATTGCTCGCAAAGTCTAAAATTTAATTTAAAGGGAATTGATAATGCGTATTCGTGTTACTTTTAACCGTCGGATAAAGGCTTAAGCATTTAAGCAGAACTCCAGGCAAACAGCCAACTACATAACTGAAATAAATATATCTGAACTGTTTTACCTGCCGAAGGATTTGTAAATCTGTTTGTGATTCACAGACCTTTGTCAAACTGTAGAGCTGGTTTTAGGCTAAGAATATTTTTAGTAAGGCAGGCCATACATAGTTCAAATTCAAACCGTGTATGGACAGGCGGAATGTACCAAGTTGATTGACCGTCAGCTTGGGTACAACTAGCATGCCAGGTTTTACCTGCGATTATCGCTAGCAGCCGCTATAGCCACTAATAATAATCACTGTCTTCTCTTGGTAGGGACGGCTTCCCCTGCCCTGCCAGGAGAAGACAATGGCCCGGCAGGAGGAATTACCGCATCAACACTGTCTGTGTTGATGGGGGAATCAAGTAAAATTCGCTCCATGTATGTCTGGCCTTAGTACAGAAAATACCTCTTGATCTCTTTTTTTTTTCATTCAACAGAAGTCCAGTCTCTGCTGAACTGACCGAATTTCGATTTGTCTATAGCTTGCCATACATTATATAATTTTCTTGTTCAATTTCCTTTAGATTTACCTTCAACTATGTAGTGCAAGGGCCTGCCTGATTGTATACAAATTGAAAGTGTTAGGCTCCATGCACACTGGGCTTAAAAAAAGTCTGTTCTCTTGGGAGTAAAAAACGCTCATATAGAGCATTTTTTGTACAAAGTCTACATGAGTTTAGGAGAGTTTTACATTTTTTTTGCCAGTGAGCTCCAATCAGAAACGCGAACCAGAAGGGTTTTTTTTTTGCCTACCTCAAAACGTTGAGCTCAAAATATGCCTCTAAACGTCCTAATGTGCATGGACACATAGGATAACATTGAGCTGCTTTTACAGGCAGAACACAAAACTCCTGTAGAAGCAACGTTTTTTATGCCAGTGTGCATGGAGCATCAAGATTTGACCTCATATTATATGGTTTTGGTAAATGTAAAGAAAAATAGTACATGAAAATTGTATAATGTATGGCCAGCTTTACTCATGTGTTACTTTTTAGGCAGCCTGACTGCATCAGAATAATGAAAGATAAGGGTTTAATTGCTAGAGTTCGGCTTTAATTCAGTATCATATCCTGTGGCCCTGGACTAAACTTCTATGGCATATGCTACATTCAAAGTTTTCCTACTGCTTAAAGTGATATTAAAGTCTTGTTTTTTTTTTGTTTAAAAATAACAAACATGTTATACTTACCTGCTTTGTGCAGTGGTTTTGCCTCCTTAGCTTGCTATGGGGACACTCGAGCGGAGCCGCTGCTCTGTGTGTCTATTCAGACATGGAGCCGCGGCTCGGCCCCGCCGCCTCTTTCTCCTCATTGGCTCACTGACTTTGAATGACAGCAGTGGGAGCCTATGGCACCAACTGCTGTGTCTCAGCCAATCAGGAGGGAAAGTCCCGGACTGCCGAGGCTCTCGTGCAACATCGCTATTAGACCCCTTTCACACTGGGGCTCTTTGCAGGCGCTGCAGCGCTAAAAATAGCGCCTGCAAAGTGCCCTGAAAGAGCCACTACTGTCTCTCCAATGTTAAAGCCCCGAGGGCTTTCACACTGGAGCAGTGCGCTCTCAGGATGCTAAAAAAAGTCCTGCTAGCAGCATCTTTGAAATCAATAGGGCAGCGCGGCTATACCGCCAGCATAGCTGCAGCAGCGCTTTGCGATGGTTTTAACCCTTTCTCGGCTGCTAGCGGAGGTAAAAGCGCCCCGCTAGTGGCCGGATAGGGCCGCAAAATTGGCGGTTTACCGCTGACGCACCCACTGCTTCAGTGTGAAAGGGGTTTTAGGGGGGCTAAGGGGGCTGCTGCACACTAAAGTTTTTTTAGAATGCATTAAGATAAAAACCTTTTGTCTTTAGAGCCATTTAAGGTGAGTACTGCTTGGACCTTAAAAGAAGGGGGTAGACCCAGAAAGCTTGTCCTGGAAATGTAACTGTTAGTGCAATTAAAAGAAAAAAGTATCAGAGATAGTACTCATCTGTGTTGAAATATTCTTCCTTTAATCCTTGCCTTTAGAAAGGGAACCTTAGAACGTACCTGGGTTTGGATTGATATTCCAATCTATATCCATCTGTAATGTTTTGAGTTTTCTCCTCTCTACTCCTGCAGTTGGGATCTCCTTCACCAGTGTGGAATCTGCTGGCTCCTCTTTATATGGCTCTTGGCTCTGTAGTTTATTGCTCGTATAATCTGTAATCGAGGAGACAACTGGTAAGTAACGTTCCACAAGGTATACATTTGTTTTACCGGTGTGTATGATATCTGACATAAACAATTGCTCAATACCCAGGACCTTATTTATCATACTACTCTTGGCACACTTAATGATGATGCCCTTTGTAAAGTCCATTACAAATGGTCCCTGACATTGCACATCCTTGCAATATAAGCAATAATAAGACCCCGGTGAGAATAAAGCGCTTCCCCAGAGAGCCAGTAGTCCCTCTTAGTTATGGCTGGAGCTGGATACTAAAAAGGATATTGTAGAGAAAGCCTCTGAATGGAGGTTTACATCATATGCAAACTAGCTGTCATTCACAAGTACTGGGTTGTGTGAGCCATTGTTCCAAGATTTTATTGTATTTGGAGGAATAACCTCTATGTACATAAATACATTTCTTATATGGGAGGGTAGCATTCACATACCCCAACCACAACTGGAAGCTAGGGGGGAGTGCCTGCATCTAGTTTTCACTATCCTTGCACTAAAGATTGTCTCAAGTGAGAGTGTAGTCAGAAATGTATCAGTGTCTGGGTCCAGGAGGAGACCAAGCTGGCATTGTTTAGAGTCCAGAGATAACATAAAGCCCATGTGATCATGGAAAAATTGTACTACTTGGACCCAAAATGTTTGTATTACTAGACATGCCCATATCAAATGATAGAAGGTACCTGGCGTGGTAGAGCAAAGTTGGCACAGTGAGCTACCTAGTTATGTGGACCTGGGTTAGATACACTCTATGCAAGTGTATAGTTGTGTTAACCGTTCAGAGATTTTAGGAGAAACCAGTTTGTAGTTGTCTAAAATTTCCTCCCAATCCATGTCATCTATTGCATCTAGGTGTGTTTCCCATGTAGTCTTAATTTGGTATGCCAACTTGGTGGCAGAATGCGGAAGTACTTTTAATCATATAGGTAATCAAAGAAGACATGGGCGAATTGCCTTCATGCTTTCTGGAATATGAGGAGCTGTCAGGTTCTTCTCATCATCCTCTGCACCAATTTTTCCTCTGCAGCTTTCTTGCTAAATTTAGCTACACATATCAAGAGATGGAAAAAGGATGCAAACAAAATAAGGAAGTTACAAAGATGAATATATCTGGAGGCTTGATTCGTCTTCCAACAATCCTGTCGCCCTAGGTATTATCCTACAACTGCTTTATAGCAAATACATAAGTTCTTGCATATATCTAAGTTTTGAATTCATTACTTGGATATTAGTGATTAAGTGCCCTGTAGTTTACTACCTGTACAATATAGTGCTATATACAGTATCTCACAAAAGTGAAGACACCCTCACATTTTTGTAAATATTTGATTATATCTTTTCATGTGAAAACACTGAAGAAATTACACTTTGCTAAAATGTAAAGTAGTGAGTGTACAGCTTGTATAACAGTGCAAATTTGCTGTTCCCTCAAAATAACTCAACACAGAGCCATTATTGTCTAAACCACTGGCAACAAAAGTGAGTACACCCCTAAGTGAAAATGTCTAAATTGGGTCCAATTAGCAGTTTTCCTTCCCCAGTGTGATGTGACCCGTTAGTGTTACAAGGTCACAGGTTTGAATAGGGAGCAGGTGTGTTAAATTTGGTGTTATCGCGCTCACTCTCTCATACTGGTCACTGGAAGTTCAACATGGCACCTCATGGCAAAGAACTCTCTGAGGATCTGAAAAAAAGAATTGTTGCTCTACATAAAGATGGCCTAGGTTATAAGAAGATTGCCAAGATCCTGAAACTGAGCTGCAGCACAGTAGCCAAGACCATACAGCGGTTTAACAGGACAGGTTCCACTCAGAACAGGCCCCACCATGGTCGACCAAAGAAGTTGAGTGTACGTGCTCAGCATCATGTTCAGAGGTTGTCTTTGGCAAATAGACGTATGAGTGCTGCCAGCATTGCTACAGAGGTTGAAGGGGTGGGTGGGGGGTTCAGCCTGCCAGTGCTCAGACCACACGCCGCACACTGCATCAAATTGGTCTGCCTTTGCGTCGTCCCAGAAGGAAGCCTCTTCTAAAGATAATGCACAAGAATGCCAGCAAACAGTTTGCTGAATACAAGCAGACTAAGGACATGGACTACTGGAACCATGCCCTGTGGTCTGATGTGACCAAGATAAACGTATTTGGTTCAGATAGTGTCAAGCGTGACCAGGTGAGGAGTACAAAGACAAGTGTCTTGCCTACGGTCAAGCATGGTAATAGGAGTATCATGGACTGGGGCTGCATGAGTGCTGGGGAGTTACAGTTCATTGAGGGAACCATGAATGCCAACATGTACTGTGACATACTGAAGCTGAGCATGATCCCCTCCCTTTGGAGACTGGGCCGCAGGGCAGTATTCCAACATAACGACCCCAAACACACCTCCAAGATGACCACTGCCTTGCTAAAGAAGCTGAGGGTAAAGTTGATGGACTGGCCAAGCATGTCTCCAGACCTAAACCCTATTGAGCATCTGTGAGGCATCCTCAAACAGAAGGTGGAGGAGCACAAGGTCTCTAACATCCACCAGCTTCGTGATGTCATCATGGAGGAGTGGAAGAGGACTCCAGTGGCAACCCGTGAAGCTCTGGTGAACTCCATGCCCAAGAGGGTTAAGGCAGTGCTAGAAAATAATGGTGGCCACACAAAATATTGACACTTTGGGCCCAATTTGAACATTTTCACTGAGGGGTGTACTGACTTTTGTTGCCAGTGGTTTAAACATTAATGGCTGTGTTTTGAGTTATTTTGAGGGGACAGAAAATTTACACTGTTATACAAGTTGTACGCTCACTACTTTACATTGTAGCAAAGTGTCATTTCTTCAGTGTTGTCGCATAAAAAGATATTATAAAATATTTACAAAAATGTGAGGGGTGTACTCACTTTTGTGAGATACTGTATGCTGAGAACCCAGAGATGACTGCAATTAAAGTTTTAAAAACACTTGTGTCACACCTGTGCCTTAAACAAATGATCTAAAAGAAAAAGAAGGATGAGAGGTATTAGAAGAACAATAACACAAAAAGAGATGTTTGCCCACCCTGGATCAAAACCATCAGGAATACTTTGAATATATGTTTACTTAGGGCACTTTAAACGTTTTCAGACTATAATCCACCACACATCAGCTAAGGATTATAATTGTGCCATCTTTAGAAGTTTTTTGTTATGAATTCAAAGCACTAATATAAAGCTATTCCAGTGGAGCACTGCCATGTTTAGAAAAGGCTTGCACAGTTTCATTTATGTTTTGTGAGAAAAAAAAAAACATCCAAGTTCACCAGCTACTAATGGTTATTTGCTTGGCTAATAATCAACAGAAATTAATGTTTTCTTGGGATGCAAAAACTAGAACACAAAGCTTTGAGGGTTGATAGAGCGTCTCATCACTAAACGTTATTCTGGCCACAAAAATGTTTGAGGTTTGACAGTATTTACAGTCTGCAGTGAAATGAGCAAATAACTTGAATGACTTTACGCATTGGAATGATTATGTTTTGATCATCTTTTTGATCAGAATCCAGAACTAGACTTCTAGTGGAATTTGTACAAATGTTTTATAAAAATTATTATTACAGCAAATAGTCATCAAGCACAGTACATCCCACTGAAAAGAACCATATCCCCAAAAGCAGAACACAGCACTACATCCCAGACACCATGGCCCTATCTATAAATGTGAACTTACCAGGCGTATTTTATAAATAAAGTAAGTATCAAAAATTACCGCGCTACTCACTGTAGTAAAAACTCGGTTATAAAACTAGAGAAGCTGCAGTCTTAATGTGAGGCGTGCACATACTAGACAGAAATAATCAAAAAAGACCGCGCTAAAAGCAATAACATGTGATGTAACTACTCAAGTATGATTAAGTGTATGGAAATACAATACATCAAATATGAAAAAATATTAGAGTATAAAACACCGAAAATCTATTGAAAGTGAATATAAAAAAAGTGACTGAAATATGAAAGTCCCAAATGAAGTTAAAAAAGTGACTAAACGTCACAAAAACACAGTCCTTGGAGCCAAGGCAGATGCAATCAGTGATCATAGACGTATAACACACAATCCTTGGGGCCAAGGCAGATGTATTCAGTGATCATAGACGTAAAACACCCAGTGAGAAATCCTCCACCTAATAAGATGTCCGCTTACCAGAGGTAAGCTGTAAATCAGCTTAATAGTAACCTCCTGTCAGGTACTCACCAAGGCCGGAATGCTGAGAGCGGCTCCCCTAGCAACTAGGTGCGAGATACCCCTGAAGGTGGTACAGAGGGAATCAGGCACGGAGAGGCACGGGTTGCCAGCAGGTGTGCAGGTCACCAAGGTTTCACCAGATGTGTAGAACCCGTGTAGCATGGACTGGTTGCTAAGCTGGAGAGAAGACTGGCAGGGACTCCAACACTTAACCTGGAACCAGGAACAGAGCTGAGGAGAGACACAGGGTTAAGCAGAACAAGTCCGTTAAGCAGGCCGAGGGTCAAACACTGGAGAGCGTGGTAACAAGCACAGGTTGAGGCAAGGCAAGTCCGTTGAGCAGGCAGAGGGTCAAACACTGGAGAGCGTGGTAACAAGCACAGGTTGAGGCAAGGCAAGTCCGTTGAGCAGGCAGAGGGTCAAACACTGGAGAGCGTGGTAACAAGCACAGGTTGAGGCAAGGCAAGTCCGTTGAGCAGGCAGAGGGTCAAACACTGGAGAGAGGATCAGTAGAAGAGTCGTAATCAAGCCGAGGGTCAAACACTGGAGAGAGGATAAGCAAGGTAGTCAAACGGTCCGGGTCACAACAGGCAGGAACAGGTATGCAAAGGATAAACGGAACACTGGAAGCTGAGAAGACAAACCAGCAATGAGCACAAGGCATAGCTGCCTTTATTTAGGCCCGCCAAGGGGACGTCCCGCTGTACGTGCATGCGTTCGTGTGCCCACGTGTGCTAACCCGTTCGGATCACGCGCTCGTACCCGCCGATTGTGTGCCCGTACGTGCTGATGTGAGGCTCTACCGCACAGGCGCATCGGGACGCGCCGATACTGACAGGCTCTGACTGTGTTAACCCTCTGACAGTGCCCCCTCCCAAGGGGCAGCCTCCGGATGCCCAATCTGGGCAAGATTCCAGGTTGTCTTCTGTGGAAATTACGTACTAAACGAGGGGCGTGTAAGTTGCTGGATGGTTCCCAGGAGTTATCTTCTGGAGGGTATCCTTTCCATTTAACAAGATATTGGATCTGTCCCCCCCTTTTTCTACAGTCCATTATTGCCTCCACTTCATATTCTATTTCACCTTCAATTTCAATTGGAGGAGGTGGTGGTTCCTGTCTTCCAGAAAAAGGGCTAGGGACCACTGGCTTCAATAAAGATGCATGAAATACCGGATGTATCTTGTATGTGACCGGAAGGGCTAATTCGAAAGCCACGGGGTTCACCACTTTCTTAATTTCAAAAGGGCCAATGAACCTTGGACCTAACTTGCGGGATGGACAGGGCAGTCTAAGATTAATAGCAGATAGCCATACCTTGTCCCCGATCTTGAAATTTGGGTTTGGCCTTCTCCCTCTATTATAGTACTTCTCGTAACTGTCTTGAGCCTTTTTCATGGTTTCCTGGATCTGTAAAAAATTGGTTTGGATAAAGTTAATCCGGTCTTGTACTGCAGGGGTTGACACTTCAGGAAAAGAATCTGGCAAGAAGGAGGGATGGAAGCCGTAATTAGCCCAAAAAGGTGTTTGGTTGATGGCGGAATGAGTGGAATTGTTGTAAGCAAATTCCGCACACGGAAGGAGGGTGGACCAGTTATCTTGGGAACCAGAGCAGAAACAACGGAGATATTGTTCCAGAGTTTGATTTGTTCTTTCTGTTTGACCGTTGCTTTGCAGATGGTATGCTGAGGAGAGCGAAGTCTTTATTTCAAGGGATCTGCAGAGGTCCTTCCAAAATTTTGAGGTAAATTGGATACCTCTGTCTGATACGATGTTGTGGGGAACACCATGAAGCCTCACGATTTCTTTGATAAAAATGTTTGCTGTAGCCAGAGCAGAAGGGGTGCCCATCATGGGCAGGAAGTGTGCCATCTTAGAGAGGCGGTCAACCACCACTAAGATGGTAGTGAATTTTTCAGAGGGGGGAAGTTCCACAATGAAGTCCATAGAGACTTCCTTCCATGGACGTTCAGGGACAGGCAAAGGTCTCAGAAGCCCCCAAGCCTTAGTGTTCGACCCTTTGTTACGTTGACACGTAATACAGGATTGGACATAGTTTTTACAGTCCTGACTCCAACCCGGCCACCAGTAGGAGCGATGAACTAATTCTGAGGTTTTCCGGATTCCAAAGTGCCCTGCCAACTTATGATCATGGAATTTCTGTAATACTTGCAGTCTTACTGGAGAAGGAACAAATATTTTATTTTGGGCCCACAGTAAGCCATCCCTCTTCCTTAATGAAGGTACTTCAGGTTCTGTACATTGGCTGGATGCCTCTTTAATGGCAGTCTTGAGATCAGGCTGGATAAGAAGGAAGTTATGTGGGGATAAGATAGTTCCAGGCTCAGTTGCTTCATTGACTTCTGGAAACATTCGGGAGAGTGCATCCGCTTTTCCGTTCTTGGAACCCGGTCGGTAGGAGATGTGAAAATTAAATCTGGAGAAAAATAATGCCCATCGGGCTTGTCGGGGTTGGAGTCGCTTGGCCGTTCGGAGATATTCCAGATTCCGATGATCAGTAAAGATCATTATGGGTTGGGACGCACCCTCCAGCAGGTACCTCCACTCCTCCAGAGCAAATCTTATAGCCAGTAGTTCTCGGTCACCGACATCATAGTTCCTTTCAGGTGGGCTTAATTTGTGAGAAGCAAAGGCGACTGGATGAAGAAGGGCCTTTGGACCACTCCGTTGGGACAGGATTGCACCTGTTGCTGATTCGGAGGCATCTACTTCTAGTACATATGATAAGGCTGGATCTGGGTGTTGTAGAATAGGAGCCGATGTAAAAAGATCTTTCAATTTATTAAAGGCTTCCTGTGCTTCTTGGGGCCATTGAAACTTAGCTTGCTGGCGGGTGAGTCGAGTAATGGGAGAAATGATTGAAGAGAATCCTCTAATGAACCTGCGGTAAAAATTGGCAAAGCCAACAAACCGCTGGATCCCCTTTTCATCTGAAGGAGCTGGCCACTCCTGGATGGTTCTAACCTTTTGTGGGTCCATTGCAACCCCTTCTGTGGAGATGATGAACCCAAGGAACTGGATGGTGGTCTTTTCAAATTCACATTTCTCCCCTTTCAAGAATAGACCATGTTTCCTGAGAACCGAGAGTACCTTTTTTACATGGGTGCGATGTACTTCTAGTGAGGTGGAGAAAATCAAAATATCATCCAGATATACAATCACAAAGTTATCAAGGTACTCACGGAAAATGTCGTTGACCAGGTGTTGGAACGTGGCCGGGGCGTTGTAGAGTCCGAAAGGCATCACAAGATATTCAAAGTGCCCAAACCTGGATCTAAAGGCTGTTTTCCACTCATCCCCGGCACGTGTCCGAACGAGATTGTATGCTCCCCGTAGGTCTAGTTTGGTAAACACTTGGGCAGTTCTGAAGCGCTGGAATAGTTCAGAGATGAGAGGCAACGGGTATCTATTCTTCACAGTGATCTTATTAAGTTCTCTATAGTCCACACAGGGCCTTAAAGATCCATCCTTCTTTTCGACAAAGAAGATACCCGCCCCAGCTGGAGAAGAGGAAGGGCGGATGAACTTCTTCTCCAGGTTTTCGTCAATATAGGAACGAAGCGCTTCTAACTCAGTCTCAGATAGTGGAAATATGCGACCAAAGGGAATCTCGGATCCAGGTAAAAGGTCAATGGGACAATCATAAGAGCGATGAGGTGGTAAGCTGTCGGCCATTTTTTTATCAAAAATATTCAGAAATTCGTGGTATACTGCAGGGACATGCTGAAGATTATCTGGTATTGACTGAAGGGTCAAACAAGAGGCCGGTGTGCTGGTGGTAGGCACGAAACAATGTTGAGAGCAGTACATAGATGGGAAGAGGATTTCTTTCTTGGACCAACTAATTTGAGGGTCATGAACTTGTAACCAGGGGAAACCCAGGATAACAGGAAACATAGGTGAACTGATGATGTTAAAGCAAAGGAATTCTTGGTGGCCAGAGTCTGTGGAGGTGAGAATAGGTTTGGTTTCTTGAGTAACAAGTCCCGAACATGGTAGGGATCCATCGGCTAGGTGTATCTGCAGAGGTTGCTTCTTATCTTGGAGGGGAATATGCAGGGTGTGAGCCAGAGATGCATCCAGGAAACAACTGCATGCTCCGGAGTCAATGATGGCCAGCAGCCGAGCTTCCTCTTCCGCCACCTGTAATGAGACCGGAAGGACAAAGTGAGATTGGGTAGAGCCGGTAACTTGAAAGTTCACAGTGTACTGTCGCTGGCACTTACTGGGTCTCACGGGGCAGTTGCGTAAGAAATGACCGGCCTCCCCACAATAAAGGCAAAGGTTGGCTTGGCGCCGGCGGAGTCTTTCATCAGGGGTGAGTGGAGAACGTACCAATCCCAACTGCATAGGTTCGTGGTCCGAGGAAGAGGAAGGTACGGCAGAAGGTGCTGGAACAGGAGGAATGCGAGGTAACATCCAGGTGGGTCGTGAGGACTGGAAGCGTTCGGAGCGGCGTTCACGCAGGCGTCTGTCAAGCTTGATTGCTAGTTGTATTAATTCTTCCAGGGAAGAAGGAGTATCCATCCGAGCTAATTCATCTTTTAAATTTTCTGATAGACCTTGGCGATACTGGTACTTTAAAGCAGCCTCATTCCAGTTGGTGTCCCCAGACCATTTCCGGAATTCAACGGTGTAGTCTTCCACCGGTCTCTTTCCCTGGGTCAGGGTGTGTAGGATGGATTCAGCTGTGGCAGTGCGTTGTGGGTCGTCATACAGCTGTGCCATAGCATTGAAAAAGGTTTCTACCGTATCCAACAGGGGGCTTTTCTGTTCTAAGAGGTTATGGGCCCAAGCTTGGGGTTCTTCTGACAGAAGCGAAATGACAAACCCCACCTTTACAGCTTCAGAATGAAAAGTCCTGGGTTGAAGGGCCAAGTAGAGCTGACAAGCGTTCTTGAAGGCTCTGAACTTCTTTCGAATTCCGGAAAACCGTTCTGGACTGGAAACCCTAGGTTCAGGGATGGCCATCATGACTGGGTTGACTTGGTTCTGTGAAGAAGAAATCCCACTGGATGAAGCTGACGGTGCTTCCGGGGGAGCTGAGGAAGTTGTTAGATGTTGAAGGCGACCCTCAATTTGGAAATATCCATCCTGAAGTCTCTGGACAGCCTGTGTAAGGGCTGTAACCTGCTGGCAGAGGGCCTCGAGGGGAGAGCCGGCTCTGTCGGCCTCTGACATGGCTGGTTTGTACTGTCAGGTACTCACCAAGGCCGGAATGCTGAGAGCGGCTCCCCTAGCAACTAGGTGCGAGATACCCCTGAAGGTGGTACAGAGGGAATCAGGCACGGAGAGGCACGGGTTGCTAGCAGGTGTGCAGGTCACCAAGGTTTCACCAGATGTGTAGAACCCGTGTAGCATGGACTGGTTGCTAAGCTGGAGAGAAGACTGGCAGGGACTCCAACACTTAACCTGGAACCAGGAACAGAGCTGAGGAGAGACACAGGGTTAAGCAGAACAAGTCCGTTAAGCAGGCCGAGGGTCAAACACTGGAGAGCGTGGTAACAAGCACAGGTTGAGGCAAGGCAAGTCCGTTGAGCAGGCAGAGGGTCAAACACTGGAGAGCGTGGTAACAAGCACAGGTTGAGGCAAGGCAAGTCCGTTGAGCAGGCAGAGGGTCAAACACTGGAGAGCGTGGTAACAAGCACAGGTTGAGGCAAGGCAAGTCCGTTGAGCAGGCAGAGGGTCAAACACTGGAGAGAGGATCAGTAGAAGAGTCGTAATCAAGCCGAGGGTCAAACACTGGAGAGAGGATAAGCAAGGTAGTCAAACGGTCCGGGTCACAACAGGCAGGAACAGGTATGCAAAGGATAAACGGAACACTGGAAGCTGAGAAGACAAACCAGCAATGAGCACAAGGCATAGCTGCCTTTATATAGGCCCGCCAAGGGGACGTCCCGCTGTACGTGCATGCGTTCGTGTGCCCACGTGTGCTAACCCGTTCGGATCACGCGCTCGTACCCGCCGATTGTGTGCCCGTACGTGCTGATGTGAGGCTCTACCGCACAGGCGCATCGGGACGCGCCGATACTGACAGGCTCTGACTGTGTTAACCCTCTGACACCTCCACTCAGGGGAAATCAGCTCCTCAGGTCTCCAATCAAGGAAAGGGGTGGACAGGATCTTTCAATGTAATGGACTCAATCCGCATAGCAGGAGGACCCAAAAGGACAAAACAAATTCTCCATAGTGTAAAACTGTATCACATTTATTGAAGTAAAAAGATGGTCACACTTACATGTAAAATCACAATATAAAGGCACATAGGATATACAACAGCCGGCCGGCTCGCATGCACCCGTTCAAACGAAAACGATGACGTCAGCGCGTCAACCTTCCGACGTACGTTTCGTCCTATTGGACGTCGTCATGGGAACGGGCGACGCACTGACTCATCGCTATATATAGACCAGGAACAAAAACCAAACCTCGCTTTGAAGCTCAGATGGCGTCACCGCACCGTCCTACACGGAAGCAGGAAGTGTGTGACTTATAGTCTTTAAAATGGGCAGACGGCACTTCCGCCCATACATTGGGTCCCTTCCAGTGCTGGCAAAACTAAAATAGTGAAACGGCCACACTGAATGTAATCAAAACCA
Organism: Lithobates clamitans; assembly: GCA_037952925.1. Taxonomy (NCBI): domain Eukaryota; kingdom Metazoa; phylum Chordata; class Amphibia; order Anura; family Ranidae; genus Lithobates; species Lithobates clamitans. Next base: position 2,781,497 of record JBBGZY010000061.1, read on the forward strand.
AAGTAGATTTTGTTATTAGGGTATTTCATAATGTATGTATAAAGGGATGAAAATTAAAAACATACAAAACGAAAACATGTGTAAAACTCTCCTCCGTTTAAAAGAGGGACAAATAGAGATTGCACTAAAGGATGATCAGACCACAATACAGACATAACTATAATTGATGGAAAACTAGGATACCACTCAAAAGGTGGTTGAGGATGTTGAAATACCGACCTCCACTAGAGATTCAAAGCGAGTAAACAGAATGTAGTATGTATAATGTTAAAATCCTACATAGTGTTATCAACTTCAATATATGATGGAAAATATTGTGATTAAACCACGCTTCACTCATAATTGAATAACATGAAAATAAAATAGAAGAATAGTAATGAAAAAAAATTTTAAAATTAAAATTAAAATATGAAATGACAAAAATGATAAAAGGATAACAATGAACAACTCTTAAATATGATTGTCATGAATTGTCCAGAAATGCATTAAGATCTACGTCCACATTAAGTCCAAAGGGAGTGTAGCACTTCAATCTGTATATCCATGTCATTTCAAGCCTAGAAATCCCACGTATAATAGACCCCCCCCTCCAATGTGGGGTGTATCTATCAATGCCTAGAAAAATGGTTTTCCTAGGGTCTCGGTTGTGTACCTCAAGATAGTGTCTGGAGACCGGATGTTTGGGGAAACCAGTAAGAATGTTGGTGATATGCTTGTTGAGTCTTACAGATAGGGGGCGTTTGGTCCTCCCCACGTACTGTAATCCACAAGGACATTGAAGAAGGTACACCACACGCTCCGTGGAGCATGTAATAAATGATCTAATTTCAAACTCTGTTGAAGTACTGGTGGAAATGAACTTATGAGTTCTTCTGTGAGTGCATCCACTAAGAGAGCACACCCTACATTTTCTGCATTGATAGAATCCAATCATATATTCAAAGAATCCCCTCTTGATAGGAGGGGGGTCGAGAATATTCGGGGCCACTCTACCTCTCAAAGAGGGGGCACCCTTATATATCACCTGTGGCTTAGCTGGAAGGATGGTACCTAATATTTGATCGTTCTTGAGAACATGCCAATGCTTACCTATCAACTTAGCTATATTTCTGTGTTGTAGGGAATAAGTAGTGATGAAGGGAACTGAAGGTGCTCTGCCACTATCAGGTGTCTTGGTTTTAAGTAGACTACTCCTATCGATGGTGGTCACTTCATCCAATGTGCTCCTTAGAGAAGTCTCAGAATAGCCCTTCTCTAAAAAGCGTTCTATCAAAATATTTGCTTGGACCAAGAACTCCTCATGGTCGGAGCAATTACGTTTTAAGCGAATAAGTTGACTTTTCGGCACAGACCTCAGCCAAGTCTCATGATGGCAACTATCGGTCGGTAAATAGGAATTCCGATCCGTATTTTTGAAAAAAGTTGCCGTAGTAAACTGCCCCTCTTTGATGCCAATTTTGAGGTCCAGAAAGTTGATTTCGGACTGACTGGCCTCATAGGAAAGTCTAATGCCACGGTCATTTTCATTCAACCCTCTCATGTATAAATCAAGATCTTCACGGTCCCCATTCCATAGGAGGAGGATGTCATCTATATACCTGGCCCACAACACCACCTGAGGTTTTTGTTGGGCATAGATGACATCCTCCTCCCACAGGGCCATGAAGAGGTTCGCTAAGCTGGGGGCATATTTAGCCCCCATAGCGACACCTCTATCCTGCCTATAGAATTGGCCTCCAAACCAAAAGTAATTCCTGGTGGCCACAAAATGAAGTAACTGCATGATAAAGCATATTTGTTCGTCAAAAAGAGATGAGTCACGTCTAAGGTAATACTCAACCGCAAATAACCCCAAGTTATGTGGTATCACTGTATATAATGAGGCGACATCAGCTGTCACTAGCCACCAAGATGGACCTGGGGTGTAATCAGAAAGTTTATTGATCACATGGCGGGTGTCCTTCAAATAAGACGGCATCCCTGTGACCAATGGTTGTAAATAAAAATCTATATACCTGCCCACCCGGGACGATATGGAATCAATTCCACTAACAATGGGACGTCCCGGGGGGCAGGTAGGATGTTTGTGAATTTTGGGTAAGTAGTAAAGAACCGGGGTGCGCGGGGCCTTGGGAACTAAATAGGATTTCTCCTTACTGTTTAAAATACCCTGTTCAAACCCAAATTTAATCAGCACCTCCAATTCTTTCTTGTATTGAGCCTTGGGGTCAGATCTGAGGGGGGTATATGTTTCTCGGTCACCCAATATATTGGACATCTCTGTGAGGTAATCCTTCCTATCCAATACGATAATGCCCCCCCCTTTATCTGCTGGCCTGATAACTAAGTTTTTGTTCAAACATAAAGAATCTAGCCCAGTTTTGAGGTCTCTATTAAAGTAGACTTTTTTAAGGGGTATTTGTTCCAAATCTTTAAGGACTAAGTCTTTAAATACCTTTAGGGAGGGGGCTACGGCTCCTGGAGGATTGAAAAGAGAGGCATTTGATAGCCCAGAATGGCGATACTCGTTGTGACTGATCTCATTGTGTGTAATAGGATTGGAGGCTAGATATCTCTTAATGTTGACCTTACGTATAAATTTATGTACATCGATATAAGTCTGAAATTTATCAAGGCCTCGGGGAGGTGCAAATTTAAGTCCCTTATTAAGTAAGGATTTCTCTGAGTCACTCAAGGAGACTGAATCTAGAGATACGAATCTTAGAAGGGATCACTCGGAGTATAACATCAGTACATACAATCAATTTTACCCTCTTAGAGACCTTGATGGCCCTTCCACCAGTTCCACCATCATGGAAGAACGTAATGGTATAGCCTCACATTCTTATCCCAGTCCGATGGGACCCATAGATGATGGCAACAAACCGGGCCCTTCCAATTTGAGTTATCAACAATGGGGTTTTCACCGGCCAAATCAGGGCATCAAAAGGCCAGCAGACCAAAGAGAGGATCTAGAGGGGGGAGGCGAGTGCGATCAAAAAAAGAAAAAATCGTAACCAGCAACGGGATATTTAATTTGAGCTCAGTCTCCTTGAGTGACTCAGAGAAATCCTTACTTAATAAGGGACTTAAATTTGCACCTCCCCGAGGCCTTGATAAATTTCAGACTTATATCGATGTACATAAATTTATACGTAAGGTCAATATTAAGAGATATCTAGCCTCCAATCCTATTACACACAATGAGATCAGTCACAACGAGTATCGCCATTCTGGGCTATCAAATGCCTCTCTTTTCAATCCTCCAGGAGCCGTAGCCCCCTCCCTAAAGGTATTTAAAGACTTAGTCCTTAAAGATTTGGAACAAATACCCCTTAAAAAAGTCTACTTTAATAGAGACCTCAAAACTGGGCTAGAGTCTTTATGTTTGAGCAAAAACTTAGTTATCAGGCCAGCAGATAAAGGGGGGGGCATTATCGTATTGGATAGGAAGGATTACCTCACAGAGATGTCCAATATATTGGGTGACCGAGAAACATATACCCCCCTCAGATCTGACCCCAAGGCTCAATACAAGAAAGAATTGGAGGTGCTGATTAAATTTGGGTTTGAACAGGGTATTTTAAACAGTAAGGAGAAATCCTATTTAGTTCCCAAGGCCCCGCGCACCCCGGTTCTTTACTACTTACCCAAAATTCACAAACATCCTACCTGCCCCCCGGGACGTCCCATTGTTAGTGGAATTGATTCCATATCGTCCCGGGTGGGCAGGTATATAGATTTTTATTTACAACCATTGGTCACAGGGATGCCATCTTATTTGAAGGACACCCGCCATGTGATCAATAAACTTTCTGATTACACCCCAGGTCCATCTTGGTGGCTAGTGACAGCTGATGTCGCCTCATTATATACAGTGATACCACATAACTTGGGGTTATTTGCGGTTGAGTATTACCTTAGACGTGACTCATCTCTTTTTGACGAACAAATATGCTTTATCATGCAGTTACTTCATTTTGTGGCCACCAGGAATTACTTTTGGTTTGGAGGCCAATTCTATAGGCAGGATAGAGGTGTCGCTATGGGGGCTAAATATGCCCCCAGCTTAGCGAACCTCTTCATGGCCCTGTGGGAGGAGGATGTCATCTATGCCCAACAAAAACCTCAGGTGGTGTTGTGGGCCAGGTATATAGATGACATCCTCCTCCTATGGAATGGGGACCGTGAAGATCTTGATTTATACATGAGAGGGTTGAATGAAAATGACCGTGGCATTAGACTTTCCTATGAGGCCAGTCAGTCCGAAATCAACTTTCTGGACCTCAAAATTGGCATCAAAGAGGGGCAGTTTACTACGGCAACTTTTTTCAAAAATACGGATCGGAATTCCTATATACCGACCGATAGTTGCCATCATGAGACTTGGCTGAGGTCTGTGCCGAAAAGTCAACTTATTCGCTTAAAACGTAATTGCTCCGACCATGAGGAGTTCTTGGTCCAAGCAAATATTTTGATAGAACGCTTTTTAGAGAAGGGCTATTCTGAGACTTCTCTAAGGAGCACATTGGATGAAGTGACCACCATCGATAGGAGTAGTCTACTTAAAACCAAGACACCTGATAGCAGAGCACCTTCAGTTCCCTTCATCACTACTTATTCCCTACAACACAGAAATATAGCTAAGTTGATAGGTAAGCATTGGCATGTTCTCAAGAACGATCAAATATTAGGTACCATCCTTCCAGCTAAGCCACAGGTGATATATAAGGGTGCCCCCTCTTTGAGAGGTAGAGTGGCCCCGAATATTCTCGACCCCCCTCCTACCAAGAGGGGATTCTTTGAATATATGATTGGATTCTATCAATGCAGAAAATGTAGGGTGTGCTCTCTTAGTGGATGCACTCACAGAAGAACTCATAAGTTCATTTCCACCAGTACCTCAACAGAGTTTGAAATTAGATCATTTATTACATGCTCCACGGAGCGTGTGGTGTACCTTCTTCAATGTCCTTGTGGATTACAGTACGTGGGGAGGACCAAACGCCCCCTATCTGTAAGACTCAACAAGCATATCACCAACATTCTTACTGGTTTCCCCAAACATCCGGTCTCCAGACACTATCTTGAGGTACACAACCGAGACCCTAGGAAAACCATTTTTCTAGGCATTGATAGATACACCCCACATTGGAGGGGGGGGGTCTATTATACGTGGGATTTCTAGGCTTGAAATGACATGGATATACAGATTGAAGTGCTACACTCCCTTTGGACTTAATGTGGACGTAGATCTTAATGCATTTCTGGACAATTCATGACAATCATATTTAAGAGTTGTTCATTGTTATCCTTTTATCATTTTTGTCATTTCATATTTTAATTTTAATTTTAAAATTTTTTTTCATTACTATTCTTCTATTTTATTTTCATGTTATTCAATTATGAGTGAAGCGTGGTTTAATCACAATATTTTCCATCATATATTGAAGTTGATAACACTATGTAGGATTTTAACATTATACATACTACATTCTGTTTACTAGCTTTGAATCTCTAGTGGAGGTCGGTATTTCAACATCCTCAACCACCTTTTGAGTGGTATCCTAGTTTTCCATCAATTATAGTTATGTCTGTATTGTGGTCTGATCATCCTTTAGTGCAATCTCTATTTGTCCCTCTTTTAAACGGAGGAGAGTTTTACACATGTTTTCGTTTTGTATGTTTTTAATTTTCATCCCTTTATACATACATTATGAAATACCCTAATAACAAAATCTACTTTGGTTTTGATTACATTCAGTGTGGCCGTTTCACTATTTTAGTTTTGCCAGCACTGGAAGGGTCCCAATGTATGGGCGGAAGTGCCGTCTGCCCATTTTAAAGACTATAGGTCACACACTTCCTGCTTCCGTGTAGGACGGTGCGGTGACGCCATCTGAGCTTCAAAGCGAGGTTTGGTTTTTGTTCCTGGTCTATATATAGCGATGAGTCAGTGCGTCGCCCGTTCCCATGACGACGTCCAATAGGACGAAACGTACGTCGGAAGGTTGACGCGCTGACGTCATCGTTTTCGTTTGAACGGGTGCATGCGAGCCGGCCGGCTGTTGTATATCCTATGTGCCTTTATATTGTGATTTTACATGTAAGTGTGACCATCTTTTTACTTCAATAAATGTGATACAGTTTTACACTATGGAGAATTTGTTTTGTCCTTTTGGGTCCTCCTGCTATGCGGATTGAGTCCATTACATTGAAAGATCCTGTCCACCCCTTTACTTGATTGGAGACCTGAGGAGCTGATTTCCCCTGAGTGGAGGTTACTATTAAGCTGATTTACAGCTTACCTCTGGTAAGCGGACATCTTAATAGGTGGAGGATTTCTCACTGGGTGTTTTACGTCTATGATCACTGAATACATCTGCCTTGGCCCCAAGGATTGTGTGTTATACGTCTATGATCACTGATTGCATCTGCCTTGGCTCCAAGGACTGTGTTTTTGTGACGTTTAGTCACTTTTTTAACTTCATTTGGGACTTTCATATTTCAGTCACTTTTTTTATATTCACTTTCAATAGATTTTCGGTGTTTTATACTCTAATATTTTTTCATATTTGATGTATTGTATTTCCATACACTTAATCATACTTGAGTAGTTACATCACATGTTATTGCTTTTAGCGCGGTCTTTTTTGATTATTTCGTATTTTATAAATGCAGCTGGTTTATATTCAAAATCATAAATTGGGCTACCTTCCTCAGGAAAAAAACCCAGAGGAGAAGAATGAGATGGAGCAGAAAATTGTGGATGTGGCTAAATTGCAAAACAGTGGGGGGGCTTAAAACTTAAGCCTACGAACTGAGTGCAGGGGTCATACCCTGTTTCCCCAAAAATAAGACCTAGCGTGATTATCGGTGATGGCTGCAATATAAGCCCTACCCCCCAAATAAGCCCTAGTTAAAGTCCTTGTAGGTCTTGTTTTCAGGGTAGGGCTTATTTTCGGGGGAAAAGGGTAGGGCTTATTTGGGGGGTAGGGCTTATATTGCAGCCATCACAGACAATCACGCTAAGTCTTATTTTCTGGGAAACAGGGTAAGTATGTAATGTACAGAGTGCAGGTGTCAGGAGTGTGTAATGTAATATACCCCATTCCAGCATTGATGTTAGTTGCATTTAATATACCCCTCACCGAGTATTGGTATCAGTTGGATTTAATATCTCCCACCCAGCATTGGTTTTAGTAGGACTTAATATACCCCACCCAGCAATAATGTCAGGAGGATTTAATATACAATACTCCCTACCCAGTATAGGTAACAGTGCCAGTGGGATTTTTCATACACGCAGCCTTGTCCGGGACAGTTGGGATGAATGGACACTGGCATATTGCCAATGTGTGCAGTTGGTGCTCATGCCCCTTATGCCCCATGTGCACTGCACACAATAAAGATATGCCACTGAACCTCAGCAAGTACGGAGCAGTGGCATGCTAATGGGGGTGTGGGGGTGCAGTCCGCAATGGGCGTGAACTTGGCTCGGGGTGTTGCGGCCATCTGACATTTCTGACATTTCTCTTTTGAGTTGTACTGCTCTGCGCTGCTATCTTTACCACTGCAGCGCTGTGTCAAATAAAGAAATGTCAGCTGGCCACAGCACCTCCACTCACTGTGAGCTGCTACCTCATCTTGTAAATACATTTTGGGAGGGGGGAGATCGGTATTTGGGAGGGGTTTCTGTGCTAAAGATTCTGTATGGAATGGGGGGAAACTATCTGGATTGAGGATTCTTTATGGTACAGGGCGGTGTCTGTACTGAGGATTTTGTAAGGGATAGGGGAGGGAGGTATGGTGGGGTGTCTTTATAGATTATTTTTTTGGTGTGGGGGATATCTGTCCTGAGGATTCTGTATGGGATGGGGGGGAAGTGTCTGTACTGAGGATTCGATATGGGGGTGGGGTGTCTGTACTGAAAATTCTTTATGGTATGGGTGGGTGTATCTGTGCTAAGGATTCTGTATGGAACTGGGGGGTTTGGGTGTGTCTGTACTGAGAATTCTGAATTGGATGGGGGATATGCGGGGGGTCTCTGTACTGAGGATTCTGAATGGGATGGGGGCTTTGGGGGGTGCCTGTACCTGGCAACCCGGTGCATTCCAAATTCTTTATTAGGCTACATACCCTGTTTCCCCGAAAATAAGACCTAGCGTGATTGTCGGTGATGGCTGCAATATAAGCCTTACCCCCCAAATAAGCCCTACCCTGTTTCCCCGAAAATAAGCCCTACCCTGAAAATGAGACCTACAAGGACTTTAACTATCGCTTATTTGGGGGGTAGGGCTTATATTGCAGCCATCACCGACAATCACGCTAGGTCTTATTTTCGGGGGAAACAAAGTATAAAAACGGCACCGTGCAGCTAACATGTTTCGGCTTGTACTGAGGATTCTGTACTTGGATGAGGGGGGTTAGGAAGTATCCTGAACTGAGAGAGTATGGAGGATCTCTGTACTAAGTGTTCTGTAGTGGGAAGGGGGACTGTGAAGCAGATTTAGGAATGTTAGGGGTGTCAGTCTGTTTTGAGGGGTTTATGCTGGGGGAGGGCAGTCTGTGCAGGGGAGTTGGTCTGTACTGAGGTATCTATGCTGGAGGGGTCCATCTGTACTGAGGTGTGTGTACTGAGGGACTGTTAATGTGAAAGACAGGTCTGAAAGGGGGTTAAAATGTAATGAAGGGTTTGTGCTGGGGCGGCTGTCTGTACTGAGGTGTCTGTGCTGGGGGGGGGGGGGGGGATTGGTCTGTACTGGGGATTCAGGCTGGGCTGGAGTCTGTATTGAGGTGGGGAATCTGTATTGATGGGTTTGGTCTGTACTGAGGGGTCTGTGTTGGTGGGATCTGTCTGTACTGAGGGGTCTGTATTGGTGGAATCTGTCTGTACTGAGGGGTCTGTGTTGGGATAAACCCTGTACTGAAGGGTCTGTGTTGGTGGGATCTCTCTGTACTGAGGGCCCTGTGTTGGAGGGATCAGTCTGTACTGATGGGTCTGTGTTGGAGGGGGGGGGGGGGTTCGGCCTGTGCTGAAGAAGCTGGTCTGTTCTGAGGAGTCTGTGCTGGGGGTGGGGGTGGGAAAGTCTGTGCTGAGGGGTTTGTGCTGGGGGAGGGGGTGAGCTATACTGAGGGTGTCAGCTGGGAGGAGGTATTTAAGGATCTTAGGAGAGATCTTTACTGTGGGGGGGCATGATTTGTACTGGAAAGAGGGGGGTAATGTTGGTTGTACTCTGTAAAGTGGCCTGTGTTTTCTGCACTCTTGACCCCTCTACTAGAGGCACAGTGTTTTACATATCATACTCCTGATTACTGCACTCCAATTACATAAGTCCTGAAGTTATTCTTTAAATAAGGCTGTGTGTAGAAAAGGATGTGTAATGGAACCATTTTATTTTAATAAAATGAGTGTTTTGAGTAAGGATGAGCTCCAGCGCGTTTGCACTCTCAACGCGCAGAGCCTACCAGGAAGTCGTTGCACTAATCACAGGCAGTGAGACATTTCCCGATCTCTGCAGCCGCACATCGGGAAAATGTCTCACTGCCTGTGATTAGCACAGCGCAGTGCCGACTTCCTGGCGGACTCTGCACGTGGAGTGTGCGAACACGCTGGAGCTCATCCTTAGTTCTCAGGTTTGTACATGTCTGTTATGCCGCGTACACACGGGCGGACGTTTCGACCGGACTGGTCCGACGGACCGAACCTGGCGGACAATCCGACCGTGTGTGGGCTCCATTGGACCTGCAGCGGACTTTTCCGGTGAAAAATCTGATGGACTTTAGATTTGAAACATGTTTCAAATCTTTCCGACGGACTTGAGTCCGGTCAAAAAATCCGCTCGTTTGTATGCTAGTCCGACGGACGAAAACCCACGCTAGGGCAGCTATTGGCTACCGGCTATGAACTTTCTTATTTTAGTCCGGTCGTACTTCATCACGTATGAATCCGTCGGACTTTGGTGTGATCGTGTGTAGGCAAGTCCATTCATTCAAAAGTCCATTGGAAGTCCGTCAAAAGTCCGTCGAAAGTCGGTCCGAAACTCCGTCAGACCAGTCCGGTCGAAAGTCCGCCCGTGTGTACGCGGCATTAGTATTTCACTTGTGGCACAGTCATTACAACATATTTTGTGGGTAAAAGGACTGTGGCATATGCGTGTGGAGGAAAGCAGGGAGTAGCCACCAAACAGATTGCCGCTTAGGAGTTTTTAAGCAATCAATAAATTATACGATTTTCTTTCAACCTCTGGTTGAAGGAAAGAAAATTGGTTTGATTCCCCCATCAACACAGTCAGTGTTGATAGGGGAATCACTCCCGTGGAGCAATTGTGTTCTGAAAGCGGGAGGTTTACCAGCTGTCACAATACAATGATCACTGCTGGCAGCTATAGCCGCTGGCAGTGATCGCACGGGAATCCCAGACAGGTCTTTTTTAAAGCTAAGTAGATTTTCTGTAAGTGCAGAAAAATACCTATTGCTCCTGAGAGAAATTTATTATCTTTGTAACTGCCTGTGCACTAAACTGATATATTAAACAATGTTATCAGCTTCCCCAGCTATCTTCTGTGAATGACAAGATATCTAGGAAGGAAGGAATGAAGGAAGAAAAGAAAGTTATAGTTGTCACTATAGGAAAGGAAACGTGTTACTGGCAGGATTATCAGGTGAAATCACACTGCATTCAAGCACCACAAACTTAAACGCCATTTAATTCATTTTTAATATTTGAAAGCAAACTCCTGCATGTATCCATGTCTCCATGCTTTATTTTACTTAAAAATTACTTGGAAATACACCTCCTAGCATTTCTGTTGTGGCCATCTTGAGTAAGGGCAGAAGATTCATGTAGCATTTATTTCCTGGAATTCATCTGCCTTTAACTCAAACATACAGGTAAGAGGGTGTGCTTGGCTGGGTAAACCCCTCCTCCCCTCCCGATGTATGACATAATTTTGGCCTAGGCTTGGAAACCAGGAAGTAACCAATTAAATATATATATGTAGCACTAACTTTAGGTGGAGCTACTGGTTCAAAGCGGGCTGTTACCTTCACTCTTGATACCTCTGTTTCACCGGCACCGGGTCTAGGGTCCCGTTGAGTTTACCTCTGGACAATGTAGACACTAACGCTTGAGTAGATTTTTCAATGCTTTAATGAACAAATAATAAAGGAAGTAGCAGGAAAGAGGCAGAAGGAAAGTTGCAGGGAAGCTCAAATACCTTTCCTTAGTATTCTTTAGAACATTCTCTGGAATTGAACACTTGCGGTTGAATGGTTGAATGTGCTCCCCCTTGTGGGACCCAATCTTTGCCCACCTGGATAGGCCTCTCTCTCTTGCCTAGCAGCCAGTACTCAGCACGAACAAAAGTCTCTTCCACAGACTTGTTTGGAATAAAACCCATACGATCCTCTGCCACAGGATGTATTGGTTTGCAATGAATGTCAGACACAGTACTTGAACCTTTAAGCCAACCTGGCAGTACTATGCAGTAAGATTACTTCAGGATACGTCCCCCAACCGAGTCACCAGGCCCCTCTCCAGACCAGCACTCTGAATGATTCTTCCATGACGGGTCCTCCCCTGGGATCTCCTCGGTTGTCCAGCTTCTTCTATCAAGATAGACAGCTCAGGACCGTTCCTCTGCTGCTGTGGTAGGCCCCAGACAGGCTTCTGGGCCCACCCACATGCCACAGCGACATGGGCCTCCGGAACGGAGGACCACGAGGTGGTACTCTTAACGCATACCTGTCGGCCAGGAGGGCCAGCAGGTGGCTGAAAACGAACCCCTAAACATGGCGTCTGTCCTATAAATACCCTCTCCCAGAATGCAACTCGGAGGACCACCTCCACCGAGTTGTCTCCGGGACAGAGGAGCACTCATACGCTTCAACACGTTGCTTTTCCAACACCAACCGATGGTGACAACGACACCCACTGGCACAGTGTGGAACTACATGCAACTCAGCCAAGCTGGAACAGAGGCAAATCTAACTTCCTCTAACAAGTAACCCACAAGATTAACCTATCAGCGGTAGATTAAAAAATCTACTAGCACTACATACTCCCCCCCACTACAACAGATGTTGTCCTCAATGTCTGTCACAAAAATAACTCCCAAGCCTGAGAGCAGGTATTTGAGCTTAAAACTTGGATTTAGGCAAAGAAGAAGGAAAGACAGTAGAAAGACATTATAACATTTGTAAAACAATATGTTCACATCCGCAAACAAAACCATCCTATGACTGTACATAACCCCACTATCCATCTAGCTGAAAATCCTAACAGCTTGATAGGAGATCAAATGGTTCCTGAAAAGGAAAACATATTAAACACACATGCAACCTATACAGTTTCAGGAGCAAAATCCCATTTGAAAAAAATGAAACTCTCTTCCCATTATCTACATCAGAATAATCTTTAGGAGCCCATCCCTATATATACATCTTTTTTCTTAAATGAAAGAAATCCGGCTAGCAAAAAGATGTCCTTGGATTTGAAACACTGAGATGAGTATTCAGATCTTGACCACGAAGATCTCTATATACTGACACTAACTAACTAACTATCCCAAAGTTCTTTTGTCCATAATTACCAATAAAACCGGGGATCTGGCAATGTCAGTGTTTTTCCCAGTTTATCCACTGTAGTGATGAAGTATACAACGTCATCTTTTCCGGGTCTGCAAATGACCACTTTGTCAGCATGAATGTGCCGACCATAGTTCCAGTGCATAAAACATCCACTGAAGCGTTCATCCATAGCAACAGAACATCCAGTTTTTTGGAAAGGCTTAGGCACAGACAAATAGTCCCAAACAGCTTCACTGTACCAAAGCTCCCGGTTAGCTTCAATCACTTGCATTTTGTCCTGAGGGACATAAGGGAACTCCAAACCATATTCCGTAGCTACACGCTTGTTCAACATTCTCTGCAAACGTGCAAGTTTCAGTAAGGATCTATTTTTTCCCATACCAGGAGGCACACATGAATCCAATGACTTGCTCACCATAGATCCAGCCGGTGTCCGAAGTGAACTAGCAACTTTTGACAATGTCTCATTTACAGTGCTGTGTGGCTCCACACAAGGTGATATCTTCCCAGAACTCAGGGCTGTCCATTCAGGGAAGGTCATAGCAGAGGCGACATCCTCGCCTTGGGCCCATAACAGTTCTTGTGACATAGTCTCAAATAGGTCATCATCACCGGAGAGATCCGACATGGATTCTATCTCCGAATCTCCCAGCTCTTCTGCTGGCAGATATTTATTTACAGTCCCAGATACATTCCCCATTAATTGCTCACCCGTTCCTGTCGTGGACTTTGTTGGATCCGGTTCGGGTAGTCTCTGGGGTAGGCCTCGGCCGCGGGAAGCCTTCACATATTCCACCTTCCTCTGAACAGGTACAACAGGGATAGGCGTAGTGGACGCGGAAATCAAAGCAATGTCCGCTGATGAATCAGTAACAGCAGTGTCTCTCTCCGGAACATTCTCGGCAACAACAGGCAAAGTCACGGCCTGCCGTTCTCTTTCAGCAGGAGTAGCAGCTTCTACTGTGGCGACACCTGTAGCTCAGTCCATACGATAAGCACAGGGCGACATGGTAGGTTGCTCCACGACAAACAAATATTCTCCACATTGCGGGCAGCGACCAAATGGATGGAGATGTACGGCCAGTCCTTCACATTTGTGGCAAATCATGCCCTGCCCTTCGATATCTCCAACGGTATAGAGAACAAACCTCCCCTGCGGCTTCAGACGAATACCGGTATCTGTAAGCAGGGTTCCGGTCAGCACAGTACTCGACACGGTGCTTGCAGGGAACATTCTTGGTCCCATAATTGGCTGCATCGCTGGAAAAGACATGGCCACTCTCTGATCTTATAAATAAAATCAACCAGCGCGGACCATAAAACCTAACTAAAAGCAGCTGTAGTACTGAGGGTAAATTTATCAAATCCCAAAAACATAAATGAAGATAAAAAGGCAGTACAGCGCATACATAAATCCTAATAAATTCTAATAAAACAATCAATAAACGTCCATATACACGTGGTAGATGCAGAAAAAATCCAGCAATTCCTCCGGTGACATAAGTGACATGGAAAGCTTGTAGGGTGACTGTAGTGAAAAAGACCACCACCTTCAGTAGCACAAGCCACTCACCTCAACAGATGGACCCCTGAGTGTATCAGTCAGGTCAAACCAGCAGTTCCCTCACAGGGATATAAGCAGGAGGAGATGTATACAGGACTTGATCAAACATCAGCAACTGGTACGCCTCCTCTGCTAAGCTGAAGACACTACAGTCCGTCCTGTTCCACTCACTGCAGGCTGACTCCACTCCACTCAGTCAGCCTGCAGTGAGTGGAACAGGACGGACTGTAGTGTCTTCAGCTTAGCAGAGGAGGCGTACCAGTTGCTGATGTTTGATCAAGTCCTGTATACATCTCCTCCTGCTTATATCCCTGTGAGGGAACTGCTGGTTTGACCTGACTGATACACTCAGGGGTCCATCTGTTGAGGTGAGCGGCTTGTGCTCCTGAAGGTGGAGGTCTTTTTCACTACAGTCACCCTACAAGCTTTCCATGTCACTTATATCACCGGAGGAATTGCTGGATTTTTTCTGCATCTACCACATGCATATGGACGTTTATTGATTGTTTTATTACAATTTATTAGGATTTATGTATGCGCTGTACTGCCTTTTAATCTTCATATCCACACTCTGATTTTCTCAGCACGATCACGAGGCCTCTCTTCTTCTCTGGCGCCAAACACATACACGCGTCCCACGCGGTATCAAGTAGGGTAGGCTCCTCCCACTTGTTCTTCTGATCACGTAGCTCCCGGGCTTTTATTGGCGCCCGCCGCCTACGCACTCAGAAATAAAGTCCAGCAACTTTTAACCTCTTCTTTTCCTGAGAAAATGACAAAGTCCAGCTCTCACCGTAAACTCCAGGTGAAACACTTCTCCAGGTTGCAAGAACTGATGGCTAACAAATCCCGGACGAAGCCCCCACATGTAGCACTAACTCTCGGTGGAGCTGCTGGTTTAAAGTGGGCTGTTACCTTCACTCTTGATACCTCTGTTTCACCGGCACCGGGTCTAGGGTCCCGTTGAGTTTACCTCTGGACGATGTAGACACTAACGCTTGAGTAGATTTTTCAATGCTTTAATGAACAAATAATAAAGGAAGTAGCAGGAAAGAGGCAGAAGGAAAGTTACAGGGAAGCTCAAATACCTTTCCTTAGTATTCTTTAGAACATTCTCTGGAATTTAACACTTGCGGTTGAATGGTTGAATGCGCTCCCCCTTGTGGGACCCAATCATTGCCCGCCTGGATAGGCCTCTCTCACTTGCCTAGCAGCCAGTACGCAGCATGAACAAAAGTCTCTGCCACAGACTTGTTTGGAATAAAACCCCTATGATCCTCTGCCACAGGATGTATTGGTTTGCAATGAATGTCAGACACAGTACTTGAACCTTTAAGCCAACCCGGCAGTACTATGCAGTAAGATTACTTCAGGATACGTCCTCCAACCGAGTCACCAGGCCCCTCTCCAGACCAGCACTCTGCATGATCCTTCCATGACGGGTCCTCCCCTGGGATCTCCTCGGTTGTCCAGCTTCTTCTCTCAGGATAGACATCTCAGGACCGTTCCTCTGCTGCTGTTGTTGGCCCCAGACAGGCTTCTGGGCCCACCCACATGCCGCAGCGACGTGGGCCTCCGGAACGGAGGATCACGAGGTGGTACTCTTAACGCATACCTGTCGGCCAGGAGGGCCAGCAGGTGGCTGAAAATGAACCCCTAAACATGGCATCTGTCCCATAAATACCCTCTTCCAGAATGCAACTCGGAGGACCACCTCCACCGAGTTGTCTCCGGGACAGAGGAGCACTCATACGCTTCAACACGTTGCTTTTCCAACACCAGCCGATGGTGACAACGACACCCACCAGCACAGTGTGGAACTACATGCAACTCAGCCAAGCTGGAACAGAGGCAAATCTAACTTCCTCTAACAAGTAACCCACAAGATTAATCTATCAGCAGTAGATTAAAAAATCTACTAGCACTACATATATATATAAAAAAAAGTTTAAAACAAGTAAATATGATATACTTGGCTAGCAGCATAAGGATTAAAAATAGTCAATGTTGATTGAGAGTGTAAGGTTCTGCTTTAAATGTCCACAGTCTAAACAAGTATAAAGCACACTTGCAATTATCTTTTTTTTTTAAAGATCAGAGTATAATAAACACCATAACAATATGCTTACTGGCACAGGTTAGGATGGGCCAATATCCAACATTGTAGTTTGTAAGTCAAAATATACCTTGTTTAGTCAGAACCCTTTTTATGAAGTTAACAAAGAAAAAAAAGCTTTACAAATGCCCTTTCAGAATCAATATTAGTAAAAATGATAAATGAAGTGGGTATAGGACATTCCAAGTAGATAAAAGGAAAATGCCATCCAAATGGATAGTTAATAGATACTAGATCTGAAGAAGACTGATTGAATTGAAGAGGATGCAAATGAAATACAGGAGATAACAATTGACAGAGATCAATGGACACATGGGTCAGTGTAGGGGCAGTAGTGGCAGGAAGTGGTTTGAGTAGGTGGAAAGGAATAGGGTCAAAAGATTAGGTGATGGAGAAGAGGAAAGAAACCAAGTAGCTCTTTCCTGTAAAAAAGGGAGAAATCAGCATGGCCTGCATTGGGATTAGAACTGGAGGTTTAAGGGATTTTGAAATGGAGAAAATCATAAGTAAATATTATGTTAAATTAAATATTGCTGAGAAGTGCTTACCATCAACAAATCCATATATCCTTTGATTTAGGAAGGATGTGTGGGGTATATGGAAGGGGGAGGGGAGAGAGGCGCCAGGCGACCAATAGTGTAAAACAGTTTATTGAGTAAATATAAAACACAGTAACAGGTTCAACCCACAGGGTAATAATGAGAGGCTGTCTATGCCCAGGTGGGCTGTGTGAAGGATCCTGCACGAGATAACGAGGTTCCTTCATACAGCCCACCTGGGTACAGACAGCCTCTTATTATTACCCTGTGAGTTGAACCTGTTACTGTGCTTTATATTTACTCTAGAACTATTGGTCATCTGGTGCCTCTCTCCCTTCCCCCTCTTCTGTTTCAGTGTGGGTTCCCTGACCCCAGAGTAGGCTGCCTGTTTCCAATGAATACTACAGACTTTTCTCATTGATTTGTTTCTCTCATTCCCATCCAGATGGAGTATATAAGAGACACTGTTTCATATAGTTTGCTAAAAAACACCTGAAGGACTCAAAGATGGTTAGAAATAAGATTCTCTGGTCTGATGAGATCAAGATAGAACTTTTTGGCCTTAATTCTAAGCGGTATGTGTGGAGAAAACCAGGCACTGCTCATCGCCTGTCCAATACAGTCCCAACAGTGAAGCATGGTGGTGGCAGCATCATGCTGTGGGAGTGTTTTTCAGCTGCAGGGACAGGATGACTGGTTGCAATCGAGGGAAAGATGAATGCGGCCAAGTACAGGGATATCCTGGACGGAAACCTTCTCCAGAGTGCTCAGGACCTCAGACTGGGCCGAAGGTTTATTTTCCAACAAGACAATGATCCTAAGCACACAGCTAAAATAACGAAGGAGTGGCTTCACAACAACTCTGTGACTGTTCTTGAATGGCCCAGCCAGAGCCCTGACTTAAACCCAATTGAGCATCTCTGGAGAGAGCTAAAAATGGCTGTCCACCAACGTTTACCATCCAACCTGACAGAACTGAAGAGGATCTGCAAGTAGGAATGGCAGAGGATCCCCAAATCCAGGTGTGAAAAACTTGTTGCACCTTTCCCAAAAGGACTCATGGCTGTATTAGATCAAAAGGGTGCTTCTACTAAATACTAAGCAAAGGGTCTGAATACTTAGGACCATGTGATATTTCAGTTTTTCTTTTTTAATAAATCTGCAAAAAATGTCAACAATTCTGTGTTTTTCTGTCAATATGGGGTGCTGTGTGTACATTAATGAGGAAAAAAATGAACTTAAATGATTTTAGCAAATGGCTGCAATATAACAAAGAGTGAAAAATGTAAGGGGGTCTGAATAGTTTCTGTCCCCACTGTATATTTCTCAATGACAAAGGTCTCATAGATCTGAAAAAACCCACAAAATTCTACAGAAAATCTCTGATTTGGTCGAAAATTTTAAAAAGATCTGGAATCTTTGGATCTCTCATTATTTCTCAGAAAGGTAAATTACACTTTATGGGCAATTTAACCCCTGTTGGTACTATGGCGTGATGCATTAGCTCGTGCAGAGACATCTGAGATGGTCCAATTTCAACTTCCTTTCCTGATTGCTATCCTTCCCTACCTCCCCTCCTCCATAATTCCTGTAGTTTGCTTTCTGTACATCCTTTTTCCTCAGCTGTTTTCTTTTAACTGTTTTTTCCCTGTCTCTGTGAGATACTTATTTGCCTAGAGGCAAGACTGTGGGGTGATCCCCTGACAAGAGCTTCCCAATGTAGATTGTACTATAAGGTTTCCTTCATCTATGCTGTGATAGGGGAATTCACACTCACACCTCGCTTAGCACCTTGACACTTGCATTTGGATTTTAAGTATGTATCCTATGCTAAGATGTGTACTCCTTTATGTAAGAAGTTCATCTATGTTTCTGTGCATTGTTTTTTTAATTATGTAAATAAAAATGTATTGAAACAGACAATACTGGGTTTTGGAAAAATTACTAAGAAATGTGATAAGTAGCAGCTAAGGAATATTAGAAGATAATTATTAACTCAATTGCCTATATGGTCATTTAATTGCCCACTACTATATATTTACTTTTTATGCCACTTTTAATTTATGATGTTGGGTTATAGAATTGCACAACTATGGTTACTAAGGTTGACTTAGGGCTTCTGATGACCAGAGTAGACATTATGAGAGGAACCCAATTTGACTAGGTTTATAATTTGTTGGAATAAAGCGTGCTCATGGTCGAAACATAATTATTGGCATCTTTTTCAGTAGTAATGTATTTTTATACATTTGCACAGACTGAATTAGTCACATAATATGAACAATGAAATGGTGACATTAAATATTAGAACTTTTAAAATTTTAGCTTCACGCAGCTAGTCATAAACATATAGATAATAACCTATAATAAGATCTATGGCCAATTTTACAAATACACATAGTAAACTTCCTCTTAAATGCACTGTACCTTCATCATTGTTCACAGGTACAGCTTTTGCGTTCCCATCTGTGTTTGTCTTTTCGCCTTGGGTTACTTTCTGATTCTCAAAGCGAACAAGCAGTGGTATGACCAAAAGTTCCTTTGGTGGATCTGCAGCTTTGCGTCTCCTCTTTCTTTGTAGAAATCTGGAGGACTCTTCCTTAATTGAGGGTAGCTTTAAGGGTTCCTGTATGTAAAGAAATACATCAGCAACAATGGTCCATAACTTTGCACCTAAATGGTATTACTCAGCAAACACAAACATTTAATGTTATTTTTGTTATAGAAGGATGGCCCTCCAATTTTAAATCTACCATAGCCTAAGGGATATCTGGTGGGCCCAACTACAACCTTCCTAGTACAATTGGTTTGCTGTAGGCATTTAGTGTCTGCTGAGATGGGCCAAGACAGTAGAGCAATGTAAGTAGGGCAGTTAGTTGATGCCTATTTCAATCCTTATCAATATCAATTAAAGGGATGGGTGGGATGCTACACTGAGACATGAGGCTAAAATTATGATTAACGGTTTTCAACACAGTTAGGGATGAGCCGAACACCCCCCCCCCCCCCGAATAGACAAGAAATGTGTGCAAACACGTGAACACCATTAAAGTCTATGGGACACAAACTTGAAAAATCAAAAGTGTTAATTTTGAAGGCTTTTATGCAAGTTATTGCCATAAAAAGTGTTTGGGGACCCGGGTACTGCCCCAGGTAACATGTAACAATGCCTGTAAAGTAGCACATATTTCCCATGTTTATAACAGTACCGCAGAAAAATTACATTTCTAAAGAAAAAAATGTCATATAAAATTGCTCGCGGCTGTAATGTATTGCCGGATCCCAGCAATATACATTAAAAAATCATTGAAAAAAACAGCGTGGGTTTCCCCCTTCCCAGTCCATTCCAGGCTTTGGGTCTGATATGGATATTAAGGGGAACTCCACGCCAAAATTAAAAAAAAAAATGGTGTGAGGGTCCCCCCCAAAATCCATACCAGGCCCTTATCCGAGCATGCAACCTGGCAGCACCCCCACCTGAACCATACCAGGCCACATGCCCTCAACATGGGGAGGGTAAACCTTATCCCCATGTTGATGGGGACAAGGGCCTCATCCTCACAACCTTGCCCAGTGGTTGTGGGGGTCTGCAGGTGGGGGGCTTATCGAATCTGGAAGCCCCCTTTAACAAGGGGGCCCCTAGATCCCGGCTCCCCCCTATGTGAATGGGTATTGGGTACATTGTACCCCTACTCATTCACCAAAAAAAGTGCAAAAAAAAGTAAAAACGACAGGAGACAGTTTTTGACAATTCCTTTATTTAAAAGTGTCCCTCGATGTCCATCCATCTCCAATCACAGCGCAGATGAACCCGAAAAATAGAAAACATTTAAACGAAAATACTCTGCCTCCACGGACCCCAAAGCACCCTCCCCATGTTGAGGGCATATGGCCTGGTACGGTTCAGGGGGGGCGCTCTCTCGTCCTCCCCCTTTTCCTGCGGTCTGCCAGATTGCATGCTCGGATAAGGGTCTGGTATGGATTTTGGGGGGACCCCAAGCCAATATGTTTTTAAATCTTGTTGTGGAGTTCCTCTTAAAATCTATGCCAGACTCAAAGGGCCTGGTATGGATTTTGGGGGGGGACCCAACGCTGTTTTTTTAAAAAAAATTGGCATGGAGTTCCCCTTAAAATCTATACCAGACCCAAAGGGACTGGTATGGACCGGGGGGTGGGGGGGTACCCCATGCCATTTCTTATCTTACTTCTGTCATAGGGTTCCCCTTAATCAGTTCAATACACTATATTATATATTGTACACTGCACTATATACCCTTCACTGTATTATATATACTACACTGACTGCATTGTATACTCTGAACTGCAGTATATATACTATTCGGACTGCACTATATACTCAGTATCTCACAAAAGTGAGTACACCCCTCACATTTTTGTAAAAATTTTATTATATATTTTATAATATATTTTCATGTAATAACACTGAGGAAATTACACTACAAGGTATAACAGTGTTAATTTGCTGTCCCCTCAAAATAACTCAACACACAGCCATTAATGTCTAAACCGCTGGCAACAAAAGTGAGTACACCGCTAAGTAAAAATGTCTGAACTGGGCCCAATTAGCCATTTTCCCTCACCGGTGTCATGTGACTCGTTAGTATTACAAGGTTTTAGGTGTTAATTTGGAGCAGGTGTGTTAAATTTGGTGTTATCGCTCTCACTCACTCATACTGATCACTGGAAATTCAACATGGCACCTCATGGCAAAAAACTCTCTGAGGATCTGAAAAAAAGAATTGTTACTCTACAAAATGATGGCCTAGTCAATAAGAAGATTGCCAAGACCCTGAAACTGAGCTGCAGCACGGTGGCCAAGACCACACTGCGGCTTAACAGGACAGGTTCCACTCAGAACAGGTCTCGCCATGGTTGACCAAAGAAGTTGAGTGCACATGCTCAGAGTCATATCCAGAGGTTGTCTTTGGGAAATAGATGTATGAGTGCTGCCAGCATTGCTGCAGAGGTTGAAGGGGTGGGGGATCAGCCTTTTAGTGCTCAGACCATACGCCGCACACTACATCAAATTGGTCTGCATGGCTATCGTCCCAGAAGGAAACCTCTTCTAAAGATGATGCACAAGAAAGCCCGCAAACAGTTTGCTGAAGACAGGCAGACTAAGGACATGGATTACTGGAACCATGTCCTGTGGTCTGATGAGAACAAGATAAACTGTTTTGGTTCAGATCGTGTAAAGCGTGTGTGGCAGCAACCAGGTAAAGAGAGTACAAAGACAAGTGTGTCTTGCCTACAGTCAAGCATGGTTAAGAAAAGAAAAAAAACCCCTTCAATGGGACTTTCAAGGCAACAAACACTAATATAATGTGAAAAATAGTTTATTGGATATACATAAAAGTCTACGATAAAGTGGTGTGATCGATATTAAATATGACAAAATATGACAAAGAGATTACGATACCTTCCGGTATATAGTAATCCCTGGTACCCCCGGTACCGGAGAGTATCATAATCTCTTTGTCATATTTTTCATGTAAATTGTGTTTTGTTTCTGTTGTTTTTGTTCACACGTATGTATACTTTGTACTATTTTTGATGTTTTTTAATATCGATAACTCCACTTGATCGTAGACATTTATGTATATCCAATAAACTATTTTTCACATTATATCAGTGTTTGTTGCCTTGAAAGTCCCATTGAAGGGGGATTTTTTCTTTTCTTAATCATATCTTAGGGATGTGGCAACTACACTGTTTCAACTTGATATGGTGAAATCCTCCTCTTTGCTACAGTCAAGCATGGTGATGGGACTGTCATGATCTGGGGCTGCATGAGTGCTGCCGGCACTGGGGAGCTACAGTTTATTGAGGGAATCATGAATGCCAACATGTACTATGACATGCTGAAGCAGAGCATGATCCCCTCCCTTCTACTGCCTGGGCCGCAGGCAGTATTCCAACATGATAATGACCCCAAACACACCTCCAAGATGACCACTGCCTTGCTAAAAAAGCTGAGGGTATGGACTGGCCAAGCATGTCTTCAGAACTAAACCCTATTGAGCATCTGGGGGGCATCCTCAAACGGAAGGCGGAGGAGTGCAAGGTCTCTAACATCCACCAGCTCCGTTATGTCGTCATGGAGAAGTGGAAGAGGACTCCAGTGGCAACCTGTGAAACTCTGCTGAACTCCATGCCTAAGAGGGTTAAGGCAGTGCAGGAAAATAATGGTGGCCACACAAAATTTTGACAATGTTGGCCAAATTTGGACATTTTCACTTAGGGGTGTACTCACGTTTGTTGCCAGAGGTTTCGACATTATAGGCTGTGTGTTGAGTTATTTTGAGGGGACAGCAAATTTACACTGTTATACAAGCCTCACTTTTGTGAGATACTGTATATACTATACAGACTTCACTATATACTCTGCAGAAAAATTAGGCCTTGGGTTTTGGTGGTGCCAAAACAATGTAACCCCTCACAGTTATTCTTGTTGGGCGCAGGAACGGGCCCTGCTGTTAAATATTTTTTCAAAAATTGTAATTACATGCCCCTGTTAAACAGGGACAGAAAAATTACGCCTTGGGTGTTGGTGGTGCCACAACACTGTAACCCCTCACAGTTACTCTTGTTTGGCACAGGAATGGGCCCTGCTGTTAAATATTATTAAAAAAATTTCTAATTACATGCCCCTGTTAAACAGGGGCAGAAAAATTGGGCCTTGGGTGTTGGTGGTGCCACAACACTGTAACCCCTCACAGTTACTCCTGTTGGGCATAGGAATGGGCCCTGCTGTTAAATAGTATTTCAAAATTGTAATTACATGGCCCTGTTAAACAGGGGCAGAAAAAATGGGCCTTGGGTGTTGGTGGTGCCCTAAACCAAAAATATTGTTGGAAGCTAGCATCATCAAGATTCAGGAGTAATAGGAAAGGCAGCATAGGCTGTCTTCAATAGAGCCCAGATCCATAGCAAATTCAATCAGTTACATCAGCATCAGGTACTTGATAGCTGCTGATCCAGGACTGATTCATTTTTATAAACATGAGCGTATCAATGGAGTCTGTGGACAGGCGCACTCTTTGATCAGTTACAAACCCTTCAGCAGCACTGAATGTGTGTTCAGAAATCACCCCGAAATGCAGGACAGGCCAGTAGCTTGATTGCATATTGAGCAAGTTCTGGAGAGTGGTCCATCCTCAAGACCCAGTAACCCAGTGGATGTTCTGTTGGAAAGGTCTTCAAGTCTGCTCTTGCCCCTAGATATTCCTGCACCATATAATGCAGACGCTGGCGATGGTTGCTTGGTGCTGAGGACTGAAAAATTGTTTAAAGGCATCAGTCAGCCGGCCACCTTCTCCACCGCTCTTACTCTGACCGAACGAAGCCTCAGAAACACATTGTCCAGCACCAGGAAATGGTAACCTCCCAGGTTCTAGAAAGGCGTTACACAAACTTTTATTCAAGGCCTCCTGTAGATGTTTCATCCTCTGCTCCCTCTGCGAAGGCAGGATGAGTTCTGCAACTTTACCCTTGTAACGTGGATCAAGAAGGGTTGCCAGCCAGTAATGTTCCCTCTACTTGATACCACAAATCCTAGGGTCCTTTCACAGCTTTGCAGAATAAGGGAGGCTATGCATCCTCTGGGTCACAAAGGATCACATTATCCGTAACTACCTCCTCCCAGCCACGTACCACTCCTTGGGTTTCTGGGGACTGAAAACCATCCCTTGAAGACTGCTGCGTGTTATCCTCTACATCCATGCTGACACAATCCTCCTATTCTTCCTGTGTGTTTGGCAGCCCCGCAGGGATGCTATCTGGAAAAAGGGGGCCTTGAGAGGTAAGGAAGTCCTCCTCTTCCTCCTGCTGTTCTGCCTCAAGTGCCCTGTCCATGATTCCATGAAGCGTGTGCTCCAGCAGGAAGACTAGAGGGACAGTGTAACTGATGCATGCATTGTCGCTGCTTACTATCCTTGTGAGCTCCTCAAATGGTGACAGGAAAGTGCATGCATCCTTTATCAGTAGCCACTGGTGTGACGAAAAGAAGCCAAGCTCCCCTAACCCTGTCCTGGTGCTATACTCGCACAGGTACTCATTGATGGCTCTCTGCTGTGTTTGCAGCCACTGCAGCAATGCCAACGTTGAGTTCCACCTGGTGGCCATGTCACAAATGAGGCGGTTGGTGGGCAGGTTACAATACCTTTGAATTTCAGCCAGCCGAGCCCTGGCATTGTATGACCGGCAGAAATGACCACAGACTTTTCTGGCCTGCCTCAGAAGATCATGTAAGCCTGGGTACCTGGTCAAGAAATGCTGCACCACCAAATTCAGCACGTGTGCCAAACATGGAACATGGGTCCCTGTTCGAGGGCGGAGAGATGGTTGGTGCCATTGTCGCATACAACCATTCCTGGCTGAAGCTGGTATAGCATCAACCACCTCTGAGCCTGCCCCTGCAGAGCTGACAGAATCGTTTCCCCAGTGTGGCTCCTGTCCCCTAGGCAGACCAACTCAAGCACTGCATGGCATCTTTTAGCCTGACTGCTTGTGTAGTCCCTTGAACGCTTACGGAGCACTACTGGTTCAGAGGACATTTCTGCAGAAGAGGCCATAGAGGAAGAAGAAGAGGAGGGATGGAGCAGAGAGCTGTGGCAGAATCACCACTATCTTTTTGGAGGCGTGGTGGCGGAACAAGCTCCAACAACACTGAACCCTGTCCTGCATCCTTCCCAGCTGCCAGCAGAGTTACCCAGTGCGCAGTGAAGGAAAGATAACGTCCCTGCCCATGCCTGCTGGACCATGAGGCCAAAACATTGCCTTCCCCATGACGGTAGAGAGCCTTGCATGAAAATAAATGGCGTTTTGGAACCTGCCACTGTGGTACAGCAGATTCCACATGGCAGGTCGTCATATGTCTGGTCAAGCATGTGGTGCCAAAGCGGCAGCTGTTCTGGCCACGCTTGATCCGCTTCAGACATAGGTTGCAAGCAGCAATAGTGGAACTTGTACAGTAAAGGCTTCTTTCTGGCAACTTGACCATGCAGCTCTTTTTTGTTCAAGTGCTATTGTGTTCCTTAAAAACAACCACACCATCTTTTTCCAAGAGAAGCCTGTATTTCTCCTGAGGTTACCTGTGTGTTTATCTTTGTATCCCGAACAGTTCCTGTAGCAGTTGTGGCTGAAATCTTTCTTGATCTACCTGACTTTGTATCAAGAGATACCCACATTTTCCACTTATTAAGTGAATGAACAGTACAGACTGACACATTCAAGGCTTTTGGATATCGTTTTATATCCTTTTCCATCTTTGTAAAGTTTCATTACCTTGTTACGCAGCTCTTTTGACTGTTCTTTTGTACCTCCTCATGGCTCAGTGTCTAGCCTGCTTAGTGCATTCATGTGAGAGCTAGCAAACTCATTGACTATTTATACACAGACACTAATTGTGATTTAAAAAGCCACAAATGTGGGAAATTAACCTTTAATTGCCATTTTAACCTGTGTGTGCCACCTTCTTTGACTGTACCAAGGCCAAACATTCCAGGGTATGTAAACTTTTTATCAGGGCCATTTGGATGATTTCTGTTATCAATATGATTTAAAAAGGATCCAAAAAAACGTGTGATAATAAATGGCTTCATGTGATTGCTATCCTTACATAAAAGAGTTTTTGGCATGATCAGTCATATTTTCAATATTAATGCCAAAATGTGACAATTTCTGCCAGGGTATGCAAACTTTTGAGCAGGACTGTATATATACTTGACTGTATATATATATATATATATATATATATATATATATATATATATATATATATATATATACACAGTTATATATATGTTGATACACCACCTGAAGTGTATTATATACTGTACTCCGCCAAATGCACTGTATATATACGCTACACTGAATGCAGAGTATATATATTTATACTAGACTATATATATATATATATATATATATATATATAAATATATATATAAATACACCGCATGAAGTGTATTATATACTGTACACCAGTGCTCAGTGTATATATATATATATATATATATATATATATATATATATATATATATATATATACTAGACTATATATACACTGAGCAAAATTATAAATGCAACACTTTTGTGTTTGCCCCTATTTATTATGAGCTGAACTTAAAGATCTACGACTTTTTCTATGTACACAAAAAGACTATTTCTCTCAAATATTGTTCACAAATCTGTCTAAATCTGTGTTAGTGAGCACTTCTCCTTTGCTGAGATAATCCATCCACCTCACAGGTGTGGCATATTAAGATGCTGATTAGACAGCATGATTATTGCACAGGTGTGCCTTAGGCTGGCCACAATAAAAGGCCACTCTAAAATGTGTAGTTTTATCACACAGCACAATGCCACAGATGTCGCAAGTTTTGAGGGAGCGTGCTATTGGCATGCTAACTGCTGGAATTTCCACCAGAACTGTTGCCCTTGAATTGAATTGTTCAATTTCTCTACCATAAGCTGTCTCCAAATGCGTTTCAGAGAATTTGGCAGTTCATCCAACCGGCCTCAAAACCGTAGACCACGTGTAACCACACCAGCCCAGGACCTCCACATCCAGCATCTTCACCTCCAAGATCATCTGAGACCAGCCACCTGGACAGTTGCTGCAACAATCGGTTTGCATAACCAAAGAATTTCTGCACAAACTGTCAGAAACCATCTCAGGGAAGCTCATCTGTATGCTTGTCATCCTCATCGGTGTCTCGACCTGACTGCAGTTCGTCATAACCGAAATGCTCACATTCGATGGTGTCTGGCACTTTGGAGAGGTGTTTTCTTATTGTTGAATCATGAACACTGATCTTACCTGAGGCAAGTGAGGCCTGCAGTTCTTTAGATGTTGTTCTGGGTTCTTTTATGACCTCCTGGATGAGTCATTGTCATGCTCTTGGAGTAATTTTTGTAGGCCGGCCACTGCTGGGAAGGTTCACCACTGTTCCAAGTTATCTCCATTTGTGGATAATGGCTCTCCCAGTGGTTCACTGGAGTTCCAAAGCCTTAGAAATGGTCTTGAAACCCTTCCTAGACCGATAAATGTACATTACTTATTTCTAATCTGTTCTTGAATTTTTTTAGATTGTGGCATGATGTGTGGCTTTTTGTGATCTGTTAGTGTGTTTCACTTTGTCAGACAGCTTCTATTTATGTGATTTCTTGATTGAACAGGTCTGGCAGTAATCAGGCTTGGGTGTGGCAAGTGAAATTTAACTTAGCTCTCCAAAAAATTGTGGCTAATCACAGTTCATCCATGATTCAGCATGGGAGGTGGAAATTACTTTTTTACATAGGGCCAGGCAGGTTAGAACAGCTTTTTTCCCTTAATAAATGAAATAATAATTTAAAAACTGAATCTTGGATTTACTCGGGTTATCTTTGTGTAATATTACAATTTGTTTGATGATCTGAACCATTTAAGTGTTAGAAAAAAAAAAAATCAGGAAGGGGGCAAATACTTTTTGACACAACTGTGTATCAAATACACTGCCACTAACTAAATAACCTGCCTGCTTAATTTAACCCAAGCTATCCCATCTCCGTCCACGCCAACAACACTACACGTGGCTGCTATGTAAGCAGCCTTATAAAGTGGGGTGCGTGGATTTAGTCCCCCTCAACCATGATTGGCCAAAGGCACCCTGCCTTTGGCCAATTATGGCTCTTTCAGCAGAGCGCACTGTGATTGGCCAAAGCATGCAAGTCAGGTGCGTGCTTTGGAGAATCATCACACAGCAATGCGATCTTGCAGTGCATTATGGGGCGTTCTGCGGCGCTCAAATTTCCCGCGAACACCCCATAATATTCGCTGTTCGACATTCAACTCAAACATCTAGCTCATCCCTAAACACAATAATGGTCTTCCCTGGTGTAGATTATAGGCAATTGTTACTTAAAAGAAACCTATACTGAGATAAAATGAAGGCCCCTTGTGCTGACCAAGCCAACATGCTGTGTTGCTGCTAGGTGGGGATGCCAGATGATTTTGGTGGTAGTACGTCTGTATTATTGAGTATTATTGAGTATACATGTTAGGAGTAAACTAGCTCCTATTGTTTTTCCAGGGGATTTTGGCATCCACCTCCTAGTATCAGCTTCTATGTTTTTGGCTCGCCCCAATTTTTGATACTTGGTTAAAGGTTTCTACATTATGTCATTTTACTTTCCTCTTATGGTACCATCTGCACCTTGAAACTATTGGTCCTTCATTTAGATCTTCTATTATCTGCCATATCTTAAGATCATATGAGAAAGTGGATCCTGAGGAAGCAAGATTATATCCAAACGTTCTGATCAACCTAATTCTATACGACATACATTGTACATTTGATATGGCGACTGTATGGATATGACGTTTTAGTGTATTTTAATGCATAAATAAAGTTGTATATTTTTTAACTCTATTTTTGTATTGGCACATATAAAATCCCCATTTTCCAGTATCCCTTTTGGTTGACTGGAAATTTTGTAATTTATTGCCTTTGCTGACCTCTCTGTTTAGCAAAAACTACTTTGCCAATCTCTGACTTTGTAACATGCATATGTGCTTTGGGTCAGTGTCTTTAAATGTTTTTGAAGCCAGTGACAGCCAGGAAACAAGCATTGTTAGGTGGAATGGCAGCAGCGAGATTTATATCACTATGGCCAAGATCTCAAATTTCCGACAACAAGCTCCCATAGAACATTTTCCGTCGGAAAATCCTATCGTGTGTACGGGGAATTACTATTACTAAATAATGGCAATGGATTAATCACATTTAATTCCTGAAGATAAAAAGTGTTTTTCTTTCTATACAAAGCAGTCTAATTCAAATCTTATCTTTCTTAAGTTAATCAGCTGAACAACTGTATAACTGTATATGAACAACTATATCAGATCTCTGTAAAACTATTTTATCTAAAATCATTGCATTATCAACTGATATGACTGAATTGCTTAGCTGACACTAGTTGGTGTAAATAGCATTCTTCTCTACTACACAATAAGGCCTCATTGATACTGGCACTCCTGCTTTCAGATTTTATAAATGCAGGAGAAGTCATCTGGGGAGTTGATAAGGTTTTTGCCCCCCTGATCACCTTTTCCTGTGTTTAGATGTTCCCTCTTTAAAGTAGGTTTAGCCACATTCAGGTGCATTTACATGAACTTAACCACATTTAGCATGTCTAATCAGACCCTGGGTGCACAGAATTTGATTTTCTCTAAAAGCAGCTAAGCACGGGTAAATGCCTAGTGTGCATGGCACAAGTTATATGAATTTAGAAATGTCTTTTAAACACATATAAACACAGATTTCACAGTCTCAGTGTGAATGAGGCTTAAAGGGGTTGTAATGCCTTTGTGTTTTTTGGCAGTGACCGGCCCCCCAGCCCCCCTGTTTTACTTACCAGAGCCCTTGAACTTGACCCAGTGGTGACACATTGTCTCTCTGCATGGGGTTCTCGGCTCTTGATTGGATAGATTTGATAGCAGCGCAGCCATTGGCTCCCGCTGCTGTCAATCAAATCCAATGACGTGGGCGCTGGGGGGCGGGGAAGAGTCATACATTCGGCGTCTACGGACCCGAATGCTGGACTCGGGAGCACGCCCGCAAGGTAACCCTCTCGGGAGAGCGCTTCTCCTAGGGGGTTATCTGATGTAGGGAGGAGCTGAGAGAGCCGTCTGGGGACCCCAGAAGAAGAGGATCGGGGCCACTCTGTGCAAAACGATCTGCACAGTGAAGGTAAGTATGATATGTTTGTTATTTAAAAAAAAAAAAAAAACGAACCCTTATGCCCCGTACACATGAGCAGATTTTCTGTCGGAAAAAACTTGGATGGTTGTTCCGACGGAATTCCTCTCAAGCTTGGCTTGCATACACGCAGTCACACAAAAGTTCTCTGAAATTTTGACCATCAAGAACGCGGTAACGTACAACACTACGACGAGCCGAGAAAATGAACTTCAGTGCATCTGAGCATGCGTAGGAATTTTGCGCATCGGAATTTGTACAGACGATCGGAATTTCCGATCGGAACCTTTTCCGACCGAAAAATAGAGAACCTGCTCTCAATCTTTTACTGGCGGGAATTCCGCCAGCAAAAGTCTGATGGAGCATACACACGGTCAGAATTTCCGACCAAAGGCTCACATCGGACTTTTGCTGGGGGAATTTCCCATCGTGTGTACGGGGCATTACAATCACTTTAAGACCATGTATTTAGGATCTCTATTGAAGAACATGTGAGCAATACAAAACCTTATCAATATTTTATACAAAAATGTTATGTGTTTCCAGTTTATTTTCCTAAAGATTAGTTAGTTAGCAGATCTCAATCCAGCGCTGTGCATGAGAGCAGCAGCCCTCTCTCTCCTCTCTCCCTCATTATAGGCTCAGAGACGCTATGTGTGTCAATGGACACACAGAGAGCACAGCTTGGGAGTGATCTCGCATGAGTGCCCCCATAGCAAGCGTCATGCTTTGGTGGACACTTGGCAGATGGGAGGAGCCAGGAGCGCTGGCAGGGAACCTAAGCACAGAGCAGGTAATTATGACATGTTTGTTACTTAACAAAAAAAATATGGGTTTACAATTACCGTATATACTCAAGTATAAGTCGAATTTTTCAGCACATTTTTTTTGTGCTGAAAGTGCCCCCCCTCGACTTATACTCCAGTCAAGCACTTTTCTGCAGCAAAAAATGTCATTTTCCGAACCGACTTTGGGGTCCCGTATCTCAGGGCCACTTAGTGCTAGGAACCCCAAATTTGGTGTGCAAACCCAGTGGAACTGGTACCACAACATATCCAAAGATGAAGTTCCTAGCACGAAGTGGCCCTGGGATACGGGGCCCCAAAACCAGTTCGGAAAATGTCATTCTCTGCTGCAGAAAAGAGCTTGACATTTTCTGAACCGACTTTGGGGCCCTGTATCTCGAAGCCACTTGGTGCTAGAAACTCCAGCTTTGGAAATGTTATGGTGCTAGTTCCACTGGGTTTGCAGACCAAATTTGGGGTTCTTAGCACTAAGTGGTCCCGAGATATGGGGCCCCACATTCAGTCAACTGTGTCCATATGCAGCAATGTCATTTCGGGACCCTTTGGGTTCAGAGACCCCAAATTTTGGCTGCAGCTAGGGGGCATCTAGGAACCCTTAACTACCGAGTTTGAAGTTCAGGGGACCTATGGCTGAAAATGGGCACAGTGAGGCATGCAAATGGGAACAGTGATGCTGCAAATTGGCATTGTTGACCCTCTTTTCCACTTACAGTAGCTGTGCATTTCTCACCCTCGTCTTATACTCGGGTCAATAAGTTTTTCCCATTTTTTTGTGGTAAATTAGGGCCTCGACTTATACTCGGAACGACTTATACTCGAGTATATACTCGAGTATATACGGTACTTAAAAAAAACACTTTTAGGACAATTTAACTACAAATCTTTGAACCGTAACAAAATGTGTACATTTGTCCCAAAAGTAAGAAGGGTGCAGAAGCAACCTTCAAATGGCCAGACTGCTACATCAGTTAGCATAGGCAGGGAAATATAATCATCCAAATAGGTAAATGCTGCGAGGACTAGGGGTATAGGTTGCGTGTTTTCTAAGTTAGTTCACATGTTTTGTGAAAAGCACTGCTGCCGTCACACACAGTGCAAAATGAGTATTGTAAGTCAGTACCAAGGAAAGTATCATCTGGAGGCAGCCAATTGGTAATATTGGTGACCAGTCCTTTGCCTACACTTGCCTTTTTTGGGTACATATTCCATAGTTCAGGTCTTTCTAAATCTGTAGCACATATAGGGCTAACCTCTTACCATAGCTTTAATCATATCTGCCTGTCTAAGCCAGTGCCCCATGATATCTCTGTTGCCGGGCTGCCTGAGCACCACAACCCAAAGACAAAGAGTAATCCCTCTTAAAATCAAAATAATAATGAGATCACTCACTATTGCCACTTGGTATGAGCAAAAAGGACTAAGGCTGGCCATATAAACTTGAATTTAGGCTGATTCCTTCTGAAATGGCCAAAATTGAAGCCAGGTGTGGCACTGTTGGCATCCTCTGGCTTGACAAACTTTTACTGAAAAATCTAAAGAGCTGAGTGGAAAATTGCCTGCCGCAAGGTAACTGTATCTTATCAGATGCAGTCACTGCTGGGGTATTCAAGCAATATTGCAGCAGAGGATACTGCTAAAAAAATAGCAATGGATAATTTGCTAAATATCGTACTGTAGATGGAGAAATAAATGCGTGTATGGCTAGCCTAAGGTGAGTGCTGGAACACATAGCAGCACATCTGGATTATATGCACATGTGTAGCTCTTTGCAAAAAGAGCCAACGAGTCACCTATTTTCCTGTGTCTTTGCCAGTTAAACAGCCAGGACTGCAAAAAATAATATATCTACCTGTGTATTTTGTAATTGCCAAGGCTGTAAGTTATTATTATTATATAATATAGGTTCTTATATAGCACCGACAATATATTGTACATTCACATCAGTCCCTTCCCTCAGGGAGCTTACAATTTAAGCTCCCCAACTCACATTCATACACACACACACACACACACATACTAGGGTCAATTTAGACAGGAGCCAGATAAACTATTAGAACATCTGTGGAGTGTGGGAGGAAACTGCAGTACCCAGAGGAAACTCATGCAGGCACAAATAATGCATTATTTGCAAAAACTGCATAGTGTTGTGCCAGCTTAGCAGATGTGCTCATTGTGTTATTAGCAAAAGTTGATGTCTGGGTGGGTATGGTGTTATAGCCAGTGTTGGATAATTTGTGGGCCATGTGATTTCTCTTTGTAGTAACTGAAGCTATCCACACATGCAGGAACAGCAAATATAAATGATTTTCATTGAGATGTAAAGCAACCAAGCAATTGGGCCTATGTGGCCTTTTTTTTAACAACATTTAAGCATTTCTATAGGAAGCTGGAGAAAAATGGTTTCTGACGGATACTTCAGGCCAGATACAAGTCTTGGAAGATTTTTTTTACCCAACATATGTATCAGCCACTAACTTTTTTCTCTACTACTGGCACAGGGTAGAAAGGTACTGTTCAGAATTTAAACAAAAAATGTCCAACCAAGTTCAGAGGAGCTCTTTTGTAAATGTTGTGGCAGATGGCAAGATTACCCTGATTGCCCTTTTATTGTTAAAAATAGGAAAGTTAGGAAAAAAGTTGCCCATGGTGACTTGTTAGATGTTTTTTTGTTTATATAGAACTAAAGAGAAATATGATTGGTCATCATGGGCAACATTGCTTCTTACAATTTGTTTTTGTATAAAAAAACAAAAATTCAATTGTCACCTATGTTTTGGGTACATTTTTACCTTGGTATCTTTCATGACTTCAGACTCTGGGCCAACAGGTTGAGAAATAGGTGGCAAGAATGACCCCTCTGGAAGACGTTCTATATTTTCATTGCACAATCTCAATGGCTCCTGTTTACCTGCATAGCAAAATTTTAGACAGCAAATGATGAGCATCAATAGCTTGGCAATACTTTCAGTTGGTCAGTAAATGAGGAGATGTGGTGTGCTTTTAGGTGCTTACCTTTGTTGCAGACTTAAATGGTGTAGGAGGTATATAGGAGGGTAACAACAGTGTAAGAGACCATCCAGTGCTCTGTGGAGGGGAGCAGTATCAGGCTAACTTTCCCACCCACCAGCTATCTAAATGTACATCTTTTCCAGGTAGGAGTGTAGTAAATATTGAATTATTATTGTTTGCAATATTGTTTGAATTTAATATCATTTTGTCACTGTAGTTGGTTAGGCTTTAGAGCCCTTACAGGCTGGAATTTCACCCAGATTTGATGGAAATAGGACAGTCATCTCAGGATTGGTGTTAGAATGGTATCTGCAGTGACAGGGGAATAGATATTGGAGGGTTAGGGGGGATCCAACTCCCCCTTGCCCACAGCATCCGTCCACAACACAGGAGAATATGTTTTTTACCTTAATGCAGAGAATGCATTAAGGTAAAAAAAAAAACCTTACCCTTTACAACTGCTTTAAGTCTAAAAATCAGTTTTAAGGGTCCTCCAAAAAAAGGAGCTGGTGGATTAATTAAATGAGCACTGACTGCTTCAGAACTCATTTATGGCAGCATAGATATTCCATCCATGACTTGGATGTCATGGCCACCCTCCTCAGTGCCCCCCCCTACCCACTTCTTCTGCTCCTCTCTTCCCTCAGTCCTATCCATCTATGCCTTCTTCTACTACTCTACACCTCTCTCCAAGAGACACCCTTTTCACGCCTGTATTACAAGGTGGCTGAAATTATCTTTTGATAAACATGTATTCTCTGGAACAATTATTAACTGTGACCAACCTCACTACCTGTACTGTTAAACTTTTACACCTCAAAAAATAAAATTGGCTACAAATGCACTTTAAATCAAACTGAACTGCCACAAATGACCACCAACAGTAAACTGCCTGCATTTGTCTATATAGTAGTACACTGATCCTGAGAACACTGTTCAACCTATTCCCTGCAGTTATATCTGGCTTCTTTCAAAAGTTCAAAAGTACCGTGAAACATAATACTCCAGCTTTGTTGCTTGCTGTTTCTAAAAGCCAAAACAATGCGCCATTTGTTTAAACATAGTACTGTGATTTAACATACTTCATGTTGTGGTTGTCCTAATTCTGTGTCCTTTCCAATATGTTGTGATTGTTTTATTGAGGTTGCTTTGCTGCGGCCAGTCTTTCCATGTGCATACTACCTCCCTCCATTTGTTTGTTTACTGTGTGAATTGCCAGATTTTTGACATTTTCTATTTGTAGCAATTTCTTGAAGAGACCATTATACTATAAGTTTTGTCAGTACTGGTTACTCTCATTATAAAAAAAAGGCTATCACAGGTAATGGGAGGACTCAGAAAGCATACCTGCCATGACACTATTGAGAGGTGATGCTAACTGAAAAGGAAATGAGAAGGTGGAACTTCAGGTATTTTTGAGTGGAAAAGGATTAAAACCCCTGTCAGCATTTATTTGCTGACTGTGTCCTAGAGTTGCCACCTCATCCCTTTAAGGCTGGGTTCACACTGCTGCGGTGCGGGAACGCAGCGAATTTACTGCGGGTTCCCGCATCGCACCAACTCGCACGGCAGTTCACACTGCCATATGCGAACTGCTGGGGAGTGTCATACAATGTTAATGACACCCCCAGTTCAGCCCGCATATCGCAATGCGAACTGACAATTCGGACATTTTCGGATCGCATAGGTGTGAACACCCATGCGATCCGATTTTGGTCCGAACAAAAAAAAGGGTCCTGTGCGAGTTTGGACCGAATGCGGTGCGATATCAGCCATACTATCTGTATGGCTGATATCGCACAGCACAGACATCGCATGTGATGTGAACAGCAGTGCGCTGCGAATCACATGCGATGTCTGCCACCGCAGCAGTGTGAACCCAGCCTTAACCCGAACACCTTTGAATTACACAGGTTCTAAAGCTAATTAAATGCAGATAAGGCACCAAGTGAGTTTAATTACCACCTTAATCAGCCACAGAACCTGTGTAATTCATATGTGTTCGGGTTTAAAGGGATGAGATGGCAACCATACCGTGTCCCTGTTCGGAAGGTATCTCCTCACTACTCCTCACTTAATGGTCCCTGGGACAAGGAGTGATGGGAAACCAACATGTATGCAAATAGCAATAAAACCTAACAGAAATTTTATCTCTACCCAGCTATATTACAATAAAGTCATTGTTTTGCTGTCTATGTCTAGGTTGGAAATATTCAACTCATTTCCTGTCCTGCTCACCACACAGGAAATAAGGGATAATCTTTTTTTGTGAGAATACAAACAATAATTAAACCCTGACAAAAGGTCTATCTTTTATCCTAAATTAATTACCCTGTGTCAAGTAAATTTCTTGTTATTGAAATAACTGTATACAGCCTGGTTACCAAGTCCTTATTTACCATAACACAAGCTTGGGCCTGTACTTAGGGCAGCAAGGCATGAGAGGGCAGCAAAAATACAACATTCACACTTAATTTTTTTTTTTACTTATCATTGTCTAGCAATCTCTAGACATTTAATGGTAAATCAAAGAATTTCTATTAGTTTTCTGAGACATTCACACATGTGTATAGATCCCCTGAGTCACCAGTGGACTCCTTTAGGTGAAGAGACTATGGAACATTGGGAGTTTATCAGAAAACGCAAAAGCAAGAGCCTCAGATTTAAAGCTGAAATTTTGGTATGGCTATTTTTTTAGAGTTCCATTATTCCAACTTGGACCAATGTAAGTATGTATATGTTATACCTTTGAGATCTTCATGGAAGCTAGAAATCCATGCCAAGTGGCTGCTCTGTTGCTTAGGCAGGCCATACACGGTTTAAATCTAGGCCATTTCAGCAGCCGAGATGTGAACCGTGTATGGACAGGCTTAATGTAGGAAGTTAATTGACTTGGGTGCAACCAGCATTCTGGGTTTTACCTGCGATTATCGCCAGCGGCTGCCAGGGCCGCTGATAAGGCAGTACAACTGGTCCTGTTGTACCGGGCCTGACCCTATCAGCTTCACAGGGGGGGCCCAGGCTGCAATACAGTTCATTACTGCATAATGAAAAAAATAGCACTTGCTAATATTCTCCCCCACCCTTACTTGCTTATGGGGGGTATACTTAATTTTTCTGGGCCCCATCAGATGAACACAGGGGCCCAGGAGGTGAGTGTAGTGGAAGGACTTTTTCTTCTTTTTCGGGGCACATGTACATAATTTTTTCCCTACATGAATGAATGAATGAATGAATGAATGAATGAAATATTTGTATAGCGCTGCAAATACAAACTGAATCACCTTAAGGCGCTTGATCCGTGCGCCTGATGGTTTTCTTTCATGCGGATGTTGGTGGGTAGAGCGTTCCATAGCTGTGGTCACTGGACTGCGAATCTTCGTTCTCCCTTTGATTTGTAGCGGGGCTTGGGAATGAGGAGGAGGTTTTGGTTAGTTGATCGAAGACTGCGATTGGGTGTGTAGTGTTTTATTTTCTCGCATAGGTATTGTGGAGCGTTTCCTTGAGTGCATTTGTGGGTGAGGCAGAGGGTCTTGAATGTGATCCGATCCTTTACGGTCAGCCAATGTAAGCTCCTCAGGGATGGGGAGATGAATTCCCAGAGTTTTTTTCCTGTTACCAGTCTTGCTGCAGTGTTTTGGATGACTTGTAGGTGTGCAATCTGGTATTTATTTAGTCCTATGTAGAGGGAGTTGGCGTAATCGAGCCGGGAATTGATGATTGTTCCAACTACTGCTGCTTTGTCCTCTTCTGGAATGAAGGGGACGAGTCTTCATAGTAGGCGAAGGAGATAGTGAGATCCACTGACTACCGATCCTATTTGTACATCCATCAACATTTCTGAGTCAAAGATGACTCAGAGACTTTTGGCTTTGGTGCTTGGGGAGATGGTCTGTCCAAGGATGGTGGGTGGTGTCCAAGGGGTCTTAGTTTTTGTATTACGGTTTGCGTGGAGGAGAAGAAGCTCTGTTGTGGATCCGTTGAGTTCGAGGGAGCTAGTGGTCATCCAGTCGTCTATCAATGTGAGGTATTTTTCTAGCTGCTGGTAGTGGTCTTTTTGACCAGTGATACGAAATTAGAGTTGGGTGTCATAAGCGTATGAGTGGAAGCAGAGGTCCGATTTTATAATGATTTTGAGGAGTGGACAGATATAGATGTTGAAGAGCATAAGGGTGAACCTTGAGGGACTCCATAAGAAATTGCGTGAGTTTCAGAGGTGAAGGCTCCTAGTTTCACTGTCTGTGAGCGATTTTGTAGGAAGGATGCGAACCATGGTAGATGTGAATCTGTGACTCCAGCTACTTCTGTGAGGCGGATGAGTAGGGTATTGTGGTCCACTGTTTCGAATGCTGCACTAAGGTCCAACAGCACCAGGAGACATGATTCTCCGTCATATGCTGCTTCGAGGGTGTCGTCCTATATTTTGAGAAGTACAGTTTCTGTGCCATGGCCTGGGTGGAAGGCTGATTGCAGTGGGTCCAAGAGTTTGTGTGTGTCCAAGTGGATTTGTAGCTGTTGTACTACTGCTTTTTCCATAATCTTGGAGATGGTTTTGAGGCTTGTTACCGGTCTGCAGTAGTTGGGATCTTTAGGGTCGAGGTTGGGTTTCTTTAGGAGGGGTTTGACGATGCCTTGCTTGAGGGTGGTTGGAACAATCCCTTCTTTGAACGACTGATTTATGAGATGTGTTATAGTAGGAACCAGAATGTCGGAACATTCTTTTAGGAGTTTTGTGGGAATTATGTCTTTTGGTGATGTGCTATCTCGGAGGCTTCTGATGATGTTTTTGGTGGTGTCAGTGGTGATTGGGATCAGCAAAAAATTTGGTGATTGTGTGACGTTTGTGTCAATTTTCTCTTTTTGCTTTAGTTGAATGAGGTTGGTTGTTTTTTTCTGTTGAAATGTTTCCCCAATGTTGTTGATTTTGTCGATAAAAAAATCTGAGTTTCGTATGCTGGGGGCTCTAGGCAGGTAGGGTTCATAGTCTGTGCGACTATTTTGAAAAGTTCCCGAGGGCGTTTTAAGGCTGTTGAGATGGTGTTTGAGAAATGTTCTTTTTTTGCTTTGAAGATTGCTGTGTGATATTTCTTAGTGAGTGCTTTGTAGTTTGTGTGGTTTTCCTTTGTAGAAATTATTCTCCAGGCTCTTTCAGCTCTTCTGCATTCCTGCTTTAGTAAAGTAAGAGTGCCGTTAAACCATCCAGTGTTCTACGTTTTGGAGCCACTTCATCTGCTGTTAGTAGTAATGCCTTGTTCAAGGAGTTGAGTGTTTGTTCCGTTGAGTGGTTTGAATTTAGCATCGCTATTTTGGTTGATAATGTGGTTTTGAAGAGTTCGGAATTAAGTTTCTTCTGAGATCTGGTCCAGTGTTTTGTTATTGGGTGTTTCGATTTTTGGATGGTGGTGTTGGTGGCGTTTTTAAATTTGATAGCGTGGTGGTCCGTCCATGGTAGCGGTACGTTGTCGAATATGTTGATGTCCATATTTTGTTTGAAGATGAAGTCCAGAATGTGTCTGGAACCATGTGTGGGAGCCTTTATCAGTTGCTGCAGACCAAATTCTTCTAGTTGGATAATGCAGGCGGTGGAGATGGGGTCTTCGGTAGAGTTTGCCCAGAGGTTGAAGTCCCCAAGTACCAGAAAGTTTTTGGTTTTCAGGGTGTATGTTGAGATTAATTCAGTGAAAGGTGTAAGGAGATTAGTCTTCGGTCCTGGTGGTCTGTAGCATAGTAGTATGTGACTGGTGTCTTGGGGTGGTGTTTGAAGATGAAGGGTGAGTGTCTCCATAAAAGGCACTGAGTTCTGTAAAGTTTGTTTGATGAGCGCAAGGTGAGATTTGAAGATCACTGCTAGGCCTCCTCCTTTTTTTCCTCTTCTACGCTCGGTTAGAATGCTGTAGTTCTCCGGCACCAATTCTGTTAGGATGGCATTGCAGTCGGGTGTTAGCCAGCTTTCGGTGATGAAGAGACAATCTATGTTGTTTTGGGTGATGAAGTCGTGGACTTCCAGTCTGTGTTTGACTGCAGATCTGGTGTTGATCAGGGCGCATGCTAATTGTTGTGGTTGGATTGGTTGTTGGTTGCTAATTGTTGTGGTTGGATCTGAAGTTGCACATGGTGAGAAAAAGAGTTGATGTTGGTAGGATGATGTGATGATGATGATACTGATGAGGCGATGATGGGGTTGCTGAGTCGAATGATGGTCCTGAGGGGTGCCACGGATAAAGGAGGTGGCGTAGCTGATGGTGCTGATAATGCTGCGAATGTTCTGGTAGTGGTGATGGGGGGGGGCCCACTGGCCTACCCTCCCGTTGATCCAGAGGAAGGCAAAAAACCCCTAGCTGAGCTGGCCAATTGCTACAGCAGAGGAAAAAATTCCTTCCTGACCCCCCGAGGACCCTTGATCAACTGCTGTGGGTGGTGCCCCGGGGCACTTACCTGACCGGAATTTCCAGAGATGGAGAGAGAGAAAGAAGGATGTTGAGGTCGGGGGAGGCTGTCGGACAGAAGGAAAGAGCGCTAGGGTGGACCTAGACCACTGCTTACCAGTCCCGCAGCCGCGTCTGGGTGGGCTGGACTCCGAGGCCAGGCCTGGGCGGTGGTTATCCTGGCTCTTGTATCCCCCGGTGCCCCTACGGTTGTCCGGTAGCGGAGGGGGGGTGTTCAGAGTATTAAGAGCCACATATAGCTACTAAATTAGTCTTGGCTGCTGCTGCCCATTGGCTTTCCTGGCAGAGTGATACTATGATTCTCTGCTCAGCACAGCTCCCGCTCAGGGGACCTGGCTCCGGTACTGTACTATACTCAACGTCCAGCAGGAAAACCTGCCCCATTGTCCTGGAAGAATCTTCACAACTCTGAAGTTCCCACCGCGGTCTGCATACACTAGCAGGAGAGGAGCCACCCCATACAGGATCCGATTGGTTGGGGTATGGCGGGGCTTGTGACTGTTTGTATATAGGGATAGCTGCTCGATCTTCCTCTCAGCTGCCATCGCTGACCTCCACTGTACACAATGAACACATGACTGCTCATACTGATTTCTTCCCGAATTACACATCCAATGCTGAATCACAAAGTCCTCAGATTGTATGGGGAGCACTGGAATGGATGTTCAATGATTTCCAACCCCTCTACAGTCCAACCGGCATCTTTATTTGTCTGATCCCTCTACGTTTTATCCATCAGTTCTAGGTGATCGTTCGTAAACTGTCCCCCTATACACCATCCACATCCCCCCCATATATCATCTATACCAGTGTTTCTCAACTCCAGTCCTCAAGGTGCACCAACAGGTCATGTTTTCAGGCTTGTCATTATTTTCCACAGATGATTTGATCAGTTTCACTGCCTTAGGAATTACCACAGCTGTTTCATCTGAGGGAAATCCTGAAAACATGACCTGTTGGGGCGCCTTGAGGACTGGAGTTGAGAAACACCAATCTATACACCCCCCACATTCCCATCTATACACACTTCAAATCCACCCTTTACATAATGCTTTGAAGGCTAGAGGGGAGATTTGGGGTCTAATAGACCCCAGATCTCTCCATAAAGAAGACCTGTGTTGTTTTTATCCCTTGCAATAGCAATAAAAAAGTGATAGGGACATTTAAAGATAGAGTGTAAATTTTAAAAAATAAAATAAATAAATAATAAAATAATTGTGAACGCGTGTGTTGGTCCCGCATGCATAGGTAAAGAGTAGGAAAACTGCATTTTGTTTCAAGGTAGGGCCAGGGGTGGGGTCGAGGGTGGGGTTGAATGGGGGCCCTGTCAGGTAGGCTGTATGGGATCCCCTGGTTTCCAGCAGTGGCCCTGGCGGCTGCTATAGCCCACTGTCTTCTCCCAGTGGGGACGGCTTCCCCTGCCCCTCGCCGGGAGAAGACAAAAGGCCCGGCAGGAGGGATTGCTGCATCAACACTGACTGTGTTGATGGGGGAATTGAGCAAATTTCTTTACTGCAACCAAATTTAAGTGTATGGCCGGCCTTAATGAGCACAGGAGGTTGCTCACCCAGTATGGGTGCCTGTCAGGAACATCCAGGGCAGATGCGTGTGTGGGACATGAATGCGCACCAATATTCACCAGATGCGAACCCCTATGCGTGTGCCATTTGGGCATTGGCGCCAAAGTGCCCTATATAAAGACAGCAGCTGCACTAGTGCAGTGCTGTCTGATCTGCAGCTTTACCCGAGTTCTGTTCCTGTAACTGTATCTGATTACCTGTGATGGACCTGGCTTCCTTGACTATGCTTGCTTATCTCCAGTCCTGACCCCCGCTTGTCTTAACCTTGCTATACCTGCTATTTTGCCTGATATCCTGCTGCCAACCTATGCCTGCCTACTGACCAATCTCTGCCTGCCATTTATGCCATATCTGATTATCTGCAAATGACCCAGCTTGTCTGACCCTGCTCCACTTTTCTGCCCATCCTGCTCCATCCAGTGCCTGTTGACGCTATCCTGCATCCACTGTGTATCCGCACCTACTGCTTCTGCTCCTACCTGCTGCTCCTGACCCAGTCTGGTCTGGCGACTCATCGGCTACACATCTCTGCCGTTAACAGAGGATCTTGCAGGCACTTCTACCTCACTGCGCTCTTACGGCCACTGTCCCACCTCCATTGGTCCCTGAGCCAGGGCTGTAAGAGAGGTCTCCTTCTACACATCAGGCTCTGCTAGAAGGTAATGATAGTGCCATTCAGAGAATACTTTCCATTCTCCCATTGAATGCAAAGTGTTCTCTGTTTGGACAAGGGTGAGATTGTAACATCACCGCCCTGACACGCTATCTCATCCAATCTGAGAAAGTTTTTCAGTAATGGAGAAAATTTGAAATGTTCTTTGAATGCCTCCTGTGCTGAGTGAGCTGCTCAGCATAGGCTCATGAAGCTAGCGATGATCACTGTTGTAGTGGTGCCTACTACAGTGATTTCAAGCATCTATGAGGATTTCACAGGTATGGTACACGTACAGCTACATTGGTCCAAGCTGGACCTATTCATGTTTTATATATATATATATATATATATATATATATATATATATATATATATATACAGGGCTTGACAAATTTGCTTGGAATCTAGGAGCCAGCTAAAAAAGTTAGGAGCCAGGTTTTTTTTTTTTTTTAAACGACCGACAAAGCTTTATTTTCAATATAAAAATTAACCAATCTTAAATTTACACAGAGACGACTAGAACTAATGTGACTGCTTTTATTTCCTGCCATGCAGGTA
Source organism: Lithobates clamitans (assembly GCA_037952925.1). NCBI lineage: Eukaryota > Metazoa > Chordata > Amphibia > Anura > Ranidae > Lithobates > Lithobates clamitans. The sequence continues at coordinate 2,825,121 of JBBGZY010000061.1, forward strand.
CACAAGACCGCCATATTCCCACTAAGGATCCAATCAGGTCCGCCTGAAAAACTGACAGGCGAACCTGATCAGACAGCCCGAGTGAAAGGGGCCAAGCAGGGAGATGACAAATAATAAATTCATTTTAATTAACCACTTCCTTCCCGCAGGATGACTATATACGTCCTGTCTTTGAAGAGAAATACCGTAGTTATGGTAGCAGCTAGCTACCATAACCCCGGTATCTTCTTCAAGAGCCGGCGGTTCTCTTTCAGATAAAAGTGGTCTCTGCAGCAGATTAGCAGCGAGATCACTTTTATCGGCCGCAGGAGAGGGCCCCCCCTATCGCCACGATCGTTAGAGCGAGAGCAATAATTCTAGTCCTGGATCTCCTCTGTAACTCAAAACATGTAACCTGTAGAATTTTTTAAATGACACCTATGGAGATTTTAAAGGGTAAAAGTTTGTCCCCATTCCACGAGCGGATGAAATTTTGAAGCGTGACATGTTGGGAATCAATTTACTCTGCGTAACTATATCTTTCACAATATAAAAAAAATTGGGCTAACTTTACTGTTTTCTTATTTTTTAATTAAAAAAAGTATTTTTTCCCAAAAAAGTGCGCTTGTAAGTCCGCTGCGCAAATACGGTGTGACAGAAAGTATTGCAATTACCGCCATTTTATTCTCTAGGGTGTTAGAATAAAAAATATATATAATGTTTTGGGGGTTCTAAGTAAAGGGAAGGAGATGAGCAGGCAGTGAAAACAGGTAGGAAAAGCTCCATTAGCATTGGTGGATGTCTTGTCATACCAACGGCCACCACCAGAGGGCGCCCGATTGCAGAAAGAACCAGGAACCATAGGACTGCAGTAGGCCGCAAAGCCGGGGCCTCAATTACCGGCGCGGCCCAGCGCGATCGCGGCGGGAGGGGGGGGGGTGTCGAACGGACACACAGCTGTGCCGCGCCAGGCGCCAGGTCGCTAATTCTAGTCGCAAATGCGACCTGGCGCCCGGGTTTTGTCGAGCCCTGTATATATATATATAAAACTATTAAGATTAACTATGCAAAATTACCCATACCTGTAATTCAGCTTTAACCTTCTGGCCCTAGCTGATATCCAGGCAGAACACTACATTTTTTTTAACCTCCCTGGCGGTATGATTCTTTCTGATTTTAGGTGCTGAAAGCGGTACAATTATTTTGCATGGAAATTTGGCATTTTATATTGTAGGTCTGTAATTCTTAACAATAACACACTTAAATCTGTCCACACAAGAATCTAGTAGATATCCCGGGTATGATAAAGTTTGAAACACAAAAACATAAATTATAATATAATAAAAAAAAAATAATAATTAAAAAAAATAAAAATAAATAGTAATAAAATAAATTTCCACACGATTCACTATCGCTCAATTCTGCAAGTGTTCTAATTTACTATCGCTGTTTTCTAGCTGGTCTAAAGCCATTTTTGACGTAAAGGGACACTTTTTGGTTGCTATGGACAATCTCCAGTTTCCAGGCAGAAAGAACAGTATATGCAATATAAAACTGCATGCAGGGCATGGGCCAGAGCACTGGGGACAAATGGGATGTGAAATCATTTCATACAGTACTGTAATCTGTAAGATTACAGTACTGTATGTGTTATGCTTTTTACATTTTTTTTAATTTGCCGCCAGGCTCCGCCCCCGTGCGTCGCGACGCTCGCAGGGAACGGAGCCTGGCACGGAGAGGCTTTGGAGGAGGACACAGCCCGCGGACACTGCGGGGGACATCGCAGGATCCCGGGGACAAGGTAAGTAAGGAGGCACCAGGATCCTGCGATGCAATCCCGAGTGTGGCTCGGGGTTACAGCTAATGGTCCTGAATTTTAACCCCGAGCCACACTCGGGAATACCGCCAGGGAGGCTACGGAAGAGAAAACAGAAATAGTGATAATGGAGCAGTTAAGCCCCATACACACAATCAGAAAATCATACGAAAAATACAAAAAAACGATTATACAATAATCTGATCGTTAGTACAGAGCTTTCGAGAGGCAATCAGGACAGTTCATCCGATACTACTTGATTGGAAATGCACAAATTTTTTTTCCGTACGATATCAGATCATATGATTTTCGTTTAATCAGTACAGTTGTCGTTCAAAAATGCAATACAAATACATGACCTCACTTCTGAATTTTTATTCTGTCGTACGAGAATTTTCGTGGCTTTCGTAAATTCTTCAGGTTCGATCTGAGAAAAAACGGACGATCATTTGTCCAATCATCTCATCATGTGTACCAGGCATTACACATGCCAAAAGTATCAACATTTTGTTGTCCTGTACATATTCAAGGCAATATGTACAAATAAACTTTGATACTTTTGGCATATGCCACTGCTCCATTATTACCATTTCTATTTGCTCTTCTCTATAATTGATAAGCATTGGTTTTGGATTAGCTACTTAATAAATACTAATACTATAAATATTATTTGCTCAATTATTTGCTCAATTAACTTAACGTTGTTCAGTATTTAGTTTTTAATTTTAATTTGTCTTTACGGAACATTAAAAGTAAAGTATGTTATGGTCATTAAAGGATAACTCCACTTTTGTTGGGATAAAAATAGAAACAATCATCTCTGCGTGATCAAAGTACATTGCAAGGATTTTAACAAACTTTGTTGAAGAATTCTACCTGTTTCTGCTCTGAAGGAATAGCTGTATGTTTGAGTCAATGGATCTGAATGGGAGTGACTTTTTCATTATTAATCAGCTGATGCACTTGCAATGTTCTAATGACGAAATTTGCAGTGTCTGCATCTCTTTAGAAGTACTGGTAATTAATCCTTTGGGAGTATTTTGCAAAAAGTGATAGTTTTGTCACAGAGGATGCCTAAAGTCTGACTTGTATCTCAGTGAAAATCTCTGTAAAAATCAGAGAGCCAATCACACAAGCAGGGAATTATATTTCTGGGGAAGCTCTGTCCTCCAACTGTGCACAGAAGGCCTCGAGGTTGTGATATTGCGTTGAATTTTACAGAAAATCACAATGCTGCCGATTAAAAAGGAAAGGTCGTTTTTAACAACATTAAATTGCAATATGGCCTGTGTAGCTGTATATTATTACACAGGATTTATATATATGTTATATTATTTTTATTTGCTTTAAGTGCTTAGGCAGAAGTTTGAACAGAAGCTAGCACACAAGTATACACTAGTATACATTCTGACTATGCAGGCCAGGTGATCAGTCATAGGTACATACAGTAACTACAGCAATGTATATAAACTAATGTTATTAATACGCATACAGATACTGTCAGATTACAAACTGTATGTATATAGATAGATAGATAGATAGATAGATAGATAGATAGATAGATAGATAGATAGATAGATAGATAGATAGATAGATAGATAGATAGATAGATAGATAGATAGATAGAAAGATAGATACATAGATTTTTTTGCAACCATTGTTTTAAACATCAGACTGACATTAAGGGTCTAAGTTGGCTACTCACCATAAGGGTATTTCCTTCGACCAGTAAAAGGGCCACCATAAAATGTAGTATGTGACTTCTGGTGAGAGAGGGAAGAATTATCCTTCTCAAATGTCACCTCCAAAGGAACAGGAGGCTTTTCATAAAATTCAGTCCTGTTACTTATTGTATCATCTTCATTTATTTGACTGTACTTTGTCTCTCCCTGCTGGATGACAAAATAATATTATCACATCAGCAGTGTAAGGGCAAATATAAAATATATTTACGGTACATAAAGCAGTTAATTTATGGCTACATCCTGATACAATATTGTCCTGTTTTGTACATGGAAAATTTCATAGAAAAGTCTATAAATGTGTGTATATTGGTAAAGTACATTGTAGTATATACATTATATACAGTGCCTTAAAAAAGTATTCATACCCCTTGAAATGTTCCACATTTTGTCACAACATATTACAAACAAAAACGTAAATGTATTTTATTGGGATTTTATGTGATAGACCAACACAAAGTGGCACATAATTGTGAAGTGTAATGATAATAATAAATGGTTTTCAATTTTTTTTTACAAATAAATATGTGAAAAGTGTGGTGTGCATTTGTATTCAGCCCTGTTTAGTCTGATACCCCTAACTAATATCTAGTGGATCCCAATTGCCTTCAGAAGTCACCTAATAGGTAAATAGTGTCCACCTGTGTGTAATTTAATCTCAGTATAAATACAGCTGTTCTGTGAAGCCCTCAGAGGTTTGTTAGAGAACCTTGGTGAACAAACAGCATCATGAAGGCCAAGGAACACACCACACAAGTCAGGGATAAAGTTGTGGAGAATTTTAAAGCAGAGTTAGGTTATAGAAAAATATCCCAAGCTTTGAACATCTGACGGAGCACTGCAAACCTACCAAGACATGGCTGTCCACCTAAACTGACAGGCCAGGCAAGGAGAGCATTAATCAGAGAAGCAGCCAAGAGGCCCATGGTAACTCTGAAGGAGCTGCAGAGATCCACAGCTCAGGTAGGAGAATCTGTCCACAGGACAACTATTAGTCGTGCACTTCATAAATCTGGCCTTTATGGAAAAGAGGCAAGAAGAAAGCCATAAGAAGTCCCATTTGCAGTTTATGAGAAGCCATGTGGGGGACACATCAAACACGTGAAGAAGGTGCTCTGGTCAGAGGATCTCAAAATTGAACCTTTTTTGAAGAAAAACGCTATGTGTGGCGGAAAACTAACACTGCACATCACCCTGAACACACCATCCCACCGTGAAACATGGTGGTGGCAGCATTATGTTTTGGGGATGCTTTTCTTTAGCAGGAACAGGGAAGCTGGTCAGAGTTGATGGGAAGATGGATGGAGCTAAATACAGGGAAAACTTAGAAAAAAAACCTGTTATGCTGTGTACACACGACCGGACTTTCGACGGACTGAATCACGTCGGACTTTTCGACGGACTTTCGACGGACTTTTCGATGGACTTCCGTCGAATCAGACTTGTCTACACACAATCACATCAAAGTTCGATGGATTTGACCGTGATGACGTACGACCAGACTAGAATAAGGAAGTTCATAGCTAGTAGCCAATAGCTGCCCTAGCGTCGGTTTTCGTCCGTCGGACTAGCATACAGACGAACTGATTTTTCGACCAGGCTCGAGTCCGTCGGAAAGATTTGAAACATGTTCTAAATCTAAAGTCCGTCACATTTTCTACAGAAAAGGTCCGCTGCAGGTCCGATGAAGCCCACACACGGTCGAATTGTCCGACGGATTCGTTCCGTCGGACAAGTTGGGTCGAAAAGTCCGGGCGTGTGTACACGGCATTAGAGTTTGCAAAAGACTTGAGACTGGGGCGGAGGTTCACCTTCCAGCAGGACAACGACCCGGAACATACAGCCAGAGCTACAATGGAATGGTTTAGATCAAAGCATATTCATGTGTTAAAATGGCCCAGTCAAAGTCCAGAGTTTAATCCAATTGAGAATCTGTGGCAAGACTTAAAAATTGCTGTTCACAGACACTCTCCATCCAATCTGACAGAGATTGGGATATTTTGCAAATAAGAATGGGCAAAAATGTCACTCTCTAGATGTGCAAAGCTGGTAGAAACATCCCCAAAAAGACTTACAGCTGTAATTGTTGCAAAAGGCGGTTCTACAAAATATTGACTCAGGGGGGCTGAATACAAATGCATGCCACACTTTTCACATATTTATTTGTAAAAAATTTGGAAAACCATTCATAATTATGTTATGTCAATTATGTGCCACTTTGTGTTGGTCTATCACATAAAATCCCAATAAAATAAAATAACATTTTTGTTTGTAACATGACAAAATGTGGAAATTTTCAAGGGGTATGAATACTTACTGTATATATGATAGAATAGATGTTACAACAATCTTCTAATTGGTCTTTTTTTTTTACTGCAACCATTTTCAAGCTGCTACTTTTAGTTTTGGCATTTACACTCTCTGGATAAATTTAAAAAAAAAGATAAATCCGACCGTGTACGGGCATTAGAATGAAATTACAAAAAATATACGCTTATGATAGAAAAATTTATATTTGAAGTTTTCTGTTCTGTGTTTTCTTTTTTTCAAGGCGTCAGTATTCTATAAAAGAATGCTTAATGTTTCAGTGGTTGTCAGTGCAATAAAAGAATCCTGTACTGACAAAATACCGTAGCCATCTGCTACTACCAAAAATAAGTGTTTTTATTGCTGCGCATCCCTTTTTAATGTTTCCTTTCGCTTCCTGTCCTGTCCTCATAACACATTGTTACTGGGAGTGAAAGAGAGGAGATTCGGTCATAGAGGTAGGTAAAGCTGAAAAAAGTTCTAACCCTAACTTTTTGGTTGGAGATAAACTTTAAGCAAAAATAACAATTGAATATTCAATAATGGGAACAAAACATTCTTATAATGATTACAAGTGATTAGAATAAGAAAAAAAGGATTCTCTGCTCCCCAGTGCCCCTCGAGCTCCAGGTGCCCGAAGTAAGCACGCTGGGAGTAGAAGAAAAGGCTGCCACCCACTGGTTAGGTCACAAGTGTTCATGTTTATTGTAGAAACTATCCACAGACATGAGGAAAAAATTGGAGGATAGAGGCAGGACTTTGTGTGAGGCTTGTTGGTGAATGTGTCGGCTAAAAATATGTTATTAGTAGGGTGTCTGAGGTGGGTCCTGTACATAATATTAATATCCACAGGGAGTATTTTAAGGTAATAATTGTATAAAAGTTTAATGGCATAGATCCTAGAACCAGATACAATCGTGAATGGACACTTAGGCCGCAATTGAGCATGTTATAAACAGTATATTTACAGACATAATTCAAATACTGATTGTACAGTTGCAAGGGAGAATACATTGTACAGTAAATTAATATGTGCATCAATAGTTATTAACTCTACGCGTTTCTTGGCTTATAACCAATCATCAGGAGTCCGATGCAATTTGGCTGCATTAAAACAATGAAAGTCTGTTAGTATATGGACAGAAATATGGAGGAAAGATACAATGGAGATGTAAATTTCTAAAATACTCACAAATAATGCATTGGTCGATAGTGACCTATAGACTAGAGTGCAGCATTAGTCTGGGTCTACTAAGTCTCCCCCGGGGTTGAGGCAGAGAGCACGCCCAAAAAACCGTCAGCCACGGCTATCAACTTGGTCAAAGTAGCCATCGGGCCCTCCCCCCCTCGCGTCATCACGCCCGCGCATGACGTTGGCGTAAGCACGCCCCTGGCCCGCGGCTTCTTAACGGCGGTCACTGACCGGGTGCCTTAAGGTCTCGCCACGTTTTCTGGGGCATCTGGCCTGGCCCGCAATTTCACTACACAGGTAACTCTTCTGCACACCTCCACTCTGCTCCACTGACCTCAGCAATGGCCTCTTCAGCTGCACATACACTTTATCCCACCCACACTTCAACACTCCTCTTTCGTTTTTTGGTTTCTCTTCACACACTGACACTCACTCATTTCTTGGTCTTCTGCCTAAGTTTTCCCTTCACACTCACCTTTTACCACTCACATTCTGCTCTAAGTTCACACACCTCCTCTTATTGTCTCCACAGTCACTCCTCTGTTTTGCGGCCTCGTTGTTTGTCCCAGCCTGGCGGCCCCGATGGCTACTTTGGCCAAGTTGATAGCCGTGGCCGACGTTTTTTTGGGGTGTGCTCTCTGCCTCAACCCCGGGGGAGACTTAGTAGACCCAGACTAATGCTGCACTCTAGTCTATAGGTCACTATCGACCAATGCATTATTTGTGAGTATTTTAGAAATTTACATCTCCATTGTATCTTTTCTCCATATTTCTGTCCATATACTAACAGACGTTTCATTGTTTTAATGCAGCCAAATTGCATCGGACTCCTGATGATTGGTTATAAGCCAAGAAACGCGTAGAGTTAATAACTATTGATGCACATATTAATTTACTGTACAATGTATTCTCCCTTGCAACTGTACAATCAGTATTTGAATTATGTCTGTAAATATACTGTTTATAACATGCTCAATTGCGGCCTAAGTGTCCATTCACGATTGTATCTGGTTCTAGGATCTATGCCATTAAACTTTTATACAATTATTACCTTAAAATACTCCCTGTGGATATTAATATTATGTACAGGACCCACCTCAGACACCCTACCATAGCATATTTTTAGCCGACACATTCACCAACGTGCCTCACACAAAGTCCTGCCTCTATCCTCCAATTTTTTCTGCATCTATTGGGATGGAGGCATGTTGGTGCATCCCTTTTTAAGTGAGTGGACAGGTCACAACGCCATTTTCTGTTATCCACAGACATGGTAATGGTGGTCCCTGCCCTAGGACCCCTACTCTAGAGGGGCAGATCTAAGGAGGAAAATGCCATTGCCATGCCTGTGGACAGTTTCTACAATAAACATGGATGCCTGTGATCTATCCAGTGTTAGGCATCCTTTTCTTCAACTCTCCCAGTAGGTGTTTAGAGCTGAAAACATATACATAAATCTTGATACTTCATTTTTTTACAGATACTAGAAGCTGATAGTCAATTCAACCTGTTTGAATGTACTAAGAACTAATAAGGCAGCCTTGGGTTGACATAACAGATAGTAATGGTTTTACCATGTGTGAGTTATGTTGCTCCTTGGTTTTCCATGAACTTTGGGTAGCATGTGATTTGGTTCGTTCAGGGCTTGACCTCCTAAAGCTTCCAGTACCAGATAATGTTACAGTTGAGTTCTTTCCATTTACTTCAAGGTTTTCACCGTAAGCTCCCAATTCTTCCTCATTTCCAGTCTCCTCCTCAACCGGGGTACAACGTCCTAATGAGAACATACCATGAGTATGTATTAGGCTGCTAGGCATGGCTAAGTAAGTATAACTGTAGATAAGTTGATATTCCCAGAATAATAACATAAAAAAGCTATGTTCCCAGAAATTTTAGGGGTGCTTTAGCACTTTTCAGCTGCTAGTTGAGCGCTTTTAACCCCAAAGAAGGGGTTAAAAGCACCCATGTTGCGGTGCTTCCGAATCGCTTTTCAGGCACTTTGGAAGCGCTGACTATTCATTTCAATGGGCAGGGCTTTTTGGGAGCGCTAAATACAGCGCCCCCAAACCACCCCAAAGATGTTGCTTGCAGGACTTTTCCTTTCCTTAAATAAACAAAATCAATGCAGCCACCGCATCTAATGATTGATAAGCTGCAATATATTACATTCTACAGTTTCCCAGCACTGATTCAGTACAATGTCCTTTATTTAACGGGTTGTTGTGATCAAACCATGACTTAAGGCTCAATTTACAAAGGTAACACACCAGGATAAGAATCTATGTTTTGAAAATAATAACAGTTATTTTCAGCTGAGTCAAATAAGATTTGAAAATGACTGTCACATGTAAAGGTTCATGAATTGAGCCCATTAGCGTTATTGTTTTAAAGCTAAGCCTTTCTTGTATGCCCTGTTCTTAATGCCTGTGGGGTATCACGGGTCATTGTTATGACATTCATTTTGGATAACAGGTCTCTGTTTCAAAATCATTCCCAAAACAAAATGAAAAAGAAATGATTTACAAATCTACGTGGGCAAGTTAGTAAAAACAATAAAAAACAAAAAAATAAATAAAAACTCCTGATTAAATATTTATTTTGCTGACTTGATTATTTTCACACTCTGCAGGTTGTTGACACGCAGACATTTGGGTTCAATGATTACCACTGAAGTAAAAAACTACAATCATCTGATAATTGGAACTCTTCTTTAAAGTATAAACAGTAAAATTACAGCTATTAAGAGATGGAGGGGTTACAGCTAGCACAGATGGTATTATGCCATGCTTAAATATTAAAAGGAAAGGTCTCTTTTTAACCACTTCAGCTCCAGAAGATTCCCCCCCCCCCCCATGACCAGGCCATTTTTTGCAATACGGCATTGCGTTACTTTAACTGACAACTGTGCAGTCGTGCGATACTGTACCCAAATAAAATTGATGTCCTTTTTTCCCACAAATAATACTTTCTTTTGGTGGTATTTGATCACCTCTGCGGTTTTTATTTTTTGCACTATAAACCAAAAAAGAGCGACAATTTTGAAAAAAATATATATGAACCTTCACCTTGTAAAACAACACATTCAGCTTAAAATATAAATGAAAGGAAAAACATTTGTGCATATATGTGTCCTGAAAGACAACCCCACACCATAATGATTTGGACCAGTGCACAAAGCAAGGTCCATAAAGACATGGATGAGTTTGATGTGGAGGAACTTGACTGACCTCAACCCGATAGAACACATTTGGGATGACTTATGCTCCATCACACATTTTCCATTGGATTTTCCGACACACAAAGTTTGAGAGCAGGCTATAAAATTTTCCGACAACAAAATCCGTTGTCGGAATTTCCGATCGTGTGTACACAAATCCGACGGACAAAGTGCCACGCATGCTCAGAATAAATTAGGAGATAAAAGCTATTGGCTACTGCCCCGTTTATAGTCCCGACGTACGTGTTTTACGTCACCGCATTCAGAATGATCGGATTTTCCGACAACTTTGTGTGACCATGTGTATGCAAGACAAGTTTGAGCCAGCATCCGTCGGAAAAAATCCTAGGATTTTGTTGTCGGAATGTCTGATCAATGTCCGACCGTGTGTACGGGGCATAAGAGTTGAGACTGCGAACCAGGCCTTCTCGTCCAACATCAGTGCCTGACCTCACAAATGTGCTTCTGGAAGAATGGTCAAACTGCAGCATAAGCTGCATAAGGTGCTTAGAGAGGTAGGGGAAGAGAAACACCAACACACTAATCTTCCCAGTAAATGGCTGTGCAAGGGGGTAAGGTGTCTGCACAAGTCTGATCATTGGAAGAAAGCAGCCTGAGTTCTAGCACAGCAAGAAAACTGACCCCACTATGTTCTCATGCATAGTGTGGTCAGTTTTTGATAGGACAGCAGAGGGACTAACAGGAGGGACTAACATGTCAAATCGCATGTCAAAACGCTCCAGTGTGAACCGGGGCTTAAGTTAGTTTTGAAGAAGCGATGAAAATTTACAGTCTCTGTCAGGTTTTTATGCCATCTTCTTCTATATTGGGGAGATCTCACTTCTGTTAGAAATTTAGCCAATGGAAAAACAGAGAAGAACACTTATGTAACAGAGTAAGGATGGGTTAGAGCCTTTGACAATCGTTTTATTGTTTTTTTGTGTCTTCCTATCCTGATAACAACTGCCCCCTTCTCCTGTTTCTTGTACAGAATTGACAAGGTCAGGAGTGGGGTAAATCTAACAGAAATGTTAACTCTTCACCATTCTATGGAAAAGTAAAAAAAATGTCTGGAATTAGGCTTCAAAGTAAAATAAAACAATTTCTATCTATAGTTTTTATTTCTATAGAGTGTATAGATACAGTGCATCCAAAAAGTATTCACAACGCTTCACTTTTTCCTCAGTTTGTTATGTTACAGCCTTATTCCAAATTGATTAAATTCATTATTTACCTAAAAATATAACAAACAATACCATATAATATAAAAAACATATAACAAACAATACCCATAATGACATTGTGAAAGAAGTTTGTTTGAAATCTTTGCAAATGTATTAAAAATAAAAAACAAAAAAATCACATGTACATACAGTAAGTATTCACAGCCTTTGCCATGACACTTGAAACTTAGCTCAGGTGCATCCTGTTTCCACTGATCATCCTTGAGATGTTTCTACAACTTGATTGGAGTCCACCTGTGGTAATCTCAGTTGATTGGCATGATTTGGAAAGGCATACACCTGTCTATATAAGGTCCCACAGTTAACAGTGTATGTCAGAGCACAAACCATGAAGTCCAAGGAATTGTCTGTAGACCTCCGAAACAGGATTGTATCGAGGCACAGATCTGGGGAAGGGTACAGAAAATGTCTGCAGCATTGAAGATCCCAATAAGCACAGCGGCCTCCATCATCCCTAAATGGAAGAAGTTTGGAACCACCAGGACTCTTCCTAAAGTGGGCCGCCCGGCCAAACTGAGGGATCGGGGGAGAAGGGCCTTAGTCAGGGAGATGACCAAGAACCCGATGGCCACTCTGACAGAGCTCCAGCATTTCTCTGTGGAGAGAGGTGAAAATTCTAGAAGAACAACCATCTCTGCAGTACTCCACCAAAGGCCTGTATGGTAGAGTGGCCAGACGGAAGCCATTTCTCAGTATAAGGCACTTGACAGGCTGCCTGGAGTTTGCTAAAAGGCACCTGAAGGATTCTCAGACCATGAGAAATAAAATTCGCTGGTCTGATGAGAGAAGGTATGAACTCTTTGGCCTGAATGGCAAGGGTCATGTCTGGAGGAACCCAGGCAACGCTCATCACCTGGCCAATATCATCCCTACAATGAAGCATGGTGGTGGCAGCATCATGCTGTGGGGATGTTTTTCAGCGGCAGGAATGGGGAGACTAGTCAGGATTGAGGGAAAGGTGAATACAGCAATATACATAGACATCCATGATGAAAACCTGCTCCAGAGTGCTCTGGACCTCAGACTGGGGTGAAGGTTCATCTTCTAACAGGACAATGACCCTAAGCACACTGCCAAGATAACAAAAGAAGTGGCTACAGGACAACTCTGTGAGTGTCCTTGAGTGGCCAGAGCCCAGACTTGAACCTGATTGAACATTTCTAGAGAGATCTGAAAATGGCTGTGTACCGACACTCCCCATCCAACCTGCTGGAGCTTGAGATGTCCTGCAAAGAAGAATTAGAGAAACTGCCTAAAAATAGGTGTGCCAAGCTTGTAGCATCCTACTCAAAAAGATGTGGTGCCAAAGGTGCTTCAACAAAGTATTGAGCAAAGGCTGTGATACTTACAGTGCCTTGAAAAAGTATTTATACCCCTTGAAATTTTACACATTTTGTCATGTTACAACCAAAAATGTAAATGTATTTTATTGGGATTTTATGTGATAGACCAACACAAAGTGGTACATATTTGTGAAGTGGAAGAAAAATGATAAATGGTTTTCAATTTTTTTTTACAAATAAATATATGAAAAGTGTGGCATGCATTTATATTTAGCCCCCCCAAATCAATACTTTGTAGAACCACCTTTCGCTGCAATTACAGCTGCAAGTCTTTTTGGGGATGTCTCTACCAGCTTTGCACATCTAGAGAGTAACATTTTTTCCCATTCTTCTTTGCAAAATAGCTCAAGTTCTGTCAGATTGGACGGAGAGTGTCTGTGAACAGCAATTTTCAAGTCTTGCCACAGATTCCCAATTGGATTTAGGTCTGGACTTTGACTGGTCCATTCTAACACATGAATATGCTTTGGTCTAAACCATTCCATTGTAGCTCTGGCTGTATGTTTAGGGTCGTTGTCCTGCTGGAAGTCGAACCTCTGCCCAAGTCTCAAGTCTTTTGCAGGCTCTAAGGTTTTCTTTTAGGATTGCCCTGTATTTGACTCCATCCATCTTACTATCAATTCTGACCAGATTCGCTGTCCCTGCTGAAGAAAAGCTTCCCCACAACATGATGCTGCCGCCACAATGTTTCACGGTGGAGATGGTGTGTTCGGGGTGATGTGCAGTGTTAGTTTTCCACCACACGTAGTGTTTTGCTTTTAGGCCAAAAAAGTTCAATTTTGGTCTCATCTGACAAGAGCACCTTCTTCAACATGTTTGCTGTGTCCCCCACATGGCTTCTCGCAAACTGCAAATGAGACTCTTGGCTTTCTTTCAACAATGGCTTTCTTCTTGCCACTCTTCCATAAAGTCCAGATTTGTGGAGTGCACGACTAATAGTTGTCCTGTGGACAGATTCTCCCACCTGAGCTGTGGATCTCTTCACCTATTCCAGAGTTACCATGGGTCTCTTGGCTGCTTTATAAACTAACTTTGCTTTAAACTTCTCCACAACTGCATCCCTGACCTGTCTGGTGTGTTCCTTGGCTTTCATGATGCTGTTTGTTCACTAAGGTTCTCTAACAAACCCCTTAGTGCTTTACAGAACAGCTGTATTTAAACTGAGATTAAATTACACATAGGTGGTCTCTGTTTACTAATTAGGTGACTTCTGAAGACAATTGGTTCCACTAGATTTTAGTTAGGGGAATCAGAGTAAAGTGTGCTGAGTACAAATGCACCCCACACTTTTCAGATATTTATTTGTAAAAAAAATGTGAAAACCATTTACCATTTTCATCTCACTTTACAATTATGTGCCACTTTGTGTTGGTCTATCACATACGGTAAAATCCCAATAAAATCCAGTAATCTTTTTTGTTGTAACATGACAAAATGTGGAAAATTTCAAGGGGTGTGAATACTTTTTCAAGGCACTGCATGTACATAGGATTTTTTTTAGTTTTTTTTTAAATAAATTTGCAAAGATTTCAAACAAACTTCTTTCACGTTGTCATTATGGGGATTGTTTGCAAAATTTTGAAGAAAATAATGAATTCAATCCATTTTGGTATAAAGCTGTAATATAACAAAATGTGGAAAAAGTGAAGTGCTGTGAATACTTTCCGGATGCACTGTATGGGCAGCCATGTTTGTTCTACCTTTTGCCATTGTTTGTATGGTGCACCATGACAGTTAGGTTTTACCAACAAATGAATTCACTATTGATGTGGTTGAGATTTCATTGGTCATTGATCAGAGAGATTAAGTGACTTCAGTGAAACACAACGGGAAAAAACCTAAAAGATATTTTTATGGCATGAGGAAAATATGGAATATCAAGCATATACAAATGTTGAAGTATTAGAATTTTTTTTTAAAGCGTTCCTTGCATAAAAGGTCCATTTAATGTCTAGCCCCCACCCATACAAACAAAAATGCAAGTTAAAACTTTGTGATCCCACTATCAGGCCCGTGACATTGTTCTTGCTTAGGTGAGCCTGCCAGATGTCAGGGTTATAAATAAGTGTTTTTTTTTTTTTTACATATTAATGTTTAATTTTTAAATATATTTTGGGTAGTTATGCATTAAGTGGATCTTGCTTTTTCTTACAAGGTCTGCTTTAAGGTACACTATTCACTATTAGTGCAAAGAGCAATATGAAATAAATATACACTAGAATTTCTCTTACAATTACAAATACAACATTTTTGTGCAAAGAAGATCTTAGTCTAAGAAATTTGAAATATGTGGTAGGTAATATGATGCAACAGTCTGCAGACCTTTTCAAGCCAAGGTAAACATTTTTTTTGAGGTGGTAAGGGTCAACTTTAAAAAAAAAGCATGTTTGCTTTTCAAACCTGTTATTTATAACAAAATGGATAGTATGTTAAGTACAATTAAACGTATTATAAAATAGTTTGTAGGCAAAAACAAAAAAAAAATTTACAAACTTCTTTAAAGTTCATGCTGATTCATAACTGATTTTATTTAGCATATCTTGTTCACCATGGACTTTAGCATGGGGACTGCTAAAGGTCCATACCTGTATATTGGAGTTCTAGGACGCATCCAAATACTAGAATCCAGTGGCCATAGTCATGTGGTATGTATGTGTAGCAACCCCTAGTTGTCTTGCTAGAGTGTTAGTGTTTTTGTTAGTGTAGGAAAATTGTCAGGCTTGGCTGGCAGCCAAGCCTGTGTTGTTTTATGATCACGGTCAGGTGAGTGACTCAGGGAGGCTGGTATGACTCACAGGAAGAATATTCCAGAAGGATGGGCGTAGAGGGGAGGAGGAGCTGCCTGGAGTATTCTGAGGGCCCTGATTATTCCCTAACAGATGGGTTGGCAGGGGGCAGGCCTCCTCAAACACTCAGGGTCAACCCAGCTGGGGCAGTGTGAGTTCGGGTGGAAGATGGAGTGTTAGGCTGTTGGAGGCCTTTGAGTGCAGCCCCCTAGTCTGGGGGGGGGGGAACTCAGGCCTGGTCTCAGGTGCAGGAGGGACTCCTTCTCATGACACATGGAGGGATCCTGACCAGAAGGCATCGGAGTAAGGAGAGGACAGCAGGAGAACACTGCCAGGCAAATCTCCAGGGAGAAAGACAAGGAGGGCAAGTGAGTGTTACAGTCAGGGGACTTAGAGGCATGCCTGAAGGAACTGGGTGCAAGCAGTCTGGAATGGATGCAGAATCAGTCTGGGAGGACTATGGAGAAGTAGCCAGGAGGGCTAGTGAAAGGGGCAGCTGCAGCCAGGTGGGCTGGCAGTGCCTGAAGAGGTGGTACTGGGATCAGTAGCCATAGGAATAGGACAACTAAGCACTAAAGACCTCTTTTCTGCTACACTACCGAAGGGGCCTGCGGTCCCTGCCTGCAAAGGGCATTTGCTCTGGATCTGACTGAGTTTGTGTTGGATCAAATTGTCAGTGCTAGCTGGTCCTGGGAGATGTAGTTCTACAAGTAAGGTTATACAGGAGGTAAAAGAGAAGAGTATATATATTGGATGTATATAGTTGTCCCTAAAGATGTCCTTGTTGATCAAGTGATTATCCCATTATAACCTATATCTCCTTCCAAGTTCAATTGCCCTAATAAAATACAAAAACAAAGCTGCAAGGACTGATTCCTGTCTCCAGAGTGTGTGCCTGGCTCTGCAGGGTGGGAGATACCCATATTCACCAGCGGCTCCTACGGGGGTAGCACTACATATGTGTCACCTTCAATGTAAGGTGTAGAGATTAGCATCAAGGACAGATCATTTTAATGAGTCAGTCCATTCATCAACATATGTTTCCGGGCTCCCTACCCAATTCCTTAAAGTGATTGTAAAGTCTTGTTTTTTTTTTTCTATTAAAATAACAAACATCATACTTACCTGCTCTGTGCAGTGGTTTTGCACAGAGCAGCCTGGATCCTCTTCTTCTCGAGTCCCTGGCTGGAGCTTCTGGCCCCTCCCTTCTGATGAGTGCCCCCACAGCAAGCAGCTTGCCATAGGGGGACACGAGCCGAGTTGCAGCTCCGTGTTTCCATTCAGACACGGAGCTGCGGTTTGGCCCCGCCCCCTCTCCTGATTGGCTAACTGAGTTTGATTGCCAGCAGCAGGAGCTAATGGCGCCGCTCCAGTGTCTCTGCCAATCGGGAGGGAGAGTCACGGGCGGCCCGAGGCACTTGTGGACATCGATGGATAGAGAGGGGACTCAGGTAAGTATTAAGGGGGCCGAGGGGTGCTGCTGCACACAGAAAGTTTTTTATCTTAATACATAAAATGCATTAAATGCAATCACTAGCCGACCAGCTCATGCAGATATACTGCGGCAGGTCGGCTCTCTCTGTACGGCGGCTCGCACAGGCACAGCTGCGGGAGGGTGTGGGACTCTCGCTCCTGCTGCAAGCTGCGGGAGCGTGCCGCAAGTCAGGCAGTCTTGACAAGGCGATTTCCCTCTGCCAGATGACATGACAGAGATATACTGTTCCCAGTGATCAGAAACAGTGATCTTAGTCATGTCTCAGGCAGCCCATCCCCCCTACAGCTAGAACACACCTAGGAAACACAGTTAACCCCTTGATCGTCCCCTGGTGTTAACCCATTCTCTTCCAGTGTCATTTTTACATTGATCAGTGTATTTTTATAGCACTGATCAATGTAATAATGTCACTGGTCCCCAAAAAGTGTCATTTGGGGTCAGATTTGTACGCCGCAATGTTGCAGTCCCGCTAAAAATTGCAGGCCGCCATTATTAGTAAAGACAATAGAAAAAAATTAAAGTCCTTAAATCTATCCCATAGTTTGTAGACGCAATAACTTTTGCGCAAAAACCAATCAATATAGCCTATTGCGATTTTTTTTAATCAAAAATATGTAGAAGAATATATATTGGCCTAAACTGATGAATACATTTGTTTTTTTATATATATTTTGATATGTATTATAGCAAAGTAAAAAACAAAAAATATATTTTTTTTTCAAAATTGTCGCTCTTTGTTTGTTTATAGCGCAAAAAATAAAAACTGCATAGGTCATCAAATACAATCAAAAGAAAGCTCTATTTGTGGGGAAAAAAGGACGTGAATTTTGTCAGTTAAAGCGACGCAGTATCGTAAAAAATGGCCTGGTCATTAAGAGAGCAAATTCTTCTAGGGCTGAAGTGGTTTCGATAAAAACTTTCTACCTTTACAACCACTTTAATTTCTCAAACAAAAAGAACAGATGTTTTTCCAACACAGGGATGTCTTTCAGCAATACAGGGCAACATGCACAATATGGCCAGAAGTATGTTAACATTCCTCTACATTATTGAGTTCAGACGCACAAAGCCAAGTCCATTAATTCATGGTTTGATGAGTTTTGGTGTGGAGGAACTCAAGTGGCCAGCACACGACCAGCTCCACCTTATTAAACCCCTTTGGATGAATTGGGACTCCAATGGGGAGCCAGTTCCTCCCATCCAACATCAGCACCAGACCTCAGAAATGCTTTTTTGGTTATATAGGCACAAATTCCCTCAGACACATTCCAAAGTCTTGTGAAAAGGCTGTCCAGAAGAGTGGAGGATTTTAAAGCCACAAAAGGGAAAACCAGATGCATATAAATTGCAATAATTTCGGAATTGGATGTCATATAGGTGAAGACCCAGTGTCCCCAAATGTTTGGTCTGATATTGTAGGTCAGCATTACCAATTTAAAGCTTCCTAGCTAGCTAAACTTCCCTAAACATTAACCTTTTGCTTCATTAAGCCTATCTGGGTTTGTTTCACTCAGACTAGCTCTCCTAACAGTCCTTGGATCAAGAGCTCCAATTTGTGTTGGGTTCTTGTTCATTCAGCCTCAGAGAAGCTCATACACACACTGCCAGTGTGTTGATCTAACATGCTGTCTCAGCAGCTTTGGCCTACACAGGACAACTGTCTAATTGAAGCCTCCTGTATGTGCCTTGCAAGCATTGTTATACATAGGTTCCTTACAAAGATCATACAGAAGAGGTTATGCTTACAGCGGCAAATGCACTTAAAAGTCCATCAATGAAAAGTACTGCATTTGCAAAATCCATCTTCCCAAAGGATGGATGCCTATTATTTGGCTAAATATTCACAAACACAGTAATCTCTTTACAACCCCATGGCAAAATAAATGTTTAGAGCCGCTGAAATGTTCAGAACCCTAAAGGGAGAGAAACATGGATGCTGCTATTTCTGACCTCCTTCTAAAAAGCATTTTTGGCTAGCTGACTGTCTTAATTTTCAGTAGTCGGTGAATCACTGAACCAGAATCAGCATGCAGATCAGGAAAGTCAGAAGGAGATAGGGCTCCTAATCTGTGGTCTTGTTCCAGACCAGTGACTTAGAAAGTACTTTAGTCACTGATTCGGCATGACAGTCAGGCAGCTAGAAGTTCAGAGGGAGAGGTCAGCAATGACAGCTTACATACCTCAATACATGTTTTCATAAAGGTAAAGATGAAGCCTAATATGTAAAGTCACTAACACACAAAAATACTCATCTGTACGAAGTTGTTAGTCTTCATTACCAGGGGCATAGATAAGGGGGTGTTAGGGGGGTTGGTGATATTATTGCATCCACTGACACCAGTGTTGGAACTCATGGTCAATTTAAAGAATAATTCCAAGTATGTATATTTTATACATAATTACATTATTCCAGCTTGGACCAATGTAAACATATGTAGTGCTACCCCCATAGGAGTTGCTAGTTACTGTATTTGGGACCTCTACTCTGGTCCAGCCCTATGTGAGGCCTCCGTCTCACTGACACCACTAGTATACCTTTCTGTAAACCTCAGCAGGCACACAACAATTGGACCCGCAACTCTATAAAAGATAAACAGACTTTATCGGCAGGTTAAGGTCATGAAAGTTTAACAGAGTACATTGGCATGTGAACATCAATTAGCATGAACACAATGATAACTGAAAATTGACCTCACAGGGCCTCTTAAACAAACTTCAGACTCCAGTATATACTGTGACCCCCATAGGCATAAACAGTAGCTCTCCGTATGAGATGCATGTGAAAAAACAAGAGTAACAATGTAGACAGCTAGGCCACTTGATAGCTTTCAAACAAGGAGCCTAGATTTAGGCCTGCAAAGTAACAATTTAGAGTTAGACACAAATCTGCCCTCAGGTTAGAGTGGTTTGAGTAAGCCTTTGTGGTGGATCTTCTGCCAGCTACTTTGGGGCCCTTTAAGAAAGTTGGCGTGCAAGGTAGTGGGGGTATGTCAGTGAAATGAGTATTGCAGCAGTGTATTTAGTAGTCTGATCTTAAGGGAGAAAGGGACTCCTTAGGTGTATATGAACTCTTAGAAAAAACAGACCCAGTTGCAGCAGCCAGGTGCTAAGACTTGCCCAGTGGCAATAGTTAGATGTAAGGGTGGGCGCGGCTGTAGTAGTGGGATGTGATGGTATTCACAAAATCAGACACTTTGGGGAGCAAGTTAAATAACTGGACTGCGTTGGGCCTGACCTATAATAGCATGAACAGTTCACCTAACAGCAAGATGTAGGTTAGTTGTGAATGGATGCAACCTGACCCTCTACAGCTTCCTCTCTCGATAATTCTCTGATGGTTGTTGGTTGGATGAACAGAGAAGGGCCCCCTGTAGTTGACTGATGGTAGAAGCAAGTAGGATTGTGACCACCTCAGTAAATCTCGACAATAGTGACCTGGATCAAAGCAAGTGTGTCAGGTTGAGCACCAAACTGATAATGCAGTGAACTCTGCCCAGTGCAGCCTCCTAGCTCTTATGCCGCGTACACACGGTCGGACTTTTCACCTGCAAAAGTCCGACGGACGCCGCCCGACTTTGGTCGACCACGCCCCCTAAAACGTCACAGTCCCAGCATGCCCAGGGACTGTGACATCATATGGGGGCGGGGTCTCCGCCTATATAAGTCACAACGCAGCCCTCAGAGACCAGTCCAGCCGGAGAGAGCGTCGTGTCAACATCTGGGGGAAGAGAAGAGAAGAGAACACAAGAAGCCAAGAAGCCAAGAAGCCCAGAAGTCCGGACCTCCGCTGGCAATAGAGCTCCCTGAAGATAGCGGAGGGGCCGGCCGAAGACCTGGGACACCGGGAGAAGAGGCCGGAGAGCGGAGAAGAACCAACCGGACGCCGGGAGAAGATGAACCGGAGGGACCCCCGAAGACGGAAGAAGACCCCCCCGGAGCTGTTTAATAAATTATTTTAAAAACCTGTGTTGTGTTTTATTACTGACACTTTTTACCTAGGTAAATGGGTAGGGGTACCATGTACCCCATACTCATTTACATAGGGTGGGGGGCCGGGATCTGGGGGCCCCCTTATTAAAGGGGGCTCCCAGATTCCGATAAGCCCCCGCCCGCAGACCCCGACAACCAACGGCCAGGGTTGTCGGGAAGAGGCCCTTGTCCTCATCAACATGGGGACAAGGTGCTTTGGGGGGGGGGCGCAGGGCGCCCCCCTCCCCCAAAGCACCCACCCCCCATGTTGAGGGCATGCGGCCTGGTACGGTTCAGGAGGGGGGGGGCGCTCGCTCGTCCCCACCCCCTTTCCTGACCGGCCAGGCTGCGTGCTCGGATCGGGGTCTGGTATGGATTTTAGGGGGACCCCACGCCGTTTTTTCGGCGTAGGGGTTCCCCTTTATAATCCATACCAGACCTAAGGGCCTGCGACGGGGCTCGCAAGGTTTCAATCTCGCCAAAAAAAGCGGCGAGATTGAATTCCTTTTCTAGTCCCGTCGTACCAAAGTCACGTTCAAAATGAACGGACTTGTCCGTGTGTGGGAAAGTCCGTTCGTTCTGAAAGTCCGGCGGAAGTCCGGCGGGAAGACCGGATTCCGGAAAGTCCGGCCGTGTGTAGGCAATTCCGGCCGTTCAGAAAGTCCGGCGGTAGTCTGGCGGCAAGTACGTCGGACCTAGCTTTCTAGAAAGTCCGACCGTGTGTACGCGGCATTAGATTTAGCAGTGTCCAGCAAACTCAGCTCAGGAACAGCTCGGCCAGGACAAGACCGCAAAGCCCTTCCTCTCTGGTTGGCACGCTGTTCAACTCCTCTGCTCTTTCCTAGGCTTTTCTTTTTATATGACTCCTCCAGCTCTCAGGTGTGCTTGGGTATTTTAGTTGTTTCCCAGTCATGGTTGCAGTAAAGGTCCTCCTCCAAACTGCATCTCCCATGGTGCCACTGCCTAAAGTCAAATACTGGCTAAACAAAGCACACCTGTTACTGCCATCTTGTGGCAAAATAAGAGTTCTGCACCCAGTAACATTACCAACTGATGCACACTCACCCCCAAAAAAAACTCTTTGGACGCCAAAGAGGAATAACACTTTTAAACAGTGTTAGTGACAAAACAAGTTACAAGCAGATGAACAACATTAACTGAGAAGAAAGTAGGTTTGAACAACTTTCAAACGCAGCAAAGAAACCTGCCACCGTGAGCTTGCACAGATGGAATTTTTATGACCAAATGTCAAAAATTTTGGATCTACCCTTCTGATAGTGTCAGAGGGTATGCTCTTATTACCCAGCATGTAATGGGCTGTGCAATGGATTGGCTCATCAAGAGTCTGTTGGCTGGCATGGGTTATTTCTTCAGAACACTGATGATCTCTGTAGCTCGTAGCTCAGTGGGGTTTTTTGTTTCTTCAGGAATTTGCTTGTAGGGTTTAAGGTCAGGCGTTTCTGGGTTGAAGGTCTCTATTTTGATATCTGTGCTGGGTGTATCCCCCTCGACAGGGAACAGGGTCCTCCACCAATCGAACCCTATTTCATCTCTCTTTTCCTCTTCTGGGGCCCTTTGTTCTTGCAGGAAACTTTGATATGCATGGAGCAACTGAGGGTGAATACTTTCTGCAGATACGTTTTTCTTCATGGCCAATGGAGTGAGCAACCAGATCAGTGTTGGTTATTATCAGTAAAGAGCTTTGCTTCCACCCTTGGGGGCGTTGACACACGACCTCCAAAGTTTCGGAACTCCCTACTACCAATAAGCTAAAAGTGAGCCTGATGGGCATATATCCGTTATATGGAAACTTCTGGGTCCTGATTCCCCAGATCTCTAACTTCTGAAGTGGTATATGCTTTAGATACTTTTCATAGATGTCTCGGTATAGCAGTGCAACTTGTGCTCTGGTATCTAGCAACGCCTTAGTGTAGACTCCTTCCACCTGAATAGGGATGATGGGTGAAGGGTCCACTAGATCACCAGGAAGTTTGTCTGGGCCAGGCTCAGCAGTCCAGATATAGGCACTTCTCTTCTTTGGTGTCAGCCTTCTTGAAAGCCTAGGAGTAGAGTGTGCATCGACGTTCCACAACTGAGGACCAGTAAGCGGACTTTGCCGATTGACCTGTTCTATGGTGGGGTCACTGGGGCCGATCTTTGCTGTTCCCAGTTCTCATGTTTGGGTTTCTTGGAATATAGAGCTCATGATAGTTTCTGAGTCCTCAACTAGCTTCTTCACTAAGGTCCTTTGAAATTTCCCTCCGGCTTCCCTAGGTACAGTTTTCGCAATGCTTTCGCAACTTCAGCTATAAGGTTGGCCATAGTCTTTTTACCCGTACATTGTGTTCTGAAATGACTTGTTTCTCCACAATGATATCAATTTCTAACTAGGCATAGAGTCAGTTCTCCCCTTTCTGCACTATAAACAAAAATTATAAACATTATTCTGGAGATCTGGCGAAAAAATAAAAAAGATTATTCATGAGATCACAAGAAATAATAAAGAAATCAGTTTGTCAGAACTCTGTGTGAATATCAGCAGCAAAACAACTTCATAATTCTAGCATTAAAAAGAAGAAGAGAATGCGCTGCATTAAAAGATTAAAAAATGTGCAGCTCTGAAGAATGTGCTATCTCCATTACGAACGCTAATTTTACCAGACCGAGCGCTTCCGTCTCGTACTTGATTCAGAGCATGCGTGAAATTTTGTGTGTCGGAATTCTGTACACACGCTCGGAATTTACGACAACGGATTTTGTTGTCAGAAAATTTGAGATCCAGCTCTCAAATTTTTGTTTTGTTTTGTTGAATTTCCGACAACAAGCTCCCATCAAACATTTCTCGTTGGAAAGTCCGATCGTGTATACGCGGCATTTGTCTCTTGATAGTGTTGGTCACCTCCCACTCCTTGCTCGATCCAGGTGTCGGGGACTTGCCAGGAAAGAACCTTAGCTGCAAATAGTTGGTGTGGCAGAATTCTTCACAGGGCTTTCTATAAGCTTCCCAAGCTCGGCCAAGAGGAAAGCTGAGAGCCCATCAAATGTCGTGGCCAAGGCGGGGGTGGCCATCTCTGGGTCAGGCATGGTTAGCCCAGAGCTTTCTGGATTCGGCCCTGGTCTGTCTGGTTGAATCAACTGGGTCTCGGCTGAATCATTCAGGTGGAGCCTTCCTCCTTGTATCACGGTAGGAATCCCTTTCTTCCATTATGTCAGAACGTATGTGTGAGGTGTATCTGGATTTGCCTTCACATCAAGGATAAACACTCAGTGGCCCAGAACCATCACTGCTATTGCCTGTTTTACTTGCTCTTCAGACCAGGTACCCCCGAGTATATCAAGCAACACACACAATTCCGTTTGACCGGTTTGGCATGTAAACATCCCCATCTGCTGCCTATTGCAGCTTAACTTCATTATCTGTACCTTCTTTTTCTATTGAGCCTGGTGAATATTTCAGCGGCTGTAAGAGCAGCGTTTGAAGATCTCATTAAGGACACCAAAGAGGCCTGGTATTCCCATCATCAGACATATGTGTTTTTGACCCCAGACTGAAAATCTGTGGGTCTCTTCTCTCTGATATGAGAGGGGAGTGTGGCACACTTCAGGGCATGTTTACTTGAAGCACTTCAGCACTTTGTTTATGGAATTTGGAGCACTGAGCACTTTATATGTGATTTTTTGAAAGACTTTGGACTTATGTTTGTTTGTTTTTTCTGGTTATCACTGTTATACACATACATAGATTTTCGACTGTAAGCGCTGAACTATTGATATTTGAATTATGAAGTGATTTAGCACTTGGTGGACAGCAGCTGCAAGATTTAGAATTTTTATTTTTACTTAGCGCAGGTATTTATATGTTTTTTCATTGTTTACAATTGTCGTGATCTGCTGTGATTGGTCACAGCGATCACATGATGCTGGCAGCAGGCCGGTATAGTGATCAGTCATCGGTTGTGTCTGGTGGACACAGCTGTTGACAGATGATGCAGCTGCGCGGCCCCATCTGAGAGAACATCACATGAGTCACTCAGAAGGAGGAAAGATATTAAAATATACACATACAGGCTGGTCCATAAATCTTGAAACGAACAAGATGTGCTTTAACTGCAGACTTTCAGCTTTAATTTGGGTATTTACATCCAAATTAGGTGAACGGTGTAGGAAATACAACAGTTTGTATACGTGCCTCCCACTTTTTAAGGGACCAAAAGTAATGGGACAATTGGCTGCTCAGCTGTTCCATGGCCAGGTGTGTGTTATTCCCTCATTATCCATTTACAAGGAGCAGATAAAAGGTCCAGAGTTAATTTCAAGTGTGCTATTTGCATTAGGAATCTGTTGCTGTCAACTCTCAATATGAGATCCAAAGAGCTGTCACTATCAGTGACAGGTTGAAAAAACAAAACAAGCCCATCAGGATGATAGCAAAAACATTAGGTGTGGCCAAATCAACTGTTTGGAACATCCTTAAAAAGAAAGAATGCACCGGTGAGCTCAGCAACACCAAAAGACCCGGAAGACCACGGAAAACAACTGTGGTGGATGACCGAAGAATTCTTTCCCCGGTGAAGAAAACACCCTTCACAACAATTGGCCAGATCAAGAACACTCTCCAGGAGGTAGGTGTATGTGTGTCAAAGTCAACAATCAAGAGAAGACTTCATCAGAGTGAATATAGAGGGTTCACCACAAGATGTAAACCATTGGTGAGCCTCAAAAACAGGAAGGCCAGATTAGAGTTTGCCAAACAACATCTAAAAAAGCCTTCACAGTTCTGGAACAACATCCTATGGACAGATGAGACCAAGATCAACTTGTACCAGAGTGATGGGAAGAGAAGAGTATGGAGAAGGAAAGGAACTGCTCATGATCCAAAGCATACCACCTCATCAGTGAAGCATGGTGGTGGTAGTGTCATGGCGTGGGCATGTATGGCTGCCAATGGAACTGGTTCTCTTGTATTTATTGATGATGTGACTGTTGACAAAAGCAGCAGGATGAATTCTGAAGTGTTTTGGGCAATATTATCTGCTCATATTCAGCAAAATGCTTCAGAATTCATTGGACAGTGCTTCACAGTGCAGATGGACAATGACCCGAAGCATACTGCGAAAGCAACCAAAGAGTTTTTTAAGGGAAAGAAGTGGAATGTTATGCAATGGCCAAGTCAATCACCTGACCTGAATCCGATTGAGCATGCATTTCACTTGCTGAAGACAAAACTGAAGGGAAAAGGCCCCAAGAACAAGCAGGAACTGAAGACAGTTGCAATAGAGGCCTGGCAGAGCATCACCAGGGATGAAACTCAGCATCTGGGGATGTCTATGCTTTCCGGACTACAGGCTGTAATTGACTGCAAAGGATTTGCAACCAAGTATTATAAAGTGAAAGTTTGATGGATGATTGTTAATCTGCCCCATCACTTTTGGTCCCCTAAATAGTGGGAGGCACATATACAAACTGTTGTAATTCCTACACCGTTCACCTGATTTGGATGTAAATACCCTCAAATTAAAGCTGAAAGTCTGCAGTTAAAGCACATCTTGTTCGTTTCATTTCAAATTCATTGCGGTGGTGTATGGAGCCAAAAAGATTAGAATTGTGTCGATGTCCCAATATTTATGGACCTGACTGTATAATATTTATATATATATATTTTTTTTAATTAAAATAAATTGTAAGTTCACCAGCATTTAGTTTCTTGAACTCTTTTATTTACCATAAATATACATTGTAACTTCTAATATGCTGTGCAAGCCATATTAGCTAAAAGCATTCCAGTTACCTGAATTTGTGAAAGCATTGGTATTTGTCCACTGGGGAAGGTAAGTAAAAGCAGGCAGGCGTTGATATTTCAAAGGAGTAGATGACAAGTCTGGATGTCTTCCACCATTCTCTCCCAAATAGCTGGCCAGTTGTTGAAGCTGAACTGAGTCCCTAAGGCTTCCTGAAAATACATGCAAACAACAACAGAAAATTAAGGAGCTCCGTACTAAACCAGTATGGCAGGTCACAGTTCTGCCCAGGGACTTTCTCTGATGTTTTCAAGTCCTCTGAAAGACCACCAAGCCTGCATATGTAAAGCTCCCTTTAGGCATTCATAAATATTGTTTACACAACATAAAAAGAGCAACAAATAGGAACAATGGTATCAGTATCACAAGGTCTTTATATTTACCTTCAGGGCAGTTTCACTGTCATGGTAAAAATCATGTTTTTCCAAATGCTATGTTGTTCCCTCTTGTAAAAAATCCATTATCTGGTGTTAAAGTGACCACTAACTTATAAAATCCACCTCATAAAAAATATATACATTGATGTAAATGAATCTTGAGCGTGTAAACCAGAATTAGCAGCTGGCTTTTCATAAACATTATTTTACAGCAAGATAAACTATGAAGCTATAAAAAAAGGCAAATGAGTACTTTGACCAAATCATAATTTTTATGCATATTGTCCAACTCCAAGCTGTATAAACTTGAATGCTTATTGGATTTAAGCATATCAGGTGATGTGTATTTGTGTAATGAGGGAGGGTGTGGTCTAAGGAGATCAACACCCTATATCAAGGTGTGCAAAATTATTAGGCAGCTTCTTTTCCTCTGGAAAAATGGGCCAAAAAAGAGATTTAACTGACTCTGAAAAGTAAAAAAAATTAACAAATTCTTTTAGAGGGATGTAGCACTCTTGAACTTGCTAAGATTATTGGGGCATGATTACAGAACCATCAAACATTTTATTGCAAATAGTCAACAGGGTCACAAGAAACCTGTTGAGAAAAAAAGACACAAATTAAAGTGGAGCTCCACCCAAAAATGGAACTTCCACTTTTTGGATTCCTCCCGCCTTCCGGTGTCACATTTGGCACCTTTCAGGGGGGAGGAGGGAGCAGATACCTATCTAATACAGGTATTTGCTCCCACTTCCTGACATAGATCACCACGGCGATTGCGGTGACCTACGCCACTTCCGGCGCCTACACTCTCCTCCACCGCTGTATTCTGTTAGACACAGAACACATCAGGGACCAGAGAGGACGTGCAGCGTGACTCGCGCATGCGCAGTAGGGAACCAGGAAGTGAGGCCGCACGGCTTCACTTCCTTATTCCCTTACTGAGGATGGCGGCGACGGATGGATCGGCTTCGGCTGCCGACATCGCGGGCTCCCTGGACAGGTAAGTGTCCATATATTAAAAGTCAGCAGCTGCAGTATTTGTAGCTGCTGGCTTTTAATATTTTTTTTTCAGCGGACCTCCGCTTTAACAGTCAAAGATTTGAGAAGAATCAAATGTGAAGCTACCAGGAACCCATCATCCTCCAGTGTTGTAAAATTACAGAACTGCAACCTACCTGGAGTGCCCGGAAGTACAAGGTGTTCACTGCTCAGAGACATGGCCAAGGTAAGGTAGGCTGAAGCCTGACCAGTCCACCACTGAACAAGACACATAAATGATTGAAATGTCAAGATTGGGCCAAGAAATATCTGAAGACGGATTTTTCAAAGGTTTTATGGACTGCTGAGATAAGAGTGACTCTTGACGGATCAGATGGAAGGGCCTTTGGCTGGATCAGTAATGGGCACAGAGCTCCACTTCAAATCAGACAAGAGCAAGGTGATGGTGGGGTACTGGTATAGGCTGGTATTATTAAAGATGAGCTAGTTGGACCTTTTTGGGTTATAGATGGACTCAAAATTAATTCCCAAACCTACTGCCAGTTTTTAGAAGACACTTTCTTCAAGCAGTGGTACAGGAAAAAGTCTGCATCTTTCAAGAAGACCATAATATTTATGCAGGGCAATGCTCCATCGCATGCATCAAAGTACTCCACTGTGTGGCTAGCCAGTAAAGGCCTTAAATATGAAAGAATAATGACATGGCCCCCTTCCGCAACTGACCTAATCCCTATTTAGAATTAGTGGGCCCTTCTTAAATGGGAGATTTACAGTGAAGGAAAACAGTACACCTCCCAGTGTCTGGAAGGCTGTGGTTGCCGCTGCACAAAAAGCTGATCGTCAACAGACCAAGAAACTGGCAGTATCCATAAATGGAAGGCTTTTGACTCTTAATGAAAAGAAGGGTGGCTATATTGGTCACTTTTTAGTTGTTTGTTTATTATTCTCACTTTAACAGATGAAAATAAACAAGTGAGATGGAAAATTTTCGTTTTTCATTTAGTTGCATAATAATTCTGCACACAGAGATATTCTCCTAAGAAAGCCAAAACCTCACTTTTACCTTCTTAAATATTCGAGTTTGAGGTTTATTAATATTTTGGATTGACCGAGAGCACTGTAGTTGTTCAATAATTAAATTAATTCTCAAAAATACAATTTGACTAATAATTGTGCACACAGTATATTCTGAATATGAATTTCTTTTTACATCACATTCTTTATTTACATTTTTTTTACAACATTTACTAGTTTACTATTACCGAGTTGTTTAGAGATGTGACAATGACAGGGATTGGGACAAATTATAACGGTATATCAAATAAAAAAAAAGAACATTCTGTACTGGTATTTTTATAGTTATCCGAATACAACACTTTTCAATTTAGTGGTACTTTCAAAACAGTCATTCATGACTAGCAAAATATTTTTCAAAGCTAACCTGTTTGTTTCAGCTTGTAAAGGTAGTTTGGATCCCAAGTATGGAGAAGACGCGTAAGATATCTCTTGGGTGAATAGCCAGGCCGGATCTGTCTGTTATACTGAATATCCTCTTCATTTAGAAAATGTAGGTATGGCTGCCAGTTGGAATCTATTTGGCCATTCTGGAGAAACAAAACAGTGGTTGGAAGCATGCATTATTCATAGTCAGCAAAGATCAAGTCCTCTGTCAGTCTCTTGTATGTCCTCAGCAATGTTCTGTTGTGTGATGTCTACCAGTACAATCATAAAGTCATGAAAGTCATGATGGCTATCACCTACTTTGTGTAAGTTTTTTTTTGTATACTAATACTTTTTTCAGAAAAAGTAAGGCAGTAAGTTCAAAAACAGAAGAATGGTAGTGATGCATACTGAAATTCTCCACACTATTGCATTGTGGTAATGACTGCATTAACAAAAAGCATGGCAATACACATTACTTGTGCTGGTGTGATGCAGTATCAATTATTCTGAAAGGCACTCCCACGCACCTTCCCAGTGGACCTGTGCTGTAGCACTAAAATGTGTTGCTGTGCATTACCAGTAATGGTGCAGGCACAATTTCTGGGATGTTAACGTGTGTTGCCCAGCCCATTCATTTGAATAGGCTACCATACACATGGCAGGTTAATGTACCAAAAAGAGCACATTAATGAGTAACACTCATGCATTAATGTAACACACCCCAGCAAAAAGGTGTGAATTTAGCCTAAAAATAAAAGGTGCATAGTATAAAGGCATAGTAAGAGTCCTATAAATATAAATTACTAATCACACATTGCATTTTAACCAAGGACGCTTACACATAATGACTGTCTATATCCATGCACTCCAGTGTCAGATGCATGACATTTGTCAGAGACATTTTCCTAAGGCTTCATGTACACAAGACGTTTTTACAACCTCTCCTGAACGATTTAACTTGACAAATAGTAACCCACGTTTAAAACATCAGTTTTGCTGCGTTTACATGCTGCGTTTAGCTGTGTTTTGCCGCGTTTTGCTGCGTTTGCGTTTAGAAGCATTTCTAAAGAAATTTTTTTTTTTTTTTTTAAATGGCCAAAAATGAATAACGCCTATAAATGAAACGCGGCTAAATGCGAGTTACCGTGTTTGGCGTCGGAAACTTCGCCGTCTGAACTCATTTTTTTTGCCTTCAAAAAAAGGCCTATAAACGCAACTGCCTAAAAACGACAGTAAACAAACCTGTGTACAGGTACACATAAGATAACATTGAATGAGTTCATGGCGAGCTGAAAAAAGTGTCCAACTGCCTCTGAAAGTCTGTTTAGCAGCAGCAGTGTACATGGGGCCTAAGGCCACCGAGTCACCGATGCCAGTGGGGAGCAGAGGAAAGGAAAGCTGTCGCCACCGAGCAGGGGAAGCCGCTGATGAAATGCTGCATAGATGGGGTAAGTGCACCAGACCCACTGACTGACTGTTTGCTGCCGGTACTGTTTGCCGCCCCCGCCAAAAAAATTACCACTGGAAGCCGGCCGTGCATGCTGGAAAACCAGCAGCTGACCGACTCCCGATCAACGCTCTCAGCCAATGCCAGAGAGTGCTGATCGGAGTGTTCTGGGGGGGCTGCCCCCCTGTCAGAACACAACAGCTCAGTGGGGGAGATTGCTGCCCTAACCTTGCTAGCCCTAACCTGGTTAGTTGGGCATCTCCCGACTGGAGCTGTCAGTCTTTTTTTGTGCAACCCACGGGGTTGTACGAAAAAAAAAATGTAGTGTGTACCAGGCTTATTAAGGGCACTGCTGAAACAGTAAAAAGACATTTTTAATCCTATTACAACACTGGTACAGTTTATTGCCTTATGAAGATTTGGCAAGGGGCGGAGTTTATGAAAGTACAGATAGTGGCGCTCCTGATGTGGAGTAGCTTTTGTAGCCAGTAAGAGCAGTAGAACAGTTAATGGGCGTACCCATTAACGCTAGACTAGGCTAGTGGTTGGTACAGTTTTATAGATCATAATACCCTCCCCCCGTGAGCGGGGATTAGTATATGGCAAAACATCAGTTTGTAGTGTCTTTAGTTTAAGAGGGACAGTGAGGGTAACTTGGCCTTGCACCCAGTCATGTACTTTATTCTTTATTTCTTATTAGAAAACCCAAGCATAATTAGTAATATAGAGCATACCATGATTTAATTGCCTATATACTGTACATACTCCATTATTTCTTGATTTCTTGGGATTTAAAAAAAAAAACTTCTAGGCATGTACATCTTAATGTCAGTTATGTGTATAACTTGTTTTTTGTTGTAAGAAATAAAAAAATAAAGCTCAGGATCAAACCCTTGTTGAATCAAACCCAGGCAAATTCACCCACCACTAGTGTTCTGCTATAGTGATCTCAGATATGCTATGGGGTAGAAACCTCTGATAATCACCGAATAAATGTCAGTTGTAATTAGTGTTGGCTCCCCATGTATCAACTAACATTCCAGGTCATATGTTGTAAAGCCATAATAATCTAAGGATGGGTAGGGCACTTTTAGTTGAGCAGTAGTGCGCCTGAAAAAAATGTATTGCAGAAAATCTCTTAAGATCTCTAACTGTGACAAATATAGTTGTATAATTTCTGAAAAATTTTACAATTGCCAATTCTATTATATTGACATTATTGATATATTATATTTATTTTGCTAGCGGTCATGAATAGTTCTCAGAAAATTGTATGTGCTGTCATTGTTTTACATGTTTGCATTTGTTAACAGACTTTACTTAGCAATAGTAACTGAAGCAGCTTAGCAACAAAGGTGTGTGTGAGAACAGATTATGGCCCTTCAATTACTCTTCATTCCAATGAAGCCAACCATTCATTTTAAGAAAGCCGTCAAATTACTTTGCGTTTTAGGAACACGCCCATGTTATGAAATCCCAGTAATACAACAAATGCTTATACGAAACAAATAAACGATGGGTGGGTTAGGAGAATCACTTGTATCACTGGTTATTCATTTAGTGCAGCCAAATTCCCAACTGTCAGGATATTTGTAATACATGACAGATATCAGAGAGCCATCTTTATTTACAATGATCTCCAGACACCCATCATGGCCAAGAGTTATGGATTCTTTTTATCAATGCTATTTTTATGAGTCATCACTGAGTTATCACACCCTGTCACTAGGTCATCATACAGCGTTACCCAGTCAATTCTGTAAGAAAAAAACAAAACAAAAACAAAGTGTGTGGCCTGGCTATATCTTACAGTCTAATGCCCTGTACACACGGTCGGATTTTCCGACAGAGAAAGTGCGATCAGATTGTGTTGTCGGAAATTCTGATCGTGTGTGGGCTTCATCGGACTTTTTCCGTCGGAATTTCCGACACACAAAGTTTGAGAGCAGGATATAAAATTTTCCGACAACAAAATCTGATCCTTTAAATTCCGATCGTGTGTAGACAAATCCGAGGCACAAAGTGCCACGCATGCTCAGAATAAATTAAGAGACGAAAGCTATTGGTTATTGCCTCGTTTATCGTACGTGTTTTACGTCATCTGCGTTCAGAACGATCAGATTTTCTGAAAACTTTGTGCGCAGAGGCATATCTAGTGAAAATGGCGCCTATGGCAAGCACTGAAACTGCGCCCCTGTCAAAACAAAAAAAAACAGCTAACAAAACTACAAGTCAAGCTCTTTAATCTTTCAATTAACAAATTATGGATTAGCGCTACATAAACTGCCCGATGGGTCAGTTCGCCCCTGGTCATTAAAAGTTCTACATTCAGTGAATGTTCATGTACTGCAATGTTTGCACTACATGAACTTTCACTGACTGTAGAATGTTTAAGGAGCTTGTTGCACAAATCACTTTATTAAACTTTATGATATCTATTTATTTAATCCTTATTGAGCACTATTTGATTGTGCGTGTGTGCCAAGCAGAAGCAGCCAATCAAATATAGTGCTCAATATGGATTAAATAAATATGTATAGCCATACATATCAGAAATAAATGTGTAATAAAGTGATTAGTTCAACAGCAGGCACTACTTTTAAATAGACTGTAGATGTCACTACAGGAGATGACCAAACTGCGAATGCGACTACAGGAGATGACCAGACTGCGAATGCAACATACTACAGGAGATGACCAGAGACTGCGAATGTGATATACTACAGGAGATGACCAGAGACTGCGAATGTGATATACTACAGGAGATGACCAGAGACTGCAAATGTGACATACTACAGGGGATAACCAGCAAATGTGACATACTACAGGAGATGACCAGAGACTGCGAATGTGACATACTACAGGAGATGACCAGAGACTGCGAATGTGACATACTACAGGAGATGACCAGAGACTGCGAATGTGACATACTACAGGAGATGACCAGACTGCGAATGTGACATACTACAGGAGATGACCAGACTGCGAATGTGACATACTACAGGAGATGACCAGAGACTGCGAATGTGACATACTACAGGAGATGACCAGAGACTGCGAATGTGACATACTACAGGAGATGACCAGACTGCGAATGTGACATACTACAGGGGATGACCAGACTGCAAATGTGACATACTACAGGAGATGACCAGAGACTGCGAATGTGACATACTACAGGAGATGACCAGACTGCGAATAGAACATACTACAGGAGATGACCAAACTGCGAATGTGACATACTACAGGAGATGACCTGACTGCGAATGTGACATACTACAGGAGATGACCAGACAGCGAATGTGACATACTACAGGAGATGACCAGACAGCGAATGGGACATACTACAGGAGATGACCAGACAGCAAATGTGACATACTACAGGAGATGACCAAGTAGCCAGTTTTAAAATCTAAACCTTCAGCAATGCACAGCTATACAGGGGGGTAAACAACATTATCAAGGGAGGGTTTAGTAACAGTGAGTCTATAGGCAGAAAGACCTACCTGGCCAGCCGGGCTCACCTCCCGCTCTCAGAAGTCCAGAGGCAGAGATTTCCATGGTGGGGGGGTTTACGGCACTAGCGGCGGGGCTTACATCGGGGGCTTTCACTGTAGGGGCTGGAATATTTGTGGTCCAGGAGAGGTAATCTCAGCGCTCCGAGGCACATACAGAGTACATGGGGCGGGGCAGGGCAGGGTCAGAGCGTCAGTGGAGCTCCCTGCCCCACCCCTCCCTGCTGACAGAGCCTCCCTCAGCATAAGCCGAGCCCAACAGCCGGCTATCTGATAGAACACCGGCGCCGTGATCCAGCAGGCTGGTCGCGGCACCGGCATCTACATTAGTCCGGGAGGACGGGTGGGGTTTTTTTTTCCATGTGGAGGGCGGCTTTTTGCGCCCCTTCCCCCATGGCGCCAATGGCACTTGCCATGGCTGCCATACCTTAGATACGCCACTGTTTTTGTGACCGTGTGTATGCAAGACAAGTTTGAGCCAACATCCGTCGTAAAAAATCCGATAGATTTTGTAGTCGGAATGTTCGTTCAATGTCTGATCGTGTGTACAGGGCATAAGTCTGGGTAAAATTTAAAAAAAAAAATCATCCCCCCTGAAGTGGTTTGAATAAATAAAAAAAAAGCAGCTCTGACTGCAATTGTCACCTCCTCTTTGGTGCTGTCCCCTGCAGTAATCCCTTTCTGCCACTAGTTGCCTTCAGAATTCCAAAGCAGATGATACCTAGTGTAATCAATCCTGAAGACTGAAGACATTCTGAGAGTGCGGGACCTTATGAACTAGCCCTGTAAACGGGTGTCAATGCGGCAATCTGCATTCACATGCGATAATGCAATCATACTTATCTTACACATGTTAAAGGCATCTAAAAAAAGGTTAGTAAAGACAAAGTAAAAGAAAAAAAAAGCAGTGGGCTTCCAGGGAGATCTTGGAGTTGGCCTTTAAGTGAAGCCGATTCTAAGAAGCATCAAAATCAAAATTTATTCAAAACTGTTTTTTTTTTTTTCTGTATAGCATGGTAAAGGGTAAGAACCACCACCAACTTTTATTCATTGCTGTTTGTGTCCCCATTTAGGAATTTTCCCCTCACATCTGTATATTAAATTGGTTATAGACAGAATAGAAAATGATCAAATCAAAAAATCATGATTTCCTGTCTAGGGTATCAGACAGAAGACCCCAACTCCGCAGAATAGGCACCCTTGAAGATCCCCATCTGAAATAGTGTCATACTCCCCTGGGCTGGGGGAACCTGAAAAGTTCTGTCATGCCACTTTTGTGAGTCACACACAGCTCTCTATGTATAATTAAATAAATACTAACAAGTTCTAGCATGATATGGGGACACAATAGGTGGTTTGCCATATGTAATGACAGCCAAGTGCGGGCTTTATTATTATAATATAATGTTGTTTGTTGTGGCGGAAGCAGTGGCATGGCAGATGACTCCATGCGGAGAGAATATTTGGTGTTTGGAGGATGGCAGCAATGTGCAGTATGCATCAGGTGATGGATGGACATGGTGGGCGGAGCCAATTCAGATAGGTGTGGCAGGCTCTGGTGGGCGTTTACCCATACATGTGACTGTGGGTATATTAAGAGGATGCTCGTGGAGGTCAATCTACCAACGTTGTGGCTCCGAGGAAGAGGGTTCTCCCTCGTAACATGTAACCTGTTTGCGATGCCATTCCTCCGAATATCTGGTCCAGCTTGCAGGTGTCTAGAGATTCTGCTCGCAATTGCTGGAGAATCGATAAGCCTTGTTTTAAAGCACGTTTGTGAGTATAATTCTTGTTATATTTTATAATTAAATTTTATCTTTGGCAATGCACAAGGTCAGTGTGCCCTCCTTTTCTTTTTGTGAGTCACACACATCTGCCAGACATCCTCATATGGCAGTGGACAAAAAAGCAGTAGCAACAAACTGATAATTCATGTCTCTGCTGTAATCTAGAGCCTAATTATTTCTGACTGTTGACTCTCCCTCTCCAAGTCTGAGTCCTGCTGTGTAGGGGTTGGCAAGAGGCAGGAATAAAGGCAGACTCAGGTACATAATTTGGCCATACACCTATAGATTTCTTTTGTTCTGGAAAATGGATAAATCTCCTAATGCTGGCTATCAGAATATCAGAACAGTGCCTGTAACTCATTGTTCAGTCAACAATTTTCCACCTGGCAGCTTCAACAAAAACTGATTGAAGAATCAACTTTTGTAGATCTGGGTGTACCCGATAGGGCCACCCATGGATCAAATTTTGGCTGATTCAGCACAAATTGTCCAAAATATGATGCATTGTTGGCCAGCTTTATTCTGGTTGAAGGAAATGTATTTATTACATTTAAAAGAACCACAATTACAATAAATTACATATATTTATATCTGCTTGAAGTTCTCTCTCAAAGAACTTTTTAGTTGAAATTTGGGATTATTGGTCATTTAAATTAAGGTTGCACCTATCTTTACTTAACTATACACCTTTGAAGTAATAACATACAAAAGTGATGAAGTACATTTTTCCATTCAGGCACATTCTTTGTCATTAATGTTGCATTATTTTCATTCCCCAGCAGGTATAGCACCGCTGGAGATTTATTCTACAAATACCCATATCTAAGAAATGATTCACATATTTGGAATATTTGCAATACATTAGCCACAGGAGGGAAATACACTCAGTGCAGAGCTATGTGAATTGGATAGCCCATTTTCTATAGAATTTAATACAGAATGACAAAATCTTTCACTACAATTTGTTTCCACCAATCAGATTCCAGAAAGCAGCCCGCTGTCTTACAGAGTTGATGCTTTGTGTTGATAGCGGAGCCAGTTTTCCAGGCTAGAGGCATGTTTCAGCAGGCCCTAAATATCCACCACCCTTGTGATGGGCATTAAGCAGACTCTGACAGCTCTCTTATACGTGTGTTTTATAGAAAATGAAACACTCAAGGATGTATCAATCTGCCATGTTACATTACTTTAATTAAGGCTGCAGTCAACCATTAGTAGGCATTTTTAAAATGTGGCAGCATAAAGCCAAAGGCTGATTAAAGGTTGAATGCATATTAAACAACCACTCAGTTAAAAAAAATACTTTATAGGGTATACACCTCTTAAAAGTAATTGTTTATTTTTTTTGTCACTTTTTAAAACACCTGTATTAGGCCCGGTTCACGCTGCCGCGATTTAGAAGCTGACGTTCTAGCGCAACTTCGGCATGACTTGCATGCAATTTCTTTAACAGAAGTCAATGCAAATCGTGCCGAAGTCAGCCCAAAAGAAGTGCAGGAACCTTTTTTTAAGTAGGAGCGACTCAAGTCACTCCTATTAGAATGGTTCCATTACACTGAATGGGGTGAGACTTGTCATGCAACATGTGCCCTTAAAGTTGGAGTGTATGTCACACCAGTGTGAACTGGGCATTAAAGTGGAACTTAACCCACTGATGTAACTGTTTCCCAAAACAGTTCCATTCAAGGCATGCCTTTGGTAATAACAGTTAAAGTTGCCAGTGTGCTTATGTCAGCTCTCTAATGAATTTTTAACCAGTCCCTGTCCTGCCTATAGCAAAATGACGGCTTGGCGGGACTTTTGTCGATCCAGGACAACATGATATGACGCCCTCCCGAATCGCACCCCATGACAGAGCCGATGAATGAGCAGTGTACCAGCCAGCTGCTGGTACCATATGATCGCTGTCAGTGGCGTTGCTATGTGGATGCAGGGGGGGTGGCCTGCACCGGGTGACACCCACCAGAGGGGTGACACCAGAGCAGTGCAAGCAGGGCACCCAGACCTACTGGGAAGGCTGACTATAACACTCCTCAGTGAGGTTAAGCTGGCTGTCACTCGGGGATCTCCAATATCTCCCGAGGCAGCCAGAGTTGGTGAGCAAAGCTGGGGGTGTGGCTGCCTCCACCCCTCCCACAAACTCCTTCACTCTGGCTGATCCCGCAGCTGAAGGAGATAGAGGTGAGGACGCAGCAGGGTCTTCATCTGCAGACACGAGGCATGCTGTAAGTTACTGCACAGTGTCACTACATAGAGTCCTAACCTGCCCAATACCACCACAACCTGCCACCCTAACCGGCCCTATACCACCCTAACTTGCTCTATACCACCCCAACCTGCCCTAAACTACCTCAATCTGCCCTGTTCCACCCAAACCCTCCCCTGTACCACCCTAAGCTGCCCTATACCACCCCAAATTGCCCTATACCACCTCAACCTGCATATATATCACCCCAACCTATCATTAGGGGGAGAAACCTCTGGGGGAATCTAGAATGGAAAAGGACCTGGGGGTCCTAGTAGATGACAGGCTCAGCAATGGTATGCAATGCCAGGCTACCAGGCTGCTGCAAGCAAAACCAACAGAATATTGGCATGCATTAGAAAGGGGATTAACTTTATAGATTAAATGATAATTCTCCCACTCTACAAGACCCTGGTCCAGCCGCACCTAGAGTATGCCGTCCAGTTATGGGCACCAGTCCTCAGGAGGGATGTGCTGGAACTGGAGAGAGTACAGAGAAGGGCAACAAAGCTAATAGGGGACTGGAGGACCTTAGTTATGAGGAAAGATTACGAGCACTGAACTTATTCTCTCTGAAGATGAGATGCTTGAGAGGGGACATGATTTCAATGTACAAATACCATACTGGTGACCCCAAAATAGGGCTGAAACTTTTCCACGAAAGGGAAATTAAAAAGACATGCGGCCATTCACTAAAATTAGAAGAGAAGCGGTTTAACATTAAACTACGTAGAGGGTTCTTTACTCTACGAGCGGTAAGAATGTGGAATTAGATAAAATAAAAATAGTGGTAGTATATCCCTCAAGGCGCCACTAACTACAACCACTAAGCGCTCATGGGTGCGAGTAAATAGGTAAACTCCTTTATAAAAATTATAAGATATAAAATTTAAAAAATATAATATGTATAAATGGTAAACCACATCTAATTACAGCTCGGCACTAAACAGAGCCGTAATGAGCAGCAGCTGCCGGAAATCCTTACTCAAGGTAAGTACAATGAAACTATTAGAAAATCACACACTAAACAATGTGACGGCAGCGCTATTAAGTGTCCTTAAAAGTGAAATGAAATAAAATGAAATGGAATAAAATACAATAAAATAAAATAAAATGAAATAACAAGACAGGACACTGGTTCCCACCCACTGAGGGTGGGAACCAGTGGGAAAGATGCGCTTTTCTATTTAATAAGGTTTTCATGTAAATTCGGAGGATATACAGTTTAAACCTTTCAGCAGAAGAACAATATTGGACTGTCTTGTTATTTCATTTTATTTTATTTTTTTGTATTTTATTCCATTTCATTTTATTTCATTTCACTTTTAAGGACACTTAATAGCGCTGCTGTCACATTGTTTAGTGTGTGATTTCCTAAGAATGTGGAATTCTCTTCCACAAGCAGTGGTTTCAGCGGGGAGCATAGATAATTAAAAAAAACTATTAGATAGGCACCTAAACGACCTTAACATACAGGGATATGCAATGTAATACTGACATAAAAGCACACACATAGGTTGGACTTGATCAACTTGTGTCTTTTTTCAACCTCACCAACTATGTAACTATATGTAACCTGCCCTATACCACCTCAACCTGCCATGTTCTACCCTAACCTACCCTGCACCCCCCACAACCTGCTCTATACCACCCTAACCTGCCCTATACCACCCCAATCTGCCCTATACCATCTCAACCTGCCCTATACCACCCTAACCTGCCCTGCACCACCCCAACCTGCCAATATACCACCCCAACCTGCCTTATACCACCTCAACCTGCCCTACATCAACCTAACCTGCCCTGTACCACCCTAACCTGCCCTATACCACCCCAACCTGCCACTATACCACCCTATACTACCCTAACCTGTCACTATACCACCCTATACTATAATTTTCAGGGGCCAGTTTGGGGTGCGCCCCATGCAGGGTGCTGGGCAGCCTAGAGAGGAGGGTGGGTGACATCATGTTTTACCGAACCAGGTGACATTGACCCTAGTGACGCCACTGATCACTGTGACCAATCACAGCAGATCACATGCCAATTGTAAACAATGGGTGTCTTCCTTGAATGCCATCCATTGTGTACAATTGTATTGCTAGCTGTGATTGATCACAGTGATCACATGGTACAGACAAGGCCAATCACAGACCATCTGTACCATGTGATTAGCTGTGGCTAATCACAACAAAACAAACCGAATGATTCAACTTCATTCAGTAAAATGCTTGATTATAGCAATGACATTAATTGCAATAAGCAATCATAATGTGTAAAAAACTGATCACTTCCCCAGATTAGCACAATGTTACTATGGTAATATTATATTGCTCTGGTCACAGTGTGGTAGCCTCCCTGGCGGTTTTCCCGTGTGGCTTGGGGTTAAATTTCAGCACTATTAGTGGTAACCCCGAGCCACACTCGGGATTACATCTCAGGATCCTGGTACGGTATACTTACCTTGTCCCCAGGATCCTGCGATGTCCCCCCGCGGTGTCTGCGAGCTCTGTCCTCCTCCTGATGCCTCTCTGTGCCGGGCTCCGTTCTCTGCGAGTGTTGTGACGCAGGGGGCGGAGCCTGACGGCAAATTTAAAAAAGTGAAAATTTATAACACAAACAGTACCCTGTAATCTTACAGATTACAGTACTGTATGAAATCATTTCACATCCCTTTTGTCCCCAGTGCTTTGTCCTATGCCCTGCATGCAGTTTTATATGATATATACTGTTCTTTCTGCCTGGAAACTGGAGATTGTCCATAGCAACCAAAAAGTGTCCCTTTACGTCAAAAGTGGTTTTAGACCAGCTAGAAAACAGCGATAGTAAATTAGAACACTTGCAGAATTGAGCGATAGTGAATCGTGGGGAAATTTATTTTATTATTATTATATTATTATTTTTTATAATTATTAATTTTTATCTGTTATATTATAGTTTCTTATTTTGTGTTTCAAACTTCATCATATCCGGGATATCTACTAGACTTTTGGTGGACAGATTTAAGTGTGTTATTGCTAAGAATTACAGGCCTACAATATAAAATGCCAAATTTCTATGCAAAATAATTGTACCGCTTTGAGACGCAAAAATCTGAAATAATCATACCGCCAGGGAGGTTAAAAAAAAAAATCGTAAAAAAGAAAAAAAAGAAATTGAAAACATATTATTCCATTTTTTTTTCATACTGTCACCAGTCAGTGTCTCTGGTCACCACCACACCTGTTATATGATGACGCTGTACTGCACTGGTGACAGTATGTAAAAAAAATTAAATTGTTAAAAAAAAATATATATATATATATATTTTTCCAAAAAATTATGAAAAAAAAGTACAACTTTAAAAAAAACTTGTTATGCCTCTTACTCAATACCTTGGACTGTCTACTTTCCAAAAAGGGGTTAATTGGGGGATATGCGTACTGTCCTGAAATGCACTTTTGGGCCTCAAGAAATTAGCTAGGCTATCAGTACATTGGGATTGATCGATTTTTAGTTATATGCCATAGTTTGTGGACTCTATAACTTTCCTACAGACTAAATATTATACACTGATTTGGGTTATTTTTAGCAAATAAATGTAGCAGAATACATTTTGGCCTAAATTTATGAAGAACAATTATTTATTTGCAAAATTTTATAACAGGAAAGAAGAAAAACTTGTTTATTTA
This sequence comes from Lithobates clamitans, assembly GCA_037952925.1. Lineage (NCBI taxonomy): Eukaryota > Metazoa > Chordata > Amphibia > Anura > Ranidae > Lithobates > Lithobates clamitans. Next base: position 2,867,496 of record JBBGZY010000061.1, read on the forward strand.
TTTATTTTTTTTGGTCTTTTCTCCTCTATTTAGCAAATAATAAAAAACCCAGTGGTGATTAAATACCTTCAAAAGGAAGCTCTAGTTGTGTGAACAAAATCATAAAAATTTAGTTTGGGTAAAGTGTTGAATGACCACGCAATTGTCATTCAAAGTGCGACAGCGCTGAAAGCTGAAAATTGGCCTGGGCAGGAGGGGGGTAAAAGTGCCCGGTATTGAAGTGGTTAAGCCCTCAAATGGTTGAAGTCATAGCTGATCACATGTGTGGCACCATGGCAGCTGCAGATCTAAATAGAGGATAAGACCTTAGGGAGGCAGCTAGCAGGGCACTGTTCCAAGCCCGCAGACTTATTCTGCTGCATTGGATCTCCCAAACGGTACCAACACTGCAGATGTGGATAGACCAAATGGGCAAAGTACTTACATATCGAAAATTGATATATACGCATAGAGGTAACCCGCACAAGTTTGACAGGGTATGGGGGAATTGGTTGTCTGTGCCAGGCCTATCTCCAGTAGACTTAATACTGGATAGATTATTACTATGATGTGGCAGTAGACCATGTTAGTAAATCCCCATCACTGGGGAACTACCCGGTAGGGTGATGGAAGGGCAGTTTACAAGATAATGTTCTTTTCATGCTATGGTGCATGTGAGGTAAATGACTACAGCTATTCTGTACTGCTAAATGTAATCAGATATGACTTTGTACTTAATTTGAGATGATATGGTATAATGTGCATGGACTCTCTGGAACGTTATTTTCTTTGTTTTCTGTGGTTTGTTGACTTTCTTCAATAAACTTATACCTGATTAAAAAAAAAAAAATAGAGGATAAGATAGTGCCATCTTCAGCTCTAAAGGATAGGAGGGTTTGATATTCTGTGAATGGCATTCCTGTAAAGGATTCATACTGATCCCTCCTGTTACTCTACTGGCTGAAGTATCTTCTGCATTCATTCTGGGAGTTTTGGATGCTAGGTCCCTCTCTGGGTTCTTTACTCCAGTCCAACATTACTACTGTATCCTGTTGTGACCTAGGGGCTGAGGATTCACAGAGCACATGGGAGGATGTTGGCCTCCTACACTCCTGTAAGTTTTAAACGTAGAAGATCTTTCAGCAAGCTTAAATTTCAACCCTTACTCACACACTGTAAGGGTAAATAACTTGTTTTGTCTAGGGGAGAAGAGAAACTGTTCTACTTACCTAAGCCTCCACTCCTATGGCAGGTGTTGCTCCCTCACAATCTGGTGGTGGACTGTCCATTGGTATTCTCACATCCAGAGCAGGTCTATGGACCCTGCTCTGGTCTGGGTGATATCAGGACCATAAACTGGGGGAGTTGGGGGTGTGGAAGCTGCAGGGAATGGACTAGCTGCAGGGAGGAGAGGAGGTTCAGGTAAGTAAATCTCCATGTATTTCCCCCTAAGCATAAACAAGCAATTGCCCTTGCAGTGTGGGCACAGCCCCACTACCAGGGATAATTTTTTATTTGTCCAGAGTTGGGCTTAAAGTAGAAGTTCAGCCTAAAACTAACTAACTCTAAATCGACTAGCAGCCACATTCTAAGACTAAACTATCTAACTCTGTAAAGGAAAAATCGCTATACATACCTTCTCTGCAGCCAATCCTGTCCGGTCTCCAGCGGCGGATGCTATGTGGAAGAGACAGAAAACAACGACTGGGAAATGCTTGGGAAGTGACTTCACCCATAGACTTAATATGGGGCTTCCCTTGTCGGCTGCCTCTTCTGCACATGACTACATAAAGCAGCCGCTGACAGCTTAGCGTGGGACTGGACCAGAGGGGCTGCAGAAAAGGTATGTATAGAGATTTTTGCTTTACAGAGTTAGATGGATTAGTCTTATGCCGCGTAAACGCGATCGGACATTCCGACAACAACATCCATGGATTTTTTCCGACGGATGTTGGCTCAAACTTGTCTTGCATACACACGGTCACACAAATCTTGTCGGAAATTGGGAACGTCAAGAACGCAGTGACGTACAACACGTACAACGAGCCGAGAAAAATTAAGTTCAATAGCCAGTGCGGCTCTTCTGCTTGATTCCGAGCATGCGTGGCAGGTTGTGCATCGGAATTGCGTACACACGATCAGAATTTACGACAACGGATTTTGTTGTCGGAAAATTTGAGATCCAGATCCCAAATTTTGTGTGATGGAAATTCCCATGGAAAATGTCCGATGGAGCCTACACACAGTCGGAATTTCCGACAACAAGCTACCATCGAACATTTTCCATTGGAAAATCCGACCGTGTGTATGGGGCATTAGAATGTGGCTGCCAGTAGTTTAAGAGTTGGTTAATTCGCTTTAGACTGAAGTTCTACTATAAAGAACGTCAATGCAGTGCAGTTTGGTGGTGCAGGATTATAGATAAGTGGTGCAGCATTATAGATAAGCATTAATGGTTTGTTTTGCAGGAAGAACCTATTTTGAGCTTACAAAATAGTGATAGAGTTGCTTTAATGTTTGTTTTTTTTTTATATCTTTAATAGAGGTATTTAAAAAAGTCACAGTCATTAAAAATTGAAACTCTAGGGCAAACAACTAACTATTTGGTTAAAATACATATATATGTTTTACCTGCCAAAGGATTTGTAAATTTGGATGCACCCTTTGCTCATTGGACAGACGTGATGATGCTTATTCACTGTCCAGTAAAGAAGCCGGAGGTGGAGATGTGATATAGGAAGCTAAATTGCTGAACCAGGAATGTAAATTGCTTAATTAGGAACTACATATATTATCTGTATAGCTTTGCAATGTGACAAATGTGTGTAAATTAAAAGACTGGCTGTATGGAAGTAAAAATCCTTTGGCAGATAAAATAGTAAACATATCTATTTCACAAGTGTGTTTAGCTGTTTGCCTAGAGCTTCTCTCTAAATAGACATATGCGCTATGCCATTAATAATGCAGTTGGAAAAATCAAGCTTTCAAATAAGAGCAATCATGTTGAACATAGTATGCCATTTTTTTAAAAAATAACCATACAGTGAAATGAAGTCCCAGAGAGGGGTTATGCATCTATTAGTAAAATATATGCATAGATATAAAAAGTGTAAAATGTGTTTGTGCGCTGCTACTGAACCAAATTGTTTAACTGTTGGCTGCTGCTATCTCAATATGTGTTCCCACATACAATAAGCAATATTAATAAGCATGAAGGTGATTGCGCTGCCCAAATAATGTGACTAATAACACGAACAATACCATCTAACGTTATCAAAAATAAATGTAAGTGCAAGATAATTATCAATGTTGATCCAAAAATAAACAAGAAAATTGTAGCGAAAGAAAAGAGGAAAATAAGAAAAAAATCTGGATAAATACCAAAGCCCAAACAGAAAGTCCAGTCTTATATAGATTTTTAAATCCCCTTTGTGCTCCAACATGGCATGCAGTGGTGCTCCGCCACCAGGTGAAATGGTTGCACACCTTAGTGCAAGACCCATATCTGGGTCAACCCAGCTTTTGAGAAGATAATGTCTCATCAAACACATCAAACGTTGATCTTCCTTTATGGTCCTCCTTAATTAACATACCAGCTCCTCAGAGTGCTCAAAGGAAAAATAGGGGGGAGAGAACTCCAATAGTGTAGTATACCATTAAGCACAGATTACACTAGCCAAACCTTTAAGAATTAAACTCACATTTTATTAATAAAAACAAACATGTATGTGGAATGGAATCCAGCAATATCTCACTTGCTCCAATGGTATTCACATGCTCCCTGGCTTTGCCTCAATTTGTGCTTAATGATATACTACACTATTATGCCCCGTACACACGGTCGGATTTTCCGACGGAAAATGTGTGATAGGACCTTGTTGTCGGAAATTCCGACCGTGTGTAGGCTACATCACACATTTTCCATCGGATTTTCCGACACACAAAGTTTGAGAGCAGGATATAAAATTTTCTGACAACAAAATCCGTTGTCGGAAATTCCGATCGTGTGTACACAAATCCGACGGACAAAGTACTACGCATGCTCAGAATAAATAAAGAGATGAAAGCTATTGGCCACTGCCCTATTTATAGTCCCGACGTACGTGTTTTACGTCACCGCGTTCAGAACGATCGGATTTTCCGATAACTTTGTGTGACCGTGTGTATGCAAGACAAGTTTGAGCCAACATCCGTCTGAAAAAATCCTAGGATTTTGTTGTCGGAATGTCCGAACAAAGTCTGACCGTGTGTACGGGGCATTAGAGTTCTCTCCCCTTTTTTTCCTTTGAGCACTTAACAGAGTTGTCCTTATGGGAGCTGGTATGTTAATTAAGGAGGACCATAGAAGAAGATCAACATTTGGTGTGTGAGACCTTATCTTCTCAAAAGCTGTGTTGACCCAGATATGGGTCTTGCACTAAGGTGAGCATCCATTTCACCTGGTGGCGGAGCACCACTGCATGCCGTGTTGGAGCACAAAGGGGATTTAAAAATCTATATTGTTATTTTTCTGTGAAGAAGCTTATTGTACTTTCTGTTTGGACTCTGGGATTTATCCTGATTTTTTTCTTATTTTCCTCTTTTCTTTCTTTACAATTTTTTTGTTTATTTTTGGATTAACATTGATAATTATCTTGCATTTACATTTATTTTTGATAACGTTATATGGTAGTGTTTGTGTTATTAGTCATGTTATTTGCACAGTAAAAATTAGTTTGCTCTAATGATACATGCCCCATCTCAGTATGTCCTGTTGACATTGAACATCTTATGCTAAGACTTTTAGATATGAATGCAGTACAGAAATCAGAGGCAGTCACTCATTTGATACCTCCTCCTTTCAGAATAGGCCTTACATTCATCTTAATGGATGCAGGGTGTTCTGTGTATAAGGCAGGGGAGACCATGATGTTCATCCACACTTCCTCCAATTACAATGTGCCTTGCATTCACTGAATAGAACCGGAACTACAAGTCTCAGAGCCGAACATTCACTGCCAACAGGAGACTGCTGAGAAAAAGCAAGATATTTAACAAGTGCTGCAGCAGCCAGATATGGGCCACACATCATTAGAGCTAACTTATTTTCACTCTGACAACATTCATTTTTGGCCATACTTTAGCTTTAATTAGTTGTATAGTAAATATGGTTAGGCTATAATTTTTGCTTGCATGTGATTGGATGATTGAAGTAAATTCAACTTCACCTTATTTACTGATCTATGTGAACATTTTCTAGGTCTTTAGTAAATCAACTCCAGTAAATGAATGCTTAAAATGGAAAGAGTATCCTGGCTCTTCAGATCTATAAAAAACAAATTTATTTAGAGAACACGGGCTCCTTTCTATACATGTCAGCCCTTCATTAGCTCTTATGCAGTTTTACTGCGGTTTGTGCTGCTTTCCCTCCACTTGACAGATGGCAGATTTTGCTGTTTAACTTCAATGCTCCAATATTAACAAGGTACAGAAGGTACAAACCAGAGGTTGAACCTTGTTACTTCATTTACCAAATATTGCTCACTGAAATGTTGTTTTCAATGCCATTTTTAACGATAATGAAAACATATGCAGCAGGATTACTTACAGTAAATTGGATAGTTGCTTATTATACTCGTTCTTTCGATAGCTGAACAGCAGCAGAAGTTTTTGGCCTCTGCTAGCAATCATAGTTTATGCCAACAATCAAATGGTTTTATGTGGCCTCATATGCTTGACATTTTATTTGTCCAAACTTTTACAGTTTCTTTACTGTAGCTAGGGCCATTTTAAGACACTGGTGGGCCTTAGAGCAAAATCGCATCCTATCTTTTCATTCCCAAAACACAAAAAAGAATGCTAACAGCAAGTATAGAAACAAAGAGTAAAAGATACAGAGTTTGTGGGAAAGGTTTCATGCACATGGGCAGTTTGGCCAATCAGCGTCAAATCATGGCAATTTTGGGAACCTAGGAGTCACGGATGGAGTGTACAGCCCCATTGCCAGCTGCCTGTTAACATCTATGACAGGTTACGGATGGGAATGGTCACTGTACCAAACAGTACTCATGGTTAGGGCTGTATGCATTCAAGGATGTACACCCCGAAAGCAGAACTCCTCCATTCATGGCATACATTCATTAGCACATATGTCCCCAAATGCTTGGTACATCTTTGAACCCTAAGAAGCCGCCACATATTTCAGTTTGACCTAGACTTTAAGAGACTGCTGGCAGCGGAGCTGGATGTTGCATCTGTGCCTCCCAGGTGCTTGACCAGTGGCGGCCTTGGATTCCCTGGGATGGGGCTTCTTTTCTCTTTCATGACTCTCTTCTTCTTGGTTTTCTACCTCTACACTTCTTTTCTGTTCCTTCTTTTTTTACTTCTTATTTTTGGTTATTTATAGCCAGAAGCCCATGTGTGGAGTTTGTTATTGTTTTCTTGCCACACTTCCGGGTCAATTTTTTCTGCCCTTTTTCTCAAAATTATTTTTGTATAGATATATTCTTTAAATTTATTTTGGTTGTTGAGAGGATTCTCAGACTTTATTCCAGATGTGAACATAGGTCAAACTCAGGTATTCTATATTTGCTACATAATGATGTCTGGAATATTGTTTTCCTAACATACCTTCTAGGCTTTGATCATTCAGAGCTATATGGTTTGTTATTACCCCATAGACTGTAAAGGTGCTGAGGCATCCTCACCTGGTTACCTTTTGTCTTTGTTTGAAGCTACTAGCTACTCCATTTAAGAGACTTACTTGTCTGTGGTATGTATCTTATCCTTCTCAAATTACTGTTTGCCGCTAGCTTTGGCTTATGTTCACTGTTTTGTGAGTTTGTTTTTATTCAATAAAAATATTGTGAAAGAAAATGCCGTGATTTGATGCTACCATGGGTATGCATGTAACCTAACAGCTTCAGGTGCTACTCTCTTGGTGAAGAAATTAGGTAATGTCTCACTCTGAATGGTGCCAAAGAGATCTCCTCTGACTTCCTGTTGTTTCTCGAGACAGGAAGTGAAGGAGAATAAAAGAGACACAGACAGCAAAAACAAACCAAAAAAAAAAAACAATCTGACAGGAGTTGAGGAGTTTTCCAACTATCCTGTAAAAAGTATCTTCTAAAGGTGCCTCTTTCTAGATGCAAAATGTGCAAATAGTTTCCAGATTTATAAACTGAAGACAAGAGTCTTACATCATTGGCAACAGAAACCAAGTCCAGATAACATTTTGCCACTTCAAAGAGCAATTAGCAGAGTGCTCTAACCTATAGCAATTAATGAGTAGTCATCTTTCATCCTTCTAACTACTCAAAACTGATAGAAAGTAAACTCTAATTAGTTGCTTAGTGTTTCTTATCTTCCCACCACACTGCACAGCCTCCTGTCAAAATCCTGCTGGCCGGGCCAATGAACTTTATTCTCTACATTGAATCCTACAGAGAATTTGTACTCCATGCGCAAGTATATAGAACAAATTCTCCATAGTGAGTGTATGGCACATGGCAGGATGTTGACAAGAGGCTGTGTGGTACCAACAAGCTGTACAGCCAATATCTTGTTGAATCAGAAACCGTTAGGTATAAAAATTGGAGGAAGGAGTGGCAGGAGTCCATTGCAGAATATGTGTAATTGCACCAAAGGTGTACACTTTAGTTATATGCAATATGTTCATTTATGAAATTATGAATGTGTATATCTGTTAATATATGTCTATCTATAGGCAGTCCTTGACCAGGCACTTTCCTTCTGTCCTATGTAAATGCATGTATTACGATAACTAAATTGATGATTAAGAAGGAAGCACACTGGAAAAGAACATGAAAAGTTGAAGACCAAGGAAAAATTTTAAGAGAACAAATAGGTTCTACAATATTTTATTACAAGGCCTGTTGGTGGTATTGCCACATATTCTGTAGCAGTATGAAGGTCAGATGTATTTGTGGGATCCAGGGTGAAAACATATTGGGAAGTCAGCAAGGACTTGTCCCCCTTTTTTGTTCCCTTTGAGGCATAATTGATTCGAAATGTCTCTGGATTTTGCTTAATGCTCCTCTGGATCCAAAGAGCTGTGATTCCTGAAGCAAACCTTAGGGAACCCGCCATATTAGTGAATTCCTTTAGATTATTGCACTTTATTGGGGATTGCCCAAGGGTTAGCCTCTCAGTCATAGTTATTTATTGCAAACATTTTGAAAATAATGTTAACTGCTATTCTTGTTACTGCTAAATAAAAATATTCAGTTTAGAAATGATAATTTGGCATGGTAATTTTTGCGTAAAGTGCCATTTTCTGCGTTAAGTGTTTGGCACTTTTAACACAGCACTTTAACTAAGGTACAATAATATAGGCAAGTACAAGCAATCCACTCCAAACAGTCTGTAATTGCACTTTTATCTCTTATCTCTCTCTCTCAGCCTGCTTTTCCCCTCTCTTCACCCTCCAACATGCTCTCATTACCTTCTCTCTTCAAACTCTCATGTATTTACCCCTGCTCACCACCCCAACAGCTTATACATATCACCCTCACTTCCACTCTCTCAGTATTACTGCACTTATCATCTCCTGCTCCTTCTGAGCCCACATAAGCCCCCCCCCCTCCTGTGTGTTCTCTGGAATGTCCACTCAGTCACTTACAAACTGGCCTTTGACGATTACCTTTGCCTTTTCAACTACCTCAGTCTACTTACTGTTACTGAAACCTAGCTCCAGGAATTCTGCCTCTCCAGCTGCCCTCTCCTATGGCGGATTCCACTAGACTCACTCACCCAGATCCAGTGGATAAAAAAGGAGGTGAAGCTAGACTTCTCCTTTCCCCACAAAGCCCCTTTCAGGTTCTTCCTACACCTCCCTCACAGTTCTTCTGCTTTTTTAAAGTGCGCTATATTCATATTTATTTTCTCCAGTTTGTCGGAGGAGTTTTTCGGTCATTTATTGTCCACCTGGACCCAGTGTCACGCTTTCTCAATGACCTTTCTGCATGACTACCCTGCTTTCTTTCCCTACATGCAGAACCAGGCCTTGCTATAGCCCTGGGAAACAGACACCAGAACAGCAAGTGCCCTTGAGAGAGTGTGGCATAAAACAAAATACCTGCAAGGCTTCACCCTCTATAAATCTGCCCTACTCAAATACAACTCCTACCTCCACACTGCTAAATAAACCTACTACACCACTATCATGAAAACCCTCTACCCTTTCTACCCTTATTTCTCTACTTCCCCCCAACGAGCCTTAACTCACTACCTTACTTACTGCCCAGGGGATTGCCAATCATTTAAAAAAACAAGATTGATTCAATTTGTATTGAGATCTCCAGTGCCCTGCTCTCTTTTACAACTGACATACCAAGTCCAACACCACATTCAACACTTTCTTCCTTTGAACCTGTTACCACAGGAAAATGACAAACTCCTTTCTGAGGCCCACCTCCTCACCTGACCCCTCACAACTATTACAGCCCTTCCTGCTCTATCCTACACTCTCTAACCCACATCTTTAGTCTCTCCCTCTCTACCAACACCTTTCCCTCCCCGCTCAAACATCCACTGGCTTACTTAAAAAACCTCACTGGACCCCACCTGTTTGAACAACTTAAGACCCATCTCTCTGCTCCAGTTTCCCTCCAAGCTTTTTGAATGCCTTGTCTATAATCGTATGAGTTGCTACTTCACTGATAGCAACCTTCTCAACCCCCTACATTCTGGCTTTCACTAGCAACATTCCACTGAAGATGACCTACTAAGTGCTAAACCAACTGCCTTTACTCCATACTCATACTCTTAAGCCGCGTACACACGGTCGGACTTTTCAGCTACAAAAGTCCAACGGACGCTGACGGACTAAAGCTGGCTGGTAATCCGATCGTGTGTGGGCTTCTCCGGACTTTCAACGTACTTTTTTAGCCTCAAATCCGACATACTTTAGATTTGAAACATGCTTCAAATCTTTACGTCGTAACTACGACGGACCCCGAAGTCCGCTCGTCTGTATGCTAGTCCTACGGACAAAAACCCATGCTAGGGCAGCTATTGGCTACTGGCTATCAACTTCCTTATTTTAGTCCGGTGTACGTCATCACGTACGAATCCGTCGGACTTTTGTGTGGTCGTGTGTAGGCAAGTCTGTTCATTAGAAAGTCTGCCGCAAGTCCGCCGCAAGTCCGCCGAAAGTCCGCCGAAAGTCTGTCGGACAGGCTGTCGGACTTTTGTAGATGAAAAGTCCGACCGTGTGTACGCGGCATTAGACCCTTTCGCTGCCATTGACCATCGATTCCTCCTCAATAAAATCAACTCCCTTGGCCTCTGTGACTCTGCTCCTTCCTGGTTTTCCTCCTACCTATCGAAGTGCGCCCGCAGTGTCACATACAACTCTATCTCCTCCGCCTCTTTCTGTTGGGGTATCCCAAGGCTCTGTTCTTGGTCCCCTCCTATTATCTCTCTACACCTCTTTCTTGGGCCAGTTGATAACCTCCCATGGCTTAGATTTTCTCAAACTCAATATGTCTAAAACTGAGCTTGTAATATTTTCTCCTCCTCCCTGATCCCCCATCCCCATGACTTTACAATTGAGATCAATAACACAATTATTGGTCCCTTCACACACGTCAGGGTGCTAGGTGTAATCGTAGACTCAGACTATTCCATGATTTCGTTTCACTTTGCTACTGGGTCTTGACTTTATGTGGCTTCATAGCTTAACCCTGTCAACTGGAATTCCACTGTCCAATACAAGATCAGTGGGGGACCCTTGTTTGACACAAGAGAGGTTGTTGATAAATAACAGCTCCATAGTATTGGAAAGCCAGGACCCATTAACTGATTGAACTAAATCCTCAAATCTGTTGGTGGGTCCCCTGGACTGATGAGTTGGGGCACTGTCCCTTTTACCCTCTGTGATAATACGGCCCTGGCTATTACTCCGTGCCATTGTTCACACTCATCTCAGAAGCTGCACATAATTGACGGCCTCCATGAGCCTAAATATAGGATTACCTTTGTATTCTTGTTAATTTGTTCTGTGTTAACAGTTCCATTTCAAGGATAATGTTGTTATTTATCTCACCTCAATTGCCCTGTGGATTTGCACAGTCAAAAAAAAAAAGATTGCTGTAGTCAATTATTCTTGCACAGGCAAAAGCTGTCTTTTATGATAATTTAACACTGCTTGTGTTTATTTAATTTGTAGGTTAGATTATTTGTAGACATTAGACGGCAGCTGGATCTTGCCTGCATGACAGAATGTTTTCAAAGCATTACAAAGCACTCCTTTAAGCTGAATTACAGGAATTCAGCTCCTTTTAAAAAGTGAAGGCACACTATGAGTTAAGTCGAAAAAGGAGCATGACATCTCCTGGACTTATCTCTATTATTTATATCGGACAGGTTTATAGTACTCCCTGGAATACACCTTTTGCTCTCTTTTCAGAAGCCCAATGCCGACCCTTCTGATCTCTACTTCTTCAACAGTAGAGTCCCTGTAGCTGTTATGCCTGCCCCTCCCCTCCTCCTGCCCAATCACAGAAGTCTTAGTATTATGTTATCACATTCACAAAATACAAAGGCTTTTGTGCATGTGCAGCAGAGAAGAGAGGCGGGCATATTTGCTCCGTGTGCTTCTCTCCTCTTAGATCCCAGAGTGCCTCTCCAGCATAGAAATAAACCTGTCAGATGTAAATAATAAAAAGAAGTCTAGAAGATGTCATGCACCTAGTTGGACTTAAAGTGGATGTAAACCCAATTTTTTTTTTTTATGTCATAATGTAGAATATAAGATTTCCTATCATTTGAGCCCAGTCTTGCCTCAAAGAGTTAATCCAGCTCAATCCTCTTTTATTGTTCAATGAGATAAAACTTGACAAACAGAGAAAAACTTTGTCAAATCCTCCCCCTTGCTGTGAGTGACAGGTGATTTACATATCTCGTGCACTAGCCTAAGACATGCATTATTTTTTAATTCCCACCCCCACTCCTTTCTTCAGCAGCTCTGCAAGGATTGGCTGTTCCACACCTCAGCATGATTTGGCATGCTGAAGTCATGTGGTTACTTTCCTGTCTTTTCACTGGATGTTAGAGATCACAGCAGAAGTTCAGTGTTAGAAATACACAGGAGAAAATGCATATTGACAAGGAGAGTGTAGAGGTGGGCGGGGATTCTACTGACATCACGACTCCACCCACCGAGCTTCAGACAACAGACACACCCACAGAATATGCAGTTTTTCGGGTCTCATAACAGACAGGGGGGAGACATTTGACAGGTAAAGATACATGCAGGAGGCATGTATATCCTTATAGATAACCCCTATGGCAGTAGTTTAGAAAGGATGACATTGGGTTTACATCCACTTTAACTCAGTGTGCATTCTCTTTTTACAAAGTTCCTGAATTCCAGGAATTTAGCTATAAATTTGTAAGGTCTGCTCCATATATATTTCTTTTCTTCAGACTGTGGGCTGAAAACAGATTCAGCCATCCAAGCTAACAGTGCAGAGAGACGAAGTCCCCCTGCCAGGCTATTATATTCTGACAACTGATGCTGTAGGCTTTCTGAATAACCGAACAGTGTCAGTACCTGGTTAGATGCAGGCACTGTTCAGCTGGCAATTTTCCAACAGGCTCCTTTAACAAAAGCCGATTAAACCAACTCTGTCACTGTTTAGAAAAAAAACCCCAAAAAACTTAATTAAGGTATCCCTGTAAAGCAAGCAATAATTACCTATGTAAGTTCTAAGCTTGCTGAAAAATCTTCAGCAACTAGCACAATTCTGGATGTCTCAGATGACTGGTCCTCCTGCTCTGTGTTTCTTTTTTATTGGCTCCTTCCACACTACTGTGTCCTGAAGTAATGTAGGGGCCAGCTGAGGAAACGACAGAGCACAATGGGTGACACCAACATCCAGCACTCCTAGAAGGGACAAATGCTGGACTTTTAATCAGGTAAATAAGAAATATTGCACATGGCTATTGTGCAGTCTGCTATAAGTTACACAGTAGAACTTTTGCCTTCTTTTCACATTTCCTTGTTTCTCATTATTTCTTGACATAAAAGCTTGATTTACAGCACTCAATAGCTTAAGCTAAAATTTACACACACACACACACTCAAGTGAATAATGCATAGGTGTAACTCCTCCCTTATCGGATAGTTCTGTGTGAGGTTTAAAATAGGACAAAGGGAAGTTTGAGGCAGGGGCTGCTGTTATGCTGTCTCCTATAATGCCATGGAAATCCTCTGTCATGTAATAAATCCTTATATAAAACAAATATTTTAAATATCAAGTAAAATAGATGTAAAATATTACTTTTAAAATTGACCCAAATCGTTATAGCATTCCTTTAAGACACTCATACGATTCAACTTCCTGCCTGCAATGCACACATAACCAATATAGCCATGACTCCAGATGACATCAAGTACCCTTACAATACTTTTATTTTCTCCAAATAAAAGAGAATGCTTTCTTACGCATTCAGACCATTGTCAAAGTATGAATAAATACCACATATTTTATTTAAAACACATAATGATACTTCTATTATATTGTGTTAAAAGTTACCTTTGTTGCAAATAAGTGTTAACTAAAGTTCAGGCTATACAGTTTCTTGGCTCTTAGCGGTAGTAAACTGTAAAAAAAAAAAAAAACTGGTCCCCCTACAGGTTAATGTCATAATGTGCTAGTATGCACTGCAGGCTAGCACATTATGACAGACTTATCTTAAAAAAGGATCCCTCCAGTCACGGCTAACAGGGATTTCATTTTCACTCAGTCTACCTTCCGGCTTTGTGTGCTTTGGCCATTTAAATGGGCGAGCTGCGTTGACCTCACTCCCGCACATGTGTGCCAGAGTCGCACAGCACTCTCAATGGCCAGCACTCTAGAGCAGGGGTAGGCAACCTTAAAGAGGTGGAGATCTACCTGAACAACATGGGGGAAGTCAAAGATTATTGGTCATGGTGTCGCCTCCTGACAACTGATATCTCTAATTGCCGTAATACTGTGTTGAAAACGCAAGCATTGCATGGCAATCATGGGTTTAATTCAGGTGGTGAGGAGGCAACATACCGCCTCCTCACCACCTGTCAAACACACTTGGATCGCTTTTTAGAGGAGCAGCAGTGCCTGCTGCACTTGTGAATGAGCCCTTCATGGCAGTGCATCAGTGTGAAAGCAGCCCTATACTATGATGCCCAGTGTATTTCTTCACTCTGACCTGAAGATCTCTTCTTTCCTGCTTCCGGCACCATTTTGGAGACTGCTAGCCAGGATAAGAGGTGGAGTGCAGTTGGTATCACTCCGCATGGGAGAAGAACCAGTACTACAAAGGAGGCATCGGCTTATATGGCTCCTGTTCCCTACTACAGCTCCAACTTTACAAAGACTCCCTCTGCATTGCACTCTGTTTGATGCTCTGCAATGGCTGGTCAGCAAGCACAGACCGCAATCTACAATTCACCTGTCTGTGATCTACTGGCAGATCACGATCTACAGGTTGCTAACCCCTGCTCTAGAGTGTGCCATCTATCCAGAGTGTAAAGTAGAAACGCTGGTGACATCACCGGCTGCTACACATGTGAATATCTCCTAAACGGTGCATGTTTAGGAGATGTTAACTGTACCTACAGGTAAGCCTTATTATTGGCTTCTCTGTAAGTACAAGTTGTAAAGTGAAGTTTACTATCGTTAGCTGCTCTAACTGGCCATGTACACATAGATTTTTTTTCCTAAGAAATTGTAAACATTCCTCCATCAATGTATCTCCCACTGTGGTTACTTTATTCTGATGCTGCCAACTGTCAAAATACCCAAACAGTGCCTGCCTCTGATTCATTTGTCAATTTTCCATATGGCTCCTTCAATTTTTCAATCAAAGAATTTTGGGCAGGAGGGTGCCAACAGGGACACCCATGGAGAAAATGTTAGACAGTTCATTGGGAACTGGTCGGTATTCACTTTGTCTATGGCCAGATTTAGTTCTGTCCAGCTACCGGTCAGAATAATATGCACAAGACAAGGGGTATGGAGATACCAGTATGACTATTTATATTGTTACTTTTTCATTTGTGACACGCCTCATTCAAAGTCCCATGACCAGTTTCTCTCTGCAATACCTGTAATTAGGGATGGACACTTGCCACATTGGCTATGTCAGGTCACACTCTGTTTTTATATGGTCAGAGAAGCAGGACAGATGAATATGCTGTCTGACAGTCACAGCATCCACTGATCCACCTCCCCCGCCGCTACCCGCTGATTGGAAGGACCGCAGGCGTCCTATCAACCAATCAGGTGCTTGCCCCACCCCCAGGCCCTGACCTTCAGAGGAGGAGAACGGAACTTCTTCCTCTAAACCTGCCCATGCCTGGTCTTTGTGCCCCGGCCCCCAGCTTCCTTGTGAGTCGTGTATATGTCCTTTTCCTATAACTCCACTAGAAGAATCGGATCATCATGTAAGGGCGATCTATAGGGGAGCCTGCTCTAAAGGGTGATCTTTGGGGACCCTGGCCTGTTCTAAAGGGGGATCTATGGGGACCCTGCTCTAAAGGGTGATCTATGGGGACCCTGCTCTAAGGGGGGATCTATGGGGACCCTGGCCTACGCTAAAGAGGGATTTATGGGGACCCTGCTCTAAAGCAGGGCCTATAGGGACCCTGCTCTAAAGGGGGATTTATGGCCAGAGAGTAGACAGAGTGTTTTTTGATGGTTTTAATTTGAAATGTACCTTGGTGTCCTTCACTAAGGTCTGTACTTTGGAAAATGTCCACCACACCCTTGGTCTGTGCCTATCCCTGGCAATGACATCACTGTGCTGTGCATGGCCTGTGCCGATAGCAGAGCTGCGGGAGGGGCCCAGCAGGCTCCATTTACTACAGGCTGCCTGCAAAAAACGACAGGTGTAGGTGGAGACAAAGCCAGTCATCCTGCACAAGGAGAGAGAACAGCAGTGTCTGGTCTCTATTACAGGAAGCTCCTGCACACAGGAACATTTTCACACTGGTTTACTGTACAGATATGGAAGAAATATAAGAAGCATGCCAAGATTCAAGTAAGAATACACGCGCATCTTGTATTTAGACAATATTCGCTAAACCTGGAGTTTTGCTTTAATTTCATACTATGCAGATCAAAATGTGCAGCTCCAATTTTATCTCCTTTCCAGTGTTATGAATGTGTCTTTAACTTGCCAAAGGTAACCTAATGTCTCCATGTTTCTATAAACAGCAGGGCTGGTTACAACCAGAAAAACATGCTAATTGGCTTCTGACAAAATTAGCTCTGCTATAAATGTGCACACTTGTAGTTGGGAAATTAACTTGGTAGCGTCAGTAGCATAAGAGACATACAAACTATCATAAGACTTTACACAGCTGGGAATAATAATAAATATATATTAAAGGATCAGTCCATCCAATACCGATATCCTACGTTTTGTCAGATGCTGGAGATAAATCAACAGCCAGCATCTTATATCTCTGCTAGTTATATCACTGTGCTTCATTTTCTGTGTCTTTATACCTCCTGTGACCATTACAAGGGGCTCACACTCTCTGTTTTGGATTTTTAATTCATAGCATATTATGGAGAATGCATTGCAATAGGAGATGCAGAAGTGGGTAGGAACACCCTACATTCCAGATAGACTGCAGCAAAGTAGGACATTCTGCAAATAAATCTTGTTGTTGGAATAACCAAAACACATAGTAAGCCAGGGTCTGACACAGCCCACCATGATCGACTTGAACTTAATATAACACTTTTGGACTGAAATATCGATGCTGATCATTTGATTTTTTATTTATTAACTTGAATTGCTACTTTACCTGTTTTCGCCCATAAGATAGAATAGCTCCAGATAAGTCCAGAAGAGTGCTGAGCTCAATCTTGAACTTTTTTCTCTTGTATCGATGACTTCTATGACCATGTTTGTCCTGTGATAAATTCCATGCCGGCAATGCCAAATCCTCAGAATAAAGAACCAGGGGCCCCTTTTTAGTGCTGTAGGTTTTGTGTGTTGGAATCTCCCAATAGTTGTGTGAAGCACATTTTCCATTCAGGAATCTTCTAAGCTGAAAATCATGGTGGGATCTCCAGTTGAAGTAATCCTAGATAATTGTAAATGTACACACATATGAGAACATGTGGATGACTAAGCAACAATACATTTTTGTTTAAAATGTATGCCAAAATTAAATAAAAAACATGTTTTTTCCTCTACACATGCACAATTTGCCTTGTTTTATTCTTTTAAACATGCTGCAGGTACAGAAAAATACTTGTTGATGATGATAAAAGTTGATGCTCCAGAAATATAGTGTGCTCCTACCTTCCTCTTGGTCTTAACAACACAGCATGGTGAATTTACTAAGACTGGAGCAACCAGAATCTGGAGCAGGTGAGCATGGCAACCAATCAGCTTCTATTTTTCATTTTCAAAGCTTAACTGAACAAGCTGAATGTGGAAGCTGATTGGTTACTATGCACAGCTGCTTTAGATCCTGTCTGCTTCAGTTTTAGTAAACCCCCCCCCCCAATGTGTTCTTGGCACTGAATTCCAAAGCGTGTGTTGTCAGCCCTGCCTACTTCAATTCTGATAGATCAGATAGAACACAGACATTTCTTCATCTCCCTCCTTGTCTCCATAACTCCTCCTTGTACATAGGCAGAGAACACAGGAAGTTTTCAGCTCACATGATTTCCAGCAAAATCAACTTTTATATTTTTAATTTACAAAATAGATATAACAAAACAGTTTCAGTCCTATACTTAGCAGACCAAAAGGAAGCAAATAGGAGAAGTTTATTGCTAGGGTATACATGCATGTTAAGGGTCCATGCACACTGGGCTTAAAAAAATGCCTGTTGAAGCAGCTCAATGTTATCCTATGTATCCATGCACATTAGGATGTTTAGAAGCATGTTTTAAGTTCAGCATTTAGAGTCAGAAATTTTTTAAGCCCAACGTTCCTGGCCCTAAGTCTTTTTTTTTTTATAGTATGTTTTGCAATATGTCTCACTGTATGCAGTTTCCTTTGTTTTTTATGAGTCTGTTACAATGTTTCTCACCTGGAGTTTCTGGCAGTAACAGCACTTCCTGTTGCAGGCTGACAACACTAAGCCACTGCCTCACAATTAGTAGCCGCAATTAGTAGCTGCTTTGTCAGGTTGCTATGCAAGCTTTCCTATTTAACCATTGGGCTGCCAATTTGATAGACATGATTGGTAGCCAACTGCCAACTAAAGGAGTGCACATGGCAGGATGACAATGCTGTTACTAATTGAGAAGCAATGGCTTAGTATTGTCAGACTGCAATGGGAAGTGCTGTTACTGCCAGGATCTCCAGCGAAGAACATTTGCAACAGATTCTCAAAAAAGTATTTGTTTCAGAAAACTGTTTGCAGTGAGACATGATGCCAAACATACTAAAATAGATTTTGGGCTTACCAACACTTCAAGGCAAATGGTGTATTTCTCTTAAAGGCTAAGTTCACCTTTTACATAAACTGGTCAATACAGACATACTGGTCATGGAGCCCCAGTAAAAAATACAGAAAATGCAATGCCTGTAGGCCATTTCTGTCACCCATGAAGCCTGGCTGAGTTACTCCCAATTCCCACGTCCTGGCTTATTTTCAGGACATTGGCTACAACAAAATGGCCACTGAGCCTACTTCACTGAGGACAACTAAAGTGAAAATCTATTTAGCTGCGATGGAGGCCCAGTGGCCATTTTGTTGGTGCCCAGAGTATGAGATGGAAAGGGGCTATAATAGTGTGAGAAACCGGGTGGGATGTGCCAATGGATTGACTTTGCTGCAATGAGTGAGAGCGCACTGCGCATGTGTGGCTTTTTTATCAGGAAACATGCTTGCATGTGTAAGTGCAAAATGACAGTTATGTCCTGGAAATAAGCCAGGACATAGAAACATAAACATTTGGAGTATTTCAACTGTGTTTTATGGGTGGCAGAAAAGCCTACAGGTATGGCATTTGTATTAAGCATTATTTTTACAAAAAGGTACAGTGTATTTTAAACTATCGGGGCTCCTTCTCTGCATGGGCCAGTTTATGTAAAAGGGTAATATAGCCTTAAATCAATGAGGACCAACTGGCAGCCCTCTTATCTAAGTTATGGCTTAATTTTCATTAAGAATGTAATTCATTCCAAAGTTGACAGGAGTCTCCTGTAACACCATTACCTTAATTTTTTCACTCAGTTTAATGCCAAGATATGGCAGAGGTCAGAACCTCTGGATCCAAAATAGATTAAATCTCACAATAAAAAAAAAAAATCTACATTGTAGAGTACATTTATTTATTAAAGGTACTTTTTTACGCAGTGTTTTACATACATATTGTACATTGACATCAGTCCTTGCCCTCAAAGAGCATACAATCTAAGGTCCCTAACTCACATTCATACATACATACATATACAAGGCCCAATTTACTTAGCATGTCTTTGGAATGTGGAGGAAACCTTTGCAGGCACATGGAGAACATGCAAACTTCATGCAGGTAGTGCAGCGGTTGGGATTCAAACCAACAACTACCACCTAGTAGCACTCCACCTAGTGCTACTAGGTGGAAGTGCTAACCACTTAGCCACTGTGCTGCCTATTAACTAACAAGATTTTAGGGGGCACTTCAGGTGTTATAAATGAGGTATAGCAATAAGGGAGTGCCAAACAAATGCTTAGAAATGGATCAGTAATGTCCACAACACATCTCACCAATGAAATTATTTGGACTTTTAAGCATCAGTTTGGTGTTCTCTTCCTTTTTTCATAACTTATGCCAAGGTATAAGGGCAGTGTTCTGTTAGAATGTATTTAGAAGGGTTGAGTATGGAAATATCAGGAGATGTGGGTGATGAGTAATTTTGGGAAGAGCTCTCTACATAGATGTTTGAATGTTACAATTTTGTAGCTAACAGCTGAATGAATTTATCAAAGTCACCCAAAACATTTCCAGTTCTGGACTTGTTCAACAGATTTAGTACTCTTCATCTGTATATAAAAAAATGAACAAATCATTGTTTATAAGGGTCAAAGCTAACTAGTTACTGGGAATGTTTATAGCCGAAGCTCCCATCCAGTGATGGAAACAGCCATTGCCTGATCCCTTCAAATAGTGCAAATGATGGATCATGCTAAAGTATGCTGTACCCTAGACCTAGCACCACTATTGGAGGGTGCCCCCCACTTCTGGGTGATGGGCAGTGGCTGCCTAGTGCTGGACAGGAGCCTCATCTATAAGAGTTAATAGCTGAGGAGATCCAACTTAAAGACTTATTTTAACTCTTAACAAAAAATGAAAAGGTGACCTAACATATAAAACCTTCCCCAACCCCTGTCCTTACTGGACTTAGCTACTTCTTTATAATTAGAGCTCTAAATATAACAGCACAGGCAAGAAGAACCATATTCTATGGTGAATGAAGGTTATCATACACACACAGCACACATTAGGACTGCAACACTCTTCTGTAGACACAGGAACGCTTATCCATTTACTTCATGAATATTCTAATCTGAAATTGTTACACAGAGCAAGTTATTAAGGCATACTATCTCTCACTATGTATGGATACCCTAAAGGAAACCTGCAGTGAGAGAAATATATAGGCTGCCACTGCTTACATCTCCCTATGAAATGCTAATTGTTTGGCTTTCAAGCTAATCTATTGTCTTCAATACCATTGGGTACATGACTTAGGTGAGAATTAACATCAGACATAAGTGTGTACACTGATGAAATAAAGTGCAATGGTAGCAAGCAAAAAGTCCATAAGTGATAAATCCCAACACCAAATCGAAGTGCTCTGAGATAAAACTTCTAGTTCTTCCACCAGAGTGCTCAGTATTAAGGTGCCATTATTGGTATATATATATTTTATGTAGGTGAGAATTAGATATTTGTATATTTATTTTAGGATGGTGAACCAGAGATCAACAAAGACAAAGCGGCAGAATGACAGCCAGGTAACAAGGATTTTTTTAAATGGAAAGGTCTGTCATGGAAGCCTACATGTTTCACTTGCTATAGAATTCCTTGAAATTATTCCTGTAAGCATTGAGTCCTCTCAAAAATCTCATTGTCCGTGTTAAACATTGAAAGAACTTTGCTGCCCAGAAATAGGCACACATTTACACATATGGTGGACGTGCCCAGTAATCCAAACCTTCTGGAAGGAAGTCTTCGTGATTGCAACTAAAATATTTTAAAAAATAATACAACCAGATCCATATATAACTTTACTTAATCTAAAACCGGAATGGTTAACACTCTCTCAATTCAAACTTATGATCCAACTAATAACGGCTGCAAAACAAACAGTGGCCAAGGCATGGAAATCTCCTACATTGGTACTAGCAGAAACAATTCACAGAATGAATAATACAATGTCCCATGCTAAGATGGTAGCCATCGATCAAAATCAAATTCCAAAATTTGAAAAACTTTGGCATCCTTGGATAAAACAACAGTTCCTGTCAAATTTCAATGACTCTGTCCTGTTGCCATGGTAACAGATTAAATGACTTACAGAGACACCCATTCTAAGGCTTCAAAGAGAACTAAAAAGAATAATAAACTGATGAGCGGGACAACCTTGTGGACCATACCTCTACCTTTCAACCCTATTTCTTCTTTCTCTTTCCTTTTCTCCACCTTACGATTAAAGCTCATTATCAGAATTTATTTGACCTATATACACTCTACTTGTAAACAATATGTATAGTAGGTATAAATCATTTAAATACCTACTAAAGTAACTAAGGAAATTATATATATCTTTAATTTAGGTTTACGTGAACCCAATGTTTAATATTTGAAATTTCATGATATTTACCTATATAAACCCTACTGTAAAACAATGAGCTTACTTTATAGATCCTTGTAAACTTACTTTATGTATCTTTATAATATTGTATACTCAATAAACTTCTTTTGACAAGGAAAGAACTTTGCTGTGCAAACATTATTATTATTATTATTATACAGGATTTATATAGCGCTGATAGTTAACGCAGGCTTTTGCATATCACAGTAAAACTACTATATATAAACCCATGGCTTCACTTTCAAGCATTGCATGTTGGTAACATGATTACTTTACAGGATGTGACATTTGCAAATATTTAAACCTTTTGGCTCATAACCATCCCTGGGATCAAAGGAAAACATGGAGGAGATGGCGTAATGACCATCAAAATTCATAGCAGCTGTGCTCAGGTCCGTTCCAGCACCTGATATGTGACACATTTAAGCTAATATCTCACGTCCACATGACTGTTTCAGCTTTGTATAGTTCACTCTATGTCCCTTGATGGCACAAACAGCAAAAAAAAACTGTACTGTATAATTATGAAGCACTCCTAACATCGACGCGATTCAGTGAAAATATATCTATTATCATGATGCAGTATGCTGGGTTTCATTTCTGGTAACAAAAATATAGGAGCTAGTCCATTTTGCTTTGTGTTATACCCATGTATATACAGACTGGAAACACATGACAAGGTATTTTGTAACATGGAAGAAATTATCTACATTGTATCGTTGCAAATCTGTATCCTCTACTGACTTTTACTGAGACCAATGTTGGGGGTTATTATTACTGTCACTAATTTTGGGGGTCATTATTACAGTCATTGACAACAATGTTGGTGGTTATAGAGGTTGTAAAGGTTTTTTTATGTATTTTATGCATGAACCTAAAAAAACCTTCAGTGTGCAGCTCCCCCTAATATTTACCTAAGCCTGATCTCGATCCAGCGAAGTACACGAGGCCCTAGGATCTCCCGGGTCTCTCCCTAGTGATTGGCTGAGATGCAGCAGCAGGAGCCATTGGCTCCCACTGTTGTCAATCACAGCCAGTGAGGTGGAAGGCGGGGGGGGGGGCGCTACTAAGGTTGCACCGATACTGGCATCAGTAACGGTGCCGATACCGAGTATTTGCACAAGTATCGGTACTCATGCAAATGCACCGATACCTGAAACTGATACTTTCAGGCTCGGCTCTTTGAGCTGTCAGTGGGTCTCCCCAGTGTTAAAGAATTCCAGTAATTGGAGCTGTCAGAAAAAAAAAAAAAAAAGCAGCCGCAACGTTTATTACTTATTACCAACATTGCTCAGCCCTGAAACACCCTGAAACACTAAAATAAAAAGAAACATTGTTTCTTTTTGTATATTTCTGTTTCTTCGTCTGCACATCAAAGGGATGAACAAATGTTCTTCTGTTTAACCCCTTAATAACCCTTAATTTAATCTAATCAGCCTTAATTAACTCCCTATAGTCCTCCATTTAATTATTATTTTCCTGCTTTTTGTTCACGTCTATTTTATAAACAATAAACAATTAAAACTTTTTTTTGTTTGCTTTGTTAGTGAATATTTTTACACATATATATTAACATATATTTACACATTTCACATTGAAAAAGCGCTAAATTAAAAATAAAAATCGACTTATTTCATTTGTAAATAACTTTTCAATGCTTTGTACCATTGCTGACAGCTGAAGTTAAAACAAAACAGTTGTGGTAGGTATCAGTAATTGGTATCGGCGAAAAAAAATTTATTGTTACTTGTACTCATTGTAAAAAAAATGGTATTGGTGCATCCCTAGGCGCTACTGAGCCGTCTGTGTCTTGTGGATGCAGAGAGCCAGCTCGGGAGTGAGCATGCACAAGTGCCCCCACAGCAAGCGGCTTGCTATGTGGGCACACGGCAGGGAACGCCCAGGGGGGACCTGAGAAGAGGAGGATCAGTGCTGCTCTGTGCAAAACCCCACTGCACAAAGCAGATAAGTATGACATGTTTGTTTGTTTTTTAATATAGTTTTTTCTTTTACAATCACTTTAATATTGCAGTCACTGATGTCAATGGGGGGGTCGCTGCTGTCGCTGACATTGGGGTTAATATTGCAATCACTGACACCAGTGTTGGGGGTTGATATTGCAGTCACTGAGAACAATGTTAGGGGTTGTTATTGTAGTCACTAACACCAATGTTGGGGGTTGTTATTTCAGTCAATGGCTCCAATGTTGGGGGTTATTTTTGTAGAATGTAGTTTATTAATGGCTCCAATGTTGGGGGTTATTTTTGCAGAATGTAGTTTATAGCATCACAATAACTTTATATATACTGCAGTCATTGACAACTATGTGGGGGGGGGGGGGGGTAATATTGCCATCACTGACACCAATGTTGGGGGTTATTATTGCAGTAACTGACACCAATGTTGGGAGTTGTTATTGTAGTCACTGACGCCAATGTTGGGGGTTGTTATTTCAGTCAATGGCTCCAATGTTGGGGGTTATTTTTGCAGAAGGTAGTTTATTAATGGCTCCATGTTGGGGGTTATTTTTGCAGAATGTAGTTTATAGCATCACAATAACTTACTAAATAGTCCTCTTTCTGATTGAGAATGTGACACAGACTTTTTTTTTTATATATATCTGGAACTCTATTTCTTTCAAAAATAAATGTTAGCACACTAAACTCAAATGGTTGCCCATCCTTGCTCTATAGTGAATACTATAACATGTTTATGAAAAAGATTCTAAAGAAATACTCTGAGCATTATACTTTGAAAAATACAGATGCTTTGATTGGTTCGCCCCAGTATTAACACATTGTGGAAAACTGATACAAGAACCATGGAAACTAGGACACATAACTTGATTAGGAAACAAAAGTGGGGTCACTGGAGCAAGATCACAGGGAGACAGGTTGGTAAGGGGAAGGCAGAAGGGATTTGAGCCAAAAATGCAACTCGGGACAAAGTCAATAACAGAGGTTGGCAATAAGAGACAGGATGCAAGCTGGAATTAGAAATAAGGAGGCAAACATAACCATTCCTAACCGGGTCACAATGAAGGTCAGTCGGCTGATCAAAAATACAAGGCATACAGAACAGCATACTGATGATCACTCAGCAACTATGTCAAAGCCTATGGGTCCTTATAAAGAATAGAGAAAATAGACTGCATATTGATATGAATCCTTGGGTACATGTAAGTATGCACAAATTTCCATAAGGCACACATGCCTTTGTGTTTGGATAGCCAGCCTAAGTAGGATTTGGGCTCAACATGCCACAGTATACTGTCCATGACAGCAATGTTCGTGGAGCCTTCATAAAGGCTAGCCAAAGTTAAATGGCGTTTATGCACAGATGGATGGGCATGGATGTGTTTCTACACAGATGGGTGGGCAAATGTGAAGATGCCTGGACACATACACAGGTTGCAATAAGGCATGCATGCCTGTATGCACAAACACCTGGTATAACTGGCAAGAAATCAGACAGTGACTTTACCTTACTGATATAACCCACACCAAATGCCAGATTATACTCTACTGATTCATAAACAATATATGCTCTATGTAGCCTAACTAAATTAGTTTATCCTTTTAGTTAGATGCTAACTGCACTAATTAACATAGAATTAGCAACCAGGGTGGAAAGCTTCAAATTTTGAGGCATATATAAAAGAACCAAAATAATGCAGGTCTGTATTCAATGATACATAATCAAAAGTTGTTGTTTTTTAACATAAGCGGTGTAAATACCTATGATTGACTTGGTATCAGCCTCTTAAAATCCCATGTATAGCAGCAGTCAGGCTGTGAGACTGAGGGGCAGCACAAGGAGCCAGCCAGTTGTTCTGTATTGCTAAAAGGATTACTGAGAGGTAAAGGGAAAGCAGAGTGACAGAAATGAGCCAATAGGGGGAGATTTAGAAAAACTGCTGCACACATAATCAGCTTCCAGGTTTTATTGTCACTGCTTCATTTAACAAGCTGAAGTTAGAAGCTGATTGGTAATGCACAGCTGCACTAGATTCTGTATGCACCAGTTTTATTAAATCTCCCCCAATCCGTCTGCTACATCTCCTTTCACTCTCCATTCACAGGCTAGGGGAGGGACCTGTAAGGTCGGCCATAGACAGGGCGATTTTCTTTTCTGCAACTGCAGAAGGAAGCTGTCCCCGCCAGGAGAACACAGCGATTATTGCTAGTGTCTATAAGAGCTGCTAGCGATAATTGCATGTAAAATCTGACAGGCTGGTTGTACCCAAGTTGGCCGATCAATTGCTTGGGTATATTCAACCTGCCCATACATGGTTTGAACCATCAGCTTTAGTATATCCTAACTGTCACAGCAAGAAAACAAGTATCCTGTCTTGCCACACAGTGTTGTGCTGTGGCGCAGGGTTGTATAAATCTCAATGTGTAGGAGACGCAAAACCGTGACTTTCCGTTCTACAGTCACTTCTAGGGGCTATAACATGAAACACTTCACCACGTGCGCTAGCCGACATGTTGTTTATCTTATTACTTGCCCGTGTAAGAGGCAATATGTCGGACGCACAACTAGAGCCTTCTCTACTAGGGTGAATGAACACATTGTGAAAATTAAAAAGGGCTGTATTAAGCATAGTGTCCCTCGCCACTACCTGGAGTGTCATGACAGGGACCCTACAGGCACTTCTTTCTTGATTATTGACAAGTTCGTCCCGCATTGGAGGGGTGAGTCCCGCCTCAGGGGTGTGTCACGGCTCGAGACTTATTGGATTTACGAATTGAGGTGCTACTCACCATACGGCAAGAATGTAGATTGGGACGCAAATTGCTTCATTAGCCGTGCGTGATGTGCACCTCTTCTCGTTTGCTTGAGCCGTGACACACCTCCATTAGTCTATACTGTTCTATTACTTATTCATTTTTTTCCTTATTTCTCTTTTTGTGAGGAGTGATGTTACCCTAACCTCATATCATTGGAGGTTTTGGTTGCGGTTGATTTCCAGTTCATCATAAGTTTGAGGGGGACAGGATCTCTGGAACCCTCCCTTTGGGTGGGTGGCCTTACATGAGGGTGTTCACACCCACTGGCCATCCGGTGTGTATGTTATTGGCCATCCGGTGTGAATGCTATTGTACCTTTGGGAGTTTAGCACCAGTTTTATCCACACCCCGGTTTTGTTGTGTCTTCCCCTTTATGACAGCACTGTGGCGTTGCCTTGCACTCACTATGGAGACTTGGGCGCGTATTACCCTGCTGTCCCTATAAAGGTTTTTTGGTGGCACAGATATTTTACATTTCAGGTACTATGCTTAGGTATTTTTATTTTTCATGCTGTTGTATTTTGTTTTTACATGCCAGGACAGGGTATTGCGTGACAGCCTGGTGTATCATTGCCCTCTATGTCCCGCGCTGTGTCTATACTTTGGCGCTGAGCGCAGTGGGGCGTGGTCTGGCCGTCCAGCCCGGAAGGTGAGACTAATTACTAGACGCTTGGTAGGGTCACGAGGGCGCCTGGGCTGGTTTGTCTTCTCCACACACACGAGGCTCGGAATGCAAGCCTCCTGTGTGGGAGTCGACCTAACACCAGCTGTCGATTGGTCATGGCACACCGTCCTCTCCCGGTGTAGCGATGACGTCAGCAATCTCGCTGGATTGTCTCTTCGACGCATACGAGGCTTGGAACGCAAGCCTTCTGTGGGTGAGCCGACGAGACACCAGCGGTTGATTGGTCATGACGCATCGTTTCCTCCTAGTGCTGAGATGACGTCGGCATTCATGCTGGATTGTCTCTTTGACGCATATGATGCTTGGAGCGCAGGCCTCCTGTGGGCGAGTCGATGAGACACCAGCAGCTTATTGGTGATTTCCTGTCATCTCCTCCTTCCTTCAGGTACACGAGGCTTGGAACGCAAGCAGCTCGGGAGATGCATTAATTTTATAGTTCCCTGAGGCTTTCAGCTGTGTCTTTTATTATACTATGAGTGGTTATTATTGTCTGTCACACTATCTTTAGCTCTCATGCTGTGGGGTTATGATTGCGTATGTTGCATATAGGTTTTTATGTACTCACTGAGTTTCTAATTCCGGTTCCGCCATGATGGGGGCGGATCTGGCCAATTTTAAAGTTTTTGTACAGTCTATAAATAAGAGCAATGTGGGGAGGCTGCTTTATGCCCCTGTTGAAGACTGTTCAGTTGAAACGCGTAGGACTAGCATTTTCAGCTTCCCACATTGCCATTTTTTATCCTGTTTGTGATCACTTTTAATCGTGTATGGTGTTTATCCAATACATCCCATTTTTGACCTACACCATGTGGAGCTTCTTTTTTTCTTTTTCCACGGCTCCTGTCATGAAGATCCTGCCAGTAACCGGCGATCCAGGCGTCCGGGAACACGGCCACGGGTTCCACTGCGCATGCGCGCGCGTTCACGGGTGCGGTCACGCACGGGCACGCGCGCGCGCACCCCCGCTATCAGGCGGGCTATTTAAACCGGTCTATCACACACCATCTCCGCTGTCTGCTCTACACCGTTCTGTGAGTGTTACCTGATCTGATCTGTGTATCCTGTTATCTGACCCGGCTTCCTGTTTGACGATCCTGCTATCTGCCTGCACCAGACCCTCTTGGCTTGCCTGACCATCCCTCTGCATTACCCCTGGTACCTCTGCTGTCCGAACGTTACTGACCACCGGCTTGTTGACCCTGTGCTGTGTTCATCAGCTTCCAGTCTGCTATTACCTGCTGTTGTTCCTGGTTCCAGTTCAGCTTTCAGTCTGCTATTACCTCCTGTTGTTCCTGGTTCAAGTCCAGCGTTCCAGGCTACCTTCTGCTGTGTTCCAGCCCAGCGTTCCAGGCTATCTTCTGCTGCTGTTCCAGTCCAGCGTCCAGGCTATTACCTGCTGTTGTTCCTGGTTCCAGTTCAGCTTCCAGTCTGCTATTACCTGCTGTTGTTCCTGGTTCCAGTCCAGCTTCCAGTCTGCTATTACCTGCTGTTGTTCCTGGTTCCAGTCCAGCTTCCAGTCTGCTATTACCTGCTGTTGTTCCTGGTTCCAGTCCTGCATTCCAGTCTCTGTCCTCAGTCTACACCCCAGACTACTGACTCCAGAGGGTGCCACCACTACTGGACTTTCAGCAATTGTTGATCCTGCCAGGCACCCATACCACTCTTCACTCCTGGCCCTCTGTCTCTATTCCAGGGGAATGGGAGTGGGAGCTGTAAGGGAGGTCTTTTCCTGCACTCCAGGCTCACAACCTACCAGGTACGTGACAGCTCCATACTGAATCGCCCGTCTGGATCATTCCGCTCTGCAACCGGAGAACGTGCGCGGCAGTTGTCCAACCTCTGCCTGTGACTACCACCTTCCACCGGTGCTCGTGGCCCACAGGACACCGTACGGCTTGACATCACGGGAGTTCATCCCCATGCCTATTTGATGCACTGCTATATGGTATGTGCGTCCTACGGATCTGGTAAGGGTATCCATTTACTTCCATTCAACATCTGTTTGCCTTGGTATCCGCTGTCTCCGTTCCATTTGAGTATCCACACGCCTTCCAGTGTCTACTGGTGCCCCCCTGTTGGGAAAGATACCCCTTTACCTTTCACCATATGGACTTAAAGTTTTTGTACAGTCTATAAATTAGAGCAATGTGGGGAGGCTGCTTTATGCCCCTGTTGAAGACTGTTCAGTTGAAACACGTAGGACTAGCATTTTCAGCTTCCCACATTGCCATTTTTTATCCTGTTTGTGATCACTTTTAATCGTGTATGGTGTTTATCCAATACATCCCATTTTTGACCTACACCATGTGGAGCTTCTTTTTTTCTTTTTCCACGGCTCCTGTCATGAAGATCCTGCCAGTAACCGGCGATCCAGGCGTCCGGGAACACGGCCACGGGTTCCACTGCGCATGCGCGCGCGTTCACGGGTGCGGTCACGCACGGGCACGCGCGCGCGCACCCCCGCTATCAGGCGGGCTATTTAAACCGGTCTATCACACACCATCTCCGCTGTCTGCTCTACAGCGTTCTGTGAGTGTTACCTGATCTGATCTGTGTATCCTGTTATCTGACCCGGCTTCCTGTTTGACGATCCTGCTATCTGCCTGCACCAGACCCTCTTGGCTTGCCTGACCATCCCTCTGCATTACCCCTGGTACCTCTGCTGTCCGAACGTTACTGACCACCGGCTTGTTGACCCTGTGCTGTGTTCATCAGCTTCCAGTCTGCTATTACCTGCTGTTGTTCCTGGTTCCAGTTCAGCTTTCAGTCTGCTATTACCTCCTGTTGTTCCTGGTTCAAGTCCAGCGTTCCAGGCTACCTTCTGCTGTGTTCCAGCCCAGCGTTCCAGGCTATCTTCTGCTGTGTTCCAGTCCAGCGTTCCAGGCTATTACCTGCTGTTGTTCCTGGTTCCAGTCCAGTGTTCCAGGCTATCTTCTGCTGCTGTTCCAGTCCAGCGTCCAGGCTATTACCTGCTGTTGTTCCTGGTTCCAGTTCAGCTTCCAGTCTGCTATTACCCACTGTTGTTCCTGGTTCCAGTCCAGCTTCCAGTCTGCTATTACCTGCTGTTGTTCCTGGTTCCAGTCCAGCTTCCAGTCTGCTATTACCTGCTGTTGTTCCTGGTTCCAGTCCTGCATTCCAGTCTCTGTCCTCAGTCTACACCCCAGACTACTGACTCCAGAGGGTGCCACCACTACTGGACTTTCAGCAATTGTTGATCCTGCCAGGCACCCATACCACTCTTCACTCCTGGCCCTCTGTCTCTATTCCAGGGGAATGGGAGTGGGAGCTGTAAGGGAGGTCTTTTCCTGCACTCCAGGCTCACAACCTACCAGGTACGTGACAGCTCCATACTGAATCGCCCGTCTGGATCATTCCGCTCTGCAACCGGAGAACGTGCGCGGCAGTTGTCCAACCTCTGCCTGTGACTACCACCTTCCACCGGTGCTCGTGGCCCACAGGACACCGTACGGCTTGACATCACGGGAGTTCATCCCCATGCCTATTTGATGCACTGCTATATGGTATGTGCGTCCTACGGATCTGGTAAGGGTATCCATTTACTTCCATTCAACATCTGTTTGCCTTGGTATCCGCTGTCTCCGTTCCATTTGAGTATCCACACGCCTTCCAGTGTCTACTGGTGCCCCACTGTTGGGAAAGATACCCCTTTACCTTTCACCATATGGACTTCTACTATTTGCTGTTCCATATTTCACTACAGACACTTTGAATATTTATTGCTGGTTTTCATTGCTGTTTTTTTTCACATTTGTATGTTGCCTTATTCACTTTTCCTACATGTGTATTTAGTACACTATTTACATATTTATTATATTACACATTTTTCACATGTATATGTAATACATGTTGGATTTTTCTAGCGCTGCACTTTGTGTATTTGATTGTATAAATCTCAGAACTGGATAAATAGAAATATCAATTCATTAGCAAATAAAACAGCCCATATACTGTATATGTATTTAATCTGTGTATTTAACTGTTTGACTGGAGTTTAGCTTTAAACAGTGGCGATGGCTCATATAGGGCGCAGGAGCACCGTCCCCCTAATCAATGCACCAGGCCCCTAATCTACATGCAGGGTGCTGGATGCATAGATTTCAATTTTTTTTTTAAACCACATAATTATAGCCCAAGGCTCTAAATTGGCTTTAAAAAGGGTGGGCTTGGGGCGCAGAGAGAATTAATATTTGCTAATGTCTTCCTGTTTCTTCTCCTAGCCAATTAGGAAGTGGGTTCTGAGACCTGATTGTCTAAGACTCAATTGGCCGCCAGTCCTAAGTCCTGATTGGCCGGGAGGGGAAGCAACTGTCGGGAGGAGACGCGGGGGGGGGACTGTTGAAGCCGCGACCTGGATGGGGTAAGTGCAAGGCAGGCGGGGGGGCTTAGTGGGCAATGGGCGAACAAATTGGCGATTGATCGAGCACCAGGGGTGGGGGGTGGTTGGATGGATGGGGGGGTGGCTAGCTGGGGGGGGGCCGTGGACTGCCCCCCACTAAGAAAATTGAGCACCAGCCGCCACTGGCTTTAAAATTTAACTTCATGTATCCTTTGCAATAATAACTACTCACTGAAAAAACTGTATTACTTCCCTTCACAAACCTAAACACAAAACTATGGCCTGCCTGGCTTTAGCCTGTAAATGCCAATTCCCATAGCCCATCCAGCATACATTTCAAGATCAAAGTCAACAAAGCAAAAATAATTTCATTTTGCTATCACTAGCCAGTGAATGATAGCTAAAAAAAACATAGAAGCCATTATTTAATAATTACTAATTTTTTAGCAGGACACCCTTTTTGTAGAAATAGGTTAGGGGCATTCTTTCGTTTGGGTTCCAGACATGAAAATCAGCTTTCAACTTTTAAAAAAACTTTCATTTGAACTGCCTTTTGACAAACACCACTTCTTGTATGCTAGCAGTCTGTCCGCCAAAGTGCTCCAGAATAGATTTATCAAGTGTTAGAGAAGGGTTGCCGAGCTTTCAGACACAAATCCCGACAGTAAATGGAACACGTTTTTTCATCTCATTAATCACACTTTGTACATGCTGATAACAATGTACAGCCTACAAGCTCCATCTGTCCCTGTAAGCACCCTGGATCAATCTCATTTCCAAAGTAAAAACATATTCACTTGGTACAGCCCTTTCCAAACGTGTGAACATAACAGTGGTCATTTATCAAGTCATTGGATAGAATATCCATTAGAAACATCAACAGATATTTGGATGACATTGCCAGCTTAACTGCTGGTAGTACTATGGAACATGCTGGCTTTCCAATATTAACATTTAAATTACTATAACGTTATATAGTATGTTTATTTTAGACCATAAAGGTAAGTAAAATATTTCTGCATGTTATGGTGGCTTTTTAAAAATATAGTAACAAGGATAGGTAGTCATTATGAGAATGTCAAAACCAGTGGGTAACCTTGAATCCATAGGGCACAGAATCTTAGGTACACCAGGTGCTTTACAGAATGAGTGAACTAGGCAGTGAACAAGAGGTCAAATAAGAAGCTAAATCACCAACAGAAGAACTGGTCAGTTATTTACTCAGCATAAAAAAGGAAAGCTGAAACTAAAGATTGATTAGTAAGGACTCTATGACCTGGTCTTTTCCTTAGTTTGCCTACTTAATGCTGTTGCTTGCACTGCCAAATAGGTTGATCAGGGCCATCTTAAGAGCATTATAGGCCCCCGGGCAATACAGTGCACTGGGGCCCTGTCTACAAAATCACGCACGAGAATAAAAATGCAAATGATCAATGAGGCTATATTTATTGGTACTTCAACAAAATCTGTGTTTAAACATTAACACAACGTTTGGACAATATAACACGAGTTTGATGGGCACAGTGGTAGTGTTTGATGGGCACAGTGGCTGCGTTTGATGGGCACAGTGGCAGCTTTTAATGGGCACAGTGGCAGCTTTTGATGGGCACAGTGGCTGCGTTTAATGGGCACAGTGGCTGCATTTAATGGGCACAGTGGCAGCTTTGATGGGCACAGTGGCTGCAATTGAAGGGCACAGTGGCAGCTATGATGTGCTCAGTGGCTGTGTTTGATGGGCACAGTGGCTGTGTTGATGGGCACAGTGGCTGTGTTTGATGGGCACAGTGGCAGCTTTTGAGAGGCACAGACAGTGGCTGTGTTTGATGCACAACTTGAACTTACTTAAGTAGACAGTGTTAGACTTACTTGAGGCCGCCGGCCTGGTGCAATACAGTGTGTCACTCACAGCAACAAGGCAGCGCCAGCTATCAAGGGCCGTCCTTCCGCTCCGCTCCCTCTCCACACTGTCTGAAGAATATGGCAGAGGTGGGCGGAGCTTGTTCACTAGCTGCTGGGGCGGCCGCGGCGCGCTATGAATGCTGGGGCGGCCGCGGCCTCTGACTGATGTCACTGGTTGCTAGCTAAGTGCCGGGCGGCCGGCAATTCTAGCAAGTGAACAACCAGTGCAGTCAGTCAACTTAAGCAGGAGATTGCAGCGCTGAGGATCGGCCCTGGATGGGGCCCTCCAGACAAGTGGGGCCCCCGGGCAACTGCCCAGCGTGCCCAGTGGAAAAAACGGCCCTGAGGTTGATTAGAATATGTTAATCCAGGTGGTATGATGACTGACAGTTCGGAGTTCCAAGATGTGTTTGGTGAAAGGAATGAGTAGCAGGCACACTGGCTGATGGCTGATTCCCAAGGAGTTGTCTTCTGGGTCAAAACCTTTCCATTTGACAAGGTAAAGCACCTGATTAAGCCTTTTGCAAGAATCCAAGATGCCTCATACTCTTCTTTTATTTTTAATTTTAAAAGGTCCTGGATGTGCTGAAAAATGTATTGAAGAAGGAGCTATTAAATGCTCTTGAATTCATTCCTTGTATGGCTAGGAAATCAAGTTTGAAGATAACTGGACTAATTGCAAAACTAACATGAAAAGAACTTATAAAACTGAATGGGAGCTATTTTAGGCATTGACATCGGAGCTTAAAATTTAACCAAAGGCAATTTTTATTTTAGCTTTGGATAAAGTAGAGAGGGATTAGAACTTTTGTCAGGTTTTTACTGCTGTCTGTGTCCTCATTAAAGCAGTAGGAAACCCATTCTATTCTATGGGTGCTCTGTGTGAATTGCTTCCTACCACCTTCCTTTCAGTACAACCCTTCATTTTCTGAGCAATGATATCACCAGGGCATGCGCTCTTAGTCCCATTTTTCCGGCAAGCTCTTCATGCCGGAACAATGGTGTTTACATGTCGGGGCTGTAATGTAATTTCCTTTGCTCGGCGTCAGGCCCGTGATCCCGCGATACTACTTCCCTATTCAGAAGCAGGTCAGCTCTGATTCGCTGAACTTGGTCGTCATGGTAAAATTGTAATGAAAACAAGGCTTGGCTTGGGAAGTACTGCGCATGTGCAGGATTATGGCCATGGAGAGGGAGTAAGGGCGGAAATTAAAAAAATGTATTTGGACACGGACAACAGCAGTTACTATGGCGGCGACTGCAAATGAGCAGGAGCTTTGAAAAAATGATTATTTTATCAGATAGGAGGCTTTCTATTTACCTTCCCTATGCGGTGCATTGCTTCACACTAACTACATGTATTACCCTATTTGTAATTTGTGGTAGAATGATCTGATTTTACAACCGCTCTAAGGAGATTTACCATTATTGCCCTGTTTACCATTATTATCAAAAAATAAAGTAAAAGAAAGTCCCAAATCTTGGGTTGACACCAGAACAGGAAAATAGGGTAAATCTTCCAGTGGGGATACAGGGTGGAGATCAGATTTGAAAAAAAGGTTTGGGTTGAAACACGTTATCTGTATATTATGCAGTACTTTCTTGCATTGTCTGATGTTTTTGATTCATTTTAAAAATGTTGATTTTACCCTGTTGTGGAGGTGCTGATCATACCTTGTTTAGTTAAGTAATTACCACCCATGCTATAGCAGAGAGACAGCTACGGTGCGGGCCTCCAGTTCTAGGAGAACACCCATCAATGTCCTCCCACACGTGTGCCTCCCACACCCCCTGGGGTGCAAATAGGGCATGCTCTGTGACCACTGTTTGCTTAGGACACAGCTGATCACCATGCCCATTAGTGCCGCCTATCAGTGCCTATCAAAAATTTCTCATCAGTGGAACCTCGTAAGTGCCTCCTGCCCATCAGTGCAGCTTACCAGTACCCATCGTGAATATTATACAATTTAAACTCGCGCTGAATGGTGCAAAAACAGTGAAAGTGAAAACTAAAGCAGCTGCCACACACAAAGTTCTACTAACTAGAAAAGTAAAATTATGAAAATGTGGCGCTCGCAAATGTTATTAACATGTGTGACTAAGTGTAGATGAGTGCAGATGTGAATATATAAAGCAAAAAACATATAAATATTTATAAAGCAAAAAACATATAAATAAAGTCCAAATAAATGTGCTGAATGTTCTGATCCGCAATAGAAAAAACTTTTGAAGTGCAATGGACCACAGATGCTCCAGGACTTTTCAGGTGCAGAAATGCCACCTCCACATGTGTCCCCACTCACCAAATGGCGATGACCCCCAACTTTGCAGTCTGGGGGTCACTTCAGGCTTATGTGATGGTATCCAGAGAAGCTCAGGAGTGGTGTTGTGCACATCAGATCAAAGGATTTCTTGTTGGAATTTCTCAGCAGAATCACCAGGCACCAAAAAGGATAAAAAAATGGAACTAATAGTGAAAAGTACCATTTGAAAAGGGATTTATTCCATATACAAATGGGTACTTTTAAAATAGTTGATAAAAACAGGCATGTAAAGGGATTAGAGATGGATCTGGACTCTGCTCACGGTGTGCGTTCCAGAAACCAGGAAGTGCGTTCCAAGGAGCAGGAAATGACGTCAGTGCCACCAGAAATACGTCCACATGTATTGCCAACCTACAGGGCGTTAAACCCTGTGGTTCATTTCACTTCAAAAGTTTTTTTCCATTGCGGGTCAGAACATTCAGCACATTTATTTTTTATTTATATGTTTTTTGCTTTATATATATTTATATGTTTTTTGTTTTATATATTCACATCTGCACTCATCTACACTTAGTCACACATGTTAATAACATTTGCGAGCACCACATTTCCATAATTTTATCAGTACCCATCAGCCCCACCTCATCAGTGCCGATCAGTGCCACCTCATTAGTGTAGCCTCATTAGTGCCCATCAGTAATGCCTCACCAGTGCAGCCTCGTCAGTGCCTCCTCATCAGTACCCATCAGTGCAGCTAATCAGTGCCCATCAGTGCCACCTCATTAATGCAGCCTCATCAGCACCCATCAGTGTAGCCTTTATCAGTGCAAAAATTCCTTATTTTTTCTTATTCCTAATTTTATAACAGAAACTAAAATTTTCTGTCTTTTTCATTTATTTAGCAAAAAAAAAAAAAAAACTCCAGTGGTGATTAAATACCACCAAAAGACATCTCTATCTGTCTAAAAAATTGATCAAAAATGTAATTTGGGTACAAAGTTGCATGACCGCGCAATTGTCATTCAAAGTGTGACACTGTTGAAAATTGGCCTGGGCAGGAAGGGGTGAAAGTGTCAGTATTGAAGTGGTTAATTTTGTTTTGCGATGGAGCACACCGATGTTGCTTTCCAGTCCTATTACAGGGGATGGAACAAGCATATTGAGGGGGTGAGTAGGCTGAACTGTATGCTGGAGATCTGAAGTACCCGTCAGTTTCTTTCCAAAATGAAATACTAATTTTGGGTGGATTGGCCTTTTGTGGGACATTCATAAATGATTGAATTTCAAGTTGGTGACACTTGTTATATAGTAATACAATACTAACTGTGCAAAGTAAAAAGAAAAAAAAGTCAGATAATACAAGTAATCGTTTTTTTACCTGCGGTTCATAGCGGATTTCTATCCTCTCTTGGGTAGTTTTGATCACCTTGGCATTCCCTCGGCTCAGCAAGGAGAGAGTTGACATCTTTCATGGCCGAGTTCTCCTGAGACCTCCAATCCCAGCAGCCCCCCCTCCACACTCACATTCCTCTGCTTTGAGCTAGAAGCTGATTTTGATGGAATGCTTTCTTACAGATCCACAGCAATTGTCCAGAATTGTCCAAAGATTTATATTTAGGTCAGAAGACAAAGTTTTATAGAAGTGTTGAAGATTTCTGTACTGTGCTCTCAGACCCGCCTATTGCTTACACTGTTTGTGTTGTCTTTGCTGCACTGGTTGCTAGCCTGCACCATCTGAACATCTCTCATACTCCTCACTGCTCTTCATTGTTAAAAGGAATTGTTTCTATTGTTACCTTGGTAGCAGATTGGGAAATCCCTAGGGGACACTAGAAATGCCAGCACTTTAAAACTGGTGCAATTCAGATGGCAAAACCCAGCTAAAGCATAATCAGTTCAGACAAATTCTACAGTTTCGTTTTAACAGTTCTAATTATTATAGATTAGTATCTAGTATACAAATATACATTTATTGCAAAAAAATATACCAGTGCTGAATCTAGAAGACAAAATATTGTTTTTTAAAATGTGTTAGCTTTCTGTGTGTTTTCTAGTTTACTTATTGGAAAAGTAAAATGATTTGTGTGTTTATTTTAAGCTGTTAATAAATAACTGAATGCTACTTGTGTAAGCAGCTATGCCATTAAGGCTGCTGCTAGATTTTTGGCATGTCTGGCTTAAAAAATGCAGCATTTAAAATGTAACAAACATATCCCAACAAAGAACAGGCTCTGCCAGGGGGTAAGAACGTGAGGTCGATCAAAATGTAACTGCATAAGAAAACATCTCTCCCTCTTCCCATGATTTACCCTGCTATACTTATAATCGACGGCTAAAACGACACCAGAAAATATGCAGCTTTCTTTGCTCTCGCGTGTTTCAAGAACCACACACATGCTAATACATGGGAAAATCCATTATTAAAAATCCGTTATTAAAAATTCTACTGATACAGTACAGTGTGTACCAAGATAAATAAATCTCACATGTTTTAAAGTGTATGTATAGTCAAAACTATTTTTTTAGAACCATGGATAGAATAGTGAGGCGTTAATCCTTTTTTAGTTTATTTTTTGCTGCATGCATTTCATTAAGGAGATTTCCTTTCACTTCCTGTTCTGAAGATGCAGGAGGAAGTGAGAGGAAGTTCTCTTCTAAGGTCTTGTGTACACTAATGGCATGGACGGGCATGGACTGCCGCACCTCTGAAAATCGATTTATGGTCAGATTGCTTTTCACCTCATGTCACCTCCTCAACGCCTGTTTTTATCCTTCTAAATGCCGCATTACCACTCTACAACCGTGTGCAATGTGATGCGGTTACAGCATGGCCCCCTTCACTAGAATGGGTCCTGTTCGGTGGGCAGTAGTGTACACCCCCAGCCACTGCCCTGTGTCAGAGGAAAGCATCCTAGGCAGGATTTGTGTAGATGCCACTAGTTGGGCTGCCTGAGCTATATTGATACAGCCACAGTCCCACCGTGATATCTAATCATTAGGTGTGACCAGACACCCAGGACCTGCAGCCAATCAGTAAGACCCGGTTCACACTGGTACGACATGAAATCCGTGTGACTGTCTATCCGACTTTGCTCTCCAATTTCAGTTCGACATCGATCCGACTTCCATGTGACTTTAATGAGCGGGATCAGACTTCATCAGATAAGTGTGACTTGGGTCTTAAGGGGAAACCCCATGTCAAAAATAAATAAATAAATAAAGTGTGGGGGTCCCCCCTCAAAATCCATACCAGACCCTTATCTGAGCATGCAGCCTGGCAGGCCAGGAAAGGGGGGGGGGGCATCTGAGCGCCCCCTCCCCCTTCTGAACCATGGCAGGCCACATGCCCTCAGTATTAAAGTGGTTCTAAAGTTTTACCATTTTTTACCAGTAGGGCCAAAACTTGAGTAACTATGAGTAAGCACTTGGAAAAGTGTGAGACGCGTTAGCCTATGATCTGTACATTCTGTCTATGATGTCCTGTATCTGATGTGTTCCTGATTTTAAAATAAAGAAACTTGGATTATTACTTCCTGGAGTGCGGCTGTCCAGATCTTCTCGTTTGCATATAGTCTCTACTAGCATGAGCCAGCACCTGGAACCTCTCATCTCTGGAGAGCAAGATCAGCTTTACACCTGGTGAGACCTAAACTAGTGCGGGGATAACTTTTGTAGGGCCAAAACTTCTTTGGCCGAACTTCTCCTGTTGGTCACAGGAGTGCACTTGGTTCTGCAATCCTATGAACCGTATTCAGCCGACAGCGGGCAAAAGATTTGATTGCAATATATATTTGTATGATAATTTAAAACAGTTTATTGATATTAATGGTTTATTATTTTAATTAAATAATTACAGTGCCATCATCCACATACAGAAAGAGAATGTATAATGTAATTTATCAGAGTGTGTTTAGTATTACTTTATTTAATTTGCTGGAATTGTTAGATTTCGCACTGAAAGCATCTGTCCTTCATCAACCAAAAATCGAAAAAAATATGTTGCCACAAAAAAGAAATAAAACATCATCATCCATTGATGTTAAAATCTGCTTTGGACTACTTTAATTAAAAAAATATATGACACATTTTAAAGCTGAATTTTAGTCTGCTTATATTTTCCCTTCTCTTGTTCCTCATTTTCCCCCTCATTGACATAGTTACATAGTAGGTGAGGTTGAAAAAGACACAAGTCCATCAAGTCCAACCTATGTGTGATTATATGTCAGTATTACATAGTATATCCCTGTATGTTGTGGTCGTTCAAGTGCTTATCTAATTTTGAAACTATCGATGCCCCCCGCTGAGACCACCGATTGTGGAAGGGAATTCCACATCCTTGCCGCTCTTACAGTAAAGAACCCTCTACGTAGTTTAACGTTAAAACTCTTTGCTTCTAATTTTAATGAGTGGCCACGTATCTTGTTTAACTCCCTTCAGCGAAAAAGTGTTATCCCCATCGTGGGGTCACCAGTACGGTATTTGTAAATTGAAATCATATCCCCTCTCAAGCGCCTCTTCTCCAGAGAGAATAAGTTCAGTGCTCGCAAACTTTCTTCATAACTAACGTCCTCCTTTATTAGCTTTGTTGCTAATAAAATGTTTAAATAAAACATTTTTGTTTTCATTACACACATTATTTTAGAACCTGTGACATCATGACTAAGCCTCTGTGCTTCTCCATGCAGTGCAAGCAGATCATGGCTGATGGGAGGGCCAGGAAAGTGCTGTACATACTGTAGGTTCCTAGAAACATCACAGCATCCTGCCTCAGTACTCCTCTCAGGAACCTTAATCTTTGGTGCAAGTAGGCTTGCTCTTGGGAGGAGATGTGCAAGTCTGGGGGTGTGGGCGTTCCTAGGCAGACTGCATTTTGTCCACCTTAGATGTCAACAATATGATTGATAACAGCCTCATGATTGAAAGGACTGAAATTTAATGAATGAAAGGGGCAGTCCGAAGACAGTGAAGCTGGGGAGGAAAGTGCTAGATGATGGTAGACATCCTCTAGCCAGGAAATGAGGCTGGCTCTATCAGACTGTTGCAGCACCCTATGCACACTGTGAGAAGCTCACCGTGTGCAGCGAAATTGAAGTAAACTATTTCATTACAGAAAAGTAACCCATGCAATTATTTATGTAAATGAGTCAGGTATATTTTTTCATTACTAATGCAACCTGTGTTTGTAGTGCCACACAATGCTCTTTATGGCTTTATGGCTTTATGGCTTTATGGCTCCCACATTGCAGGTCTACGAGTCCACCGACTTGTTGAAGACAACATAATACATGGCCCTTATCTAATCTCAACATTTGTTAAATAACTGAGCCATTCCATCTAGTGGTGAATGTACAAATTCTTACATTTACCAATTTTATCATTTTAATAACATTAAAATAATGTAAGAGCAAGATTGTAAAAATGTGAGAGTCAAATCAAAAATCACTTTAGGTTAAACACTGCAATAATAATTTAACATATGGATTTGCTTAAGATACATCAGACTTTTTATTTATCCTCTCAAAATGGAAGAGAACTTGTAAAAGAAAAATGTTTGCCAAGCCCATCTTTATACATAGAGGAAGGAGGTGTGTTTGTATGTTGTGTGTAAAAAATAAATCATTAAGAAGAATGTTATTCAAATATTTTATGAGCTTAAAGACACTATCTCTTGCAGTAATCTAAAAGTAAACACTACTCCTTTAATTTGTTCACGTCTTAAGCCTCATATACATCACTAGTTTTTTTTCGCACGAAAACTTACAGCTATGGTCAGAGCCGCTGTACTAACGAATCAAAGTTA
This sequence comes from Lithobates clamitans, assembly GCA_037952925.1. NCBI lineage: Eukaryota > Metazoa > Chordata > Amphibia > Anura > Ranidae > Lithobates > Lithobates clamitans. Next base: position 2,909,098 of record JBBGZY010000061.1, read on the forward strand.
GTACAGCGATCTCCCCTGCTGTGCTATTGTGTTCTGACAGGGGGATGCCCCCCCCCCCCCCACTAGAACACTCTGGTTAGCTCTCTCAGCCTTTGGCAGCTGGTCAGCACACCCTTTTCGGTCATGAGCCTTCGACAGAAACTGGCCGAACAGCCGGCTTCTGTTGGACCAGCTGCCATACACACAGGCCAAATGTCGGCCAGTTTCTAATGAACCGGCCAATGCTGGCCGACATTCAGCCCATGTGCATTAGGCTTTAAGCAGGTATGCATGGACAGTTTTTTATTACAACCACTAAGATAAACAGGATAGGGGAGAGGGGAAAGCCCTGCCAGGTTCATTTTTCTGGTTTGGGAAAAATGGTTGGGGTATCAGACATGAGCATTATGGTAAAGAATCTTCGACAAAGACAGGACATTTTCCATCAATCACCTTTTAAGGAGAACATAGTGTATGTAGTCCCATAAAATAGCATCAAACGTCTCATGAATGTCCTTAGGCAGAAGCATTGCAATAAAGTTTTTTGGTGCATGAGATAGGTCAGATGGATATTTTTGTGTGTATTGTCTGATGGCGGGACATGAAGTCAACCTGGTCCTTATGAATCAGTGTTTCTAAAAACATGTTAAAGAATATGTTACCCCAAAATGTCATATTTCTGATATGTGCCCGTTGTATCATGTACCTGTGGTAAAATGTATCCTGTTCTCTTTGCATTGCTTCCTTTGTGTGAAATACCTGGTGTTCTTGCCCTCTACCTCAACGTGCTCAGTTTTCTGGCTTTGCTGGGAGCACAGCCTGCATGTCCTCCAATGATCAGACTTCTGCTGACACACTCCCCCTGCATAGCCATTCACTGGGAAGATAACTGTACTGCTGTTTCTCTACCTCTAGCTTTCTAAGCCACTTACGAAGCTGAGAACAGAGATTATGTGATCACTTATAAAAAAAGACCTCGTCTATTACTTTACTTTGTTAAAGAGGTATGGGAAAGTGAACCTATTCAACATAAGAGTGTTCTTGAATATGTTTCCCAAATGCAGGAAAGGATCCTAACCATTATGCCACTGGTCAAGGAACATTTGTAAAAAGCCCAGGTGGCTCAACAGCGGGCTATAACATGTCTGCCAAAATAAGTGGCGGTGTTGATTCCCGCTGTGGAAAATAAATTCTTTGCTAGATGGCAAGGTCCCTTTGAAGTTGTGGAAAACATGGGAGAGGTAAATTATAGAGTCCACCAGCCAGGCAAGAGGAAACCGTATCAGATACATCATGTTAACTTGTTAAAACCCTGGACGGACAGGCAATCGGTGACCTCCCTGGCTGGTGCAAGACTTGAGCCTCAGGTTGGGGTGGAGAGTGTCCAAGTAGCAAATACCTTTTCTAAAATCCAAAGTCAGCAAGCAAAGGAGTTCTTGCAGAGAAATACAGAAAAATTTTCAGACTTGTCGGGTCTAACTAATGTCATAGAGCATGATATTATCACAGAACCAGGAGTCAAAATTTGTGCCCAGCCTTACTGTATCCCAGAGGCTCAGAGGAAGGCCGTTTCAGAGGAAGTGAAGAAAAGTTAGACCTGGAGATTATTGCAGAATCGCAGAGTGAATGGTCGAGTCCGATTGTGTTGGTACCGAAGCCCAACGGGACTCTGTGATTTTGCAATGCTTTCCGGAAACTTAATGAAGTTTCAAGGTGTGATGCCTACCCCATGCCCCGGGTAGATGAGCTTATTGAGAGACTAGGTCCAGGAAGATATAACACTACATTAGACCTTACTAAGGGGTATTGGCAAATCCCGTTGACTAAGGCTGCTAGAGAGAAAATTACCTTTTTCACCCCAGAGAGCAGATTTCAGTACAAAAGAATGCCTTTTGGACTACAAACTACCCACGAGCAATGGGTAGGATTTTACGACCTCACTGGGAGTATGCCTCCATATGTTTGGATGACATAGTCATTTTTAGCAGAGACTGGGAATCACACTTGCCCAAAGTCCAGGCAGTGCTGGACTCCCTTTGGAAGGAGGGGTTTACAGTGAACCCTGAAAAATGTGCTTTGGGAATGGAGGAGGTGAAATACCTGGGGTATATGGTGGGTAAAGGGCTGGTGAAACCTCAGGTCAGCAAGGTAGAGGCTGTGCAGAACTGTCCCCTTCCCCTTACAGAGAAGCAGGTATGTGCATTCCTGGGCATATTGGGATACTACAGGAGGTTTGTACACAACTTTGCCACATTGGCGGCTCCATTGACCGATCTGAGTAAGGGTCAGAAGTCGGTCATGGTTGAGTGAAATGCAGACTCTAAAAAGGCTTTTTTGGAGCACAAGTCAGCACTGTGCCAACACCTTGTCCTAATAGCATCAACATTGTCCTGACTGATGCTTCCGATGTAGGGTTGGGAGTGGTTCTGTCACAGGTTGTTCATAGCGAGGAGCACCCGGTAGTCTTCCTCGGTAGGAAGTTGACACCAGCGGAAAAAACTATGCTATAGTTGAGCGAGAGTGTGTGGCCATTAAGTGGACTGTATATAAATATTTTTCCTTTCATTTCTATTTTAACCACTTCCATACAGGGCATTTTCACCCCCTTCCTGCCCAAGCCAATTTTCAGTTTTCAGTGCTGTCACACTTTGAATAACAATTGCACGATCATACAACACTGTACCCAAATTCAATTTTTATCATTTTTTCCCTACTAATAGTGCTTTCTTTTGGTGGTATTTGATCACCCCTGTGGTTTTTATTTCCTGCGCTATAAACAAAACAAGAGTGACAAGTTTGAAAAAAACACAATATTTTTTACTTTTTTCTATAATAAATATCCAAATTTTTTTTTTTAAACAAATTTTTTCCTCAGTTTAGGCTGATACATATTCTTCTACATATTGTTGGTAAAAAATATCGCAATAAGCGTATATTTATTGGTTTGCGCAAAAGTTATATTGTCTACAAAATAAGGGGATAGATTTATAGCATTTTTATTATTATTTTTTTTTTTACTAGTAATGCCGCGATCTGCGATTTTTATCGTGACTGCGATATATTTCGGCGGACACATCGGACAATTTTGACGCATTTTTGGGACCATTCACATTTATACAGCGATCTGTGCTATAAAAATGCATTGATTACTGTATAAATGCGACTGGCAATGAAGGGGTTAACCAGGAGGGGGCGCTGTAAGGTTAAATGTGTTCCTAAGGAGTGATTCTAACTGTGGGGGGAGGGGATTCACAAGGGGAGGAGACCAATCGGTGTTCCTCTGTACAAGGAACACACCATCTGTCTCCTCCCATCTGACAGGACGTGGATCTGTGTGTTTACATACACAGATCCACGGTCCTGCTCGGTTACCGGGCAATCGCGGGTGCCCGACGGACATCGCGGCTGCCGGGCACGCGCACCGGGACCCGAGTGATGACCCGAGTGATGCGGCGGGCGCGCGGGCGCCCCCTAGGGATCCTGGAAGGCAGCGCCATCGTATGACGGCGGCCCAGGATAACAGCTGCACCGTCCCGCCGTCATATGACGGTGGGCGGGCAGCAAGTGGTTAAACAGAATAGGTTGTTTTACAGGGTGGGGGTTCATGTACAGTATAAGTGTAAGTACAATACAATACCTAAAGCTTGGAGACAGGATGCTAGGAAGTATTTTGTATCTATGTTTAATAATGAAATGATCTATAATTATGAGGGTCTAGCATGTCTTGGCCTGGCTTTGGTTTCATGGCCATGGTGAAAGAAGGGTGAAACTCTGAGTGGTGATTATGTAAATGTACTAAATAGAGAGTTGACATTTATAATCAAGTATAGGATGGAAAAACCATCTGGGCCTGGGGTTTTTGTTAGAATTAGAGGCCTTTTTAGCTGAAATTACAATTTTAGTAGTAAGATCAGCTTCTAGCCTCTCCACCATATTCTATGACAGCGTTTGTAAGGAGATGTGGCCCAATGGATCATCTGCAAGATGGACTGGAAAGTATGGTACAATTTACTGAGGATGTTTACTATAGTGGATGGGTTGGCAGAGATTGTGCCATCCAGTACGCCAAGTCTGATTGGTTTGTGCCATTTGGTTTACAATTTGTTAAATTAGCTAATATAGAACAAGGTTTCTTGGCTCTAGCATAGAACTTAATCTAAGGATAGCGGGAAGTTCTCAAGAGTTCTAGATGATAGAGGGCAGGGACTAGTGTGAATGTACAATATACTGTACATGTAAAGTGCAGCGCTATATAAGTACCTGTAATAAATAAATAGAATAAAATATCCCACTTGGTAAGCTATCATTTGATGTAGGTTTATGTTTTCCATTGTATTTGATGATTTGATAATGTCTTGATTTAGTTTAATTTTCAAAAGCCTGGCTTTTTTCTCCTCTGTTTCACTTGGTGATCTGGACAGTATCACACCTCCTGTATTCGAGTGCCCCCACTCTGGATGAAGGAGCACAGGGGCACCTTTGGACAGCAGCATTGTCAGTCTGGGAGGGAGGTGAGTGTTAGATGTACTAGCAGATTTAGATACACTAAAAAAATGAAGCTAAACTACAGATAACACTTTATAAGCTGTAAAAGCAAACTGTTTTTTTCCTTTTGGGATAAAGGATTTACATAAGTGAAAGCTGATCATTGTAAGCACCCCTATCAGTACTAAATGGTCTCTCTCACCCCTCTAACTACTACATCTGCAGGACAGTTTGTTCTGTTGAAAAACAACAGACTTACTGGCAGGATCACCAGGTGAAAATAAAAGAAAGAAAGTAAAAAACAAAAAAACAAAAAAAAAAAAAAAGTTTGGCAATCATTACAAGCTGCAATATAAAAAATGTTTGCTTTTGGGTTTGATACCACTTTATGGTCAGGGACATTTTTGTAAGGTAATTGCCACATGAATAGAAAAAAGTAAATTATTTGTGGGTACCTTCATCCTTCAATCATGAAGTTGTAGAAAGGGGGGGGGGGTTGGGGGGAGAAACTAGTGGGGACTACTCCAATCAAGTCCCACCTCACCACCCAAAGCTAATGGTCAGTGACATATCCTCCACTTTACAATTCATGAAATGTTGATCTCATGTTCCCTAAACATTTGCAGAGTTACCTTACTGTATTAAAGTCATTGCTTTCTCATGCGCAGATATGGAGTTTAAACATTAGTTTAAGAAACAGTTCTCTAAACTGGCAAATCAGGTTTCCTCCTCAAGGAGCTTCAGTGAGCTATGGAAGTTTTGTAATTATTGCATGTTTCATAATGCCAGCCTGTTGCTGGTGGGTAGTGTGCTCTTTTGCCACACCATTACCCTAAAATGGAGCTGCAGGCGAACTGGTACCCCCTGCATCAGTGATCCTGTATTGGGATTAGAGATGAGCGAACTTCTGAAAACTTTGATCAGCTGTGGCTTGGTAATTGTTTTTTTTGTTTTTTGTTTTTAAATCGGGAACCTCCACAATTGGGAATTTTTTAATTAGGAGTCCCACTGAAGTCAATGGGAATCTGAAACCATCTCCAAAAATGTGCGTATTACAGAGCAGCAAATGATGTAGAATTGTGCAAAATAATATGGAAAGATCCAGGCAGCCCTGCATGATAATGAAATGGGGCCAAAAGCAGTCTGAGCAACTTTCTTTAAATTTCTACAAGGGATGCTTAGAAAAAAGGGTGGGACCTAGTGGCACTAGCAGTCAAGCTAAAGCCGGCCATAGACGGTTCGAATCTCAGCTGGTTAAGCAGGAATCCTTCGAGATTCGAACCATCTGTGGGCAGGCTGAATGTACCCAAGTTGATCAATTGATTAACTTTGGTACAACCACCCTGTTGGATTTACATGTGATTATTGCTAGTGGCTGATATAGCTGCTAGCAATAATTATTATTATTATTATTATACAGGATTACAGTTACAATACACTTCGCTTTACAACATGGGGGCAGACAGTACAGTTACAATACACTTCGCTTTACAACATTGGGGCAGACAGTACAGTTACAATACAATTCAATACAGGAGGGATCAGAGGACCCTGCTTGTCAGAGCTTACAATCTAGAAGGGAGGGTCAAGTGGAACTAAAATGTAATAGCTTTGGGGGATAATCAGATGGAGAAAATGAAAATACAGTTTTTAGGTGTGGGTAGGCTTCCCCCCCAGAAGAACACAATGGCTCCGTGGAAGGGATTCCCCCATCAACACAGACTGTGTTGATGGGGGGAATCCCTTCCACGGGATTTACATACCCCGTACCCCAGATGCCTGCATACTTATATGTGGCTCTTTTAATCATCAACCATGTGATTTGCTAAATGTTGTACCTTCATTAAATGTAACTATATTGCTACACTTAGAGGTGCCTCTACACTCTTTTATACTCAGTTGTGACATGACGCTACTTGTATATCAAGACATCGCTTGTATATCAAGTCAAAATTGATTTAAAAATTTTGCTTGTCTTGCAAAACGCTCTCAAACCAAGTTACTCTCAAACCAATGTTTTACTGTACATTGGAGAATGAGGGGACACACGGCCTTCCCAAATCCTCTGCCTCCTTTTAGCAGCAGAGGTTGTGCTGAAGAGCCCAAGTGTGTATTAATGTATTACCAATGTTCTGTTAAAACACCTGCTTAAAACCTGCAATGCCAGATTTAACCCTAGTTAGGAGGGTTTCATTGGCCATTGTATAAAACTTCCTTTTTGAATTTTTTTCCCTCAACCAACCCTCCTAACCCAACCAAATACATTTTATGCTTATTCCAGAATACCCTTTCCTCCTCCCCTTGGATTCACCCTGTTTTTTTTTTTCTGTCTTTCAAATACCCTCTTTATTACTTACTGGTTTGGGTTTAACCCAATTATTTGAAGTTCATTATCATTTGCTTGATACTTGCAGCCTTCCTTGATGTTGGACACCGATAACCCCTAGGCAGGCTAACTGTGTGTACATGTTACATTTATCCGGCTGTTTGTCCCAGCACATTGATTGTATAAAAATATGCTTGACATATTTTACTTTTTGTACTGTATGTTTGAAAATTCTATTCTCAATAAATCTTGTTTGAAAAAAAGAAAAAAAACAGCGATGCATTTACATACCAGGGATCTCACATAGCTCTTTGCTTTAGCAATACTAGCCTATAAGTTGATGCACTAGACTAATTCCTATAGGCCAAGACATGCTATTTTGAGTTTGATTAAAAAATATTTCAAATATACTTAAAAAAAAAGAAGATCCAAAACTGGCTAATTTAAATTTGAAACAGATCAGCAAACTGGAGTGAGTGCGCTTTACATTATTCACTCATCTGCAGAATATCCAAAGCTAACTACTTTGGTGCAAAACTGAACTTTTATTTTTTGACTTTCTACTTTCATTTCAGTCCCTCCCCAATGAACCTGCTTTGAAGATAACACAAAGACCCTGAATTTAGAGTTGGACCTTTTAATTATAGCCCTTTTTATGTCAAGAGAGCTGGGGAGATGAGGTATGAATACAACTGCTTTCTCATTGATGCCAGCATAAAAAGAGTTAACAAAAGACTTTGGTCTCTGCGATCCTCACATGGTTTGTATTCTTCTGCTACTGGAGAGGTCTGTTCAAGGCATCTGCTTCCCTGGAAACAGCTTACATTGGATCAATCAAAGCCTTTTCTTCTAAAGAAAGACTCCTACTTTGAAGCCCTTCACCTCCGCTAATCATGCCATCCTAACCAGGACAAGAAGGTGCCACCAGTAATAACCTTTCACATACTAAAGTTTCAATGCAATAAGTATGATGCTAAACATTGCCATAACAATTTAGGAGGTTTTACTTTTTTTTTTTCTGAAAGTGGAAACCCTGCCTCCCTGCTGCTGATTGCTGGGGGTCTCACTGTTAGCTCAACCCTTCCCCCGCTGCCAATTAGTTGTTTTAGCAGCCCTACTGAGCCACTTTTAGGCTACAATTGATCAGAAAGCTGCTACCCTTCTCTCCATGTGCAACCTATGGAATAGCAATGGGTCCTAAAGTTTGGACTATGTTATTCCAGTGCCCACTAGTCCTGAGTGGCAATAGCCTAATCGGTGTTATTACAATGGTTGATCTCTGGGCATTCCAAGCAGGGAAATCTCTGGCAGTCAGTAGTGGGAAAACTTGTAGACAATGTTTCCACTTTTTTCTAAAAGTGAAACATATATATGGTGAATGTAAAGTGATTTGCATTTATATTTTTCCTTTTTTTCTAGAATGTATTTGTATTATTATCGCTGTTAATATTTTTATAAACACAAATGTAAAAAAAAAGTTTTTGTTAAAGTGGTTGGAAACCTCAGACATGAATTACGAACAAAGCATATCCTTCGTTACGTCTCATTTAGGAGCACTAAGTATCATTTCTGTCCACTGCTTTCTTCCTGTGCTATCATCATGAATCATTTTTGACAAATTTTCCTGACACCAACAGAAAAAAGGTGACGGGGAGGGAGCGCCAGCTGATTAACAGCTTCAGCTCCTGTGTGCTGTGTGGGTGTGTGTGTCTTTTCTCTCCAATCAGCACTCAGAACTCTCCTCACTGAGTTTTGCAGAGTGTAATTTCACTGCTCCGCCCCCTTTTTTTCTGACATCTCAGACAAGCTTTAGTAATTCTGGACTTTGAGTGGATGTAAAGAAGAGAAGACTGCAGAAAAACAGGTACAAATCATGTAGGAGGATTTGTTTCATCCCCATTCAGGCCAGTCACTTCGCTGGGCATATGTAAGGGTTTAAATATGAACTGTTTCAAAATAATATTATGTAGTCGTCATCCAGCTAAAAGGTAGATCTCCAGTCTCCATATAACAATAAAATGGGTCCTTTTAGCAGTAAATCCTCCCTTATTAGAGTGTCATGTTTGTTGTTTCTAGCAAAGTGATACAGTTGTATTTCTGTGCCCATAGAATTGCATTTAGCAGAGGCTATGTGTAGAGCTCTTGGTATGTGTTAAAAGCCTTAAAGGAAACCTGTACTGAGAGAAACATGCAGGCTACAACTTCCTACCCCTTACTGAAAATGCCAATTGCCTGTTTGTCAAAAAGCACTGATGTGTTCTTTAAATAACCCATAGCGCTCTGGGAATCCCGTGTCATATTGTTTTTTTTACGGATACTTAAAAAAAGAGCTAAAATGATAGTTTAAAAATGTATAAAGTTTACAAGAAAAAACCCAACTAAATTAAAATTGACCAAAAACCATTATAGTTTCCTGTTCAAGTGAAAGCAATGTCAAGAGGAACATGTGGGCTGCAACTTCTGACCTCTCCTTAAAAAGCTTGTTGACTTGGCCTATTATGCTTTCCCTCTGCCTTCAATACTTAGGCTGGCCATACATTTAAAAATTTCGCTTGTTCTGCCATCCACACCAAATAGAATCCCCCATCCACCCTAAACAGTGTGGATGGATGAACTTCCCACTGATGGCTATTGTATTTTGCAAGCCAGATTCCAAGACTGTCAGAATACAGCTGATTGATTGCAATCACTCTGTTCAGCTGACTTTTTTCCGCCCAGCAAACCTAAATATGTCAAGCCACATGGTGTCAAGTAGGGCCACCCTCAGTTTGAATTGCATCCAGTGACTTAGAGAGTACTGAAGGCAAAGAAAGCCAGGCAATTAGCATTTTCAGAAGGAGACAAAATGGTAGCCTGCATATATATCACATTACAGGTTTCCCTTAAAGTTTTCAAGCATGGCTTAGGGCATGGGTGTTCATTCTGTGGCACTCCAGCTGTTGCAAAACCACAAGTTCCATCATGCCTCTGCCTTTGGGAGTCATGTTTGTAACTGTCAGTGGCTTGCAATGCCTTATAGTTCTGCAACAGCTGGAGGGCCACAGGTTGAGCACTCATGGCCTAGGGCTCTACACAAAGTCTCTGCTAAATGCAATTCTGTGGGCGCTGGAATGCAACCTTAAGCAGTTTGTGCCTGCCAGTGGTTGCTCTGGTATATATAAGTATATGGTGTTTACAGTAATCATTATCCCTCAACAGGTGAATAGGGATTTCAGTGACACTGTAGTTAGCTGTGTGCACAGAATGGATATACTGAAAATCATAATCTGTGGGCTTGATGTTGTTGTATGTAAAGGTGCCCATTGAGAGGTAGATCTCTGCTGAACTACTCTCACCAGAGCTGCTACACCAGCATTTTCTCCCCAGCATGGCTAATGCATTCCATACCTTTCTCTACATAGAAAAGGCAAGGGTTCTTTCTTTTTTGAAATTAAGGAGAATTTGAAAATTTTGAATTGTAACAAGAACAAGAATAGAGGGGCAGGCAATCTTTCAATGAGGTCATCTGTTCCAGTGACAACTGTTTAAGAGGGAGTCTCCCTCACATTGGAGAGATTTCCTCTCATCTTGCAGGGCAAGGTGACCGTGTCTCTGCAAAGGACATCCTCTTATCCCCTTATACTCACATTACCTGTGTCCCCTGCAGCTCCTGTCTTCTCCATAGCCGACAATATATTCATCCTCCAGTCATGTGACAGTGTTCCCCTATGACACTGCCCAGGTCTGGCAGCCATGTACTAGGCCCAAGCAGCATCACAGGGGATCATATGTTCCACCATACCCGGAAGTACCAGGTATTCTTGCTACAGAGGATCGAGGCGCGCCAAGACAGAGCAGGTAAGTTGAGTATAAGGGGGTTGGGGTATGCCATTCATGGAGATGCTGTTACTTTGCCCTGCAGAGCCAAGGTGATTGTTTCTGTTTGACTTTAACAGGGGGGGGTTCAGCTTTAACATATATATATATATATTTAGATAATTCACTTACATCAGAGCCTGAACCATACGTATTACAACCCCCCCTTCACATCCACTGACAGTATACATCACATGGTCCATGTGATAAGGAAGTTCTGCATGTTAGTGAGAAGAGACTCGTGGAGGTTGAAGGAAGCAAGTATTCATTTCACAAATACCAAAAGGAAAGGATGACAGGATGAGACCCAGATAAACAAAGAACGGTATGTGCCATGTTGAAGGAAACAAGGCTAATTAAGGCCATGTGCAGGCAGCCGATTTGTTTTTGTCTCACATTTTTACAAAATGTGTGAATGATGAAATAAGGAGGTAGAGGAGAGTAGGATGACAATAGGGTTTATTTACTAAAGCTGGAGAGTGCAAAGTCAGGCTCACGTCTGCATAGAAACCAATCAGCTTCCAGTATTTATTGCCAAAGTTTAAAGTGGGAGTAACCTCCCACGGTTGATATCTACCTATGGGTAAACCTATATTAGGGCTTACCTATAGGTACAGTAAATATCTCCTAAACATGCACCGCTTAGGAGATGTTTACTTGTAAATGGGCCGCTGATGTCACCGGCGCATGCACTGTAAAGGAACGGCATTCCCATACTGTTCTTCAGAGTCCTGTGCCGTGAATAGTGGCTCCCGTGCGCATGCGCGGAAGTGACATCATCGGGACACGGCCAGATAGCCGGAGGACACAAAGCTGGAAGGAAGACCGGGTGAAGATGGAAGCCCTGTCAGAAATGACAGCTCATCGCTTGAGGGCTTTGTTTCAAAGTTTCACATAATGTGAGTATGCGATAGCACATTATAACTTTACCTTCCAGGTTTAAAAAAAAAAAAGCATTGCGGTTTACTAGTGCTTTAATTGAACAAGCTAAGGTTAGAAGCTGATTTTTTCTCACATTTTGCTGTCTAACATGGGGAAAATGTATCAACTTTTACTCAAAGCAAGGCAACACAAAACAAGCAGCAGTACATTTTATGGGATAGGATTTCCTATAGAAAAAAATCCTAAGCACTTGTGTACTTAGCACAGCTAGCTAGCAAAGAGAACTATGAATACTTTTCACCATTGTACTGCAGCAATGAAAGAAAACACTCACCTAACACTACATCTACACATACTGATTGTCGGCCATACTTGTGAAATCAGATAGGCAAATTAGAATATTTCTAGACAACAAAACAAACCTCATATACAGAGTAGCATGAACCCAACATATAGGATAATAAACAACCTAAGCAAGCATTAAAGTAGACATGAATTATGCAACAAAAGTATATACTGCTGCCGCTAAAGATCCCGGGCATCATCAACCCTGTAGGACACTCACAAGACTATGCCTTGCCTGGACACTGATGAACAGCAAAATGAGGAAGAATAGAAGATCTGCAAAGATACATGCCAGGAAATGGGTGTTTTATTCATAAACAAGCCTCATAACATCAGCAGAAATCACAAGAAACCTTGATGTGCTTTTCAACAATGGTGCTTAATCATAAGGCCTTTGGTGTGAAAAACATCAAGGTTTCTTGTGCTTCCTGCTGATGCTCTAAGCCTTATTTACAAAAAAAGTCCAGTTTCCTGACAAGTATCTGTGCAGACAATCTCTTCTGCCTCATTTTCTAGTAGTTCATACAAAAATAACTCCTCCTGGGGAAAAAAACACACAGAAACGTGTTACAAGCTTGCCTTTTAAGAGTTGGTGCATTTAAATAGGACACACGTTTGGTGGCATATTTTCACCCTTCTCCACACACTGCTTATTTTACTGGGTGGTCCTTCAAAGGTAGCGTTCATGTTATGTATTGCCCCTCTCTCTGTTCTGGGTGAATTTTGATCATGAGTATACACAGTTATATTGATATGTACATAACATTTTTGAAAATCATATTTTGTATATTTGGGTATATTTTGTCAGTTAGTTCAGTAGAAAAAGGCAATCAGCAAAGCACTTACTTTGTATCACTTGAAGAATTGAGAGATGACCACATGGTCCAGTCATGGGTCCCTCTGGTAGGCAGTCCACCAGGGAGAACATTTGCACTGATGCACAATTTGACTTTGTTTTATTTATTTAAAGTGCTTTATTTTTTTCACATGTACTATCTACATATTATAATTTTATACCCTGTAATCTGCATGGAACACTGTACATTGGGTTTTGTACTGTATATTAAAAGAGCCTATCAGTAAACGGAAAAACATATCAATTCCAAATGTTTTGCCTATAGATAAAATTGTTCAAAGTGATCTCTCCACCATATTTTATTAGTCCACTATACAGTGCACACCATTTTTCTCTTTTCATAATGTTTTTACAATTTACCTTGTTAGGGCAAAGTGCAGAAAATGGACACGTTTGGTGATCTTTATAAACTGACTTAACTGTCAGTAGTAATTGTCTTTACCTACATCCACCAATCAGGTCCCGAATTTCAGACTCCAGTTGTCATTTTCCTGTGGAGATGTGATCTAATTGGTGGATATAAATAAATAACAACAACACTTGGAATACATCTCTGATACATGAGGCTCCCTGCAAGCTGCTTCTAGTAAGATTTTTTTTTAAACTGCCCATAGATATAAAGTTGATAGGAGATATGACTACTGCATACTCTGTAAAGCCGGCCACAGATGGTTTGAATGGTTCGAGCAGGGACCGGCCGGGATTCGAACCATGTATGGGCAGGCTGAATGTACCAAAGTTGATTGATCGATCAACTTGGGTACAACCAGCCTGTCGGATTTTACATGCAATTATTGCTAGCTATTATAGCCGCTAGCAATAATCACTATTTTCTCCCGGTGGGAGCGGCTTCCCCTACCCCCCTCTGGGAGAACACAGTGGCTCCGCAGGAGGGATTCCCCCATCAAAACTGACTGTGGTGATGGGGAGATCGAGCGATTTTCTTTAGAAAAAAAAACGCTCATTTTATGGCTGGCTTAAGATTAAGCCCCGCACACATGGGCAGAATGCCAGGAGACATTTGCCGGTACAAAAACACCGGCCGACATTCTGCCCATGTGTATGTTGGTCTGTCCGGCCGCTTGCAGGAAAGAGAAACACCTAGTCCAGTGGTCTCCAAACTGCAGCATGGGGGATAGATGTGGCCCTTTGCTTGCCTTTATTTGGCCCTTGGGGCACTATTCCTCCCACTGATACAATACACTATTCCGTGGGCACTATTTCTTCCCACTAACACCAACAATAAGGCACTAATCCCACTGCTGGGACAAGGTCATCCAGCTCCCAGGGTAAAGATGCCAAACCGCGCCCCACCATTCATGATGTGCAAGCTTAGGGGATCCTACACCCAACAGTCACTTGCTTGTCAAAATCACTGTCACTACTGCTGTCAGTCTTGTTACAGAAGGAAGGCGCCCCCATCCCTACAGTAATCCATTGTGTCCAGGGCAGCCATCCCTCCTGCCCACCCCTTGTCCCAGCCCAGACTATTCCTCCCAATAATACCAATGATAGGGCACTGTTCCTCCACCTAATACCAAATGTAATGCTTTGTCCCACTGATGCCAGGAAATTATCCACTTCCGTAGGCCACAGTCCAGCCACCCTAAAATCTGAACAACAAAAAACTGGCCCTTTGTTTAGAAAATTTGGAAACCCCTGGCTTAGTCTTTGGTGGCTTAGGGTTAAGCCCCGTACACACGGGCAGAATGTCGGGAGACATTTACCCATACAAAAAATATCGGCCCACATTCTGCCCATGTGTATGTCGATCTGTCAGCCAGGGTCTGTCAGACGTGCATGCTGGAAAACCAGCAGCCGACCAACTCCCAATTAGCGCTCTCAGCCAATGGCAGAGATCACTGATCGGAGCGTTCTGGCGGGGGAGATCACTGGACTAACCATGGATGGTTAGTACAGCAGCTCCTGATCAGAGCTGTCAGTTTTTTTCATGCAACACAAAAAACTGTAGTGTGTACCAGGCTTAACTGTATCAAAATGCGTGTCCAATCACTTCAAATTATCCAGCATGTTTATGTACAAAGCAGATAACCTGTGTAATAGGTTGACAATAGTAACTGGCAAGGAAAATCAATTTGTATTCATTGAATCATTCACTTGTTCGATCAGGGGAGTGTCTACATGTTGCATACTGCCAATAGCCAAATTAAGGTATTCTGACCTAATGGCTGGACTAAACAGAATTATATTGTGTCTGCAGGCACCTTTATCCTGCGATGACTAAAAATATGGAATAATCCATCAAAACTAGGATTGTTAGCAAATGTAGATATGATGTCACTGATTCAGGTTTTGTACAACTTTGGAACCTACACATGCATATATGTAGAGGCAGTAAAATCTCTTTAACACAAAGGTAACATAATAAATATATTAAATGTAATATAATAAGTATATTGCTTTATATACAGCTATACAGATGTATCATTCTCCAGACAGACCATTTTGAAATTAGACTTTTTAAAATTTGTTTATGAACAAGTATTACTAAGGGCAAAACCTTTTTTTTTAGTTTTGGATAGAGGATAGATGGATTAAAACACCTGTCAGCTTTTACTGCGGTCTGTGCACCGTTAAGGAGATTCACCCTATTTGTCCTCTTTACCACTATCATTGAAAGTAAAAAAAAATCACATATTTTGTTTTGCCCCCAGAAAATGAATATCAACAAACAGACTGGTTGCTTTTGTCTTTTTTTTTTTTTTTCCTCAAAAGGATTTTATTAAGATAAACAAGGACATACAAGGACATACAATCCAATACTGTCAATGTCAATTCCAGGCACAACATTGTCATTTACAATCAGACATAGAAGCACCATTAAAACAATAACTATAAGTTTGCTCTGTTTCAACCCCCCCCCCCCGATCCTCCCACAACACCTTCAAATAGAGGTATTATATCCCCCCCAATATCCAACACATGTGCATTCTGAGTAAAATCAATCTCCATGTTACAGGAGAAGTCTGTCCAAAACGAAATTGATGGAAGAAAGGCTGGCAGTGTCTAACCATGGAGACCATAGAGCAGTGAATTTTCCAGGACGACCTCTATGCTGGAAAATGTATTTCTCCAACCTCAGGATGTTCCCCATTTAGGCAATCCATTCTCGTAAGGCAGGTGGCTCTGTCGCCTTCCAGTGCCTGAGGATAAGCTTATGTGCCTGGAAAAGAGCTCTATCTATGGCCTGTTTAGGGATGTCCTCAATAGGAAGGTCATCTAAAATACCTAATAAGCAGGGCTTAGGGTTCATCTGGATATTGACCTGAAATACCCTGTTGATGGTATTAACAACTCCCATCCAGTAAAGATGTAGCTTGGAACAGCGCCATAAAAGGTGAATAAGGTCTCCATGGTCCTTGGAGCACAGGGTACACTCAGAGCTCGCTCTGACGCCTATTCTATAAAGCCTTGCGGGGGTAAGGTGCACCTGCAATACAATATACAATTGGGCCAACCGTTGTGCCACCTTGAGAGAACATAACTGCACTGCCAGCAGGGCCTCCTCCCACTGCTCCTCCTCAAATGTGCCCACATATTTTTCCAGATTGGCCTTAGAGGGGAAGCCTTTCAAGTGCATAGACAAGAGCATAGAGTAACACCGCAATATAAATCCCTTGTATTGAGAGACTTCTGTCATCTAATAAAAAATGGGGGCCGGGGATTGCATCCACCATACTCCTTCCGACTGTGCTCTAACTGCATGGTGTACCTGCATATAGGGAAAATACATTGATTGAGGGGGGTTAAATCGAGTCTGTAAATTCCGTGAAGGAGTGCAATTTGCCATTGGAAAAAATGTGTACCATTCATGTGACTCCATGTAATTTGTGATGTTGTCCCTTGCGCTATATTGAGTACAAGGAATGTGATACAAACCAAAAATAAATATTAAATATTAAGAATGTTACCAACGTGAATGGTCCTGCTGCAGGACAGTAGCTTCTGAGGTTTTTATACACCA
Organism: Lithobates clamitans; assembly: GCA_037952925.1. NCBI lineage: Eukaryota > Metazoa > Chordata > Amphibia > Anura > Ranidae > Lithobates > Lithobates clamitans. The sequence continues at coordinate 2,925,811 of JBBGZY010000061.1, forward strand.
AGAGGATAACCCAGCCATCAGAGACGCCCAACCTGGACAACCAATAAGCAACATCATACAGCATCTACTAAAGAAACCTTTTGATGCCTGTATCTACTTCCCTTAAGGTGAGAGTTTTGAGAGCCCGGTTTAACCGGATCCCTCCATAGAAGGATTACCATCATTATCTCCCCCCATATCTGATCCCAGCTGATGTGTCACATATATCATGAACTTTTTCACTTTATGATGAGAAGATAATATTCACATACTTGGACTATTGTATCAAGATTGTTTGTTTATATTTATATTTTCATTCACAGGTTTATATTCACATGTCCACAGCTATTATAGCTACACATATACGTTCACCTATATGTTAGCTCACACATTTAATATGTGATAGATTTGAAGCGCGAACTCCATGCAATTGCCACCCTGTTCGACACGGCAATGATTTAAACTCCTTATAGTACCCATTGTTCCATATAGGGCTGTGTCCAGTAAAGCCATTAACCTTCTGTAAGTGCCTAGCTTTATTTCATGTCTTCTGCATCAAGACATTCGTAGGAAAAAGTTTATTGGATTTAGTGTAGGCCAAAGCCTCCATGCCCATGGCCACATTGTGTACTCCCGTGACGTGATGCAGAAGAGCCATGACCGGGTTGATGGACCCCTCCTCATTGGCTGCCTCCAGGGGCAAAGCCCTGGCATTGTGTTGCAGCAGGGCTGCCAAGTAATAGAGCCATGGGTTGGGCAGTGCCAAACCACCTGCCTCTTTAGGTTTTTGTAGTTGCTCCAACTTAACCCTCAGAGGTTTATTCAGCCATATGAAAGAGCGGAACATTGAGTTGATGATCCTAAATACTTTAAGTGGAAGAACCAATGGAGTGTTATGCAGGATATAGAGGAATTGCGGTATAAAGATCATTTTTAGAAGGTTCACTCTACCCACCAGTGAAATTTTTGAATATCAACATTCTTAATTCTAATATGTTTACTTACATTAAAAAGTACCTCCTGAACAAAAAAAAAAAAACGAAAAACATTTTTTGAGCTCCAACATGCAACCTAAAGCCTAGGCAAAGATCACATGGTCTCTGGCTCCCAAAAGCACTGTAATGCTTTCCCATCAATGGTGACTGCAGACAACTGTCAGACAGAACCTGTCTTAGTAGACTCGCACAGAAAAGACGATGAACAAGACACAACCATTGCGCAGAAGTACTAAGCAGGAAGGATTTGCTGGATATGTAATAAGCAAATCCAGCTGCCCTATCCATGTAGAAAATTACCAACTATGTAAAGTTTTCAAAAGTAATACATATTAATAGGAATATTTAAATTAGGCTGACATTTCCATGTGTACATACAGTATAGAAACACTTGTTTCTCCTTAAGACTGTGTTCAGGAGGGTCTGCCCATACATAAATATCTTAAAGCTAAAAAGCATTTTATGTTAACTAACTCATAGATCTTCTCTGCTTTAGATGATGTTTTTTGCTACAAGCTGTGTATAATGTCTCAGATTGTCAGCAAGCACCTGTGGCTATAAATCAAGCAAGTGTTAGAGGGAAAAAAGGAAGTAAATACACTGCATATCCAGTCTATCCTTGCAGGAGGGTCATGAAGGTCCTCCTCTGCTGTCAATCACTCTGAAAATGTAGACATTTCTTTGGCGTGCTGTTGATGTGGAATGCAGTCTGTGTAAAAAGCAAACAGTCTGTTAGTTGAAGGTATTTAAATAACTAGAATACACATAACTGTAGCTCTGCATTACAGCAAAGCTTTAGAAGAACCATAGAACTGTCTGTTTTACTAATTTAATCGTCAGCTCTGCATTTACAGTATTTTTTAAACAGGACACAGAAAACCTAACTGAGCTTGTGCAGTCTGTTAAAGAACAACTAGAGCCGCAATTAGGAATTGGGTTGTTTGTCATTATGCTGTACTGTACTTACAGTATACAGCTTGTAGCGCTACTGTTTAGATTATTGTGTCTCCTCCAGCAATCTTCACTCTGCCTAGTCTGGTCTAAGTAAAGATGGCATGACATGACAATATAACATCTGTAGATAATATAGAAAAGAAAATTGCGCACACAGAACTGAGTGAGCTGCCAACACTTCACTAGACACAAAGTGTATACAAAATAAAAACAAATAGTGTAGCGCTCAAAGATATGTGAACGTGAACATTAATTCCGTGGTGAAAAAAATAATAATAAATCAAATTTAACATATCAGGTATAACATATTAGTTCATCTTGAATAGAACATATAGAATAATGGTATAAAGGAAGTCCATAAGCGATGAATCAAAAATGAAGAGATAAACTTTGGTGAATACTTGATCGTGAAGTGCACACAGGAGAAAAGTACGATTGTCACGCTTACCAGACAAGATGGACACACATACTGTATAGCACGTGAGTCAAACAGGCTTTGTTGATCCCTCCTCAAACAATAAACAGCAAGTATATCTCAAATGTGAAGTTATCCCATGCCATCAGACATGTAAGATAAATAAAATCTGCATAGTATAAAACTGTATGGTCTTTTTATTAAAAAAAAGGGGTTTAAGAAATCAAATAAAACAAGCTTGTCTCTTAAAACGTATAGAGTGATTGCCACAAACGTCACCCACAAACATTTCACGTTTGGTGAAAATAATCAAAATCAGTGTACCGTATATACTCAAGTATAAGCCGAGTTTTTCAGCACATTTTTTTGTGATGAAAATGCCCCCCTTGGCTTATACTCGAGTCTGTGTCCATCTGCAGCCTCATGCACCTGATCTCCCGGCGCTGTGACATGCAAGTCAGTCTAGTCGGCGGCCAGTGTAACAAAGCCCCGCCTCCTCCTCGTCCGTGATGGAACACTGATTCAGTTCTTCCAAGCAGTGACTCAGAGTCCCGCCTATCACAGGCGAGGATGAGGAGGAGGCGGAGGTGGGGCTTTGTTACACTGCATGGCCGTCGACTAGACTGACTGCAACAAAGCCCCGCCTCGTCTGTGATAGGCGGGACTCTGACTCACTGCTTGGAAGAACTGAATCAGTGTTCAGTCACGAATGAGGGACGAGTAGGAGGCGGAGGCGGGACTTTGTTACACTGGCCGCCGACTATACTGACTGCATGTCACAGCGTTGTAGATCAAGGTACATGAGACGGCAGGGAGATGGACACAGTGAGGAAGCAGGCAAATGGGCACAGTGAGGCAGCAGGCAGATGGGCACAGTGAGGAGGCATGCATATGGGCACAGAGAAGAGGCATGCAGATGGGCACAGTGAGGAGGAATGCAGATGGGCACAGTGAGGAGGCATGCAGATGGGCACAGTGAGGCGGAAGGCGGATGGGCACAGTGAGGAGGCATGCATATGGGCACAGTGAGGAGGCATGCAGATGGGCACAGTGAGGAGGAATGCAGATGGGCACAGTGAGGAGGAATGCAGATGGGCACAGTGAGGAGGCATGCATATGGGCACAGTGAGGAGGCATGCAGATGGGCACAGTGAGGAGGAATGCAGATGGGCACAGTGAGGAGGAATGCAGATGGGCACAGTGAGGAGGCATGCAGATTGGCACAGTGAGCAGGCATGCATATGGGCACAGTGTGGAGGCAGGCATATGGGCACAGTGAGGCGGCAGGCAAATGGGCACAGTGAGGAGGCATGCGGATGGGCACAGTGAGGAGGCATGCATATGGGCACAGTGAGGAGGCATGCGGATGGGCACAGTGAGGAGGCATGCGGATGGGCACAGTGAGGAGGCATGCAGATGGGCACAGTGAGGAGGCATGCATTAGGGCACAGTGAGGAGGCATGCAAATGGGCACAGTGAGGCATGCAAATGGGCATTGTTGAAACTCTTTTCCACTTACAGTAGCTTCTGCATTTCTCACCCTCGGCTTATACTCGAGTCAATACATTTTCCCAGTTTTTTGTGGTAAAATTAGGTGCCTCGGCTTATATTCGGGTCGACTTATACTTGAGTATATACGGTATATTATTTAGACTGTAGGAAAGTTATAGAGTCCATAATCTATGGTATATTTACTGTATTTGAAAAATCGATCAATCCTGATGTCCTATCTCATTTCTTGAGACCTGAAAACACCAGGACAGTACATGTGATCAATTGTCCTGTGATCTGCTGTGAATAGTCACAGCAATCACTTGGTACCGGCAGTACACTGATCAATGATCAGTACAATGATCAGTCATCAGCTGTGTCCGATGGACACAACCAGTGAAAGATTGCGTAGCAGCTTGGCCCTGGGATCTTGGAAGACGTCAAATGATGTTCACCCGAACCAACGAATGTCCCGCCTGGCCAACATTTTGCTATAGGCTAGGTGGAAACTGGTCAAAGAGTATGGGAAAAAAAAAGTAGGGGGGGGGGGGGGGACACCTTTTGCCAAAAAAAAAACTCTGTAGTCAAGGGGCGTCAGTGGATATTAAAAAAAAAATCTGTGCAATTTTATAAAATTTTCATTCATTTTATCATAATACCTGTAAGCTATCTGGGCCCACCTATAGGCCGGCTAAAAAATTCCTAGCTAGCAATCCTCATTTCCTGCCTTGCTGCTAAAATGTGAAACTGTTGGAAGCTCAACCACTATATTACAGGAGTAAAAAGCAAAGTTTTTCATGTCCTAACAAAAAGATAAGACGCAGAGATTTCTAACTGGGAGTTTTTTGAGCAAGCTTCCAGGGGCACACGAAAAGCCTACAGGTAAAATGCTAAAATAAATTCACATATGTGTGGCTGCGGTTTCCAGGATGGGGTCCGATGCATTCCTGTTCACTAGTTCAGGTGCAAATCAGGTTCAAATTTTTGCCTGATTTTGCCTGACCTCGGCCCCAGACATGTGTGAACCAGTCCATTGCGAGCCGGGCACACTTGCATGTAATGCGAATCCGGCCTTAGTTAGATACAATTACTATTCAGTTCCAATATATTTGCTTCTCAGGTTCTTTTTGGTTTTCTGTCAGATATTTATTACTGCTGGCACAAAATATGCACAAAAGTACTGTACTTTTTTTTTTAAACATTAAATGACCACTCGATACAGGCTTCAGCTTATGTACAGTGCCTTGAAAAAGTATTCATACCCCTTGAAACTTTCCACATTTTGTCATGTTACAACCAAAAACGTAAATGTATTTTATTGGGATTTTATGTGATAGATCAACACAAAGTGGTACATAATTGTTAGTGGAAGAAAAATGATGAATGGTTTTCAATTTTTTTTTTTACAAATAAATATGTGAAAAGTGTGGCATACATTTGTATTCAGCCCCCCTGAGTCAATACTTTGTAGAACCACCTTTCACTGCAGTTACAGCTGCAGGTATTTTTTGGGGATGTCTCTACCAGCTTTGCACATCTTGAGAGTGACATTTTTGCCCATTCTTCTTTGTAAAATGGCTCAAGCTCTGTCAGATTGGATGGAGAGCATCTGCGAACAGCAATTTTCAAGTCTTGCCACAGATTCTCAATTGGATTTAGGTCTTGACTTTGAATGGCCCATGCTAACAGATGAATATGCTTTGATCTAAACCATTCCATTGTAGCTCTGGCTGTATGTTTGGGGTCGTTGTCCTGCTGGAAGGTGAACCCCTGTCCCAGTCTCTATTCTTTTGCAGACTCTAACAGGTTTTCTTCTAATGCCGCGTACACACGATCGGAAATTCGGCCAGCAAAAGACCGATGAGAGCTTTTGGTCGGAAAATGCGACCATGTGTATGCTCCATCGGACTTTTGCTGGCGGAATTCCTGCCAGCAAAAGATTGAGAGCAGGTTTTCAATTTTTCGGTCGGAAAAAGTTCCTATCCGAAAATGTGGTCTGTACAAATTTCGACGCGCAATTTTCCTACGCATGCTCGGAAACAATTCCACGCATGCTCGGGAACAATTCCACGCATGCTCGGAAGCATTGAACTTCATTTTCTCGGCTTGTCGTAGTGTTGTACATCACCGAGTTCTTGATGGTCGAAAGTTCAGAGAACTTTTGTGTGACCGTGTGTATGCAAGCCAAGCTTGAGTGGAATTCCATCGGAAAAACCATCCAAGTTTTTTTCCGACGAAAAATCCGCTCGTGTGTGCGCGGTATAAGATTGTCCTGTATTTGGCTCCATCCATCTTCCCATCAACTCTAACCAGCTTCCCTGTCACTCCCTGCTGAAGAAAAGCATCCCTACAACATGATGCTGCCACCACGTTTCATGGTGGGGATGGTGTGTTCAGGGTAATGTCCAATGTTAAGTTTTCCACCACACATAGCATTTTGCTTTTGGGCCAAAAAGTTCAATGTTGGTCTCATCTGACCAGAGTACCTTCTTCCACGTTTGCTGTGTCCCCCACATGGCTTCTCATAAACTGTAAACAGGACTTCTTATGGCTCTCTTTCAACAATGGCTTTTTTCTTGTCACTCTTTCATAAACACCAGATTGCACGACTAATAGTTGTCCTGTGGACAGATTCTCCCACTTGAGCTGTGGATCTCTGCAGCTCCTCCAGAGTTACCATGGGCATCTTGGCTGCTTCTCTGACGAATGCACTCCTTGCCTGACATGTCAGTTTAGGTGGATGGCCATGTCTTAGTAGGTTTGCAGTGGTGCCATACTCTTTCCATTTACAGATGATGGATTGAACAGTGTTCTGTGAGATGTTCAAAGCTTGGGATATTTTTTTAGAACCTAACCCTGCTTTAAAGTGGAACTTTAGTCAGAAAATGAAGCCCTGCTAGATCACATCATGCTGGCCCCTTTTGCAGGTATAGCTGTAAAACATTAAAAATAAGTGCCTATATTGTTTAAAATCCAGTAATACTGTCTCACCCTGCTCAGTTGCTCTCTAATTTTAGGCACTGCTGAGTTTGTAGAGGAAAATCTACTGACAGCCTTGAAGTGGAATTAAGCTCTCCTATCCTTTACAGCCAAGGAAGCTGCTTCTGTCTAATCTGCAACTGCCATGGTGCTGCACATGTGATCAGTTATGACATCAGTCGTTTGACAAAAATGTAACAGTTTTTTTTAACTGTTCAATCGATGCGTTTAGTTTCACTTTATGATTTACTAATGTTCAAGGGACTCTGAGCTTCAACAAAATGGCAGCCTCCAGCAAGAAGAAACATGAGCAATGCTGGAGGCAAATTAGAGCACACAAGTAAATTGATAGCATAAATATTATTGTGAAACGTATGTTACTTCCCAAAGAGCATTATTTTTTTATCAAGTTGTTATGAGTAAAGTTCCACTGTAAACATCTCCACAACTTTATCCCTGACCGGTCTGGTGTGTTCCTTGGCCTTCATTATGCTGTTTGTTCACTAAGGTTTTCTAACACACCTCTGAGGGTTTCACAGAACAGCTGTAATTATATTGAGCTTAAAATTACACACAGGTGGGCTCTATTTACTAATTAGGTGACTTCTGAAGGCAATTGGTCCCACTAGATCAGTGGTTCTCAACTCCTGTCCTCAGGACCCACTGACAGGCCAGATTTTAAGTATTACCTTGGAGAGATGCAGACTAGAATACTGCAATCACTGAGCAGCAAATGATATCACCTGTGATGTATTTCAGTTATCTTGCAAACCTGGCCTGTTAGTGGGTCCTGAGGACAGGAGTTGAGAACCACTGCACTAGATTTTAGTTAGGGGTATCAGATTAAAAGGGAGCTGACAACAAATGCACACCCCAGTTTTCAGATATGTATTTGTAAACAATTTTGAAAAACATTTATCATTTTCCTTTCACTTATTATATTATATATTATATCCACAATTATATGCCACTTTGTTTTGTTTTTTCATAAAATCCCAATAAAATCCATTTTTGGTTGTAACATGACAACATTTGAAAAATTTCAAGGGGTACAAATACTTTTTCAAGGCACTGTCAGAGCAATGTGTACGGCAAGCTTAAGGCAGCTTTGTTAAAGAATTTAAAGTTGTTTATTTTTGGAGACATTGTACACAGGCACTAATGGGAAGGAAGATTGTCAGCATAGAGAATCGCTGCTTTCGGTAGTTACAATTCACCAATTAGTTGCTGTTGAGCTACTGCATAGCCATTAAATAAAAGAAAAAAAAACTGCTTGCGTGACAGCCTAACCACACAGGTTTTTTTTTTTTTTTAATTGTGGCAGAGCCCCTTTAAGTCATTTAGTGTTAGGTCAGCTCAACATGGAGTGATCTTTTCATCAGATACAATGAAAGATCAGAGAAGTACCTGTTCGTATTACAGTGGCTGACCTAAATCCCAACTCAAACAGTTCTCTCCAAGAGGTTTTCTTCTGAACAGATTATAGATCTTTTCAAGCACGTTTGACTTTAATCTCACATGAGCACTTAACCATCTCCTACACAATTATCCCTGGTAATTTCACCTCAAAAGCTCAGCTCCCTTTTGCAGAAATTGGGGGCGATTTGTAAATAGGCTGTTCACCTAAAGTGAATTTTCACTTCGCTTCGTGAATGAGGGTAGCCTCCCTGGCGGTTTTCCCGAGTGTGGCTCGGGGTTAAAATTCAGAACCATTAGCGGTAACCCCGAGCCACACTCGGGATTACATCGCAGGATCCTGGTGCCTCCTTACTTACCTTGTCCCCGGGATCCTGCGATGTCCCCCGCTGTGTCTGCGGGCTCCGTCCTCCTCCGAAGCCTCTCCGTGCCAGGCTCCGTTCCCTGCGAGCGTCGCGACGCACGGGGGTGGAGCCTGGCGGCAAATTAAAAAAAAAGTGTAAAATCATAACACATACACTACTGTAATCTTACAGATTAGAGTACTGTATGAAATGATTTCACATCCCCTTTGTCCCTAGTGCTTTGTCCAATGCCCTGCATGCAGTTTTATATTGCATATACTGTTCTTTCTGCCTGGAAACTGGAGATTGTCCATAGCAACCAAAAAGTGTCCCTTTATGTCAAAAGTGGCTTTAGACCAGCTAGAAAACAGCGATAGTAAATTAGAACACTTGCAGAATTGAGCGATAGTGAATCGTGTGGAAATTAATTTTATTACTATTTATTTTTATTTTTTTTAATTTTTTTTTTTTTTTTATTATATTATAATTTATGTTTTTGTGTTTCAAACTTTATCATACCCGGGATATCTACTAGACTCTTGTTTGGACAGATTTAAGTGTGTTATTGTTAAGAATTACAGACCTACAATAAAAAAAAGCCAAATTTCCATGCAAAATAATTGTACCGCTTTCAGCACCTAAAATCCGAAATAATCATACCGCCAGGGAGGTTAAGCTCTACAGACTACTGAGTATTCTTTGCAAAAGATGTTTTCACCACATTCACTAAGCAAGATTCACTTCGTATAGTGAACATTACTGCTTTGATAAATCAACCCTAATAGAGCCAATATATACAATGGTTTGTATCTGTTTAAGAGGCTACCAGAAAATTATATACATTTTTAGGAACTCAAAAGAGACCTCATACACCGTAGAATGTGGTCACACTGTCATTTGTTGGAGTTCTCTGCTACTCCTATGGAGAATGCAGCAGTAGGAGTATGCTTACATTACCATGGGTAAAGATAAGGTAGATAAGTAAAAGACAGAACAGTGGTATGGAGTCTAGCTCTCCAAAGTAGGGTTCCCCCATGAGTAGCTAAGGCAGGCCATAGACTGTGCAAACCACAGGTTGCAGGAAAGAAATTTGCACAATACCCCCACCAATGCAGACAGAGCTGATAGGGTAATCCCTCCTGCCAAGACATTGTGGGGGACATTTACTAAAATTGGTGCACTCAAACTGGTGCAGCTGTGCATGGTAGCCAATCAGCTTCTAAATTTAGCTTGTTTGATTAAGCTTAAAAACAAACAAAAAAAAAAAAAAAACACACCTGTAAGGCGATTGGTTTCTATGCAGAGCTGCACCAGATTTTTGCACCATACAGTTTTAGTAAATATCCCGTGTTCTCATGGTGGGGGAAGCGGTCCCCACTGGGAGAAGACAGTGATAATTGCTGTGGCTATAGCAGCCGCTAGTGATAATTGCAAGTAAAATCCATCAAGGCTGGTTATACCCTAGTTTATTGATTAACTTAGTACATTAAGCCTCCCATACACGGTTTGAATCTCGGCTGGTTCCTGCTGAACCAGCCATGATTCGAACAGTCTATGGCCAGCCTAATTAATATAAAAGCAAGAAATAAACATTTTTTTGGTGAGAAAAACAGGGGATAGCATTTGCGGTCCTAAAAAGATTAGTTCTCGTTGTCCATCTGAACAAGTATGTGGCAAATAAAAAGGCAGAACTCCCGATCTGCATACTTTTAGGATGAGTTTCCCAGAGAACCCATTGAAGCCACTGGATCAGCATGCCAGCCAGCTGCATCATGAGGTCAGCAAAAGACTAACTCCACTTTGAGGTTGATTTACTAAAGGCAAATATACTGTGCAGTAGAAGTGCACTTGCTATAGAGCTAAGGGGAAGCTCTGCTGATTTATATCATCCAACCTCCCCTCAGAACTAGAGCAAGTGCACTTGCATTGCAGACTATTTACCTTTAGTAAATTAACCCCCATTGTCTCAAAACAAGGTTCCTTTAAAATGATCATTGTGACCTAGTTAGAGGCAATTGGGTAAATAAATAAAAGTAATGAAATGAATTACGGTTGAGCCCAGTACAGTAGATTGAATTAAAAATGCTCCTTTATTACACACCATGGGATTTGTTTACTAATTTGGTGCCTGGGAAAGTGCTACAGCCAACAATTTAACTATAGTAACAGTGACACCTGCAGGCTGTAAGCATCACACCTTAAAATGTAATATTCAAAAGATGTCCAATTCTACCAAAATTTCATTCTCTGGATATAGAGATCTATTAAAAAAAAAAAAAAGGGTATTCATACTCTTCAAAACAGTTCCAGTGCATATTTAGCTTTTCATTTTACTTTTTTAATTTTAGGTGGACTCAGGATAATAGTTTACAAAAATAAATTCTACCTACCCATGTAGAACTTACTGAGCATAGTTAGATTAAATGTAAACTGCCTCTGGCTAGTACAGCACACAAGGCTGTTCAATGAATATTATATTTTCTCTCTCTCAAACAGGTATTTTTTCCACCCCCCACCCCAAAAAATAAAAAAATAACAAACACACATTCCAAAACCAAAAATGCTAGCAACTTGGTTTTACACATTATACAAAATGTTTTTTTTTTTTTTTTTTTACCCATCTGGTTTTCCATTATTAAAATTAACACAACCAAAAAAATAAAAAAAAAAGTTACCTAAATGTAGGCTTTATTTAGTGAGCTGTACACAAGATAAAGTGAGGCTTAGAAACATATAAATACATATATATCTTCATACAAAAAGTTACAATTATTTACAAAAAATATATATATATAAACAATGTCTTCATTTGCAGATAGTTGACATGCACATAAAAAAAATCAAGTTATAAAAAAAGTCTCTTAATGTCATACATAGTATTTGACTTTCAAAAATACACATTATGCAGCAACTGTTGCAACTCCCTGGATATTTAGAATAATGAAATCAACTAAAGTCAGTAAAAAATAGAAAATAAAGCAGGGCTGGATTTAGGATTTATGTACTGGACATTGTGGCACTGAGCTGAAACATTTCACATAGGAAATATTGTTTAACCAGTAATTTAAATCAATATTGCCACCGCAGAAATGTATTCCACAAGTGACAGCAGCAAATATTAAATGTGTAATACTACTAGAGAAAATCAAATGAAATGTAAACATGATATGAAAGGGGAGTTTGTCACCTTTCACGTGTACTCTGCTGGGGTGACCCCTCAAAAAAAAAAAAAAAAAAAAAAAAAAGGTTTTTTTTGTGCTAGTGCTATAAAGAACATTAAAAAAGGCATAATGCATTTTAAAATAATTAAAATAAGCTATATAGAGCCCATTTTTAACATTCCAGTAAAATCGTAATATTAAGGCTATTACCCACACAAATATGGGTGGCGGATTTAAAAAGGAATTTCAGAGGCGATTTGGCATTTGTCTACAGAGGAAATGCTTTAACCCCATTTGCAGCTGGAGAAGATAGCAAAGCCTTGCAAAAGGAATGTGTTGCTGGCCCAGAGTCTAAACTCTTTTAACCATTTCTCACCTACCCAGCCAGAACACTGCATATCTTACATTACAAAACACATCATTTACCAAGTGATAAGAGTGTCAAAAGGCATATGATGTGAAATAAAATGTACACCTCATAAGGCTGTAGTAATGGAATTTGGCATTGTTGTAATAAAAAAAAAAATAAAAATAAAATAAAAGTATAATGTAGTCACTTTAGTGTCTGCATGGAGATTTAAAGCGGTGTGAAAAGGTTGTTGACATAGCAGTGGGAGACAGTAACACCAAAAGGCATTATTTGCCCAGCTGCCGGGTAGGTGAAGCCCACTCTGAAGAACTTTAATTAACTGCCTGCAGGGTGCTTAAGGGACCCAAACTTATTTACCAAGCACAAGACTTGATCTGTTAGGTAAACACAAAAATCCTATGCCTGGCAGCTGAGTAAATGACAAATGCAAGAATGTGGGGTCTGTTCCAGCACTTTATGCTGTATACAACCCTACTGTTCATGTAGCAAGTTGTCCCCTTTGGCCATCACAAATTGATTAACCACAAATAAAATGAAAAGCCCCTTACACCAGAGTTTCAGCACATTGTGACTCACCAGGTGTTGCGGAACGATAAGCCTAGCATGTGAAGAGCAGGGTATGCTTAAACTTGTAGTTCCACAACACTTGATACCCACACACCGCCTGAGACCAGTACTAGACAAGACGCCAGCCCCAAATCTCTTCAATTTCCTTTAAAAAAAATACATTTTGATGATGATCTGGAATAAAATCGGGGTAAAGAGCCAAGATTAAAACAAAAAAATAATCTGCAGGGGGACCCTCAACATGATCACACTGTCCACATAAAATCAATCACAGTGTTTCCTTGGATCTATTCCTGTAGAACGGTTTCTGTGGGAAGCTGTGAACCGAGTCAAAAAGTTTGTCAAGGCAAGATCCACAGTTACTGAGTACCATTGAACTTTAAAGTCCCTTTAACTCCATAGCAAGGAGCAGAAAAGTCCCCAGGGCTCATACAGCGGTCTCCCCTTTGCTGTTGTTGCTTAGTCTGTGGTAGAATTTGCGCCAGGACTGCAGGGTCTTGCCTGACCAGATCCAGAAGCTGGAGGTGATGCCCACGATCATGGTCATAAGATACTTGATCATAAAAACAGTAAAATCCGGGCTCATGGGAGCAAAGTGATGGTTCGGGCAAGGGATGGCAAAGCTTTTGCAGGTCTGCATGAGCCAGGTCTTCTCCCAAGTGTCCCTGAAGGCCTGCTCGTAGAAGTAGCAGGCCAACACGATGGTGGCTGGCACCGTGTAAAGGACGCTGAACACCCCGATACGAACCATCAGCCTCTCCAGCTTCTCGGTCTTGGTGCCGTCGTGTTTCATGATGGTGCGGATGCGGAAGAGAGAGACGAAGCCGGCCAGCAGAAAGGAGGTGCCGATGAACAGGTAGACGAAGAGGGGCGCCAGCACGAAGCCACGTAAGGAATCCACACTGTTGATGCCCACATAGCACACTCCGCTCAGGATGTCTCCGTCCACTCGGCCCATGGCAAGGATGGTGATGGTCTTGACGGCCGGCACAGCCCAGGCGGCCAAGTGGAAGTACTGGGAGTTGGCCTCGATGGCTTCGTGGCCCCATTTCATGCCGGCGGCCAGGAACCAGGTAAGGGATAGGATGACCCACCAGATGGAACTGGCCATGCCGAAGAAGTAGAGGATCATGAAGAGGATGGTGCAGCCCTCCTTCTTGGTGCCCTGGGCCACCGTGCGGTAGGTATCGTCCGAGAAGCGCTCCAGGCACACGCCACGCTCCTCCAGGAGGAATCCGGCAGCGTAAGCCACGGCCACCATGAAGTAACAACCGGACAGGAAGATGATGGGGCGCTCGGGGTAGCTGAAACGCCTCATGTCCACCAGGTAGGTGAGCACAGTGAAGAGGGTGGAGATGGCACACAGGATGGCCCAGATGCCCACCCAGAGCCGGGCGAAGCGGACCTCCTCCTCCTTGAAGTACATAAGTCCATTGGCTTTGCTGGGCTCACAGGGGGCCCCACAGTCCTTCTCCCCCAGGAAGCGGTAACCCAGGTAGGGGGGTACTTTGAGCTGGCGGGGGCAGGTGAAGTCCCGGGCTGGGGAGTGAGGGTGGAAGGTGATTAGGTCCGGTAAGTAGGGGGTGGGGTTAGCGGTAGGTCTGGTGGGGGTGTCCGAGGTGTTCTGACCCACACAGATCTCCCCTGCCCCGTGGACCGGGAAGTTCTCACAGCGGAGCCGCTCTGGCCATTGGAAGCCGAACTTGTTCATCAGGGCCTCGCAGCCTTGGCGGGCCCGCTCACATAGAGACCTGCACGGCGGGATGGCCTGCTCCAGTACCGTACACACCGGGGCGTACATAGAGCACAGGAAGAAGCGCAGCTCGGCCGAGCATTGCACCTTCACCAGCGGGTAGAACTGGTGCACCTCCAGCCCGGCGTCCTCCTGGTTCGTGTGGCCGAGCAGGTTCGGCATGATGGTCTGGTTGTAGGCGATGTCCGTACACAGCGGGATGGAGATAGGCTGGCAGAAGCCGTGGTCCGGGACGGAGATCCCCTTCTCCCCGTGGTAAGGCTGAGCGCCCGAGCTCAGGACACTCAGCAGCAGCAGCGGCGGGGTCAGCGCGCTCCATAGGCGCCCCACTCTCCTCATCCTCACCGGTCTGTAGCAGCAACAAGTGGGGGTGTACTGTGCTTCTCCGGGCACCAGGAGGCGCTCAGTAATCCGGGCTGGCCGCGGGTCCACTAAGTATCTCTGCGGACTTCGGCTCGTCTATACAGCAGTGTCCTCCGCTCTCCTGACTTTCACTTTATCCACTACTCCAGCCCGGCGCCGCTCTCCTTATAAGAGGGCGTAACTTTGGAACAAGGAAAAGGGGAGTGGCTCTCCCTCCCCGCCCACTATTCCAATCTGGCCAAGAGACCCCCCATTCACAAACCCGTGGCTGAGCGGGGAGGGCGAGGACTCCGGAGCAGGGGAGTACGTCCAATCAGAGCCTTTGTTTTTCTACACAGCCCCCGTCCTGATTGGCCGGTGCGGGGTGGAGGGATGAGGGAATGGAGCAGGGCGGGATGTTGGAAGATGAACAAAGCAAAGGGGCGCCTGGAAGGGGGGAGGGCGAGGTCCTGTTTGTAGTGAAACTTGCATTAAAAGTCTGTGAGGGAAATGGAAAAAAGTTTTGTTCTTTCCTTACAAAACAAAGTTAGAAGAGTTCCCATAAAGCTGTGTCATGGTGGAGATGGGACTGTCCCTATGCCATGTTATAGAAGGGAAAGGCTAGTCTGTGCTGATTGTCCCACAGATAAGGGCATTTGAAGGACACCCATATTGTCCTTCATATTTCCTCTCAGTATGATGTGCAGACAGACGTACATAGCTAGTATGAGCATGGCGGCCCTCAAATGTTTTATACAAAGGACCACTTCACACTGCAGACAGTGAGTACAACATGACACCCAGTCAGAGGGACAAGAATAGTGCCCCATTGTGGGTGTCAGGGGGAGAAGAATAGTGCCCCATTGTGGGTGTGAGTGGGAGAAGAATAGTGCCCCATTGTGGGTGGGAGAAGAATAGTGCCCCATTGTGGGTGTCAGGGGGAGAAGAATAGTGCCCCATTGTGGGTGTCAAGGGGAGAAGAATAGTGCCCCATTGTGGGTGTCAGGGGGAGAAGAATAGTGCCCCATTGTGAGTGGGAGAAGAATAGTGCCCCATTGTGGGTGAGAGAAGAATAGTGCCCCATTGTGGGTGTCAGGGGGAGAAGAATAGTGCCCCATTGTGGGTGTCAGGGGGAGAAGAATAGTGCCCCATTGTGAGTGGGAGAAGAATAGTGCCCCATTGTGGGTGAGAGAAGAATAGTGCCCCATTGTGGGTGTCAGGGGGAGAAGAATAGTGCCCCATTGTGGGTGTCAGGGGGAGAAGAATAGTGCCCCATTGTGGGTGTCAGGGGGAGAAGAATAGTGCCCCATTGTGGGTGTCAGAGGGAGAAGAATAGTGCCCCATTGTGAGTGGGAGAGGAATAGTGCCCCATTGTGAGTGTGAGTGGGAGAAGAATAGTGCCCCATTGTGGGTGAGAGAAGAATAGTGCCCCATTGTGGGTGTCAGGGGGAGAAGAATAGTGCCCCATTGTGGGTGTCAGGGGGAGAAGAATAGTGCCCCATTGTGGGTGGGAGAAGAATTATGCCCCATTGTGGGTGTCAGGGGGAGAAGAATAGTGACCCATTGTGGGTGTCAGGGGGAGAAGAATAGTGCCCCATTGTGGGTGTCAGAGGGAGAACAGTGCCCCATTGTGAGTGGGAAAAGAATAGTGCCCCATTGTGAGTGTGAGTGGGAGAAGAATAGTGCCCCATTGTGGGTGAGAGAAGAATAGTGCCCCATTGTGGGTGTCAGGGGGAGAAGAATAGTGCCCCATTGTGGGTGTCAGGGGGAGAAGAATAGTGCCCCATTGTGGGTGTCAGGGGGAGAAGAATAGTGCCCCATTGTGGGTGGGAGAAGAATTATGCCCCATTGTGGGTGTCAGGGGGAGAAGAATAGTGACCCATTGTGGGTGTCAGGGGGAGAAGAATAGTGACCCATTGTGGGTGTCAGGGGGAGAAGAATAGTGCCCCATTGTGGGTGTCAGGGGGAGAACAGTGCCCCATTGTGAGTGGGAAAAGAATAGTGCCCCATTACCGGTGTCAGTAAGAGAAGAATAGTGCCCCATTACCGGTGTCAGTAAGAGAAGAATAGTGCCCCATTACCGGTGTCAGTAAGAGAAGAATAGTTTCTCAGTGTTGGTGTCAGTGGAATAAATAGTGCCCCATCAGTGAGAGGAATAGTGCCCCATCATTGGGCTCCGTTCACATCTAGGCTTCCCAAATCATGACAAATCGCAGGATGCCCTTGCGATCCCCGTCACTTTCAATAGCACCCCAGTCGCAGCCCGGTTTTGACGTGATTGTTGCCCCGACAAATCGTGGTAAAATTGCACAAACAGAATCGCGGTACCCCTGTCGCCCAAAGGAACTTCTGGAACTTCTTTTGGGTGACAGGCATACCGTGATTCTGTTTGCACGATTTTACCACAAATGAATCGAGCGACAATCGCAGCTAATTCACACCGTGATTGGGGTGCCATTGGAAGTGACGGGGATCGCAAGGGCGTCCTGTGATTTGCCATGATTCAGGATTGTGGGCAGAATCACGGCGATTTCACCCGCGATCTGGGACACCTAGATGTGAATGGAGCCTTAATTTCAATAGGAGGAATAGTGCCCCATCACTGGTGTCAGTGGGAGGAATAGTGCCCTATTTTAGGTGTCACTGAGATTAGGAAAGCCCCCCCAGTACTGGTGTTCAGTGTTCACTACCATTATACGGTATGTGCACTATGTCATGCTCTGCTCCTCAAGTGTCCAGATGACATCACAGTGGGAATTGTATAGACATTGTTGGGCAGGAGCTGACTCCACCTAACCATACTGGCTAAAGTACATTGCCTGGAGATAGAGCTCCCTACATTGCGGTGCCTTCTACCTGCTGCCACTTTGGATGCTGGTAAAAGGAAGGCAATGGGTCATATGTTTTCCCTGAGTGGTAGTTTAGGCTGGTCTAGCTGCATTTGCTGTTGACAGCTGCTTAAATTTGGCACTAAACGGACAAAAGATAGTCTTGCATTCGGACCAATCTTTGTGCAACTGTATGATAATCTTTACATACAGTGGGGACGGAAAGTATTCAGACCCCCTTACATTTTTCACTCTTTGTTATATTGCAGCCATTTGCTAAAATCATTTAGGTTCATTTTTTTCCTCATTAATGTACACAAAGCACCCCATATTGACAGAAAAACACAGAATTGTTGACATTTTTGCAGATTTATTAAAAAAGAAAAACTGAAATATCACATGGTCCTAAGTATTCATACCCTTTGCTGTGACACTCATATATTTAACTCACGTGCTGTCCATTTCTTCTGATCATCCTTGAGATGGTTCTACACCTTCATTTGAGTCCAGCTGTGTTTGATTATACTGATTGGACTTGATTAGGAAAGCCACACACCTGTCTATATAAGACCTTACAGCTCACAGTGCATGTCAGAGCAAATGAGAATCATGAGGTCAAAGGAACTCTTCCTAGAGCTGTCTGTGCGGCCAAACTGAGCTATCGGGGGAGAAGAGCCTTGGTGAGAGAGATAAAGAAGAACCCAAAGATCACTGTGGCTGATCTGCAGAGATGCAGTCGGGAGATGGGAGAAAGTTGTAGAAAGTCAACCACCACTGCAGCCCTCCACCAGTCGGGGCTTTATGGCAGAGTGGCCCGACGGAAGCCTCTCCTCAGTGCAAGACACATGAAAGCCTGCATGGAGTTTGCTAAAAAACACCTGAAGGACTCCAAGATAGTGAGAAATAAGATTCTCTGGTCTGATGAGACCAAGATAGAACTTTTTGGTCTTAATTCTAAGCGTGTGGAGAAAACCAGGCACTGCTCATCACCTGTCCAATACAGTCCCAACAGTGAAGCATGGTGGTGGCAGCATCATGCTGTGGGGGTGTTTTTCAGCTGCAGGGACAGGATGACTGGTTGCAATAGAGGGAAATATGAATGCGGCCAAGTACAGGGATATCCTGGACGAAAACCTTCTGCAGAGTGCTCAGGACCTCAGACTGGGCTGAAGGTTTACCTTCCTACAGGACAATGACCCTAAGCACACAGCTTAAATAACGAAGGAGTGGCTTCACAACAAATCCGTGACTGTTCTTGAATGGCCCGCCAGAGCCCTGACTTAAACCCAATTGAGCATCTCTGGAGAGACCTAAAAATGGCTGTCCACCAACGTTTACCATCCAACCTGACAGAACTGGAGAGGATCTGCAAGGAGGAATGGCAGAGGATCCCCAAATCCAGGTGTGAAAAACTTGTTCCATCTTTCAAAAAAAGACTCATGGCTGTATTAGATCAAAAGGGTGCTTCTACTAAATACTGAGCAAAGGGTCTGAATACTTAGGACCATGTGATATTTCAGTTTTTCTTTTTTAATAAATCTGCAAAAATGTCAACAATTCTGTGTTTTTCTGTCAATATGGGGTGCTGTGTGTACATTAATGAGGAAAAAAATGAATTTAAATAATTTTAGAAAATGGCTGCAATATAACAAAGAGTGAAAAATTTAAGGGGGTCTGAATACTTTCTGTCCCCACTGTATATAGGCTCCGACTGTTCAATCCATGGGACGCTTGAGCAGATCCAGTGGGTGGGAAATGTTTCAAACACAAGGTCATACACAACACAGATAAGCTAGAACTAGGCTGAACTATGCATTGTAAAGCCAGTGTGTGCAAGTTAGAAGAAGGAAGAATCAAAGGATGTGATTGTTTTTTTCAAGCTGCCCATAGATATGAGATAGAAGCAGACAGTGCCTATTGGGGGTGTCAGTGGGAGGAAGCATAGTGTCTCATTGGGGGTGTCGGTGGGAGAAGAATAGTGTCTCATTGGGGGTGTCAGTGGGAGGAAGCATAGTGTCTCATTAGGGGTGTCGGTGGGAGAAGAATAGTGTCTCATTGGGGGTGTCGGTGGGAGAAGAATAGTGTCTCATTGGGGGTGTCGGTGGGAGAAGAATAGTGTCTCATTGGGGGTGTCGGTGGGAGAAGAATAGTGTCTCATTGGGGGAGTCGGTGGGAGAAGAATAGTACCCAATTATGGGTGTCATTGGGAGAAGGAACAGTGACTCCTGGCTAATTACTTTTGAGTAGCATGTAAGCCTCTATGCATGTGCGAATTTAGAAGGTTATAGAGGTACCATCATCCTTTTATATATTTTTATTATTTTTGTTTAATAATTGGGTACCGACATAGTCCATTGTTCTTCCTACTGGGAGTTTTGCAGGGGTCATCTCTAGTTACTCTTCCCTATTTACTTTTAAACATTGATAGGACAGGTTGTAAATCTTGATAATAGGCACTGCTTGCATCACTCTTTCCCCCCTCATATCTCCATTTACTTCTTTCTCCATCTTTATATGCTTGCTCCATGAACAAGTGTTATGGTAAGGCCAACTTTCATATTTATGAGCATGACACCCAGTCCTGGTGTCTGATCACATGCACACTTCAGATCTTTGCCATGGGCCTATGAACATTTTAATATCTCTGTGCTAGAAGTTTTCTTCTTGAAGTGCAGGAAAATCAGTGGTGTAGCTCAAACCACTGGTTAGCACTGCAAAGTAGTAACAAAACCACATGCGCTATAAACAAAAAAAGAGCGTCAATTTTGAAAAAAAACGCATTATTTTTTTACTTATATATAAAAAATATACAAAAAAATGTTTTTTCCTTAGTTTAGGCCGATACGTATTCTTCTACATATTTTTGGTAAAAAAATTGCAATAAGCGTTTATTAATTGGCTTGCGCAAAAGTTATAGCGTCTACAAAATAGGGGATAGTTTTCTGGCATTTTTATTAATAATTTTTTTTTACTAGTAATGGCGGCGATCCGCGATTTTTATTGTGACTGCGACATTATGGCGGACAGATCGGACACTTTTGACGCTATTTTGGGACCATTTATACAGCGATCAGTGCGATTAAAAATGCATTGATTACTGTGTAAATGTGACTGGCAGTGCAGGGGTTAACCACTAGGTGGCGCTGTAGGGGTTACGTGTGTCCTAGGGAGTGATTCTAACTGTGGGGGGGAGGGGCTATGTGTGACATGACACTGATCACCGCTCCCGATTACAGGGATCTGTGATCAGTGTCAGTGTCACTAGGCAGAACAGGGAAAAGCTTGTTTACATCAGCATTTCCCTGTTCTTCCTCCTCCGTGAGATGATCGCGGGACCCACGATCACACTCACGGAGCTCGCGGTGACACGGTGGCAAATTTAAAGCAACGTACCTGTATGCCCATTTGCCTGTCCACGCTATTGTGTCAATGTATTTGTACATGCGGCGGTCCCCAAGTGGTTAACAAACATTTTCGCACACAGAAGAGAAACAAGTGGCTGAGTACTTTGTGCACATGTTTACTGCTGTGTGTCCGCGTTTCCTATAAAAGTAGTCCAAACAATAAGAATAATATCGTTCAATTACCCCCAAACCTGTATCAGATGGATCAGTATGTGAATAAACAGGACAGACAAAATCAGCTTGGCAGGCTCTAGTGGACTTCAAGAAAATGGCACCTAGCTACATACAGACACTGGCACACTGTAACATAAACATAGATGAAAAATAGGCTTCAGCTTACACTCTCCGCTTGTGGAGGACTCCTCAGATGTGTTTCGCCCTTTCTGGGGCTTAATCATAGAAGCCTCTATGATTAAAGTGGATCTTCACTGCATCTGAGCATCAGAAACCAAAAGCACAAATTTGTAATATTTAAAGCAAACTCCCACATCCATCCATGTCTCTATGCTTTATTTTGTTGAGAAATCATTTTGAAAAACACCCCCCTAGCATTTCTGGCTATGGCCATCTTGAGTAAGGGTAAATGATTCATGTAGCATTTACATCCTGGAATCCATCTGCCCTTAGTTCAAGCATGCATGCAAGAGGGTGTGCTTAGATGAGAAAACTCCTTGTCTCCCCCCCTCCTGAAGACTCCTGGGATGTATGAGATAATTTGCCTAGGCAAGAATCCAGAAAGTAACTAAAGAAATGCAGAAAATAAAATTAAAAAAAGTTTAAAACAAGTAAAGATGAAATTTTTTCCTATCTATTAACTAATGGGCATGAGATGAAGCTTATTATTCTTCTACAGTGCATCCGGAAAGTATTCACAGCGCTTCACTTTTTCTACATTTTATTATGTTACAGCCTTTTTCCAAAATGGATTAAATTCATTATTTTCCTCAAAATTTTACAAACAATACCCCATAATGACAACCTGAAAGAAATTTGTTTGAAATCTTTGTAAATGTATTAAAAAGAGAAAAAAAAAAGAAATCACATGTACATAAGTATTCACAGCCTTTGCCATGACACTCAAAATTGATCTCAGGTGCATCCTGTTTCTACTGATCATCCTTGAGATGTTTCTACAACTTGATTGGAGTCCACCTGTGGTAAATTCAGTTGATTGGACATGATTTGGAAAGGCACACACCTGTCTATATAAGATTCTACAGTTAATAGTGTATGTCACAAACCAAGCCATGAAGTCCAAGGAATTGTCTTTAGACCTCCAAGACAGAATTGTATCGAGGCACAAATCTGGGGAAGGGTACAGAAAATGTCTGCAGCATTAAAGGTCCCAATGAGCACAGTGGCCTTCATCATCCGTAAATGGAAGAAGTTTGGAACCACCAGTACTCTTCCTAGAGTGGGCCTGCGCGGCTAAACTGAGCAATTGGGGGAGAAGGGCCTTAGTCAGGGAAGTGACCAAGAACCCGATGGTCACTCTGACAGAGCTCCGGCATCTCTCTGTGGAGATAGGAGAACCTTCCAGAAGAACAATCATCTCTGCAGTACTCCACCAATCAAGCCCGTATGGTAGAGTGGCCAGGCAGAAGCCACTCCTCAGTAAAAGGCACATGACAGCCCGCCTGGAGTTAGCCAAAAGGCACCTGAAGGACTCTCAGACCATGAGAAACAAAATTCTCTGGTCTGATGAAACAGATTGAACTCTTTGGTGTGAATGGCAAGCGTCATGTCTGGAGGAAACCAGGCACCGCTCATCACCTGGCTAATACCATCCCTACATTAAAGCATGGTGGTGGCAACATCATGCTGTGGGGGTGTTTTTCAGTGGCAGGAACTGGGAGACTAGTCAGGATCCAGGGAAAGATAAATGCAGCAATGTACAGAGACATCATTGATGTAAACCTGCTCCAGTGCGCTGTGGATATCAGACTGGGGGCAAAGGTTCATCTTCCAATAGGAAAATGACCCTAAGCACACAGCAAAGATAACAAAGGAGTGGCTATGGGATAACTCTGTGAATGTCCTTGAGTGACCCAGCCAGAGCCCAGACTTGAACCCGATTAAACGAGATCTGAGAATGGCTGTGCACCGACGCTTCCCATCCAACCTGATGGAGCTTGAGAGGTCCTGCAAAGAAGAATGGGAGAAACTGCCCAAAAATAGGTGTTCCAAGCTTGTGGCATCATACTCAAAGACTTGAGGCTGTAATTAGTGCCAAAGGTGCTTCAATAAAGTATTGAGCAAAGGCTGTGACTACTTATGTACATGGGATTATTTTGTTTTTTTATTTTTAATAAATTTGCAAAGATTTCAAATAAACTTCTTTCACATTGTCGTTATGGGGTATTGTTTGTAGAATTGTGAGGAAAATAATGAATTTAATCCATTTTGGAATAAGTCTGTAACATAACAAAACGTGGAAAAAGTGAAGCGCTGTAAATACTTTCCGGATGCACTAATGTGTATTTACATTACACTGAGCCGGTATCTGTGTGTGGATGGGCACATTTTTCCTGTTACCTGTGTCTTATATGGGTTAGCATTCATCTTTACATGAGGCAAATTTGTAGACTGCTCCACAATGAACAAAAATAAACCATACAATTGATAGCTATGGTACAAATCTAGGGAAATGTTTATATATATTTGTTTATCTGTTTATATATGTAGGGAATCGCTCTCAAGTCCACAAGTGTAAATGTGTCCTACATTCATTAAAGCAAGGAATATAAGCGTAAGTACTTACCCATTTGAGGCAAAACATCATAACATCTAAAATAATATCACACATGATGTTCTTTGTACTAATTTAAAGGAGGTCACGTTTATAAAAAAAAAAAAAAAAGATAATAAGCTTGTAAAAAGTGCATGTCTGTAACATCTGAGATCTAATAAAGCACCAAACTTTTCTTCTTCAAAACAACACTGACAAATCATTAAGACAAAATGACAAATGATTGATATTTGACAAGTGGGATAATTTATAAATGGTTGCCAACACCCAGTTGAGAAGATTAAACGTAGGTAGCGTCTGATGTTTGAAAATTTTGTGTTAAACATGACAGTACTGTGGCGCCTTTTTTTAATTAAACATGTAATTATATATTTTTTGTTTGTTCCTTTTTTCTTTAAATTACATTACAAGAAGAATCCAGGATGTTTTAATTGTAAAGGACTGTGGAAGGATAGTGTAATGTGTTAACCACTTACACATGTGGCGTCTTTTTTTCAGAGAGCCCAATGGAAACACCACTGTCAGAACACTGGTACCCTAAACTGACTACTGACTTAAAGTTGTTGAAACTTTAGAAATCCTTACAATACACACCTGGATCTGCCTAACATTCAGGTTTATACCTAATTCAGAAGAAATGGGCAAAGCTTTCCTGGTTTATTTTAGGGAAAAACTAAAGTGGTTTGTCAGGAAGATTCAATCAACCGGTTAACTCTTCCTCTCGAAAAGGGTCAACAATAAGATATCTGAGGTTGGAGTGTTCCCACACACATAACAATTGTTTCCCAGCCTGAATGTAAAAGTTTGGAATGAGAGATTACGGTATTATTTTATATCTGAAGACATCTTTGAACTGGAAATTGATATTTATATAAAGTGTATGCTCCAATTTTGCGGACCCCAGGGAGTTCAGAAACACTTTTGGCATGAAACACAGATTTGTGTATACATCTTAAGGTGTATCAAGGACACTCCAAACATTACTATCTTAACCCTTTAATGCCTAAGCCTATTTCTGACATTTGTTGCTTACAAAGTAAAATCCGTATTTTTTGCTAGAAAATTACTTAGAAGACCCAAACATTATATATATTTTTAGCACAAACCCTAGAGAATAAAATGGCGATTGTTGCAATTTTTTTTACGTCATACAGTATTTGCACAGCGGTCCTTTAAACGCAATTTAAAAAAAAAAAAGACACTTTCATGAATGAAAAAAAAACGAAACAGTATGGTTAGCCCAATTTTTTGGTATGATGTAAAAGATGATGTTACGCAGAGTAAATAGATATCTAACATATCATGCTTTGAATTTGCGCACACTCGTGGAATGGCGACAAACTACGGTAATTAAAAATCTCCATAGGCGACGCTTTAAAAATTTCTACAGAATACCAGTTAAGAGTTACGGAGGGGGACCTGTGCTAGAATTATAGCTCTCACTCCAATGATCTCAGCGATACCTCACATGTGTGGTTTGAACACGGTTTACATTTGTGGGTGCGACTTATATATGCGTTCACATGGAGGGATGGGGCGCTTTAAATTTATTTATTTATTATTTATTTTATTTTTATTTTTTTATTTTTACACTGTTTTTTAGAGGCAGCCAACCGCCGGCTCTAAAAAACGGTACCGGGGGTACTGCAGCTGCAGGCATTACCTTGGTTTAACCCCTTCAAGCCGAGAACACATATTTATGTACGATTGGCGTGAACGGGTTAAGCTGGAGCTATTGTGCTCTCTCTGCATGGGGGGGGGGGCTTCCCGCCCGGCCCAGGAGAACACAGAGACTATTGCTAGGGGCTGCAAGAGTGAAAATCCAGCATGCTGGTTGTACCCTAGTTGATCGATTGATCGACTTGGGTACAATCAGCCTTCCCATAGAAGGTTTGAATCTCGGCCGGTCTCTGTTAAACCGGCTGAGATTCAAACCTTCTATGTCTGGCCTAACCTATCCCTTTGTGCCAGCCAGTGTGTCCCTATAAGTGAATGGTTGCATCAGGTGGTCATTTGTTTTTCTGGCCTATGGAACAGGGTGGTAGATGCACACTGCATACATCTCCAACATTAACATGGAAAAACAAATGTAACTTAAGGTATTTTAACCTGTCTGTTCCACTACTCCCTCTGCTGAGCCTTGGCTAATGGTTTTTGAAGGTGCCCTATAGAAAAATATTTGTGCCAACCTGGTGATTGTCATAGTTACATAGTAGGTGAGGTTGAAAAAAGACACAAGTCCATCAAGTTCAAACTATGTGTGTGATTTTATGTCAGTATTACATTGTATATCCCTGTATGTTATGGTCGTTCAGGTGTCTCTCTAAAAGGTTTTTGAAATTATCGATGCTCCCCGCTGAAACCACCGCCTGTGGAAGGGAATTCCACATCCTTGCCGCTCTTACAGTAAAGAATCCTCTACACAGTTTAAGGTTAAACCGCTTTTCTTCTAATTTTAGTGAATGGCCTCGTCTTATCCCTATTGTTAGGTCACCAGTATAGTATTTGTACATTGAAATCATATCCCCTCTCAAGCGTCTCTTCTCCAGAGAGAATAAGTTCAGTGCTCGCAACCTTTCCTCATAACTAAGATCCTCCAGACCCTTTATTAGCTTTGTTGCCCTTCTCTGTACTTGCTCCATTTCCAATACATCCTTCCTGAGGACTGGTGCCCAGAACTGGACAGCATACTCCAAGTGCGGCCGGACCAGAGTCTTGTAGAGCAGAAGAATTATTGTTTTATCTCTGAAGTTAATCCCCTTTTTATTGCATGCCAATATTCTCATTGCTTTGCTTGCAGCAGCTTGCTGAGCCTGTCATCTTCTAGAACCCCCAGGTCCTTTTCCATCCTAGATTCCCCCAGAGGTTCTCCCCCTAGTGAGTAGATTGCATTCATATTTTTGCCACCCAAATGCATTATTTTACATTTTTTAATTTTTCCACATTAACCCCTTCAGCCCCGGAAGATTTTACCCCCTTCCTGACCAGAGCACTTTTTGCGATTTGGCACTGCGTCGCTTTAACTGACAATTGCGCGGTCGTGCGATGTTGCACCCAAACAAAATTGACGTCCTTTTTTTCCCCACAAATAGAGCTTTCTTTTGGTAGTATTTGATCACCTCTGCGGATTTTATTTTTTGCGCTATGAACAAAAGAAGAGCGTTAATTTTGAAAAAAACACAATATTATTTACTTTTTGCTATAATAAATATCCCCCAAAAATATATAAAAAAAGAATTTTTTTCCTCAGTTTAGGCCAATTTGTATTCTTCTACATATTTTTGGTAAAAAAAATAAAATACGGGATAGTTTTATGGCATTTTTATTAATAATATTTTTTTTTACTAGTAATGGCGGCGATCTGCGATTTTTATTAGGACTGCGACATTATGGCGGACACATCGGACACTTTTGACACATTTTTGGGACCATTGGCATTTATACAGCGATCAGTGCTATAAAAATGCACTGATTACTTTACAAATGTCACTGGCAGAGAAGGGGTTAACCACTAGGGGGCGATCAAGGGGTTAATTGTGTTCCCTCTCTGTGTTCTAACTGAAGGGGGGAGGGGACTGTCTAGGGGAGATGACAGATTGCTGTTCATACTTTGTATGAACAGACGATCAGTCACTTCTCCCCTCAGAGAACCGGAAACTGTGTGTTTACATACACAGATCCCAGTTCTTGGTGTCTCAGCAGCGATCGCCGGAGCCCGATGGTGATTGCGACCGCTGGGCAAATCGCATCAGCTCCGGCGGTGCAGGTGTGCCCCTAGTGGCCACAGGGCGAAGCGACGTTACATATCGTCGTTTCGCTCAGCCGTGCCATTCTGCCGCAGTAAAACTGCTGGTGGGCAAGTGGTTAAACCTTATTTACCATGTAGTTGCCCACCCAATTAATTTGTTCAGATCTTTTTGCAAGGTTTCCACATCCTGCGGAGAAGTTATTGCCCTGCTTAGCTTAGTATCGTCCGCAAATACAGAAATTGAACTGTTTATCCCATCCTCCAGGTCGTTTATGAATAAATAAAATAGGATTGGTCCCAGCACAGAACCCTGGGGGACCCCACTACCCACACCGGACCATTCCGAGTACTCCCCATTTATCCCCACCCTCTGAACTCGCCCCTGTAGTCAGTTTTCAATCC
Organism: Lithobates clamitans; assembly: GCA_037952925.1. Lineage (NCBI taxonomy): Eukaryota > Metazoa > Chordata > Amphibia > Anura > Ranidae > Lithobates > Lithobates clamitans. Next base: position 2,953,708 of record JBBGZY010000061.1, read on the forward strand.
ATGTACTCACCCTATGGTCCATGCCAACTGACCTTACTTTGTACAGTATTGGTTTATGGGAAACTGTATCGAATGCTTTTGCAAAATCCAGATACACCACTCATCTAATGTCTTATTTATCCAATAAAGTGCTATCCCAAAATAGTCCTAGAGGTGTCTTGTTCTTTCTGCTCTTGGTGTCACAAGTAAGAAAGTTCAAAGTGCCAGTTGATCACGCGTGAATCTTTCTTCCCATCGATAAGGTGCTAAAAAAAATATATAAAACATAATATAGGGGGTTATTTACGAAAGGCAAGTTCACTTTGCACTAAAAGTGCATTTGGAAGTGCAGTCGCTGTAAATCTAAGGGGTGCAAAGTTTTAATTTCCAATATATTATCAAAAATCTTCATATGTTTCTTCCATATATACCCTTACCCTGAAATTCTTTAGTCTGGTCTTTCCTAAACCACTGTGCAGTGCTCCTGATACTGTATCCCTTGTGAGAATCCTCCTAATAAACGTACTTATGAATCCCTCCAATTGCTTTCTTCCACTTGGCTCCAACCATGAATATTAATATGATCCAAAAAACCCCAAACACACAAATATAGTGTAAAACCCTTTAAAACTTTTATAAATTCTAAATAAAAAACACTTGCATAAAATTATGTGAAAATAGTGCATGTGGCCTTTAAGCCAGTGCTCAAACACACCAATTGCAAATACCCATGAGGTCACACCATGCTCCTTACCAGATGAGAGGCTTTGTCCGCACTTTATTTTAAACCTTTTTTATGGCATCCCTATGTGTCATCTCAAACATTGCTTCAGTATTATTCCAGATTGCCCATGTAAAAATATGGATAAAGACCTATAGTGGAGCAGTTTAAAGTATAAAAAGAATTTATTTTTAACCTTAATGCACTTACAGACAAGAAAACAAACAAAGGTATATTCTGACCACTTCCAAGATGGCCATCGTGGAGTTTCCGACGTGTGTGACTATATCATTTCCGGCATCTGATGTCACTTCTGACGCTTTCATCGAGTTGACTTCTTTCCCCTGGGCTAATGAATCTCAGTGGGAGAGTTAATTCTTCAGATAAGATTTTTCTGGTCAGTAAGACTAGCCATACACAAATGGATTTCTCTTGTTCAGGCCACGATGAAGAAAGCTTCCCAGCAGATATTAGAATACCCAAACAGTTACTGAAATGTGAGTTGTATATGCCAGGCTTTAACATTGTTCTCCTAAAATAAGTCTAGTACTAGAATTTCCTTCTGCATGTTATGATCTGCAATATGAGTGAATATGTATTGTGGTTACCCAATCTTCATCTGGTGTATATGTCCTATCCAGTAGCATATACAAGATGTCCTTAATTGTCTGCTTTCTGAAGATCATTAGAAAATACACATAAAATAGAAATAAAAACAGATACAGCCATGCCTGCCAGAAATTGTTTTAGACTTCTTTTTCCAACCAGGTGCAAAAGTTGAAAAGATATTGATGATATTGATATGCTTCATGGTTCTTTAAAACTCACGAAAGCAAAAGGGCCAAGACATCTAATTACAGCTTTATGGTAAAGCAGCATATAAACATGTGTGGGCCTGCCTGTGTGTTTATAAATGTGCAAATGTGCGTGTGTATGCCATGTCTGAGTTCATTGTGTCTGTGTTTAGTCTGGGCAGGGGTGCTCCTCTTGAGTTTTTTTTATTATAAGGATAAAGGTATTTCAGTTGTACAGTATATTACATTTTATTGCCATTCAGTAAAGATATTTCTTTTAGATGTAAACATTTTAGTTTTGAAATTCATTGTTGCTACATTGTTTGTACATAAGAAATGACTGTATTTGGTTTGCATTGTTTTAATTGTTTCCTTTAGCACTTCCATGTTTTGTGCTCCTGGGTCATTATCTGCCCTGTCGGAAGTTAGTAATGGTTAAACATAGGAAGAGTGTTTTATGAAATTACTTATGTGGTGTTTTGATCATTTCAGCTTCCATTTCATAATGCTATAAGCTCTTGCCGAACTCTTCCCATTTTACTTTCTAGTCTGTCTAGCTATGTCAAAGAAAATTCTTGTTACTCAATATATATATATTGTATTCTATTTTTCCAGAATTAATAAAAAAGACTCTGCTTTTCTTGGAATTTCATATCCATACTGAAGTTTGTCCAATATTATTATTGTTTTGCATAGAATATAATGTCACAGCGTCAGTTCCACCAAAAATGATGGTTTAATTATAGGTGAATGTTGGTTTGTTGAGTCAGCTCCTGACTTTGTACACTGGATATCTGGGATACTTTCTGCAGTGGGATTTCCATGCCACAGTTCCTCACTCTTTTCCTGTCCACCTGGAACCTGGAAGCTTTGGTTGTTCCAGTTCCTCTTATTATATTCTGTAGAATATACAATAATAAATCCACCAGGGAGAATTGGATCTTATAATATGTTCACAGTTGGTGTGCAGCCCTGGAAAACACATGTAGCAATTTAAGGATTGGTAAGCTGCAGCAACCCTTCAGCATCCAGTAAAAACAGAAATATGCCTTTTGGGTACAATGATCATTTTTAGCCTATTGGTATAGAAGCAGATGTACTGTAAAATGCTTAGTTTTCATTATTTTTAGCCAATCATATGATTTTCTAAGATGACATTATTTATTAGTGTGCAAGTAGATTTTTGTGACCATTTCTGCTAACTTCACAGAATTCTTCATTATCGGATAACACAAACTGCACAGAATTGGGCTAAAAAGAATGATGTGAATGATTCAAATTTTTATATGTGCAAAAACACATAAACGGGGCTTTATCTTAAATAAGAAAAGCTAAGAAAAGAAGGGACTTTTGGAGATGCATATACAGTACCTTCATTTATTATTATTTATTATTATTACAAGTACTTTTATAGTGCCATCAATTTACATAGCGCTTGACACATATATATTGTACATTCACATCAGTTCCTGCCCTCAAGGAGCTTACAATCTAAGGTCCCTAACCCACTTTCATACATACATATACTAGGGCCAATTTAGACAGGAGCCAATTAACCTGCCACCATGTCTTTGGAGTGTAGGTGGAAACCAGAGTACAGTACCTGGAGGAAACCCACACAGGAACAGGGAAAACATGCAAACACCAGGCAGGTAGTGCCATAGTTGGGATCTGAACCAGCAACCCTGGTGTTGCCAGGCAGAAGTGCTAATCACTTAATCACTTAGTCACTGTGCTGTCCATTTAAGTCAATTATTTCATTTACAAACATGAATTTTTAATTAAAAAAAACACATTTTTTTATTTCATACGTATTAAAAACATATCTGAAAATAAATGAAGAGTTACATCTCATTTTGTTAACAAACACTGCATTTCCATATTCCTCCACCCATATTTCTTTTCATTTTATTGTAATTCTTCATTTAAGGAAAGACAAAGGCATACAATCCTAATCATAAAACAGAGTATCTCAGGCTCAACTGAGAGTTCCAACCAAGTTATGTGCATAACAATAATGCATACTGCATCAAGCATTGAGCAAGGAGAACTGATCATGTACATATAGAGGGACAATCAGCACTGTAGGGTAAAAGTATCCCAAGAAGATGGCAGAGACCTCCACCCATATTTCATAAAACTTGCTGTACATCTGTGTCAATCCTGTTTATACATATGTTTTATTTCATTGTTCTCCAAACTGCGGCCCTTTGCATGCCTTTTTCTGGTCCTTGAGGCATTATTCCCACCACTGACACCAACAATATGGCACTATTCCTTCCACTGACACCAACAATGGGGCATAATTCCTTCCATTGAGAACAAAAATGGGGCACTATTCCTCCCACTGACACCAACTGACACCCTGGGCACAGTCCGACCCCTCCTAAAGTCTGAAGGACATTAAACTGGCCCTTTCTTTAGAAAGTTTGGAGGCTCCTGTTTTACTTGTTCAGAAAAGGTTGCTGCAGTATAGGGTAGTTGACAAACTAAAGCTGGACATGTTTTGCAGACAAAATCTTCTTCTTCAAACAGAAATGGAAATATATGTCTTAAATATACAATAACAATTAATACATGTACGTGCTATATCTTATACATCATCATGTCACCATCATCATTATCATGAAATCTCCATATTTAATCAATGCCGTTTACATACCATTTCCTTTGTGACTCTCTGTGCAGGATTAAAACACCCCCACATAGGACTGCAGGAGAAACAGAGGCACACGGGCAAACCTGGGATATAATGGTTCCCATATAGAAACAGAGGTGCACAACCACATCTCTAAATATTACATGTGCATGATTTTCATTATTCCGATGCTTTTAACATTCATTTAAATAGCTTTAATACACTGAACAGTTCTATACAGATGACATAACATTCCATCAGGCCCTACTCCCAAAAGCTTTATAATATATATACACAACAGTCATAGAGGAATAATAAGACTCTTCAGACATTTTATAAAGAAGCCAGTCAACATCCTAACCAACATAGGAAGGTTAAATGAATGGTTTGTGGAACACCAGTGTCAAAAGTTACTCTGGTCCACAAAGGTGTAATGCCTTCACCAACAGTTTTTTAAAATGCAACTTTTTAAAAGAATTTGGACAATATGCTCTAGAAATATAACTGTTTAGAAGGCAGATAATAGATATGTTAAAATAGCCCTCGCTTTTGGTGTCATTTAAATGCTAAGACCTTGCATTTGCCAATCATTAGACGTGGTGGCTTCATTAATGTTTCCTTTATTTTATCTGATATTTCTGCTAATAACACAATTCCTGTCCATGGGTGGTCATGCTCTGGTGGCCATACATACATTGTTACCAGGTTGTTCGTCTGTTTTGGGCTACAAACACATCTTCTCTTAATCGCTATTAAGGGGAGGGGTGGATACACGATAGCTGGAAAGAAGATGTTGCTTGTGATTTCACTTCAATTCACGGGAAGTGACAAGGATACCACATTTGTGGCAAGATCAATAGGTAGTTTCTGTACTTGTTAAAAATGTTCCTAGCCTGAAAAATGGAAACCAATGCTGCTACCATATCCAAAGACTTATAAGCTGCAATAATAAAATTGTTATTGAGTTTAGATAAATCTGAGTTTTTATAGTCCACTGCAATCCAGCTCACGGAGACCTGGGAGTGTGCCATGTAACTTCCTTGGGTGGTGAATGTGAGAAACTTCTTACTACTGACATTTTTTACACAAGGCTTTCTGAATGTGAGAGATGCATGGTGCCTGTAGATGGTGTGTTTGGGACTAATTCTCTTACATTACAAACAGTGGTGACTGGGTAATTTTTGTCTTCCTTTAGTGTTCTAATAATAGATTTAATGAATACTTTAATGATTCCCAGCAAGAGTGATAAAAAGATGATAAAGTTGTTTTAGATTACCATAACTCACTTAAAGAGGCACTGCAGTCTGCTCACATAATTTGTAATAAAAACATCTTTGCCATTCTGAAGCTTCCCTCCAACCACTTTGCACATTATTTTATATATACTGTGATTCTGTGCTTGCCAAACATGCTGCAGAAATCTCCCTCCACTAAGACTGGCTGCATCCATTTTAACTGTGGGCAGCTGAAGCTGCTGCCTGTTCACTTCCTGGATTTACACAGGCTGACGCCTCCAGCCCTGCAGCTCTCATTGGCCCTCTTACAACTCATCCCCCCTCCCTTCCTGGCAAACTCTCATGAGAGTGAGAGAGAGAGCTGTGCATGATGTCATGAGCCTAGGCATTTTAACCACACAAGAAATAGGAAGTGGGCTGTATAAGGTATTTACTGGCAGAAAAAAAAATGTTTTACTATCCAAAGTTAAAACAAAAAGGGCAGAGGATGTAATAGATGGATAGTTGAAAAAAGTACTGAAGTTCCACTTTAACATCAAACTTTACATATACTACCATCTAAATTTCATAAACATCTATCTTAATAAGTAAATGATTTCTTAGCAAAACATATTTAAATGCCAACTTCACATGTTACAGTTATTAGTGGTAAGACATATTTGCCTGTTATTCATTGGGAACTAACAAAAAATAGAAAGAAGAGAAACTATAGGACTTTAAAATAGTCCCCCATTTCTACACAATGCATTCTTCCTTATTAGTAATAAACTTCACTGCTTTAGGCCACACTAGTCTATCTTGTAATCTGATAACCTTTTTCTCCAAGCAATATCTAACAGTGCTGTTTATTGACATTAGAATAGAATTGTCACTGGTCCTTTTAGCATATTTAATGTTACTTAGCATTTTAAAAGCCCCACAGCCTCCTCCAGGCCGCCCTAAATATTCACTGTGGTTTAGTGTTGGTTGATTTGACTTTTAAGAGTGTTTGTGGAGCACTCGCAAAACGACTTTTAAAATTTTAAAGCTTTAGGGTCCGTGAACAACTGATTGCATCTGAACAAAAAAAAGTTACTTAACAGTAATTAAAGTTCAGCCATAAAAGTAAGATTGCTTTTCTACCCAGACATGATTTTCACATAGCTGCTAATCAGTTTAGTGATGAGTGCAGACTTTCCTCATTTCCCAAACACAGGAAAGTTGACATGTGGGTAATTAAGCCATTGTCTGACTCAGGTGGGATCGGTAAACAGATTGGTGTTCAAACCTGCAACTACTTTCATTAAGTGCATCCTTTCAATTGGATATTCCTAGATGTAGCCATTGTGATTGTCATGCAAGAAATAGGTGTAAAGCTGTTTTAACTTTATATGAGTTTCTTCTGTTTACGTCGCAACATGAGTTAAAAGCTGGCTATAGAAATGCCTATTTTCAGCTGATTGGGCTACAATCTAATATCTGTAGCACAAGCATTGACTTATTTTCAATGAACAATTTTAACTTTGAAACCTTGTCCAAATGCTACAGTTTCCGCAGAGATAAATTAATATACAGGCTATAACAATAATAAAAAAAAAAAATATTTAAAAAAAAAGATCACCCCCCAGTTCAGTTCGCACCAGAACATGCGAACCAGCAAAAAATTTGTGCGAACATGCAAACCCTATTAAAGTCTATGGGACATGAACATGAAAAAAAGTGCTCATTTTAAAGTCTTATATGCAAGTTATTGCCATAAAAAGTGTATGGGGACCCGGGTACTGCCCAGGCGACATGTATCAATGCAAAACTACAGTTTTTCAGGAGCAGTGATTTTAATAATGCTTAAAGTGAAACAATAAAAATTAAATATTCCTTTAAATATCGTGTCTGGGGGTCCCCGTAGTCTGCCTGTAAATTGGCGCATCTTTCTGAAGTGTTATACAGTGCTGCAGCAAAATGACATTTCTAAAGGGAAAAATGTCATTTAAAATTGTAATGTATTGCCGGCTACCGGCGATATAGATAAAAATCAAGGAAAAAATTAGCGTCCCTTCGGGTCTGGTATGGATTTTAAGGGGAACTCCACGCCAAAATGAAATAAAAAATTGGCGTGGGTCCCCCCCAACAAAAAACAGTGTCCCACAATGTACATCCATCGTCAATCATGCCGCCTGATGGACCCGAAAAATAGAAAAAAAAATACTCCGCCTCCATGGGAGGCCTCCCGGCGACTGCTGTCTTTTAGCTATGACAGCTGTTATATAGGCAAGAACGGGGCCACCTGCTGATGTAACCGGGTGACTCCGCCCCCTCTGAAGGCACATGCCGTCAAAAGGGACGGGGTCACTGGGTTACGTCACCTGGTGGCCCCGCTGTTGCCTATATGACAGCTGTCACAGCCAAGAGACAGCAGTCGGCGGGATGCCTCCCATTGAAGCGGTGTTTTTCTATTTTTCGGGTCCGTCGGGCGGCATGATTGAAGATGGATGGACATCATGGGACACTTTTTTCTTTTTTAATAAAGGAATTGTCAAAAACTGTCTTTTGTGGTTTTTACTTTTTTGACACTTTTGTTGGTGAATGTACCCCTACCCATTCACATAGGGGGAGGGCGGTATCTGGGGGCCCCCTTGTTAGACAGGGGGCTTCCAGATTACCCCACCTGTAGTCCCTTGTCTCCCTCCCCATGTTGAGGGCAAGTGGCCTGGAATGGTTCAGGAGGGGGGAGCGCTCGCTCACCCCCCCCTTTCCTGGCCTGCCAGATTGCTTGCTCAGATAAGGGTCTGGTATGAGTTTTGGGGGGGACCCCACGCCAATTTTTTTTTAGCGTGGAGTTCCCCTTAAAATCTATGCCAGACCCAAAGGGCCTGGTATGGATTTTGGGGGGACCCCATGCTGTTTTTTAACATTTTACCTGGGAGTTCCCCTTAAAATCTATACCAGACCCAAAGGGCCTGCTATGGATTTTGGGGGGACCCCATGTTTGTTTTTTTTAACATTTTGGTGTGGAGTTCCCCTTAAAATCTATACCAGACTCAAAGGGCCTGGTATGGACTGGGGGGAACCCATGCCGTTTTTTTTCATAATTCTGTCATAGGGTTCCCCTTAACCACTTCAATACACTATATTATATACTGTACACTGACTGTACCCTGCCTTTGGCCAATCATGGCTCTCACAGCAGAGCATGCTGTGATTGGCCAAAGCATGCAGGTTAGCTGCATGCTTTGGCCAATCAGCAGTTGTCAATGCACTGTGATCTTGCAGTGCATTATGGGGTGCTCCGTGGCACACTAATTTGCCACGAACACCCCATATGTTCAGTTCATTTGCGAGCAACCTACGTTCGACTCGAACATCAGGACCATTCCTAATATATATTTATATATACACTGTATATAACATAATATAATGCCAAATGTGTCTCCCTTACACTCTCTCTTTTCCATAGTTATAAACTTTAATGTTCAAGCCACTTAAACACTTTAACTTTATGCCTGCAGCTAGACAAAAAGATCCTTTTAAGTAGTTGGATTGTGCCCTCACGTCGAACTGACATCCACGGTATATGGTCAACTTTATAGTCAGTGTATCAGTAATGAATACCTTTTTACTTTTTATTAATAATGTAGATTTCTTATGATTGCCATTGTTCTCTGTGGGTACCTTTCAGATGTTCAAGGTTGAAAAGTCTGAGCAAGTTAATGGGCTGCTGATTGGTATTTTAATTAGTTGGGCAGCTGATTGAGTATTTTGAATTAATATTTTAATTAGTACTGCTTAGCATTCAGCCAATGTTTCACCAAGTATGAATTAATCCACTTGACAACATACAACTTTGTGCTGGGGGCATTTAGGACTTGCTGAGTTCACCATTCGGGTTTCTGTCTATACACTCAGAACCACAAAAGACATGCTTTTCACTCAACAACCAAAACGCATTCTAAAATTTTGGCTTCAGCTCATGCAATTTTTAATCAATACTGAACTAGGGGAGGAAGGGTTTACTCAGATATATTTAGGTTTGATATTCCTAGGTGATACTGTTGTTCTGACATGTTTGGTTGTATTATATGTACTGTCCATTGTCACATAATTGTGCTGAAATAATTTCTAGCATTGAACACTTACCTCTATTAGTTAGTTTATGCCCCAATATTTTGTATGGTTGTTATCTTGAGAATTTATTTAATATTAAAGGTTGGCTGTAGGTAATACTCTGTTATATAATATATTAAATATAATATAATATTTATCTGTTATATAATACTTTTTTCTCACAACAGACACAGAGATGTTTAGCACAGAGCATCCCTGGTACTCTTTTTCGCTTTCCCCCATCTGCTGGCCTTTATAGCCCTTTGAGAAGCACAACGACAGCCTGATTGTAGCCAGATCCCTTAGAAGGATCAGTATTGGGTAGGGTTGCCACCTCATCCCTTTAAACCTGAACACATAATAATTACACAGCTTCTGTGGCTGATTAAGGTGGTAAATAAACTCACTTGGTGCCTTATCTGCATTAAATTAGCCTCAGAACCTGTGTAATTCATATGTGTTTGGGTTTAAAGGGATGAGGTGGAAACCCTAGTATTGGGTGGCAATTATCTAATCAGTAAATACCACAGATACTGATATACTTTACACGTTGCAGTTTTATTAATATAAACTACAGACTGTGCGAAAGACATCTCAAGTGTAATGCTGAGCTGACAATCCTTCAGTGTAGAGCATGTATACTGCCAAAATAAACCTAAAAGTGTTTTAGCTGAATAATCATATGTTAATACAATCCAAGAAAACTAATATCACATTAGACTTCAGAATTTTGTCTCTACTTGGATATTCAAGCAATTTAGTGTCATTAGTAGCCAAACTTTGTGATATGATGTATGCTATTTGGTATTATTACTAATACTACTGTAAATGACAAAACATTTATCACAGTGATCAATGAATCCAATGAATGCCCAGTGGACATTAATCAGCATAATGTACCAAGTGTCATCTACAACCAAATGCAAGCATGTATCTCAAGAAAGGATTAGCAGTACCATTGAACCATTATCTATTTGTTAAATAATATTTTATTATGAATTGTTTCATTAGAATTCACAATAGGATCAAAAATGCACGTGGCGGAGGAACAGCTAGACACCCCTGGCCCTGAACTTAAAATATAATTGAGATTAGTTAGCTGAAGACCATTGGCAGAAGACTGGTGTCAAAATTATATTCCAACATATATGATTGGGTTACCTGAGTATGTTGATTCCTGTGGGGTAACTTTCATGTTATATCTAGTTGACTAGTTGATTTCCATGGTCATCTGCATCTACTAAGACATAAGATTGTCCCCAGTCTGCCTACAATTGGGCAGACCAGGGAACAGTCAATGTATGTGTCTGGATACCATTAATCAACAAAGATCTATAAAAACTGTTTTCTAGCTGCAGTAAATCTTTTGAGGGCTTTACACTAGAGTACCAGTTATTGATTTACTATGACATTTCTTTTCAGATAAACAGGCTGTAGACATCAATAATTCAATCACTATTATCCACATCTATAATTAATTTATATAGTGTCTGCACTTTAGTGGCTGATGAGGTAGTAAAGTGTACATAGAAAAGGTGAGTTAAGTCTGCCTGCCACTTTGACACTGAGTAGAATGCCAGCTATTGTTCTCTTTGTTGCTGGAGGCAGACCTTTTTAATTAACAGGAGCCTTGCTATCAATTAGTAAGACCACTGAAAAGAAAGGTGTGATCTTTTATGTGAGTGTGAAAAAAAATAATCTACTTTACCTTATCTCCATGAATATAGGCAATTAGACCATTCATTAGATACAGATGTGTTTGTCTGTAATAATTGTCTGATTTATAGTGAGCAGCCTGTAATAGGACTGTAAATACACATGGAGATGTGATCATTTGGAGCTCAATGATCAGACAGTTTTCGCAAAGACATCTATATCTACTATTGTTGGGTAATTTCCCCATGAACTGAAGATGAAGTGAAAAACTTCCATCCCTTCTAATTCTGTTTTCCCAATATGATTGTTTTCAGTATATCAGCAGCATCTGTTTATCTATTGCAGTCTTAACACTGGCAAATAAAAAGGTGCATTTATCCTAGTGCAGCAGATCCAAACATTACTACTGGTGTCTAGTGCACATTTATTGTAATCAGTGCTGACCAAGAGATCAGTTGAAGAGATTTTCAAGGTTCCTGGAATATTTTGTGCCTGAGCTTCAATCAGTCCCTTTTCTATATAAAAAAAATAACGCTATACTTATAGTGTGCATGGTATAAAAACATCTGTCCCAGCTCAGCGAATTTGTCTTTTGATCAGCTGCTAGAGATTTTTCAGAGTGCTGAAAAAGTCTTTCCTGCTGACCTTCTGCTCAAAATCTATGGCTCAATTACTACTAGGAATTTATCTTACTTATTTGTATTGTGTTGACATTACGCAATACTTTACAGAGACACATTTTTTTTATTGGATAGGGTAGGGTTGAGTGGCTGTGTTTTTGCTATGTCCTGTCAGGGAGATTTTCCTTCAATTTCTGTCTCAGCGACAAGGCAGTAATTAAAGCTGTTCATACGCAAATAGATTTCTTTCATCCAGCCTGCTGACTGAACAAAAGGAATCTAACAGATTTCTCCATCCATACTAAACAGTACAGATAGATAAATCGTCCCTGTCCGAATACACAAACAGTGCCTCCATCTGATTGGATGCAAGTGCTGTTTGGATGACATTTATCTATCCCGCTCCTTCCATTTTTTAATCAAAGGATGTCAGGTGGAGTGGTACCATCATGGCCACCCGTTGATCAAACTTTGTCTGGTTCATCAGGAAATGTCTAAATTTTGATCAGTGTTTAGCTTGCTTAAAGCTCAGCTCCAGAAAATCAGCATCCTTTCCTTTCCACCCCCCTCTAACTAACCAATGGTATGGTATAAATTTTATTTACCTGAAGCCATGGTCACGTGACAATTCTTTTGTCTTCTTCTGTTTACTTCCTGGGGTCCTTCTTCGAGTGTCCATATCACTGCTTGAACAATGTGCACATCACCTATTGGCGGAGGTGACACTTGCTGAGGCTGGGTTCCTCTCTCATAGATTCCAGAGGAGAATTCATGGGTACAATAAGGGAGCCAGTGTCCATGAAGAAACGGAGCAGTGAAAAATTCCTGGTCCCCAGGGCAGGGAATTAGCTTGGCTCATAGCGCAAACTGTGACTTTGATCCAGTGTGCTGCAGGATGTCTGCAGCTGGCCAAAGATGGACCAAATTCGATCAGTTCAGCAGGAACCAGCCACATTTTGATCTATCTATGTCCGTTCACATATGAGAGTAGTGGATCTAATGATTAACTTCTCTCCAAGGGGACTGTTGGCATATTTTCATTCGATCAGCGCTGTCAGAATACAATAGCACAGTGAGGAGGATTCTTTCATCAATTTGAATGTGTGGTTGGGGGAATATGTTAATTATTATTTTTTTGATTGCTAGCTGGCTGATAAAAAAAAAATGATCCCGCTATTGGCAGCCTTGGGAAGAGGTGTTTGGAATTAAGATTGAGTATGGTAATTAATGCAAAATGCTTTAAGAGGAGCTTGCATCAGAGTAAAGGGATATTCCCTGTAAAGCCTGGTACACACTTATGCCCTGTACACACGGTCGGATTTTCCGACGGAAAATGTGTGATAGGACCTTGTTGTAGGAAATTCCGACCGTGTGTAGGCTCCACCACACATTTTCCATCGGATTTTCCAACACACAAAGTTTGAGAGCAGGATATAAAATTTTCCGACAACAAAATCCGTTGTCGGAAATTCCGATCGTGTGTACACAAATCCGACGGACAAAGTGCCATGCATGCTCAGAATAAATAAAGAGATGAAAGCTATTGGCTACTGCCCCGTTTATAGTCCCGACGTATGTGTTTTACGCCACCGCGTTCAGAACGATCGGATTTTCCGACAACTTTGTGTGACCGTGTGTATGCAAGACAAGTTTGAGCCAACATCCGTCGGAAAAAATCCTAGGATTTTGTTGTCGGAATGTCCGAACAAAGTCCTACCGTGTGTATGGGGCATAATAGTGACAGCTACAGTAAGAGCCGCTGTGCTAACGATCGAATGTTAGTACATCGATCTGCCCAGCTGAGCTGTTGTGTTCTAAAAGGAGGATGCCCCCCCCCCCTGCCAGAACACTCCGGTCAGCGCTCTCAGCCATTGGCTGAGAGTGCTGATCTGGAGCTGGTCGGCTGCTAGCTTTTCAGTAGGCCCATCTGACAGAAGCCGGCCAAACAGCTGGCTTCTGTCGGACTGGCTAACATACACGCGGGCCGAATGCTGGCTGTTTTTTATTGAACATTTATTGACATTTAGCCTGTGTGTACTAGGCGTTAGACAATTAGAACAGGATTGTCTATTGGAAGATTTTGCCTCACCTTCTGTTCTTTTGACAGCTCAAAAATGTTGGATTTCCCCTCACTTTCTGTACGGAAGACAGGAGCAACCAACACCAATAGCAAGGTTAAATCTCCCCAGTGGTAACCCAGACAGCAATAACAACAGGAAGAAATTCTAATACTTCTACATTCCATCCAAAACTAAAAAAGGGTCTTGGTTGCGCATTAACTTTTAGGGCAGACTTGCACTTTAGTGATCTGTTGTGGTGTGTTAATGTGCATCACTGTTGTGGTGTGTTAAGGCAGTCCATTCATTATGAATAGGTTGCCAATGCACCACAACAAATCAATATCTCACACAACCTTTATTTTAATAATGCAGTACACCACATTTAATGGTATGTGCATTGTAGTGTGCTGTGTTGTGTGATACAATTCATTCAAGTGTACAGCATATTTAAGTGCCATTCGCAGTGAATGGCACCACAATGAACCACACACAGAGCAGGTACATTGCCGTAGCGCACAAGTGTGAAGCGTAAATGGGCTGTAAAGGAAACTTTTCCTGAAAGAAACACAGAGCCTTCCACTTTCTGACTTTTGCTTTAGAAAATGCTACTTGCCTAACTGTAGCGATCTGGCTTTGAGTCTCTGGACAATAACCGATAAGCACCTTTGGCTTTTCTGTAACTTTCCAGATACCTATACCAGTTTTGGTCAGATTCTTAGAAGATTTTGAAACCAGTGGATTAGTATAAAAGCCAGGAAACTAACAATCTTGGTCCACAATTGCAGGCTCTACTTGTCTTAAAAAAAGGTTAACTTTGAACATGTTCCCATTAATCTCCCCCTTCTATACAAGCAGTGTCCCTGAAAATAATCAAGCCCAAAAACCTAGGCATTGGGAACCATGCTAATCTCGGTAGCATAAATTCAACTTGAAAACCTTAATAGTAACCATTAGGTTATTCTGCAAATTAAAATAATAATAAAAAAATTGCAGTTCCTGTAGTTTTTTTTGTACACTATTAAGAAACCATTAACAAAACCTCGACCCTTATAGATATTGACTGACTTGTTTTAACCAAAAAACATTTTGTGTTTGTGGCTTTTCAAGGCCTTGAAATCATTACCATGATTTCCCAAGAGAAAGAGAAGGAAAACATTTCCAAGCCATCACCTCAGTGGTATTGATTACTTGACTTAAGCAAAGGTCCGTTTTCTTGATTGCATTTTCACTAATATAGTTAGTGGTTTCCTCTCTGTAATTAACTGTCTGTAATCATATAGTGATTCACTTAACAATTAACTTAACAACACGTATTAAAGTGAATTTCAGGAGAAAAATGATTGTGAACTAAGAAAACATGTTATATAAACCATTGAGAATTTGAGTGAAAAAGCAGGTGTCAGTCTACAAAGGCTTTTCTACAGACAAATGGAAGTTAAATTGTACTGGTGGAGTGATTTTCTGTTCTTTTCTGCCATAAAAATATTTATGTGAAAAAAGAAAAAAGAAAAGTCAGATCTGGGGTAAAGCAGTTCCTCTGAGATTTGTGCAGTGTTTAGACATAAATTTCAAACATGTTTTCAGTTAAATTCTTGGTAAGATAAATTGTGTCCTATCTAGTCTATGTCCTAAACCTAGGGGACATTAGGAACAATTAGCTCTGACAAAATATTGCTTTCCTAACAAGATGGATGTAATTTTATAGTTTAGTCACTGGGAATACATTATTTCCCCTACCAAATAATGCTTGGAGACACTTCGCCCTAATCTAATAAGTGATTTTTGGAATAAATTGAACGTTTGCATACTTTTTTGATCTTTATCCTGTTTGTTATAGCATAAAAATTTATATTTGCCAACCTTTTCTAAAGAATTTCAGGATGTTGGATACTGGTATTTTTTATTTTATTTTTTTAATTTTATGAAAGGATTTTACTGCTGGAAACAAGTCCCCCAACACTAGGGATGAGCTTCGAGTTCGGCTCGTTCGCAAGTTCGCCAAACAGCGAACAATTTGGGGTGTTCGTGGCAAATTCGAATGCCGCGGAACACCCTTTAAAAGTCTATGGGAGAAATCAAAAGTGCTAATTTTAAAGGCTTATATTCATGGTATTGTCATAAAAAGTGTTTGGGGACCTGGGCCCCAGGGGACATGGATCAATGCAAAAAAAAGTTTAAAAAACGGCCGTTTTTTCGGGAGTAGTGATTTCAATAATGCTTAAAGTGAAACAATAAAAGTGTAATATCCCTTTAAATTTCGTACCTGGGGGTCACACCAACTCCACAAATCCTAACCTTAAAATGTATCCAAACCCAAACACTTAAACCAAATATATTATTGCATGTTGTAATCGTAGCACACCTCCTTAAAACATTTGTTAACCCAAAAAAACGAAATAAAGATCCTGTTCCTTTAAAGCATGTTATATAACACAGTGCTTGTGCTGTGTCATTTGGCCCCTTGTATCATCTGAAAAACGTGGCTGATCCTGCTAGTTTCTACCTTACCCCCGTACTCTGACCACAATATATCAGAGCTGCTGAGCCAATACACCATTGTCAATGTATGTGCCTCTGTCATACGCTGCTATCTGCAGCTCTCCTGTCTCCCTTTGTCCTCATCCTCTCCCTCCCCTCCCTACCTGTCATCTCTCACTATCGCTGATCTGCTCCTCTCCATACTGCTTCAAAGCTAACTGATCTGAATATCACCCCCTCTGTTAGATAAAAAGCTGCATCCTAGTGCCTGTGCTTTATATAAAGGAAAACCGATTTCTACCTGTTTTAAGGTGGTTGAAAACCCTTACACACCACTTTAACCTACATGTAAGCCTATAATATGGCTTACCTGTGGATACCGTGAATACCGAGATATTCATTTTATCAGCATGTGCCAACATCATCGGCACATGCACACTGAAGAAATGGCTCACTCGTGCCGTTACTTCAGCTGCTGTGCCGTTCCTGACGGAAGTGACGTCATCACAGCTCTGGCCAATCACAGCGCTGGAGCTGGCGATACCCGAAAAATTACTCCAGGAGACATGTCACCACAGCAGTGTGCCGGGAAAACTGCGGGCGCTTCAATCTAAGGTAAGTATTTCCTAATGAGCTAGTATGCATTGCATACTAGCTCATTATGCATTTGTCTTGCAGGTTTTTTCTTTTGTGTGGGTTAACAACCACTTTAACAGTGTCTTCCAGTGATCACATGACTCCAGGCTCTCTGCTCCTCTCCTCCCCTCCTCCCCTCCTCCCCTCCTCCCTGGCTGATGTCAGCAGGGGAATCTCTGCCCCGTCCACTGGAGATACCAGACAGGGAGAGCTGAGAGCCTGGAGTCATCTTATCACTGGAAGACAGTGTTAAAACAGGTGGAAATCGATTTTTTTTAACAACTCACAGGAACTAGGATGCAGCTTTTTATCTGACAGAGGGCATGATATAAAGATGAAATAGTGGCTTAACAACCATTTTAAGGGCCACAGATTAACTGGGATTCCGCTGAGCACATTGAATTTTCACAGTCACTTCCTAGTCAGAAAACAGTCCAGTACTTTGTTGTTATTTTATTTAAGGCCCCTTCTTACATGGCAAGCCTGCTTGGATCCGCCTGTTCGTTTTTTAAGGGGGATCTGACTGATCTGATTGACTCCTATGGGGAGACAGATGTCAGCGGAGATGTGGCCGCTGACCCCCGTCTGCCATCCGATCCGCTGAAGACAGACTATGGCGATACGTTCGCCATCTGTCTTGGCAGAACAGATTGGATGAGATGTCCGTTTTTGTCTGATCTCTCCATAGGAATCAGTGGGGCACTGACAGGCCCCTCCCTGCTCAGTGAGCAGAGACGGACCTGTTATCTGTCAGCTCAGCGGAGATCAACGGAAAGATCTCCTGCTGAGCTGGCGGACTCCGCTGAAACGGATCTGCCTCGTGTGAATGAGACCTAAGGGATTAGAACTTGGATGGGTATTGGGAATTATGTAATGCCCACTTGACTTCAGAACAATTCCGGGGACAACTTTTCCTATATACAGTCTATGTACACTTCTCTGCTTCCCCCAGCACTCAATTGCTTGCAGTACTTCACTGGCACACTGATAGCGGATCTGACACAGTACTCAGTCAGATTTTGAGCAGCAGCCTGTTATAGGCAGGAACCCGAGGCCCCTTTGGTGTGTAGAAAAAAAGTCAGTGTCCAACATATTTCTCTGTGGCTACTGATCCCAGCACCACCTCTTCAGGCACTGCCAGCCCGCCTGGCTGCAGCTGCCCCTTTCACTAGCCCTCCTGGCTGACTTCTCCACAGTCCTCACAGATGACCACTCAGCAGCCCACCTAGCTGACTTCTCAGGAGATCTCCCAGACGTGCTGACCTGCTCCTGCTGTCTTCTCCCTGCTCCTGTGCCTCTGGGAAGGGGTTCCACCGTGTGTTGTGGGGGATCCTTTCAGCACCCGAGCCCCAGGCATGAGGTCACCCCCCCAGACTAGGGGGCACCCTCAAAGGCCATCTTGCATCTTTCACCCGACTCCCCTGCTGGCATGACTCATGCCTATTTATAAGGTGGCCTGCCCCCTACCAGCCCATTTGCTGGGGATTGGCTGGGGTCCTCATAAATATGCCAAGCAGCTCCTCATAGCCTCCACCCACTACATCTGGAAGCTTCTCCAAGGTTTCAGAAAACAGGGGAAGGCACAAGAGATGCTGCTTGCTGAGTCATCCTGCCTCCCTGAGTCACTCAACCCTGACCCAGATTCAACCCAGGCCTGGCTCTCAGCCAAACCAATTTAACCACTTTAGCCCCAGAAGATTTTACCCACCTCCTGACCAGGCCATTTTTGCGATACGGCTCTGCGTCGCTTTACCTGACAATTGCACGGTCGTGCGACGCTATACCCAAATAAAATTGATGTTCTTTTTTTCCCACAATTAGAGCTTTGTTTTGGTGGTATTTGATCATCTCTGCGGTTTTTATTTGTGCGATATAAACAAAAAAAGACCGACAATTTTGAAAAAAAAAATAGTTTCTGCTATAATACATATTAAAAAAAATGTAAAAAAAAATTTCTTCATCAAGTTAGGCCAATATGTATTCTGCTACATATTTTTGGTAAAAAAAATCCCAATAAGCGCATATTGATTGGTTTGCGCAAAAGTTATAGCATCTACAATCGGGATAGATTTATGGAATATTAAAGTGGAATTATAGGTAAAACTTTGTTTTTCATTTTGGATGGAGTAAGGGAGGGTTAAAACCCCTGTCAGATTATTTTTTGCCATCTGTGTCCCATTGCAGAGATTTCCCTTCACTTCCTGTCCCATAGCCAAACAGGAAGTGAGAGGAAATCCCTGTAAAGTAAGGAATGTCCTTGGGGACCTCCAGGTCACCAGAACTAGTGTCCCCATTGGAAGATTTCCCCTCTATTACTTTTCTGGGGACAACCCAAAATTTGGGATTTTCTTTTAGTTTCTCTTTTAATGATAATGGTAAACAGGACAAATAGAGAGGGTGAATCTCCTTAACGTGTCACATACAGCAAAAAAACTGAGGGGGGGGGGGGGGCGCTAATCACTCTTCACTCTATCCAAATCTAAAAACAAAGTTTTGCCTTTAGTTATATTTTAAATCATACAAGCAATGGCCTTGCACATGCACTTCCTTACCTAGGCTGACAACACTAAGGCCCCTTTCACAAGGGCTGGATCTGGTTTTCTCAGCAGGGTATCTGTCCCTTGATTCCATGCTGAGTGGAGCAGGCAGATGAAAGATATGTGTCTGCTCGGCTTCTGCAGAGTGGACATGAACACAGCCCAATCTGCTCTCTGGGCAGTTATATGTAAACGGACCGGCTGTCCATTTACATCCGACTGCCCTCTGATCTGCTTCCATTTGTTTTTGCTGGATCAGATTCAAGGTGGGCGGGTGTAAATGGACACAAGTCCGTTTACATCCGCCATTCCATAGAGGAGAATGGAGGGTCCAATCGGCTCCGCCTGAAAAACAGACAGGTGGACCAGATTAGACTGCTTGTGTGAAAGGGGCCTTACTCAGTTCACCTGCAGCATTGCCATCTTTTCTTGCACACATGCACCACTTTTTGTGGATGTCATAGTTATATTATTAAAATGCTTTGAAGGATAACTTTACTTTTCTAAATGTATTCTTTAAATACCTCTTCTCCCTACAACACCTTTCCACCCTCCTAGCAGGCGTATGTTGTGCAGCAACAAGGAGCTGCACAGCTTCTGCTGGAGGCTCAGCTGGTTTCCAAAGTCTTCTATGCATGTACAGACAAATCCTATTAATTTCTATGGATAGGTTATCTCTTACTGGATTGCATGATAGATGGGCTCTGCATGGAAGTTAATTGGATTTTGTCCACAGAAGACTTTGTGACTGGACTGGTTGTGTGATTCCCAATGGGTAGTACAGTGTGGAGGTGTTTGGACTGGAGCTCACAGCATTACATTCTTGTTTTAACCTGAAAAGTACCTGCTTTCTGCATCATCTATTGAGGGACACATAGCCACCTACAGGGGAAATAAACACTAGGCACATAAAGGCCAGCCCCCTAAAGGCTACAACCCTCTGACCTAACACCTGAGCCATTTAGCTTAGTGTTCTCAGAAAAATGGATGTCTACTTTTTTGCTTGAATTTGAAGACTTTTCAACAGATAGTGATAGATTCAACCCAGATATTAGTAATCCTTGAAGCTTATCCAGTTAGCCAACAGGTTTTCCCATTTCATTCATTATACTGATGTTGTCTATGTGATGGTCCTGCGGTTGGCATTGACTACTCCTCTGTTTCGTAGTTGACACAGGACTTCAATATTCAGGTCAGGGCAGTTTTCTGGGGATTCTTTGCTAGGTAATGAGACCACAGTTGCGGGATGTTCACTGTTCCTGTATCTGAGGGCTTACTGCTGGTACTGTCTAGCAGAAATTTGCTGTGCTACAAGGATAGGGCAATGTGTGGTGTCTTTTTCTTGCTGGACAGATGCTTTTGTACTTTCTCCCTTCTCTATCATTGGTCTGAATCTTGGCATCTAATATACAATACAGGCATTTTTTTTATTGCGTTTGGGAGTCCTCCTCTCTATTCTTTCTAGCGGCCTGTATGCTGTTTTCTGCGACCAGGCCCTGTTCAACCCGCACCACCAGTTTTAAACTTCCCAGTGCCTTTCTCTGCACATGGGACACTAGTGACACACTTTCTGAGGTATATGAGTGAAGTGGCAATTATATTCAGCAGTTTCCAGCATCCTGACACTCTTCTCTGCAGCTGGGACTTGGTGACATTATTGCAATTTATTGTGTGCACTTGCACACACACACATTGGTGTCTGACTTTCCATGTTTTTTCTGCACCCAAGCATTCAGTTCCTGACAGCCTCCTTCCCACCTGCTGCATTATCTTCTCTGGCACAATTTTTCTAGCACACTTTTCTAGCATTTGGGTGCCATAATAGGCTAAGTTCCACCTACAGTGACCAGCAGTCACAGAGCCATTGCTGCTGGTTAATCCTTTGCTCAGGTCCATGTTTCACTATAGCTTGAGTCCATGAGTATTCTTTGGGGTATTGGGTAGCTCCTTTTCTTAAAGGTATGATGTAGGCAGATGTCTAGCTCCAAACATAAGAGTGGTTGCCGTGCAAGCACATCTTTTAGTGAAGAAGTATTTTTTATCCCCTCCACAGATGATCATTCTGATTTTACAAAGGGTGAATTGTCTTCTGTTATTCAAGGTTTCATGTCTAAGTTAGGGCTCGTTCATATGTGCGTCTCTACATCCCCCCTCTTTAAAGCAATCCAAGGAAGACAGGCAGTGGGAAGGCTGTTATCTCCTCCCCATCTGTTTTAACCCTCAAAAACCCACTGCATTGCAACCGCATGCAAAGCATCCTGGTCAATGGCTTGGGTACAGCCCTAAAGAGACTCCTTCAGCTGAAGTTCAGTCAGTGGTTGTTTCACCAAAACAGATGGAACCTTTCTAATCGAGGTTGTACATTTCTCTTTAAAATGAGAGGATTTCATTGTTACTTCACCTAACACTGCATCTTGGCTCGGTTCTCATAGACCTAAACATTCCAGCAAGGTGTTTCTTACACTATTCTATTAATTTATCTACAAATACCCAGACAAACAATTCACCTAAATGGTTCTAGGCATTCCTAGTGTCTCTCCTCAACAAGGCTCTGACCATTTCTTCCAATGAATTGCCATTCTTTAGGGACGAGACTGACAAGAAGTTGTCTACTTTTTAGAGCAATTGGTCTTTTAACCTCTGCTTGCTACTGTTCCTATTTGCCAGACTTTAGCTGACTGGTTTAAATTGCTAATAAAGATGAGATGGTTGCTGGTGTCAATCCTCACTTTATTGATTGCATTGAGCAGATGTCCATTGCATCCAGTTTTTGCGTGACAATGTGCTGGAGGCTAGGCCTGTTCTGTCTCAGGCATCCCTTTTTCTATCCTGATCTGCAGAGCCATTTGGCTTAAGTCTTGATTGGTGGAGCAAC
This sequence comes from Lithobates clamitans, assembly GCA_037952925.1. NCBI lineage: Eukaryota > Metazoa > Chordata > Amphibia > Anura > Ranidae > Lithobates > Lithobates clamitans. Next base: position 2,976,017 of record JBBGZY010000061.1, read on the forward strand.
AGTCTAATTCCCTGTACACACGGTCGGACATTGATCGGACATTCCGACAACAAAATCCATGGATTTTTTCTGACGGATGTTAGCTCAAACTTGTCTTGCATACACACAGTCACACAGTCACACAAATGTGTCGGAAAATCAGATCGTTCTGAACGCGGTGACGTAAAACACGTACGTCGGGACTATAAACGGGGCAAGAGCCAACAGCTTTCGTGTCTTAATTTATTCTGAGCATGCATGGCACTTTGTGCGTCGGATATGTATACACACGATCGAAATTTCCGACAACGGATTTTGTTGCCGGAAAATTTTATAGCAAGCTCTCAAACTTTGTGTGTCGGAAATTCCGATAGAAATTGTGTAATGGAGCCCACACATGGTCGGAATTTCCGACAACAAGGTCCTATCACACATTTTCCGTCGGAAAATCCGACCGTGTGTATAGGGCATAAGAAGGATTTGTTGCAACTGGCCTTCGTGAGAGACCATCTTTTTGGCTCTTCGATGGATGAAATCATTAAAAAGGTAAAAGAGTACTAATTTACCCCAGCTACCTCAGCACTTCCCTATTCTGCATCAAAACATTCCTTTTAATCCTCCGAGTCAAGTTGCAGTTCTTCTTCCACCCACTTAGGCTATGGGGCTTCTAAATGGTCTTGGCAGTCCAAGAGCTCAAAACCTGCAGATGATTCTACCTCTGCATGAAGAGATCAACCCCAATCAGCCCCATCACATATGGGAAGATTCCTGCTGGACTTGGCAGAGATTTTGGAAGCTCATATAGCTGACGTTTGGGTGCAGGAGGTTGTATCCACAGATCACAAAATAGAATTTTGCCTCCATCTTCCTCCTTGATTTTTTTACATTACACTTTACTCTGTTTCAGCATGGACCTTCTTTTAGCCATTCAGAGGATTTTGATCCAGGGGGTTAATGTTCCTGTTTCTACAAACAAAAGTTTTTAAGGCTTTTATTCAAACCCAAAGGCGGCCTTCCCTCTATGGGTTTAAAGGTATAAGTATTTTTGTTTGCCCTCAAAAAGTTTCAGATGAAATTACTTTTATAGTTATTGCCTCCCTTCTTAGCATTCTTTACCTTAAAGGATGCATGTCAACAGCAATTTTTTCACTTTGCAGTGAGCAACAATTGCTATCAGTTTGTGGCTCTTCTCTTCAGCCTTTCTTCAGCCCTATGATTAGCTGAAAAGCTTTCTTGTTTCTGTTCTGGATCTTCTTCATCACAGAGGAATCCCAATCATCAGACATTTGGCCGATACAGACCACAGAGGACTTTAGAAGTATACTGAACTTTGAGAAGTTATCCCTGATCCCATCACATCACTTGGAGTACCCGAGACTTCTTCTGGATACTTTTCAAGCAAAGGTTTTTCTGCCCCAGGAGAAGTTGAGGGTTCTGCAACTTTAATTTCATTGTAGGCCTTCCCTGCCTAGCTTTATACAGTGCAGGAATAAATGGTATCCATCTTTAAAGCAGTTTCATTTGCTTGGTTTCACTTCTTAAATTCATAACAGAGAAATCTTATTTTTCTGGACAAGGTAATCCAACTACATTCTTCATCTCTCATCCATGGGAGATTCTTTTCCCAACTTTGTTGGTCATGGACACAGACAGACACCAGCCTTTTGGGTTGGGTCTGAGTTCTGGACCAGCTGTCTGTTTTGTTAGGCTGTTGCATACATCAATCATCAAGGGAGCACCTGCAGTAATGTGGCAGAGACAGAGGTAAAATCCATCCTGTCCTGGGTGGAGCTTCATGTTACATAGTTACATAGTAGGTGAGGTTGAAAAAAGACACAAGTCCATTAGGTCCAACTTATGTGTGTGATTATATGTCAGTATTACAATGTATATCCCTATATGTTGTGGTCGTTCAGATGCTTATCTAATAGTTTTTTGAAACTATCGATGCTCCACACTGAAACCACCGCCTGTGGAAGGGAATTCTACATCCTTGCCGCTCTTACAGTAAAGAACCCTCTACGCAGGTTTAAGGTTAAACCTCTTTATTTCTAATTTTAATGAGTGGCCACATGTCCAATTAAACTTCCTTCCACAGAAAAGTTTTATCCCTATTGTGGGGTCACCAGTATGGTATTTGTAAATTGAAATCATATCCCCTCTCAAGTGTCTCTTCTCCAGAGAGAATAAGTTCAGTGCTCATAACCTTTCTTCATAACTAATATCTTCCAGTCCCTTTATTAGCTTTGTTGCCTTTCTCTGTACTCGCTCCATTTCCAGTACATCCTTCCTGAGGACTGGTGCCCAGAACTGGACAGCATACTCCAGGTGAGGCCGGACCAGAGTCTTGTAGAGTGGGAGAATTATCGCTTTATCTCTTGAGTTAATCCCCTTTTTAATGCATGCCAATATTCTGTTTACTTTGTTAGCGGCAGCTTGGCATTGCATGCCATTGCTGAGCCTGTCATCTACTAGGACCCCCAGGTCCTTTTCCATCCTTGATTCCCCCAGAGGTTCTCCCCCAGTGAGTAGATTGCATTTATATTTCTGCCACCCAAATGCATTATTTTACATTTTTCCACATTAATCCACATTTGTCATGTACTTATCCACCCAATTAATTTGTTCAGATCTTCTTGCAAGGTTTCCACATCCTGCAGAGAAGTTATTGCCATGCTTAGCTTAGTATCGTCTGTAAATACAGAGATTGAACTGTTTACCCCATCCTATAGGTCATTTATGAACAAATTAAATAGGATTGGTCCGAGCACAGAACCCTGGGGGACCCGACTTTCCACCCCTGACCATTCCGAGTACTCCCCATTTATCACCACCCTCTGAACTCACCCTTGTAGCAAGTTTTCAATGCATGTACTCACCCTATGGTCAACGGACCTTACTTTGCACAGTAAACGTTTATGGGGAACTGTGTCAAATGCTTTGGCAAAATCCAGATACACCACGTCTATGGGCCTTCCTTTATCTAGATGGCAGCTCACCTCCTCATAAAAGGTTAGTAGATTGGTTTGGTAAGAATGATTTTTCATGAATCCATGCTGATTACTGCTAATGATACAGTTTTCATTACAAAAAACTTGTATATATTCTCTTATCATCCCCCCAAGAGCTTGCATACTATTGATGTTAGGCTAACTGGTCTGTAATTCCCAGGGATGTATTTCGGCCCTTTTTTAAATATTGGTGCTACATTGGCTTTTCTCCAATCATCTGGTACCATTCCAGTCAGTAGACTGTCAGTAAAAATTAGGAACAATGGTCTGGCAATTACTTGACTGAGTTCCCTAAGGACCCTCAGGTGCAAGCCATCTGGTCCCGGTGACTTATTAATGTTAAGTTTTCCAAGTCTATTTCTAATTCTGTCCTCTGTTAGCCATGAGGGTGTTTCCTCAGATGTGTCATAAGGATAAACACTGCAGTTTTGGTTACTGAAGCCCCCCGATTCCCTCGTGAAGAATGAGGAGAAGAATAAATTTAATACCTTCACCATCTCTCCATCCTTAGTAACCAGATTCCCTTCATCACTCTTTATGGGGCCAATAAGGTCTGCCCTCCCATTTTACTGTTTATATACTTTATACTTTATATATACTTTATACTTTATATACATTTTCCTCAATTTAGCTCCTATGTCCCTAAAATCGTTCTTTAGGACACTCCATCTGCCTCTGACTTTGTCATTGGTGCCAATGTACACCATGACAGCCGGGTCTTCCCCAGCCCCTCCCAGTAATCTTTCCACCAGATCCGTGATGTGGTGAACCCGAGCGCTCGATAGACAGCATACAGTTCCTACCACCAGAATCTGTGTTTCTTTTCCCTTCGCTTTCCCTGCACTCTCACTAGAGGAGTTCTTCCCCTGGCAGCTATGGGAGTCCCTCAGCTCCAGCAGTGCTGGTCCCTGACTGGTTTCACCAATGCCACTCAATGGAGCGTACTTATTGGGATATTCCAGCCCAGGATTGGCCTCCCTGGCACTTTCCCCTCTAACCTTCCTAACTGTCACCTATCTACTCTTTTCTAGTGCCCGGCTCTCCTTTAGTATGGTGGGTCCTATGAGTGCTGACAGTTGCTTCCCTAGGTTCAGAACCTGGGCTTCTAGGGAAACAATGTGCTTACATTTTGCACAACAGTATTTGCCCTCGATCAGATGATCAAGGAACGCATACATGCCACAAGATGTACAACGAGTCGCATCCTCACACCCGCCGGCCATTGTACCTACCAATTTAATGGGGATTATACCCTCTCCAAATTAGCTAATAACTAGCTTCCTGACAATAATACTCAACAATGCATTGGTACTCAACAATACAATACACAGGTACTCACAATCCACGTGTACTCACAGTCCACATGCACTTACAGCCCACATGTACTCCCGGTCCACGTGCACTTGCAGCCCACGTGTACTCGCAGTCCACTTGCACCCGCAGCCCACATGTACTCGCAGCCCACGTACCAGTGATCTTTGTGGTGTGCATCTCTGGAGTGTAGAGACATGGCAGGAAGATATTCTCAGTAGACACTATTTGAGCACGGGGTGACTGGTCACTTTATCCAGAGGTGTACTGGGACATACAGTATCTCACAAAAGTGAGTACACCCCTCACATTTTTGTAAATATTTTATTATATCTTTTCATGTGACAACACTGAATAATAATAATAATAATACTAATACGTGAAAATGTCCAAAATGGGCCCAAAGTGTCAATATTGTGTGCTACAATATAAAGTAGTAAGTGTACAGCTTGCATAACAGTGTAAATTTGCTATCCCCTCAAAATAACTCAGCACACAGCCTTTAATGTCTAAACCGCTGGCAACAAAAGTGAGTACACCCCTAAATGAAAATATTGGACCCAATCAGCCATTTTCCCTCCCCGGTGTCATGTGACTCATTAGTGTTACAAGGTCTCAGGTGTGAATGGGGAGCAGGTGTGTTAAATTTGGTGTTATCGCTCTCACTCTCTCATACTGGTCACAGAAAGTTCATGGCAACCTCATGGCAAAGAACTCTCTGAGAATCTGAAAAAAAAGAATTGTTACAATTTTTTAAAATCTTGGCGTGGAGTTCCCCTTAAAATCCATACCAAACCCCAAGGGCCTAGTATGGATTGGGGGGGGGGGCACGCTGTTTTTGTTTTAAATTTTGGCGTGGAGTTCTCCTTAATATCCATACCAGACCCAAAGGGCCTGGGAAGGACTGAGGGGGACCCATGCTGTTTGTTCCCTTAATATTTATCTATATTACTGGGAGCCGGCAATACATTACAGCCGCAAGCAATTTTAACCGCTTCAGCCCGGAAGATTTTACCTCCTTCCTGACCAGAGCACTTTTTGAGATTCAGCACTGCGTCGCTTTAACTGACAATTGCGCGGTTGTGCGACATTGCACCCAAAATAAATTGACGTCCTTTTTTTCCCCCGCAAATAGAGCTTTCTTTTGGTGGTATTTGATCATTTCTGCGGTTCTTATTTTTTGCGCTTTAAACAAAAAAAGAGCGACAATTTTGAAAAAAACGCATTATTTTTTAGATTTTGCTATAATAAATATCCCGCAAAAATATATAAAAAAAAACTATTTTTTTCCTCAGTTTAGGCCGATATCTATTCATCTACATATTTTTGGTAAAAAAAAATCACAATAAGCGTATATTGATTGGTTTGCACAAGAGTTATAGCGTCTAAAATATAGGGGATAGTTTTATGGCATTTTCATTTTTAATTTTTTTTATTAGTAATGGCGGCGATCTGCGATTTTTATCGGGACTGCGACATTATGGCAGACACATCGGACAATTTTGACACTATTTTGGGACCATTGTAATTTATACAGCGATCAGTGCTATAAAAATGCACTGATTACTGTGTAAATGACACTGGCAGTGAAGGGGTTAACCACTAGGGGGTGATGAAAGGTTTAAGTATCCTAGGGAGTGATTCTAACTGTGGGGGGATGGGCTTTAAGTCATATGACAGTGATCACCTCTCCTGATGACAGGGAGCGGTGATCTCTGTCATGACACAAGCCAGAACAGGGAAGTGCCTTGTTTACATAAGTAATTCCCTGTTCTAAAGGCTCCGTGACACAATCGCCGGGAGACCGGGGGACTTCGAGTCAGACTTGTGACGAAACACGCCGGGAGGAGCGACTTGCTGACGTCACCGCACTGTTAATAAAGCTCAGCAGGAACGGGCGTTCGTATCATAGCCAGCCGGCTTACTATCTATGCTTGAAATACCTTACTTCCATGTAAGTGATACTGTTTTATTTAATAAATTACTAGTCTGGTTTTACCTATGGCGAGCCTTTTCCCTTTCTTTGGCTTATTGTGATCATGGGAATAGAGGACCCTGGATCCTTTTGAGCTTCTGTGACAATATATGTCCATCCCCCTACAAGTGGTTTTTGGAGGCTGTTCTGGTCGGAGTCGCTGCTTGCCATCAATGGAGACATAGGCCCTGACTGGGTATTTGCCACAAGTGATCCGGCTTGTGATAGCTGGTAAGTGTGCACTTTATGTGGTGGCGGATACACTTTGCATGTTGGTGTGAATTTGTCATCTGCACGAGGAAGACTCCAAATACTTGGTGTTCGTCTATTGCCTATTAGTAATACTTCAAAGGACATATTTGTTCATGTTGCTGACCTATTTCTTGGAACTCCAAAACCCTTAGTTTTGGCTCACACATTGTGATATTTTTCATTATTGTCACAATTTGTCACTTATTATATTTGTTTATAGAGCGCAGCTCTCATATTTAATTGTCTATTTTTGTGTTTATCCCACCTTAGAGCTACTGCAGGTTTCAGGGTTTCAGGTTTTAGGACACAGCGCAGTTTACTTTCTTACACAAATTATACAATTGTGCGTACAATAACATAAGTGCAAAAAATAACTCAAGTGCTTATTCAATAGTCCATGGACTTCATACTCCCCCCCCCCCCCAAAAAAAGTGTATATATATATATATATATATATATATATATATATATATATTGTATGATAATAAATACTAAGCCGAAGGAAAATTCTATCAGCATTTAATATTTGATCACTATTTTTCAAGAAGCTGAAGTTTATTTAATCCCTAAAATGCTCCTTTTTGCCCCCATTTCTTCTTTTAAAAGCATTTTGAAGTATGGGGGGAAAAAAAGTAGTGAAATGTTCATTTCATAAACAAAAACATTTGTGAGTATGAAACAATATATCTAATAAAACCAGGCAAATAAAAATGTAACCTTTATAGATAGGCACTTTGGAAAAAATAAAAATGTCAACTATGCATGCCAAAATGCTTTTGAGACACATAACATAAGGGTTAATATAACCACACATGTGCATGTCAAAACACTCAATTTGCTTCTAAAATTCCTTCCAGAATTTGACGTCACCCCTACTTCCTGAAGAACCAACTTCCAGAGCATGATTGCTTCCTGAGCAACAGAAATGACTTTGTACCAGTGTAAATGTCTTTTCGACCTGTCAATATGCTTACACTGCCGGCCTCTGCAATGGTTTTTATTGGACATATAAAGCATTTTTAAATGTTTTATCAGCTGCAATTGGATTTGTGATGTCTGTGTACATACAGCATTAGACCAGTCCGTAAGTCTGTAATATATGTATGTATATAAATATATATATATTTTTTTTTTTATTTATTTATTTATATATTTATTTATTTTATTTTTTTCTCAAATTCACAGGTTGTACTTGATGGACCTGTTTGTTTTTTTCAACCTCACCAACTATGCAACTATGTAAATATGCCTCATATATCAGTCATTCAACATTCATAACAGACACATCCAGAAGCACCCAGAATGTTAGAACTGATACAGTTTCTATTTAAAGATATAAGGAACACCACTCTACTTAGTGTAAGTGTAGGTCATAATATTCTGTGAGTATTTCTCATTGAACACCGTGTTCATTTATCAGACATATAATTGTGAATGTATGTCCCCTTTAGATGTTCTTGGGCAGTGTGTAACATGTGTAGCCCATTAGATGTGATATATAACGAACACTGCACAGCACACCCGTGCAATAGATGTCATTAGAAGTTACTCGTAAGAGCTCATGTAGTGTCTCTCCAGCAAATTGTCTGTATAAGCTGCGCAATGTGCTAATTAAGAGTGTTGTAAACAGAAATTTACAAGGAGTTAATCATAAGGGAGTGTTGATGAAAATGTTTCTAATACATGGTCATTGGGATACACTTTTTAATGTGTGTGAATATACATATATATATATATATATATATATATATATATATATATATATATATATATATATATATATATATATATATATATATATATATATATATATATATATATATATATATATATATATATATATAATATATATATATATATATACATATATATATATATATATATATATATATATATATATACACACAAATCATTCAAGCTCTGTAAATATATAAGTCTAAATCAAATCATACAGGGGAACAGGTTTGTTTTAATGCCCCATGCCCACTTCCCAACAGCACATAGTCACCTCTCCTTTTGAGTATGGAGGAACATGTGGAAAACTACACTTGTCCTTTAAAATTAACTAACAGATCCCAACCGCCTCTCCAGAGATGTATACATACCTCAATCCGATGGTTGTGGCTGCTGGGGATTGCTTATAACCCGTGCCATTAGTTCACTGTATCCTGGCCATGCCTGTGCAGTAGAGCCCCATAGAAATCTATAGAGCTTGTCTCCTGTGTCCCCTGGCTGGTAGAAGGGAGTGGAGAAGCCCTATAAAACCCTGTGTCCCCTGACTGGTAGAAGGGGGTGGAGAAGCCCTATAAAAATCTGAAAGCTCTACTGCGCAGACATGAAGGAAGAGAGAGGACTTGTGATGTGGGATATAAAAAAGGTAAGTATGCATCTCTCTACATTTTTAATGTTACTTTTTTAGTTGCCACCTTCTTTTCTGTGAGAATAGGGTAAGATAACGTGGCCTAGAAGGGGGCATTTTGGGCACAAAAACAGGTTCAAGCTAATAAAATTAACTTCTGTAGCCATTAGAAGCCATTTAAAACCAAATACAGCCTTAAAAAACTCAAAAAACATGTTTAAGTGTATATTAACGCTAGGGATGAGCCCGATGTTTGAGTCGAACGTAAGTTTGACTCGAACATCAGGTGTTTGCCCATTCACCAAACATTATGGCGCCGGGGAATGCCCCAAAATGCACTGCAAGATCGACATCTTCTGAATGGCCAAAGCATGTACCTAACCTGCATGCTTTGGCAAATCACAGCGTGCTCTGCTGAGAGAGCCATAATTGACCAAAGGCAGGGTGCCTTTGGCCAATCATGGCTCAGGGGGCTAAGTCCACGCCCCACACTATATAAGTTACACGGCAGCCGTATATAGTGTAATGAATGAAGAGAGATTAGGCAGCTTAGTTAGTGGCATGCAGGCAGTGTAATATATATATATATATATATATATATATATATATATATATATACCCTGTTTCCCCGAAAATAAGACCTAGCGTGATTGTCGGTGATGGCTGCAATATAAGCCCTATATACTCTGCATTTAGTGATTAGATATTCAGTGTAGAATCTATAGTCAGGCAGTGTAGTATATATAATATAGTGTATTGAAGTGGTTAAGGGGAACCCTGCACCAATTTTTTTTTAAATGCCGTGGGGGTCCCCCCAAAATTCATACCAGGGCCTTCAGGTCTGGTATGGATTTTAAGGGGAACCCTGCGCCAAAATGTAAAAAAAAATGGCGTGCCCCCCCAAAAAATCCATACAAGTCCCTTATCCGAGCACGCAACCTGACAGGCCACAGGAAAAGGGGGGATGAGAGAGTGCTCCCTCTGAACTGTACCAGGCCACATGCTCTCAACATGGGGAGGGTGCTTTGGGGTCACCCCAAAGCACTTTGTCCCCATGTTGATTGGGACAAGGACCTCATCCCCACAACCCTTGCCTGGTGGTTGTGAGGGTCTGCGGGCGTGGGTGCTTTTTGGAATCTGAGATCCCGGCCCCTCCTATGTGAATTGGTATGGGGTACATTGTACCCCTACCCATTCACCAAAAAAGTGTCAAAAAAGTAAAAATTACAGGAGACAGTTTTGGACGATTGCTTTATTTTAAAAAAAAAGTGTTTTGAGATGTCCATCCATCTTCGATCACAGCACCGACGGTCCCGAAAACCCCCCCAAGAAAATGGAAAAACTCCCCGCGACTGTCGTCTTTTTGCTTTGACAGCTGTTATATAGTCAAGGGCGGGGCCATCCAGTGACACTAAATGAGTGACCCTGTCCTCCTCTCTGAATTCACATGATGTCAGAAGGGGCGGGGTCACTCGGTTATGTCTGTGGGTGGCCCGTCCTTGGCTATATAAGAGCTGTCAAAGCAAAAGGACAGCATTCGCGGGGACGCCTCATGAGGTTTTTGTTTTTTCTTGGGATCTTTGGCGCGATCATTGAAGATGGATGGACATCATAGGACACTTATTTTTTAAGAAAGGAATTGTCCAAAACTGTCTCCTGTCATTTTTACTTTTTTGACACTTTTTTTGGTGAATTGATAGGGGTACCCATTCACATAAGGGCGGGCGGGCGGGATCTGGGGGCCCCCTTGTTAAAGGGGGCTTCCAGATTCTGATAAGCCCCCCGCCCCCAGACCCCCACATCCACTGGGCAAGGGTTGTGGGGATGAGGCCCTTGTCCCCATCAACATGGGGACAAGGTGCTTTGGGGGGACCCCAAAGCACCCTCCCCATGTTGAGGGCATGTGGCCTGGTATGGTTCAGCTCTCTAGCCCCCCCTTTTTCCTGCGGCCTGCCAGGTTGCGTGCTGGCACGGGGTTCCTCTTAAAATCCATATCAGACCTGAAAGGCCTGGTATGGATTTTGGGGGGGACACCTACGCCATTTTTTAAATGATGTTTTATGTATATTGCCAGGATCCAGCAATGTCATTTTGCTGCAGGACTGTTATGAACATGGGAAAGATGCGCTACTTTACAGGCAGACTAAGGGGACCCCCCAGGCACGATATTTAAAGGAATATTTAATTTTTACTGTTTCACTTTAAGCATTATTAAAATCACTGCTCCTGAAAAAATGGCAGTTTTTAAAACTTTTTTTTGCATTGATACATGTCCCCTGGGGCAGTACCCGGGTCCCCTTTAAAATTAGCATTTTTGATTTTTCATGTTTGTGTCCCATAGACTTTAACGATGTTTGCACAAATGTTTTGCCTGTTCGCATGTTTTGCTGCAAACCGAACCGGGGGGTGTTCGGCTCATCCCTAGTTAATGCTAACAAACTTCTCTTACTTGCTCCCTTCTGTTTGTTAAATATACTGTACCATTGCTATGGTATATAAATTATATTTTTAATTGAGATCCATTGTGTACTGATTGCTGTGTAGGCATTGTAGATGTTGCTTTCCATAAATGTAAAGGTAGGTTTTAAAACACATCTTTCAGTAGTAGCAGTGGGTGGAAATGCCTTGTGAAGACCACGATATAAGTTATTTTAGAAGATCAGTTATCAAGCCCTATTACTAACAAGTCTGCCGGTGTTTTTCCTTTTCTCGTGAGCTTGGGGAAAAGCCCTTTGTGTCCATATATTGAAACGGCTCTCGAAAATGTCTATACATTTAGGCTACAGACAGGGTTTCAGAATACAGTTCAACAAATGGGCTCTTCTGGATCTAAACAGCGAGTTCCAACAGTGGAAACTCTAATGCCGCGTACACACGGTCGGACTTTTCAGCTACAAAAGTCCGACAGCCTGTCCGACAGACTTTCGACGGACTTTTGGCGGACTTTCGACGGACTTGCGGCGGACTTTCTAACGAACAGACTTGCCTACACACGATCACACAAAAGTCCGTCGAATTCTTACGTGATGACGTACACCGGACTAAAATAAGGAAGTTCATAGCCAGTAGCCAATAGCTGCCCTAGCGTGGGTTTTTGTCCGTCGGACTAGCATACAGACGAGCGGATTTTTTGACCGGACTCGAGTCCGTCGGAAAGATTTGAAGCATGTTTCAAATCTAAAGTACGTCGGATTTGAGGCTAAAAAAGTCAGTTGAAAGTCCGGAGAAGCCCACACACGATCGGATTACCAGCCAGCTTTAGTCCGTCAGCGTCTGTTGGACTTTTGTAGACGAAAAGTCCGACCGTGTGTACGCGGCATAAGGCTTTTATGAGGTATACAGTCCCCTCAGCTCAGAGTAAAGACAGGTTGAGTAGGCTAACATCCTTTTTAAAGCTGATTTGATTTGCCTTCCAGCAGCCTCTTTTTCTGTGTTGGCTCAAACAAACAGTCATATATCAACAAGCCATAAAGAAGTCTAATTTCTCAAGAGGAGTCTGCAGCTTGGACTAGTATATCAGTGGTAAATTAAGGAGCTCATGTCAGATGCGTCTGATGCCTGCAGTTAATTTACACCAATATCTCCACTTCATGGCTGAATAGAAAGCAGCTGGCAACATACTAACTTCAAAAATACAGCATTTAACTTGGGCTATAAAGTCCCAGAATCCCAGACTTGACAGTGCACTCATATTTCATTTTTTTTTTTTACAAAAAGCCATAAATGCCTTGGCTTCCGTGCTGTGCTAATGATACAAAATATACATTTACATGGATATTGTTTTTTAAATCATGTATGTAATAAATAATACCATCTCTGTTACCCTGTGTTGTACTGACCCAGAGAGAAGCAAAGCTCTCTGCTTGACCAAGCAGTGATTTATAGTTCAGAATGTGATCAGTCGTGATCTATAGTTAAGAATGTAATCAGTAGTGATCTGTAGTTCAGAGTATGCATTATACTAACATATGTTTTACAACGACATGGTTTGTTGATATAGTTTGCCGATTCCATGAGTTAGGAGGCATCTGAAAAATGTATCCAGGCCAAATGTTACCACGATTTTTGTAGATTACATAACCAACACATTTTGCCAACAACAAACACTGGTTCCGGTTAAGCTTTGCCCTAGGATAATACATTTTGACCAATATATACTTTATACACACCATGAGAAATATAAACATATTTATGCTTTGTATGCATGTGTGTCAAGTGATTTTCAAAGCACAGTCTCATGACAGGACATGGCAAATGCTGGAGTGTTGCTCTGATGCTGATGCTGTAGTTCTACATTCGAAAATCATCTTTGGGCAGGCTTCTCACCTGGAAAAGTGCTTGGTGCTTACCAAATTCCTGGCTATTTTAAAATTAAACTCCAGGCACACATACCTGTATACTAAATGAACCTCAGTTATATTCATAAAAATCATTTAGTCAATTACATCACCACATCAACCCGGAGATGCAGCGGTGAGGTGTGGAAGCTGTCATTGGCAGTTTCAGGATTGGATGATTTAGCCAGTCAGAGAGTTATTTTCTTTTGGTGCGTTGACGGGCATTGTTCTTCATGACACTTTGCATCGCTAGATGACGTGATTGACAGTTTGTTTACATCTTTTTATTTTTTTTTTAAGGACTTGTCAAAAAGCATGTGTCCTGTCTTTATTTATTATTTACATTTTTTGTGACTGAGTAGGGGAAAGGGCAGTATCTGGGGGCCCGATTATTTTTAAAGGATGCTTCCAGATTCCAATAGACCCCCGCCCACAGTACCCAAAAATCACTGGGACAGGGTTAAGGCTTTTGTCCTCATCAACAAGGTGCTTTGCCAAAGGGTGTGTCCCCCAGCAAGGTAACCTCCCCATGTTGAAGGCTTGTGACATGTTATGGTTCAGGAGAGGTTTTTTTACTTTTTATTTATTTATTTTTTTGCATGGGGTCCCTTTTGACATCCATGCCAAACCGTCATCAAAGGGAACAAAATCCTCTCTTAAAAGTAATTGGAGCAAGCTCTCAATTAGAAAAGTTTTGCTTATGACAGTGGTCACCAGGAGAAATGGAAAGGGTAAATTGCCCCAGGGGAATCAAAGTCAGCAATAAAAATCCTTCCCTAATTTATAAAAAATGAAAAAAAATTGTCTTATATGCACTTAACAAATATTGATTGGACCATTTACAACAAGGTAATTTATTTTATATGTGTTGTATGTCCCAAAAAATAGAAATTCTCTTTAAACTGCTAAAATGTTAAAATCTTAATTTGCTTAAAAAAAATGTTTTTATATTATATCAATACAGTATGTCCTGCAAATTGTTGTTAGTTATTGTTATCATTAACCTTAGTGTGCAATTGTAATGTTATGTGTACATAATATAACTTATTCTAATGATTTAATGGAAAGATGCTTTCTGTGCATTAGAGTTCTTCTTTACAGATTGAAAATAAAAGCATACAATGTGACTTGTGTATGTTATGAATGGTCAAGTCTAGAATACCTTTCTCGAATGAATGATCTGTCTAGGTATGCTACACTATTATTATTATTTTATTATTATTATACAGGATTTATATAGCGCCAACAGTTTGCGCAGTGCTTTACAATATTAGGGGAAACAGTACAGTATAGTTACAATACAATTCAACACAGGAGGAATCATAGGGTCCTGCTCGTTAGAGCTTAGAATCTAGGAGGAAGGGTGAAGTGATACAAAAGGTAACTGTAGGGGATGAGCTGAAGAAGAAAATAAAAGTACAGTTGTTAGGTGGAGGTAGGATAGGCTTCTCTGAAGAGAAAAGCGTTCAGGGATCGCCTAAATGTGGATAGAGTTGGAGATAGTCGGACAGATTGAGCTAGGAAATTCCAAAGGATGGGTGAAGTCCTAGTAGTGAGCATGGGAGGAGATGACGAGGGAGCTAGAGAGCAGGAGGTCTTGGGAGGAATGAAGAGAACGATTTGGATGGTATTTTGAGACTAGGTTAGGGATATAGCTGGGGGACTAGTTGTGGATGGCTTTGTAAGTTATAGTTAGTATTTTGAATCTAATTCATTGGGTGAGTGGCAGATATTGTGGAGGTTGAGGCAGCAAGCTTTGGAAAGTGATTGGCTGTGGGGCCGAAAGATGAGCTCAGTACACCTAGCATCCTCGCATGCGGGGATGGGTTGATGATTGTGCCATTGCTCTTGACAGAATAGTCAGGGGAAGGGGCATGCAGGGGAGGCAATATTATGCTCAGTTTTGGACAGGTTGAGTTTCAGGAAGTGGTGTGACATCTAGACTGATATGTCTGTTAGTAAATTAGTAATGTGTGAGGAGACTGATGGAGTGAGCTGAGGGGTAGAGACATAGATTTGGGTGTCGTCAGCTTAGAAATTATATTGAAAGTCATGGGAGGCTATCAGCTGACCCAGGGAGGAGATGTAGATTGAGAATAGGAGAGGTCCAAGAACAGAACCTTGGGGGACCCTAACAGAGAAAGGAAGAGAAGAGGAGGAAGTAGAATTGTAAGGGAGAAGTAGGATGAGAGCCAGCAAAGAGCACTGTCACGGAGACCAAAGGAGTAAAGTTTTTTTTGCGGAGGATGGGGCGGTCAATCGTATCAAGGCACCCAAATAATCTAGAAGTAGGAGTACAGAATAATGTCCATTGGTTTTTGCTGTTAGTAAGTCATTTATAAGTTTTAAAAGAGCAGTCTCTGTGGAGTGTTGAGGATGAAAACCAGACTGAAGGGGATCAAGAACGTTATTCTTAAAGAGGTGGTCACTCAGTTGGTTGTAGACCAGGCGTTCAAGGAGTTTGCAGGAAAAGGGGAGCAAGGAGATGGGGCATAGGTTGTTAAGATTGGTAGGGTCCAGTGAAGGCTTTTTAAGTATGGGGGGGGGGTGGACTTGTGCATGTTTTACAGAGTTGGGGAAGATGCCAGAAGAGAGGCAGAGATTGAAGATATGGGTTAGAGAGTGTAGGATAGAGTCAGAAGATGGCCACAGTATTTGAGTGGGAATTGGGTCCAGGGGACAGGTGGTTAGGTGGGTGTTAGGAATAAGTTTAGGAACCTTGTTTATAGTAGCAGGGTTCAATAAGGGGAGTGTTGATTGTAATTGTGGACATGGGGTGTTACCAGTAGAGTCGAGATTTCATTACACGTTGAATCAATCTTATTTTTGAAGTGATTGGCGATCTCCTGGGCAGTGAGTGAGTTAGTCTGTGGAGGCAGTGGAGGACAAAGAAGAGAGTTAAAGGTAGAGAAGAGTTGATGGGGACTGGATGAGAGGGTGTTAATGAGAGTGATAAAATAGGTTTGCTTGGCAGTGTGGAGACAAGAATTGTATTTTTGGAGGGAAGATTTTTATTGGTTGAAGACTTAGTCTTACACCACAGACGCTCAAGAGCGCAGCTGCATTTTTTGCGACTTTTGGTGTCATCTGCTAGGGTTGTAGGAGTCGGGGCCTGATTCTGTATGTAGTGAGGGGGAAGAGCACATTCAGGGTGGAGGACAGGGATCTATTGTAGACAGAAGTGGCTAGATTGGGGCAGGACAGGGGTGGAATATTGCCATAGAGGTGCTTAGTATCAGAATAGAGAAAAGAAGTGTTGAAGTGGCGAAGGTGGTAAAAGACAGGGAGAGAGCGAAGCTAATAAGGTGGTGATCAGAAAGAAGAAAAGGATTGTTGGAGAGGTTGCATGAAGTGCATAGGTAGGAGAATACAAGGTTGAGGGTGTTGTCATCAGAGTGAGTAGAAGCCTGTACTTATTGCTTCAGGTCAAATGAGGAGGTTAGACTAAGAAGCTTAGAAGTAGCAAGAGTGTTAGTATTAACAGGGATGTTGAAGTCGCCAAGAATGATTGTGGGAATTTCAGAAGAGAGAAATTAGGGTAGCCAGGCAGAGAAGTCATCAAGGAAAGTTGATACTGGTCCATGGGGGCTGATGCATCACAGCAATTTTATGGAATTTGGATAAAATAGACATATACAGTGTGTTTCAAATGATTAGAGGGACAGCGAGGGAGGAGAGCGAAGAACCTGGATGGTGCTCTGTGGGGATAGGAAGATTCCAACTCCACCTCCCTTGCATCCACTAGGTCTAGGGGAGTGAGTCCAGAGAAGGCCACCATGGGAGAGGGAAGCAGGAGAAGCAGAGTCAGAATAATAAAGCTAGGTTTCAGTGACAGCAAGGAAATTACAGGAGTTAGTGACAAAGAGGTCATGAACAGAGGTGAGTTTGTTGCAGACAGAGCGGCATTATAAAGGGCACAGGAGAAGGGGAGGCTGGTTTTGGAAAGAAATGCAATGGAGACTAAATTGTGTGGATTGCGGCTGCTACCAGAGGGTACAGGGTGATAGGTACGTTGAGTACAGTTAAATAAAGGAGGCCCAGGGTTTGGGGATATATTTCTAGAGGTTATGAGAAGCAGAAGGGTGAGGGAGGTAATATGAGGGTGCGATTTATATGAGGATGCCTCAGCATCCTGGGGGTTTTATTAGCATGTGGGATTAGAATTAATAGGAGGTGATGAGTGCAGTAATAAGGAGAAGGCAGAAGTGAGGGTGATATATACAGATTGTGGGGTGGAGGCATGGGGTGAAGGAAAGAGAGTTTAAAGAGGAAGTGAACCCTGATGGGTTTACTTCCTCTTTGTTTCCCTGCAAAGGTAAAGCATAATGGGCTACTATGCATCGCATAGTAACCCATTATGTGTCACTTACTTGACACAGGAGCCTGCAATGTCACAGCTGTCCCTTCTTCCACGAAGCGTGCATCTTCTTTCCGGGTATCGCGGCTCCGGCTGTGATTGGCCAGAGCCGCGGTGACGTCACTCCTGCGCATGCGCGCTGGTGCCTATCACTAACAGCATTATCGGCGTTAGAAACGGCACGCTCAGTGCGCCTGCGCGCCGTTGTCTACAGTGCATGCGCCGTAGACATCAGTGCCTGTCTTTTGGAAATATCTCCTAAACCGTGTAGGTTTAGGAGATATTTCTTGCACCTACAGGTAAGCCTTAATCTAGGCTTACCTCTAGGTAAAAGTGGTCTGTAAGGGTTTACAACCACTTTAGAAAGAGAGGATGCAACTGTGAAAAGGAGAGGTAAAGAGAGCATGAAGCAGAGAGGAAGGAGAGCTGAATGGGGAAATTAGGTCACCTGCAGTCTGGGGATTTGCAAAGTGGCTTGTTGTAGATGTTCGCTTTGTGCAGGTCGCTGAAGTGCAAGAGCAGAAGTGCCACTTAATTAAAGAATGGAACTTTGTTGGAAAAACCCCAGCATGCGCCCCCATGGCATGTGTCCCCATAAAGATTCTCTTGTTTTATACAGCGGTGGGTGTGGATGGAATTTGTCTAACAATCAATCAGGAGTTAATATCAGGCACACATCTATCGCCACAATCTTTTCACACTACAATCAAACTGCAAGAGGACCAAGAGGGCAGGGTTGTAAAGATAAAGATCAGGCCATAAGTTGGGTAAGATTTGAAACAAAATAAACATCACAATAATGTGAACAGAGTTATAGATGGATGTTGAACAGCAATTATACAGATGCAGGTTTACCATAAAGATAATGAGAGCAGTCAGTCTGTATTCAGTTTAAGGTGGATTTGAACAGCAGTAATATAGAGGCAGGTTTACCTGTGAAGGGAGAGAAGAGATGTTCAGATGAGCAAGAGCAGACGTGCCACTTAATTAAAGAACACTGCTTTGTTGGAAGAACCCCAGCATGCGTCCCTCTGGCATGTGTCCCCCTGGCATAATATACAGTATACACTCTATATTATGTGATTTTTAATTCTATACTTATAATCACCCAAGTAAAAAAAATGGAAACCATTCCCTGGAGATCCACTGTATATGTATGTCTCTATCTCTAGGAGATAAAATCAATTTGTTGTTAAATTGACAGTAGGCTTCTGGGCACATGCCGTTGTGCACTTTCTTCTGCTGCCCCAGCTGAATTTCGATAAGTGTATGGTCAGCTTAGGATCTTTTCACAGATCCCCTGCTGATCTGAAACAGAGGAATGACACGTGAAAGAGGTCTACTGATCAAAACTAAAAAAAACAATGTTTTTGCTATTTTGTACTTATTTCTGCCTTTAAAGGACATAGGGAATTTAAAAAAAAGAACCAAAAAAATATGAATATATATATATACTGTATATATCAATGTAGTGTTATTTGTGACAAATTCTAAGAAACCGACAGGCACATAGCTGAAACGTAAAAAGGGGTCTGATCCATACATTGTAAACAGCCACTGGTCCTGGAGTGCTAAATGTGAAGGGCACAGACTTCGTAAAAACAAAGCCTGGTCACACAATCTTAGGTGAAATACAGGTTAGTAAAAAAAAACTTCGACTCACATCCTGAATGAGTGAAAATGAGACGCACACACACCTGTGAAAAACTTGAACAATAGGTAGGAACCAGCAAAAACATAATTGGAAACCTATCCTCCTTATGACTTCAAATAACATTGACTGCTGCTGATGTTTTCACTGACCAGATGGTTAGGCATCTTGAATGGGAAAGCCAGAGGTGACTATAGGGCAGCTGCAGACGGATGCAAAGACATTAGTGGAAACCAGATACTCTAGATTCTATACCAATAGTGTGTGAAACCTTGTTACCCTTCCTGAATCTGCCTTTTATTTGCTATTAGACGTCATTTTTTATTCTGTATCAAGTTTCACACCCATTCTTTATTCCTTCTGGGGAATACTTAAAAAAATACTTGCAGATGGACATAAGGAAGGAACTGTGTATCATCTTCTAAAAAAAGGTTTGCCCGTGTGCTTTAAGGAATAGGGATGGGGTACCCACAACATACAGAAAGATTTTTATTTAGAATTCAATGTTTTAAATAATTGTATGGTGGGAGTGGGGGGTCCTCCTGAGCTGCAAAAGTCTTTCAGTACTGACATAAACACATGCTTCTCCGCTCTCAGCAAGTACCAACATGGCGTATAAGAAAACAATATAAGTGTTTAAACAGCTACATGACATCTGCCCCTAGAGTTGTGACATGCACACAAATGCTTTATGGGCTGTTTTATTTTGTACAAACATAATAAAAATGTTAAAGGTAATCCTAATTAGTCATATTTCTCACAAATATTGGTGTATATATATATATATATATATATATATATATATATATATATATATATATATATATACATATATATATATTTATATATATATATATATATATATATATATATATATATATATATATATATATATATATATATATATATATATATATATATATATATATATATATATATATAAACTGTACAATACAACAGCTCAGATTATTAATCCAAAGCTGGCCATACACTAATCAAAGTTTGGCTAGTTCAGCAGGGACTGGCCAAATTTCGATCAGTGCATGACTTGCTGCTCCACAGAATTTGATTGATTGATTGATTGACTTGCCAAAGTGACATATTGGGAAAATGTTCTGGTTTAGAATACATATCCTGGCGAGGGAATTCATCCATCTATCTGGTTTGTGTGGATAGAGGAAGTGTGGTAAGATATATACAATCTGATTGTACAATCTCTGTACAATACACCTAAAATATAACAAAAGTATGTAATATGAGGACAAATCTACACAAGCCATTACATTTTTATCCAATCTCACAGGGCCCTATATTAAAAAGTGGTTGATAGAGCTAAAGAAGATTATACTATCAGATTGTATAGTGTAATTTTAGCCTAATACATGCTTTTATATATATGCATAAAAGCATAAGCTTGGATTTGGGTGCCAGTCACGTTAACCTGGGAACCAGCATTCAATTTTGAAGAACCAGGGAGCTTATGCTTCCATTGACAACAAAATGGGTAAATGGTTATAAACTCTTTTTTTGCAGATATATGTTTAGCATACTGTAGTGTTCAGAATGGAACCTTCTATGTATAAAACTGGGGTAGCATTCAACACATGCTCAACACAGGGTCATTGCAGAGATACAGTATCTCACAAAAGAGAGTACACCCCTCACATTTTTGTAAATATTTTATTCTATCTTTTCATGTGACAACACTGAAGAAATAAAACTTTGCTACAATGTAAAGTAGTGAGTGTACAGCTTGCATGACAGTGTAAATGTGCTGTCCCCTCAAAATAACTGAACACACAGCCATTAATGTCTAAACCGCTGGCAACAAAAGTGAGTATACCCCTAAGTAAAAATGTCCAAATTGGGCCCAAAGTGTCAATATTTTGTGTGGCCTCCGTTATTTTCCAGCACTGCCTTAACCCTCATGGGCATGGAGTTCACCAGAGCTTCACAGATTGCCACTGGAGTCCTCTTCCACTCCTCCTTGACGACATCACGGAGCTGGTGGATGTTAGAGACCTTGCGCCCCTCCACCTTCTGTTTGAGGATGCCCCACAGATGCTCAATAGGGTTTAGGTCTGGAGACATGCTTGGCCAGTCCATCACCTTTACCCTCAGCTTCTTTAGCAAGGCAGTGGTTGTCTTGGAGGTGTGTTTGGGGTCGTTGTCATGTTGGAATACTGCTATGCAGCCCAGTCTCTGAAGGGAGGGGATCATGCTTTGCTTCAATATGTCACAGTACATGTTGGCATTCATGGTTCCCTCAATGAACTGTAGCTCCCCAGTGCCGGCAGCATTTAAGCAGCCCCAGACCATGACACTCCCACCACCATGCTTGATTGTAGGCAAGACACACTTGTCTTTGTACTCCTCACCTGGTTGCCACCACACACGCTTGACACCATCTGAACCAAATAAGTTTATCTTGGTCTCATCAGACCACAGGACATGGTTCCAGTAATCCATGTCCTTAGTCTGCTTGTCTTCAGCAAACTGTTTGCGGGCTTCCTTGTGCATCATCTTTAGAAGAGTCTTCCTTCTGGGAAGACAGCCATGCAGACCAATTTGATGCAGTGTGCGGTGTATGGTCTGAGCACTGACAGGCTAACCCCCCACCCCTTCAACCTCTGCAGCAAAGCTGGCAGCACTCATATGTCTAATTCCCAAAGACAACCTCTGGATATGATGCTGAGCATGTGCACTCAAATTCTCTAGTCGACCATGGCGAGGTCTGTTCTGAGTGGAACCTGTCCTGGTAAACCACTGTATGGTCTTGGTCACCATACTGCAGCTCAATTTCAGGGTATTGGCAATCTTCTCATAGCCTAGGCCATCTTTATGTAGAACAACAATTCTTTTTTCAGATCCTCAGAGAGTTCTTTGACATGAGACGCCATGCTGAACTTCCAGTGACCAGTATGAAAGAGTGAGAGCGATAACACCAAATTTAACACACCTGCTCCCCATTCACACCTGAGACCCCTTGTAACACTAATGAGTCACATGACACCGGGAAAATGTCTAATTGGGCCCAATTTGGACATTTTCACTTGAGGTGTACTCACTTTTGTTGCCAGCAGTTTAGACATTAATGGCTGTGTTTTGAGTTATTTTGAAGGAACAGCAAATTGACACTGTTATACAAGCTGTACACTCACTACTTTACATTGTAGCTAAGTGTAATTTCTTCGGTATTGTCACATAAAAAGATAGAATAAAATATTTACAAAAATGCGAGGGGTGTACTCACTTTTGTGAGATACTGTAAATGGTTTTAATTCAGGCCCTTGTACATATATTTTTTTATTCATCATCTCAAGTTAGTAAACTTGAGTAGAACTTTAGTTGTTCCCTAGGTAGCACTGAGATCTATAAGAAAAAAAAGAAAGAAAAACAATAACGCTCCACCTGCAATTCCAAAGGATGTAAATCTAGTATTATTTTCATTAGTATTATTATTAGCATTTTCAAAAACAAATGAGAGCTGTAAAATACTCACCATGCCTCTTAGCAAATGCCTTGGGGTGTCTACTTTCCAAAATGGGGTCATTTGGGGAGTTTTGTGCTATTTTGACCTCTGAAACTGTGATAGGTAGTGAGGAGTAAAATCACCATTTTACCACTTTTTTTTTTTGGCGGTCGTGATGTGCGTGTGACGTCCGCACGGGGGAGGAGCCTAGCGCCGGCTCCAGCGGGGGTGTAGAGACAGTGCGTCCCAGATGATGCCTCGTGGGGTGAGAGACCACTCTCTGGGCGCCCTCCGGATAGGGGGAGCCGCGGCCGTGAACGGAGCAACCCAGCCACTCTGACGGGCTGGAAAGAGGCGAAGCAATAAGTCCCGGCTGGAGCACCGGAGGTGGGAAGCTGAAGTCTTCCACGGAGGTACGCCTGTGCCTGCAACTGAGCGGGAGGGAGCATCCTAGAAAAGCAAACATCAACCTGTATCAGCAGTACACTGACAGAAGAAGCAAGGTATGAGAAGATATATGGATGTATATGTAACCTACTAACAACTTGCAGTATGAACTGTGGACATTAGACTTTGGCCACCTGTCGGGAGATAGGAAAGTAGGAAGATATATGCTCTATATGCTCTCTGTCTATCTACGGACACTGATATTTTCTATGCTTTGTAAAAGGTTGGCTGAAGCTAAAGATTACTCCTGTTTCCCTTTCCTCCCGTACAATGCTATGAATAAACATATACCTGTGGCGAAAACAAACAGAGCCAGTAGCATCAAGGTCCGGTCTGAATCTTATTGATAAATAGGTGTACTGTGGGAGGCCCGCTGTGCCCTGTGGGATTGTATGAATTGTATATGAACTGCCTCCAGTATGGCCACATCCCTCCTGATTGGTTAATGCTGGTAAGCAAGGTGTCTCTCCTTTCTCAACCAGCGTCTGGCCGTATAACCAAAGACAGGGGACTTACAAGGGGAACGGGGGTCTGAGACCCCCCCATCCATATCTGGTATAAACAACTACCTGGGCTGATAAGGAAGCTGATTGTATAGGTACACAACATCCAGGTGACCAACCCCCCGTGCGGCTTTTCAGTCTGGGGTAAAAAGGGGGATCGGGGAAGAGAGAAGCATCTGGTGGCACAGACCGTGACTTCCCTCTCCCCATCCAAATTAGAACGAGGGGTAAACCGCAGGTAGGAGGGGAAGTATGAGAGGCCGCTCAACGCGAACAACTGAACCCCAGAACATGAGGGAGAGCCTTAACACCAGCTCTATCCAAAAATATCTAAAAGAAGTAAGTGCAAAAAGCCCTGGAATGGAGGCGAAACAACCAGGGACAAAGGATAAGAAGAAAGAACAACATCAACAAAAGGGGGGTCAGGGGGATAAAACCCAAGAAGAGTTGGACTTTGAGGGCGCGTCCGCTTGGAGCACCGCAGATGAACAAAGAATAATGGCGCTAGTACCAAGTAAAACAGACCTGACCGAAATGTTCACCAAATTAGAAAATGTGATTAAAGCTGAAATTTCAAATGTCCTAGCAGATATGGGGCATCTTCTCCGCCGGGTGGAGGAGGTAGAGGAGGTCTCAGGGTTTCAAGCTAAAGAAATCTCAGACTTAAAAGATCAGGTCAGCAAAATGCGGAATGAAAATCGTACATTGGCGTTCAGATTGGAAGAACAATAGAACCAAAGCTGGCGACAAAATTTTTCGCATTAGATTTATCCCGGAACAACAAAATGAGGACCTGGAGGAGAAGATGCAGAAAATCTTCAACCCTATAATGGGCAGGCGAGAAGATGAAGCCTTACGGATTGATAGGGTGCATAGAATAAGAAGGCCCCCCCATATTAAGCAAGATATCCCAAGAGACGTGATCGTCAAATTTCATTTATATGAGGACAAAGAAAGAATTTGGAAGAACTTAAAGGGGGCGCCCCCAATAAGGTTTGAAGATAAAGATCTGCAGATATTCTCAGACCTATCAGCGGGAACTCTCGCGCAGAGAAGACAGATGAGACCAATCCTAGATCAACTAAGGAGATCTAATCTTAAATATAGCTGGGGGTTCCCAACATCCCTGATAGTTATAAAGGATGGAAGATCATGTAGGATGAGATACTTGGAAGAGACTCAGGACTTCTGTAACAGTCTGGGCATCCCCATCCCAGATATGTTATAATATGTTAAAATCATAGAGGAGAGGAGGGTTTGGGGGTGGGATGGGAAGCGGAGGGGATTTTTTTCCCGGTCTTTTTTTTTCTTCTTCTTTCCATTCCCCCCCCTCCCCTCCCTTGGGAGGAAAAGGTATAAATGCAAATGGTCTCAAGTTGCGACAGGATAACGAGATGGGGATTATAGCGGGGAGGGTCACCCGTGGCCTCTCTCTCTAAGCATATAGGGTACGGGCGGGGGAGGGGGGTTTGGAAGGGGGGTGGATATCACCGGAGGTGGGACCACTGGGAAGGGGTGCGCAAAATTTACGCCTCCTGCTCCCTTTTCCCCTTTTGGGGGGGAGGGCGCTGGATGCTGGCGCTGGAGCTGCACCCCGGGGAAGGAGTCCCGTAGATTGGAATGGGAAAAGTTCCAGGTCTGGGGGCTCAGGGTGATATTCTTGCCATCGGGTGGGGAGGGAGGGGGACGAGGGGGGAGGGGAGGGTGTGGGCAAGGGGAGGGGGGGTGGGGGAGGGGGGAAGACGAGGGGGGGTACTGCAGGATGTGCTCGGAGGAGCATGGGGTACGTAGAAGGCCTGGTTAATAGACATGCCAGAGCTTAGATTTATCTCCTATAATGTGAAAGGGTTAAATTCGCCCAGAAAATGACATAAAATATTAAGGGAACTGGATCACCTGCGGGGTGATATAGTTTTCTTACAAGAGCCTGGACACTAGAATTAGGCTATTCTCCTCTAAGATTCCTCAATGGTTTTATGGAGACTCTTCTGACAGGGGGTCGAAGGGAGTTGCTATAGGGCTCTCAAAGGCTTCGAATTTCTCATTAAGGGAGAGAGTGATAGACCCCGATGGCCGTTACATTTTCCTAAAAGGCAACATGGGATCTAGGGTGATCACACTAGCGAACATTTATTGTCCCAATAAGAAGCCTATTGTTTTTTTGGGACAAGTATTGAAAAAGTTGTCGGAATTTGGAGAGGAGAAAGTAGTTTTGGGAGGGGATTTAAATGTCTACGTCGACCCGGACCTGGACGGCACGTGCCGTGCCCAGGGGATAGGGAAGGTGTCACTCGGGGCTATTAGGCATAAGCTGTATCGTTGCCAGCTAATGGATGTGTGGAGACTGCAACATCCTAAAGAGAGAGATTACACCTTCTTCTCCCCTGTGCATGGGACCTACTCCAGATTAGATTATTTTTTTGTAGACCATAGTTTGCTGGAATGGGTCGAGGAAACAAATATAGAAATAATGTCCCTCTCCGATCACTCCCCAATCACGATGCGGGTGAAGATCCCAGAAGTGCAGGGGCGACTTTTCTCGTGGAAACTGAACGAGGACCTGTTGAGGGATCCTAAGGTAGTAGAGCGACTCCACGAGGAGGTGGACTTTTTTTTTTAAATCAAATGACACGGGGGATGTGTCATCGTCCATACTATGGGAAACACACAAAGCTTACATCAGGGGTATCCTTATGTCAATAGGAGCAGGCTTGAAAAAAAAGAAAAGAGAAGAAAGAGGAAAGTTAATAGAGGAAATTTTTTCCTTGGAACAAGCACACAAAAAAACAAAGGGTCAGGACCAAGATGGTTATCACCTATTAGTCGCCAAGAGGGAGGAGCTAAGGGACAAGATGGAGCAGGAGGCCAAGAGAGCTATAAATGCTATAACCAGGAACAACCATTACTGGGCCAAAAAGCCCAGCAAGCACCTGGCCAGATTAATTAGGAAAAAAGAAGCAGGAACTTTGTTGAGAAAGTACTCAACAAAGGAGGGGAAGAGAGAGTGACTAGCGTTGCTATAGCAGACGAGTTTAAAAAGTTTTATGGTGACCTCTACTCGATTGGGCAACTGGGCCGGGGGATAGCGCCCGACTAGACAAGGGCAAGGAATTTTTAAAAGGGGCGGGATTAGTGGGCCTGTCTACCGAGGATAGGGACCTCTTGGATAAACCCATTGAGGAAGAGGAAATACTAGCTGCCTTAAGGGACTCCCCGAAGGGAAAAAGTCCAGGTCCGGACGGTTTCACCTCCATCTATTTAGAGAAAATGAAACACATTTTGGTCTCCAGGCTGTGCCGGTACTGGAATGAACTTGGTACCGGTTGTGGAATGACAGCCGAGGCACTGACCGCCACGATCACCTTGATTCGGAAAGAAGGGAAAGATGCTAGGTTGTGTTCAAGCTACAGACCAATTTCTCTGCTGAATGCAGATGTCAAGTTATATGCAAAAGTGTTAGCGAATAGACTGAAAGAGAAAATGACTGCATTAGTGCATCCGGATCAGGCGGGTTTTGTTCCCGGTAGACAGTGTAGGGACAATGGGGTTCGGGCGGTGCTACTGTCGGAATTCTGCAAACAAGGTGGGCCCCCAGCTCTATTCCTGTCAGTTGATGCTGAAAAAGCATTTGACAGGGTAGACTGGGGGTTCATGATAAACACTCTGGAAGCTATGGGGTTTGGTCAGAGGTTTATTTCTTGGGTTAGGGTTCTCTATAGCAGCCCAGCAGGCGTGGTGAGAGTCAATGGGGCCATATCAAAACCTTTTAGGATGTTCAATGGAACAAGGCAGGGCTGCCCTCTTTCCCTGCTCCTGTTTGTCTTGACCCTTGAACCCCTGTTGTCCGCTATTCGTAATAGTCCCGATTGTAGGGGTGTAATGGTTGGAACAGAGGAACATAAACTAGCGGCTTTTGCCGATGACGTCCTGTTCTTCATTACAAACCCCAGAATAACCCTCCCCAATGTGCTCCAGATCATCAGAAAGTATAGAGATGTCTGAAATTTTAAAATAAACTCCAGGAAATCCAAAAGTTTTAATATTAATTTGGGTAAGCAAGAAGAAGAGCACCTAGCTGCAGTTTTCCCCTTCCCATGGAAAGGGGAGATCAAGTACTTGGGGATTAAACTAGCCAACACCTTCAATAAACTGTTTCAAAAAAACTTTATTCCCTTGTTAGATGACATTAGGCAAGAAGTGAGAAGATTACGGGTCACAATGTAACAAAACTGTGATAGATAAAATCTTGAGGTTGGCCCATTATTTAGCAGTAGATACCAGAAGAACAGAAAGTCACTATAAATGCCTTTCAAGATGGTATGCCACCCCAGACAGGGTAAGCAAAATGGACAAGACGAAGTCAAACACTTGCTGGAGGGGTTGTTTAACTCCAGGAACAATGGCCTATATTTGGTGGGAGTGTCCTACCATCAAAATATTCTGGAAAAAAATCCTGGGATTGATAAAGGACATTACGGGGAAGGAAATAGCAGAGGAACCGTGGGTCTGTCTTTTCCACGGGACCTCGGAATCAGAGCTATAAATCCTCTCTGGTCCCCATAATGTTAGATGTAGCTAAGAGACAGATCGCGTCGAACTGGCTGACCACCTCGAGTCCCTGCACTCGTGACTGGCTGTTTAGCCTCAATGAGGTATACAGTGTCGAGGGTATGGACAAAGGGGGAGCCGAACCTGAAGAGGAGGACCATTTAGGAAATCGGGCAGCCTGGATCAAGTTTAAAAGGACCTGGAGTTATCTAGAGGAGATTATCAGCCTGGCATAATTAGGCAGGCACTTTTTCTACATAGCGGAGAGATCAGGAAGGCAGTTGTCCTCTGTGAGCATTGTCCTGCAGGGTGGGGGAGGGAGGGGGGGGGTTGGGGTTAGGTGGGTGGGGGGATAATCATTTCACTTTTTATATTTCAATGTGGATTTGTATTATGAAATATCCCCGGTGGGAAATGTATTGTTATGAAAAATGATAAATAAAGAATTAAAAAAAAAAAAATCACCATTTTACGCTTTTAGAAATCCTGAAGACGGTGATTGGTTTTCGGGGTCCTGTATGCGGCTAGGCTCCCAAAAAGTCCCACACATGTGGTATCCCCGTACTCAGGAGAAGCAGCAGAATGTATTATGGGGTGCAATTTCACATAAAAACAAAAGAGAGAGGCGCCTCTGGGTGTAGACTTAAAACAATTTATTCATAAAAACTGGTATCAATCACACTCACATTTAAGAAGTCATCAGAGGGCATGTGAATGTGAAATATCCATCATCAGTCATGAAACTCCTATCAGCTGGCTTGAAGCTCTGCCTGTGTGTGGAGAGACACCGCTGTGATGTGATGCCGGCTGCAGCGGTGACAGGAACCAAAACGAGGCTCGGAGCGCAGGTGGATAGCCGTCGAGGCGCTCCAAGCCTCGTTTTGGTTCCTGTCACTGCTGTGGCCGGCATCACATCACAGCGGTGTCTTTCCACACACAGGCAGAGCTTCCAGCCAGCTGATAGGAGTTTTATGACTGATCTGATGGTACTTCCCATGATGAATGACATTTCCTATGATGGATATTTCACATTCACATGCCCTCTGATGACTTCTTAAATGTGAGTGTGATTGATACCAGTTTTTATGAATACATTTTTTTAAGTCTACACCCAGAGGGCCTCTCTCTTTTGTTTTTCCTCAGGATTTGGAATTTGGTTTCAGTTCTCGGTGAAGGCAGCCCTACATGTGGACCTATTGTCTTGGTTCTTTGGATCTCTGGACTCCCTTCCTGCACACATATGATTGTGATATAAATATAAATATATATATATCCACCATTGTGGCTCCTTTCACATACCTATTTATTATATTCCCTAGTTTTAATGTTTTTATATCTCCATAGTTCCATATGTGTTTTTTTCTAGAGATACATTTTCTCTGTTCATTCATATATCAGTTTGCGGGTTGGGGGTTTTTCTCTATTGCCGTTTCCAGTTCATTGCGCCTATACTTGCATATTGCAATTCCACCAATGTCATATGTGAGCAATACATCATTTAGTGACAACTTTGTTTAAAAAAAATTGTAATTTTGCCAAAACTTGTGGCAAAATATAAAATATTCCATGGACTCAACATGCCTCTCAGCAAATAGCTTGGGGTGTCTACTTTCCAAAATGAGGTCATTGGGGGGGGGGGGGGGTGCTGAACTGTCCTGGTATTTTCTTTCCTTTCTGACACTTTTTGTTTACAAGAAAATTTTTTTTTTTGGAAAATTACTTTGAACCCCCAAACATTATATACCGTATTTATCGGCGTATAACACGCACTTTTTTCCCCTTAAAATCAGGGGAAAATCACGGGTGCGTGTTATACGCCGATCCCCTGCGATCCGAGCTGTCAGAATTTAAAAATCGCTGACCGCGATTTGAAAATGGCGCCGCCGGCGCCGAAATACGCAGTGCCGGTCCTCGGCTCTTCTCGGCGGCTTTCGGTTTCACTCGAGCGCCGCCCGAACCTAGCCGAGTATACTCGGCTAGTTTCGGATAGCTCCGCTCACCGTCCGAGTGAAACCGAAAGTAAACGAGAGCCGCCGAGCAGAGCCGAGGAGCGGCTCTGTGTATTTCGGCGCCGGCGGCGCCATTTTCAAATCGCGGTCGGCGATTTTGAAGCTCACAGGCTTCAGCAAGGCTGGACTGGGGCAAGGCTGGACTGGGGCAAGGCTGGACTGGACACTGGGGAAGGCTGCACTGACATGGCTGCACTAGCAAGGCTGCACTAGCAAGGCTGCACTGACATGGCTGCACTGACATGGCTGCACTGACATGGCTGCACTGGCAAGGCTGCACTGACATGGCTGCACTGGCAAGGCTGCACTGACATGGCTGCACTGACATGGCTGCACTGACATGGCTGCACTGGCAAGGCTGCACTGACATGGCTGCACTGACATGGCTGCACTGACAAGGCTGCACTGACAAGGCTGGACTGGGGCAAGGCTGCACTGAGAAGGCTGCACTGAGAAGGCTGCACTGACAAGGCTGCACTGAGAAGGCTGCAATGATGGGCATTTAAATGTAAGTTTTTTTCCCTTCAACTTCCCTCCTAAAAGTTTTTTTTCCTTAAAATTCCCTCCTAAATTGAGGTGCGTGTTATACGCCGGTGCGTGTTATACGCCGATAAATACGGTATTTTTTAAAGCAAATGCCCTACAGATTAAAATGGTAGGTATTGCAATTTTTTTTTTCACACAGTATTTGCGCAGAGATTTTTCAAACGCAATTTTTTGGGAAAAAAAAACATTTTTGAACTTTTTTTTTAACTAAATCACACTATATTGCCCAAATGTTTGATAAAATATAAAAGATGATCTTATGATGATCTTTGGTACATAGATACCAAACACGACATGCTTAAAAATTGCGCACAACCGCGCAGTGGCGACAAACTACATACATTTTTAAAAGCATTTAAAAGCCTTTACAGGTTACCACCGAAAAATAGAATACCCTTCAGGCCTGGTATGAATTTTGGAGGGGGACCTCCATGACATTTTTTTTATTTTGGCATGGGGTTCCCCTTAAAATCCATACTAGGGCCTGGTATGGATTTTGGGGGGACCCCACGTCATTTTTTTTACATTTTGGGGTGGGGTTCCCCTTAACCACTTTTCTACACTGTGTTCTATATACTACGCTGCCTGTACTGACTGAATATAGAGTCTACACTAAATGCACATATATATATATATATATATATATATATATATATATATATATATATATATATATATATATATATATATTTATTTATTTATTTATTTTTCTCACAAAAGTGAGTACGGACCTCACATTTTTGTAAATATTTTGTTATATCTTTTCATGTGACAACACTGACGAAATGACTTTGCTACAATGTAAAGTAGTGAGTGTACAGCTTGTATAACAGTGTAAATTTGCTGTCCCTTCAAAATAACTCAACACACAGCCAAAGTGAGTACACCCCTAAGTGAAAATGTCCAAATTGGGCCCAATTAGCCATTTTCCCTCCCCAGAGTCATGTGACTCATTAGTGTTACAAGGTCCCAGGTGTGCATGGGGAGCATGTGTGTTAAATTTGGTTTTATCGCTCGGTCTCTCATACTAGTCACTGGAAGTTCAACATGGCACCTCATGGCAAAGAACTCTCTGAAGATCTGAAAACAAGAATTGTTGCTCTACATAAAGATGGCCTAGGCTATAAGAAGATTGCTAAGACCCTAAAACTGAGCTGCAGCATGGTGGCCAAGACCATACAGCGGCTTAACAGGACAGGTTCCCCTCAGCACAGGCCTTGCCATGGTCAACCAAAGAGGTTGAGTGCACGTGCTCAGTGTCATATCCAGAGGTTGTCTTTGGGAAACAGACATATGAGTTCTGCCAGCATTGCTGCAGAGGTTGAAGGTGGGGGGTCAGCCTGTCACTGCTCAGACCATACGCCGAACACTGCATAAAATTGTTGTTCGAGAAGGAAGCCTCTTCCAAATATGATGCACAAGAAAGCGAGCAAACAGTTTGCTGAAGACAAGCAGACTAAGGACGTGGATTACTGGAACCATGTCCTGTGGTCTGATGAGACCATGATACACTTATTTGGTTCAGATGGTGTCAAGCGTGCGTGGTGGCAACCAGGTGAGGTATACAAAAACAAGTGTGTCTTGCCTACAGTCAAGCATGGTGGTGGGAGTGTCATGGTCTGAGGCTGCATGAATGTTGCTGACACTGGGGAGCTACAGTTCATTGAGGGAACCATGAATGCCAACATGTACTGTGACATACTGAAGCAGAGCATGATCCCCTCCCTTCAGAGACTGAGCCGCAGGGCAGTATTCCAACATGATAAAAGCCCCAAACACACCTCCAAAACGACCACTGCCTTGCTACAGAAGCTGAGGGTAAAGGTGATGGACTGGCCAAGCATGTCTCCAGACCTAAACCCTATTGAGCATCTGTGGGGCATCCTCAAATGGAAGGTGGAGGAGTGCAAGGTCTTTAACATCCACCAGCTCAGTGATGTCGTCATGAAGGAGTGAAAGAGGACTCCAGTGGCAACCTGTGAAGCTCTGGTGAACTCCATGCCCAAGCGGTTTAAGGCAGTGCTGCAAAATAATGGTGGCCACACAAAATATTGACACTTTGGGCCCAATTTGGACATTTTCACTTAGGGGTGTACTCACTTTTGTTGCCAGTGGTTTAGACATTAATGACTGTGTGGTGAATTGTTTTGAGGGGACGGCAAATTTACATTGTTATACAAGCTGTATGCTCACTACTTTGCATATATATATTAGACTGCCTGCCCAATCTAGCTCAATCTACCTCCGTCCACAGTCACACACTATACACGGCCGCTATGTTAGCAGCCTTATATAGTGTGGGGCGTAGACTTACTCAGGGGGCCTAAGTCTATGCCCCACACTATATAAGGCTGCTTACATAGCGGCCATGTATAGTGTGTGACTGTGGACGGAGATAGATTGAGCTAGATTGGGCAGGCAGTCTAGTATATGTGTGTGTGTGTATATATATATATATATATATATATATATATATATATATATCGCAGCAGAGCACGCTGTGATTGGCCAAAGCATGCAGGTCAGGTGCATGCTTTGGCCAATCATCAGACATTAATGCACTGCGATCTTTCAGTGTTTTATGGGGCATTCCGCAGCATTCAAATTTGCCGTGAACGCCCCTTAATATTCGCTGAAAACCTAAAGCATGTATAATTTCAGTCCAAAATGTTTGCTTTAAGATTGTTTGTGTGATTTTCTAACCATTAGTGGGGTCAAAATATGTTAGTCTTCAATATCTGAGATGAGAAACTTTGAAGGAGCAGGATGGAAGTTTTTTCTCAAACAAATGAATTTCTTATAGTAAGCATGGTTTTCGGCTGGAAAAATCCATTTACCCCAAAATCAAATGTTAAAAGCCAATGTTTTTTGATGTATGTTTGAAGCTGCATTTTTCAAGTCAGTGAATGTATTAATGACAAATTTTTGTTAAAATATCTACAATTGCATAGCCAGCTTAAAGCCGGTTACACACCGGCTGAATGTCTGGAGACAACGGCCGATTAGAAAAAACTGGCAGACATTCGGCCCGTGTGCATGTCGGTCTGTCCAACAGAAGCTGGCCATTTAGTCGGCTTCTGCCGGACGCGCATACTGGAAAACCAGCATCCGACCGACTTCCGATCAGCATTCTCAGCCAGAGAGCACTGATCGGAGTGTTCTGGCATGGTTAATACAGCGGCTCCAACTGAGCTGACAGTTTTTTCGTTCAACGAGCAGGGTTGAATGAAAACAAAACTGATAGTGTGTAAGTGGGTTCAGGCACCCACAGTCAACAAAAAATAACTGAATTAGATAATAGAGATGGCTGTGCTCAGTGATATTTTGTAGGCAGCTATCTCCTTCATCTGCTGTCTCAGAGAATGGTCAGATAGATATATCTGGTATAACTGTTAAGCTGGCCATATACCAGTAGAATGTAATTTGAACATTCGTACAGAAAATCTGAATAACTGTTTGTCAGAGAATTCAAACATGCCATCATTGAGTCAACAAAATTTTAAGTTTGAAAGCCCTTAAAGCAGAGTTCCTCCCAAAAGTGGAACTTCCGCTTTAAGCACTCCTCGCCCCCTTACATGCCACATTTGGCATGTCATTTTTTTGGGGGGCAGTGGGTGCCTAGTTTTCAGTGGGTCTTCCTGTCCCACTTCCAGCTTCTGACTTCAGGCTGCCTACGCTACTCTTCCTCTCCCCGTAGATGGACACTTCACAGGTCCCAGAAGATTGCCTGTCCACTTCGAGAGTGCAGCACATGTCCGTGCCCACAGTTTCTATGGCCGCGCCATGGAGAGGAGGGAGAGAGGAGCGAGGCTCTGTGCGGCCGGATTGCTGGACCATGGGACAGGTGAGTGTCTGTTTATTAAAAGTCAGCAGCTACACTTTTTGTAGATGCTGACTTTTAATAAACTAAAAAAAGCCTGGAACTCTGCTTTAAAATTTTGTACAGACCTACTACTTGAATGGAATCCCAGACATATTAAACAGGTTACCTTTGTAACTAGAACATGAACATTAGAAGAGGTGCAATATATGAATGAAAATCACCTTCACAGCTGGAATTTCGTTTGTTCAAAAAGGGTTTTCTACTCTGCTTCTTCAAATTTTCTCATTACTATAGTCATAAATTATCATCGATTTGATTCCATTAACCAATGGGAAATCAAAAAAATGTTCTGAAAATGAAAGCTTTTTAATGAAATTCTACTAGTATATGGCCTGCTTTAGAAAAAGCCTTGTAGCATCTTTAGACATAAGAAGGATTGGAAGCCTGGGACAGGAGACTTGGAGCTCATCCAGATATCTTTGTGCCAGATAATCATGAGAAAACAACTACACAATTGCAATTGGGTGCACCAATCCAGCTGATCAATCTCCTCAAGATCCTTGCCTGGTGCTCATACACATGATATTTTCATTTATTCTAGAGACTGATCTTCCCATTTCTTTTCCTAGCTTCATAAGGTTTTATATAGTGCCTCCATTCACCTCACTGCAGAGAATGGAGCTGTAGGCTCACCCAGTGAGAACTTCACCCCAATGACCAATGGGAATGTGGATTTGGCACTGACCCTTTATTGTGATCATAAATATGCCCAATAGACCTAGATATATAGTAAATACTTACACATTTTAACGACTTTTATATAGTAACTTTTTGTTTATATATTTGCATGGACCATTAACTGTTTTAAATAAATAGGTTTAGTAGTGCCCCATTATTTACTAGGATTTAGATATTAAAGAGGTGGCACTTTTAGAATCATGTTATACCTGGCAGGCAAGGAAAGACTCATGAGAATCAGTATGTCAAGTGAGATTAATGAATAATAGGACAAGCTGTGGCTAGATGGTGCTGAGACAAACTTAATGGGCCTTTCAGTCTTTATTTATCTTTAATTTCCTCTGTCTTGTTTTTCCCCCATGTCTCAGAATAGTTTATGTGGAAGGTCCTCAGGGGAGCTAAACTATCTTTCCTTTGATAAGTCTCACACAGAACATGAAAGATAAAAAGGGAAATATTTATATTCTGACAAAACAGCTTTTTACTTCTTCACCTCATGTATTTTTTATTAGTTCATTGGAATCAAGTTTGTCTTTCCCCCTTAATATATTTACAGCGGGTAGTCTGGAGATATCCTGGGATCTTTCAACCACCTTTCAAATTTATATTTTGAAACCATAAGGACACATGAATGCCTAAAGGAGCCCCTGGCAGTAAAAGCTGTAGAAAGGTGTTTATTTTGGAAATGGTGACATACACATATGCACACTTGTGAGTGCCCATGCGTTTTATTTATGGAACTACGCTTTTTTTTGTATGTAAATGTAAAACTATGCAGGATTGGTAAATATATGCCAGTTGATACAGTTCCTATTTGACTGTGGTTCTTCGATCCAGTCCCACAAAGAACCCTAAAGATATTGTGACTCTTCCTGTAGAAATCCACAAAATGGGGAATAATTATCCAATCTCTATAGGTACCCTCACTGCCACCCTAAAGGGAAAGCTAGCATATTTTTAAGGAGCACATATCAGTGTAAATTTTACCTTTGAATTTTTATTTAGTTTTAGTTATAGTCTTTTGACATTTTAGTTTTAGTCCCATTTTAGTCATCTGCAGTTGTTTTAGTTATAGTCTTTTGACTAAAATGCCATATTAGTTTTAGTCCCATTTTAGTCATCTGCAGTTGTTTTAGTTTTAATCATTTTTTTAGTTGACTAAAATCACCAGTACATTTTAGTTGAATAAAATCATTTTAGTCAACTAAAATCTAATGTGTTTAGTTAAATTGTAATGCATTATTTAAGCATTTCTATAGACTTTCCAACCTCATTATATACTCATGGAGTAAAAAAATCTAATATCATGTTATTATTTAAGGTATTAAGGTTTGAACAAACTCAGATACAGATGCTCTGGACGGTCTGAGGAGGCCTGTAATGCTGCACAGTGCTCTGGATGGTGGTTTGTCTCAGGAGGCTTGTAATGCTGCCCAGTGCTCTGGACGGGGGTCTGAGGAGGCCTGTAATGCTGCATAGTGGTCTGAACGGTGGTCTGAGGAGGCCTGTAATGTTGCACACAGAGCTCTGGTCGGTGGCTATAATGCTACACAGTGCTCTGGACGGTGGTCTGAGGAGTACTGTAATGCTGCACAGTGCTCTGGATGGTGGTCTGAGAGGTCTGTAATGCTGCACAGTGTTCTGAACAGTGGTCTGAGAGGCCTGTAATGCTGCACAGTGTGCTGGACGTTAGTCTGAGAGGCATGTAATGCTGCACAGTGCTCTGGATGGTGGTTTAAGAGGCCTGTAATGCTGCACAGTGCTCTGGATGGTGGTCTGAGGAGAGGCCTGTAATGCACAGTGCTCTGGATGCCGGTGGTCAGAGGAGGCCTGAAATGGACACACATTGCTCTGGATGGATGGTGAACTGAAGGGAGGCCTCCGGCTTGTAATTGTAATGTACACACTTACAGTGCTCTCTGCTCTGGACGGTCATCATCGCGAGTCGGAAGTGGAACTCTCCTCGGGAGTTCTGTAATGCACAGTGCTGCTCTAGACGATTGTCTGAGGACCTAAAGGCCTGTAATGCTGCAGCTGCTGCTAAGCGAAGCATGCTACGGACTGGAGTCGCTTG
The DNA here is from genome assembly GCA_037952925.1 of Lithobates clamitans. Classification (NCBI taxonomy): domain Eukaryota; kingdom Metazoa; phylum Chordata; class Amphibia; order Anura; family Ranidae; genus Lithobates; species Lithobates clamitans. The sequence continues at coordinate 3,013,409 of JBBGZY010000061.1, forward strand.
CTTGCTGGAAGCTGAAGCAGATGGAGCTCTGTGGAAACTGGAAGTTCGTGAGGGTAAATGTCCCTGCCTCACTTTTTCATTTCGTTTTCATTAATTAATAAAAACAGAATTGATTTTCGTCATAGTTTTCGTTTAGTTTTCACCACTGAAAATTTTGACGAAAATGGTTTCGTTTACGAAATTAACACTGGTGCATATATTGAGTTATTATTTATTGTTTACCTAAAAGTCATTTTTCATGTGACTTTCACATTTTTTATGCTAACTTTTCCATATTTTTGTCTTTGCTTTAAATATATAAATCTGCTAGACATAGCAATCAATCAATTTGGCATTAGTTTGCTTCTTTGTTCATAATTGTTGAAATAAAATTAGCCATGTAGGGAGTACATTATGTGATAGCACTGCAAAGCAGGAAGCACTATAAATTCCATTTATAGGCCATAATCCAATATGGCTGCCTTCACATAAAGTAATTGCACTAAGCTACTGAGAGATCCCTTTAGTGGCTAATCTATGAATCTCTATATTTAATACATTAAAAAAGAGAAAGCTTGTAAAATAATGAAATTCATATAAAAAATAGTTTACAGTAAAACTTCAATAATAACTTAAAGTAAAACTACAGTTAAAAAAAACTGAGCAGACAGCTTTTTATTGCAATAAAGCAAACTTACCTGCCTCTTTGCAGTCTTCTATAGAATGTACCCTGAGCTGTGCATGTGCAGCCTGGTATATATTCTACGCATGGTGCCAGTGTCAGAATAAACAGTCATGCTCAGAATGGCTAGTTAAAAGGACGAAAACCCAGGACCCGGAAGAAGCTCAAGAAGACCGGTGAGGAATCCAATGTTCGCATCATTGGAAGGAAAGTGATTTTTCTGTGGATTCTAGTTCCTCTTTGAATATCGCTATACACAATAACCTAAAAATAGATATCCTAAACTTTCCCTTTAAAAGACAACGTGTGAATGGTTTCATGTTGTCTAAAACGTTCTACATTAAAATATCATCACTATATAAATGGGTAAATACATGATACACACAGAAAAGAGCTTGCAACAGTTTAGTAAATAGAGAGAGGTAGATTTATTACTCCTTCCAACTCAAAGAAATGGAAACACTAAGAGAGTGCTTGTTTTCCACCTTTGTATGCTTCCAAAGACTTACTATAAGGTATCTATGGGGCATTAGTGTTTTAGAGTAGCTAGTAAAATATTCCATGGACCCTGCCCTTTCCCCAGCCTGCACACAGGCTGTCTGCCTTGGATCTCACCATATGCAAAATTAACACAATTATGGGTAATTATGGGTAAGGTCAAGCAAGTAGGTGGGGAAAGGGTAATGACAGAACTAATACACTAAACAATATTGGTAGGTTAGGGACACCTACCCACTGAACTGCAGTCATTAGAATTACACTTCATACCAGATGCGCTCAATAAACGTATTCCTGATGTTATACTTACATTGCACTGTTTTTCAATTTCTATTATAAATGTGCTGTTTATGTTACATTTTTGTGTAACCCAGAACGGGTGTTATCAAGAAATTCCAGTGTCCTCCTCAATTAGAGTGATAAAGGCCAGTCTTAGCTATGCCAGTTAAATATGGTCATCTTTAAGTTGTAAGAGGGCAACTTTTTATAACTGTAAATTTTAATTCAGAGATGAAAAAGCATGTTTACTTCTGCCTGACCTTGTCAGAATTGCTGACCTTAAAGTTCTTTATAATGTGTTTTGAAAAATCTGCTGAAAGATTGAAATCTGGAATGTGCCATATGACGAGAAACATAGTCTCTATTGATTACTACCCACACAGTTTTTTTAATCCTTTATTTTCAGAGGACTTTTTAAAATCTACATATAGAAACTGATCAAATATATTAACATTATGTTTTATCTTCCTACTATCAGTGAATAATATATCAGTTTATCTATATATGTTCTTGAGTAGTAATTGCTTTTAAAGTGGAACTCAATTGCTGACTCTAATGTTTGTTAGGGTGGATATACAGTATATTAGTAGTAAACGCATGTCTAAAATATATACTGTTTCTGAAGAGAGTGCTGCCCCAGACTTCAATGATAAATAAATAAAAGTCATAACAACCAAGGCATTTAGCCACATAATCTCTGCTGGGGGTGAGGGTGTGAATTTACCGGTCTAAACTATGTCTCTCTCTAGAAAATAGCTTCATACCGAGAAAACTTTCAAAGTGGTTGTATTCCTACAGGATCTGCCTGTCTTTGGCCAACTTAAAAAGGTACCTATAATGACAGAAACGCAGGAACTGCCATGGTTGACTTGATTTTGATGGTGCCTGCTCTACATCCATCTTCCTTCCCAGGCTTCTCTACTTAGTGAATCACTGACCTAGAGTGAATATGTGGATATCAGTTGGCAGGACATCTGATATGACCATGTTATTGCAGGTCAGTGACTTGACAATGAATATAGGTAGCATGAATTTAAAGACCAACAGCATGCAATTTCAAAAACAAGCTATCTACAGCAGCTCCCATAGTTCCATCCCTACAAGTACTTTTTAGGTTTCCTTTAATTATTGTCCCTTTGAGTCATTAAACAATTGGAAAATAATAATGCATCCCTAAGCAGTCTCATTACCTTTGTAAAAGGTTGTAGCTCATCTTGGCTTTTTCGGTGGTTTAAGTCTATAGCAATTAGAAATATTTCTAATTTATGAATAAAAGCCTGATACATTGACTTATCCTATGAGATCACTGTTTGTAAAAAAAATAATTAATTCTATAGACAATCATGCATTGTAAAAAAAAAAAAGTTTCAAAACTGGTGCTGAATACACAGGAAAATTCATAAAGGGATTCACAAAAAGTTTGCTGCTCCAAATAATCCATCCTGCCTGATAGACTTTTCACCTATGATTTATGAGAATGGATGGTCTGCTGACATTTGAAATTAGGCAATACATATCCAATATCTCTTAACATAAATTCCTACATTTTGTAGATCAGCGCAGGGTAAAAAAACAAAAAAGAGAGAGACAAAATCAATTGTGTCAATAGCAATAGAACTCTAATGAACTTTTCCTCCAGAGCAACTCCCAAACCACAGCATATGGAGTTAAAGATTAAGGTATGTAAACATTATCTGAAGAAGGTACAAAATAATCTTGTGGGATAGCAAATATATCAGAGACAAAACACTGAAACAGAAACTCAAGATAAGGTTTAGTATCATCAATATTTCTGCCATTTTGTTAAACAAAGAAGGAAATGCAGGGAGTGCTTTGTAGATAAATGACCTCAAAAACTGTCCATGGCTCCTTCAAAAATGTAATTATCTTCACTTAGAGTATACTCCAGCCAAAACTGTTCTTTTTGTCTTTTATAGAGCAGGGAAGAATTAGAAACCTTGTTCATTTTTATACTGCTATCCAGGGCTCTATTAGAGATAAAAAAGTAAAATTCTTTTATTTAACAGAAGGGATAGGCTAGACTGTTATTTCTGTCTGTGTCCCTGTATCAATCACTATATTGCCATGTTTGTTCATATTTGAAAGACTGCCCATTGATTATATTTCCAAATATATATATATATATATATAGTCGTGGCCCTAAGACCGAGACAAATGGGGATCACATAAACATGTGACAAGACTCACAACATAAATAGACCTGAGGTGTGGCTTTTGGTCGTCTGGTAGGTATGGCAAGAAAAGGAGCCATACCCAAAATAAGTAATGGATAATTGTGGAGGAGGATTTGCTGAGAAATGCTGTAAAAAGGGGAATGGAAGGGAGGGTATTGTGCACTGGAACAGACAAAGAGGAAGGGAAAGTGGTCAGCTTAAATACACTCCGGGCTCCTACCATAAATTCAGGCCATCATACTGGCCTTCTAATTTATGGTCGTGGCCCTAAGACTGAGACAAATGTGGATCACATATACACGCGACAAGACTCACAACATAAATAGACCTGAGGTGTGGCTTTTGGTCGTCTGGTAGGTATGGCAAGAAAAGGGGCCAAAAATAACCAGGTAGGGAAGTATCTTTATTGCCTCTAACCTCATTGAGTGAGTTTGGAGAAAGGGCCACCTTGAGGGTTTGGAATATATATCTGGCGAAGCAGGCAGACTCACCTGCCTAGCTTCTTGGTCACATGGTGTTGTACTCCATGCTGAGATGTGGCTGAGGCTGCGCCGATCCAAAGGAATGTCCAGAATACCGCCCGGGGTCTAGGCCTAAGTTGACCAGTAGGACCCCAACATGTTTAACAAACTGACTGCCTCAGGGGTTTGGCCTGGAAAAGGCAGTAACAGGCTGGAGACTGGCTGGCTGGGTAGGTGACAGAGCAGATGGTCAAAGATCATTGCTGGGCAACAGGCGTTGCTGGTTCGAAAGGTTGATATCCACTCCGGGTCCGGTTTGTTGCATTTTGGAGACCGTAAGATGAAGGACATAGTGGCTTGGATACCGGCCAGGTACAGCCTGATAGTGAAATGAGCGAGAGCCAGCTGATATGAGCAAGAGCCGGCTGTGTGTGGAAATAAGATATAAAGGCTAGGACATGAGTGACTTAATCTGCTGTGGTTCCGGGACAAGTGGCAAGGAGCCTATGGTAGGTGTTTCAGGCTGTGCGATAAGCCTTTAGTGTGTTGCTAGACAGTGAGTGGTTGATGAGCCGGGTTGCATTGGCAAGGTGTGTCTTCAATCCATCGTTAGTTGAGACCAAGGTGGGATAGGAGTGGATGATGGGTCGGCTCCAGGTTCCAGCTGGAAGAATGAGACAAAATTGAAGCGGGACAGTGCATAGGCTGCGGCATTGCACTTGCCAGGGATATGCTCACAGTAACTGTTAAATTTGGTGATGTAGTGATAATTGCAGCCGCCTGTGCAGGAAGGACATCATGGGGAGCGACTTGGATTTACCCTTATTAATAATGTCAGCTGTAGCCTGGTTGTCTGTGGTGAAGCGCTCTGTCTGACCTGTCCACATGTGGCCCCAGATTTGGGCTGCTGCCACAATTGGGTACAGCTCGAACAATGAGGAAGATCGAGGGAAACCAGGAATCGGGCAGATTTCCGGGGGCCAGGGTCTGGCAAACCAGTGATGGCCAAAAATTGCAGCAAAGCCGGTGGAGGCTGCAGCATCTGTGACTATGTGGGGCAACTGAGTTGATACTGAGCGAAAAACATTGATATGCCATTCCAGTTGATAAGGAACTCGTCCCACATAGCCAAGTCTGCTAAGATGCTGGGTCTAGTCTGAGGACTTGGCCGGTCCTGCACTCGGGCGAGAAAGACTAAGAGCCATGAGATGAACGACCGCCCCTGAGGAATAATTCTCATAGCGAAATTGAGCATCCCTATCAAGGACTGCAGCTGTCTTTTAGTATACTCCTGTGACCGGGTAAACTTGTAAAAGACCGACCTAACACGAGCTAATTTGTCAGAAGGCAGGCTAGGCTGCATGGCGTGTGTATCCAGGACAATGCCTGAGAAACTTATGAAATGTGTTGGGCCTTCCACTATGTGTTCATTGAGATTGTTAAAGACCTCTCTTAGCTTGTCTAGATCTACCCAGGGGTATGTCCAGGTGTTCAATGAGCAAAAAATCGTCCGAATAATGGATAACCCTGTGACACTGGGCCTGGTGTGACAGGTTCATATGAAGGATTGGACGAAAATGTCAGCTTTGTGGGCGAAGTGGCGACAAAAGAGTTTCGTGTCTGTGAGGCTCCAGTCAGAGCTGATCTGGAACTGGGCAAGTCTCGCTGCTGCTTTGGCTGAAAATGACTGATGGTAGTCGTAGAAGGCAAAACCTCCATATTTGTAAGCAAGATCTGTCACTGCATGAAGGTATAAGTCCAGCTCCTCCCTCCTGCTGAGGGTGGCTGAACAAAGTACGTCTCTGAACAACCCGAAGGCCAGAGCGAACTCAGTGGCTGACAGCTTACGACTGAGGCTGGGGTCTCTCGACTTGACAACCACTGAGACATCCCCCTGATGACGACACGTATGCCCTGTGTCGAAGACACGTAGGGGAGGGGCCAGGACGGAGTGTTAGGCAGCGATCGCTGGCAAAGAACTGACAAAGAGGAAGGGGAAGTGGTCAGCTTGAATACCCTCCGGGCTCCTCCCATAAATTCAGGCCAGCATACTGGCCTTCTAATATATATATATATATATATATATATATATATATATATATATTAAAAAACATGGTAAGGTTGTCCATCATTCCATAATTGGAAAAAACAAAAAGAAATGCTGTATATTGCACCTATAGCAATTCCAAAACCCAGATTTAGAGTAATCTCCTCATGAACATGTATCATGTCAGACATGATATGTTATTCATAAACCCCTTCAGATTTCTTTTAGAATGCTCTCTACTATATTTTTTTGCTTGCTGTCACTTTTAGCTATATGTTTTAGCTGCTTACTGTTCTGGAACAACGGTGCAATATTTACTGTGTACCACTCTTGTGGAATTTTCCCAGTATAAGGAGAGTATAAACATTTAAGATATAGCTAATTAATTAATTTAACAGGCAGGATTAGATATAGTTTTGAAACAAAATATGGGTTTCTTGCGAGCCACAAATGGACTAATGCCTCCAAGGAGTAAACTAATTAAGCTGCAAGCACTAAACCACGTTTCATAGCGTGTAATTTGATGCGTAAATAGTAATTGTGCCCACGCTAATATAATGTCACATATAAAAGATATCACATATAAAAAAGATGCCGTGTGAAATATTTAAATATAATAAATATGTATGAAACCGTACATGTAAAATAAAGTGCAAATATTTATATACAATAATAAATCACCAAGTGTATAAAAAGTGCAGTCGTGGTAATAATTATAGAAAGTGCAACGTGCTAAAAATATAAATGCCAAACACTTTCCTGTGACATTTAAGTGTTCAACATAATCAGCAAATACAAATCACAGAAAACAAACGTGAAGTAGGCCACGTTTGATGAAGACACGTGATTCCCTGTGTCGAAGACGCGTAGGGGAGGGGCCAGGACGGAGCGATCAGCACAGAGCTGGGTTGTGGGTTTCTCATACCCCGCAGCACGCCGATTAGAGTTTTTGGACCTGTAATGTATGGTGCACATTAGCACCTAATAAATGTACCCCAGTGTCTGGATTGGGTGTAATTTCAATAAAGTATCTGGCGGTATCACACTATATAGCCCTTCTCTTTTTTTGGTATGATGTTTGTGGAGCCATAGAGAGTCTGCTTGGAGAATCATCTGTTATCAATCATTGAGCCCAGGGGTGGCTCCATAGCGTGTATTGACGCAGCTGAACACTGTGTCACACACTCTAAGGTGAGCGCAACCACATTGGGGGTCACCGAGGCACTTCACGGCATGGTTTGGGCACTTTGATTCAGCAACTGGAACTTTTCTCTGAAGCACTATTATACTAAAGATTTCTTTTTGGAACTTTTCATTGCACATTTGTTGTGTTGGAAGATTTTTCACAAATAAGGACGATTGTAGTCTTTAATATCACTTATCACATATATGGTTTAATTTTTTTATTCAATTTCACCTATCACTTGTATGATTACAGTGGAGTTTTGCATGTGATATGTATACAGTATATCATTTATAGTGCACGTTTTTTATTCATTCCCTTAAGTATTATTGAGTAATTAATGTTTTGCTGTATTCATTTATTTATTTATATATGCAAAGGTGATTTCAGATCCATATTTATTTATTTATTTATATATGCAAAGATAATTTCAGATACATATTATTTGCACATTACACTTTGGGATTTACTGTGTATGGCACCTTGCTGCACTTTTTGACATATTTATTTATTTAAGTATGCAGAGTTGATCTCAGATCCATATTATCGGCACATTGCACTTTATATCAGTTTATATGACACCACTAGGGTGTACGGATACTTAGATATATTCCTAAGCGCAGCGCAATTTTTTGTTTATGACATTATGTCCAATTTGCTTTTTTTCCTCCCTTTTTTTGTTTTGTTCCAATACACACAAAGGGAATAAAGGTGTGTATAGCAAAACATGTGTTATTGCAATACTTTTCTGTGAGAAATACTTGATTTTCTGGAAAAATTTCTGGGGTGCCAACAATTTCAGCCATGACTGTACTTACAGTAGTTTTCCTTTTCTAAGCTACCATTATGGAAGTACACTAAAGCTGGCCATAGATGGGTAAAATTCTGAATGAAAATTCTTAGGAAAAATCATACACAAATTCTCAGAACATTCTCAGAACATTAATTTGTCATTCGAAAGATTTGCTTTCAACATTTTATTTTGAAGTGAATAGACTTTCCGGAATGAAAACCACATACACTGTTAGAAATTAATTTGTTCAAGGAACATTTTCTATTCTGCTCCTTAGAATTTTTCTCACAGAAAACGAACGCCCATTTGGTCCACTAATGATTAGAAAAACAAAGAAACTTTCTTAGAGCCTTATTTCCCGAAGAATTTTCATTCAAAATTCGACTTAACTATGGCCAGCTTCAAAGTTTGACCCCCACCCCTCCTTTATCCTATAGGTTATAGATAATTTATTGAACAGCCCTCCCAGAGACGGCATTGCATAACTAGATCATCCTCATTCGAGGGTGGAACCAGTTTGATGTGAGAGGGATAATTCAGCAAGGGAAATTTCAGTAAGTATTTGGACATTCATTTTCCATTTTATTAATATCCCTCTGGCATCACACTAACATGAATTAACAAGACAAATAAGGAATTGATGCTTAAAGTGGAATTCCAACCACATAAATGATTTTTTTTTTTTAAATCTATTTCTTACTATCATATTATGTATATTTAGCATTGGTTAGTCTCGTAAATAGCGCCGCTTTTTTTTTTTTTTTTCAAAATGTTTTATTGATTTTTCAAGAAAAGGCATACAAATCATCAGCATTAAGAAAGTATATATAAAGCAGAATAAGACGGACCCCCTAGGGGTAACAAATCCAACTGACGACAGTAGTTATGGGTATGTCTCTGGTCTATGACCATACATGAATAACCTTATAAACCATTATCCGTTCACTTAAACCATAGAACCCTGTAACTTGAGAGGGCTGGGAGAAGGGGAGGAAGGAGAGACCGTCTGCACCCCAATAGGGAACACACTGTGCCTGAGAGGAACACTTCGATCCTCCCCTTGCACCCCATTAGTTAATGCTATAGATCTCTTGGCAATGAACAAGTGAGTAAAAACCTACGTCGTATACTTCCCTTGGGAGCAAGACTCCTTTGGGGTCCCGACTGCGGTTTGGTCGAAAACAGACAAATCATCGTCTTGATAGATCATCCTGACAAGTGACAAATGAGAGGAAAAAGGAAAAAGTTGAAAGGATAGGGGGGAGAGAGAAAGAGAAGAGAGAGTAGTCGGAAGCCAATCCACGGGAGGAGTCCCCCCAGACCCCGAGACAGCCAGACGCTTCATGGTTGAACACCTGGAATCAAGGAAATGCCCATGAATTTCGCCCAGGGTTCCCAAATAGCTTCAAATTTCTCTTTGGTGTTGTTCAGGGTACTGGCAAGCTTCTCTTGGGCCATGATCCAAGAAATTTTGCGGATAGCCGCTTTGAAGGACACCTTGGGTTGTTTCCATGCCTTGGCAATAGAGAGCTTAGCTCCCAGCAAAATGAAGTGTATCAATTTACGAGCAAGTTTGGGAGTCTTAGGTAAATGGTCATTTAGTAGCGCTAAGGCGGGGGTCCTCGGGATCTGTACTCCAGTGACTTTCCTAATCAGGTGAAAAGTCCTTCTCCAGAAAGGCCTCAACCGTGGACATTCCCAAAAGATATGGGCCAAGGAGCCCCTGAGTAAACACCCCCTGAAACATCTGGGGTCAGTTGAGGGGAACATTTTGGCCAGCCTTTCCGTTGGAAGGTACCACCTTGTGATGACCTTTACGCTGGACTCTATCAATGAGATGTTCAAAATGCCCTTATATGCCCTACTAAAAGTGACCCTCCATTTCTCTAGGTCCCACTCCAAGGATAAGTCTGACTCCCAAGCTGACATGTATGGGGTCTTGGCGGTTTGATTAGAGAGTGACTGGTAGATGATGGAGATTCCACCCCTCTGCTCTGTAGACCGACCGCACCATATTTCATAAGGGGTGAATGAGTGGGTTGAAGATTTGTCCTGTCCCAGTTGAGTGAGGAAGTGTCTAATCTGCTGGAAACGAAAGCTCTCAGAGCTAGGCATCTCCAATTGATTCACACAGAAGGCCTTGGAGATAGGCTCCATTGATGTGAAGTAGTGTCCAATCCGGTACATCCCCCCTTGTCCAACCACCAGCGGAATGCTTTGATGTCAGTTCCCGGGGTAAAGTCAGGATTATTGAAAATGTGAGCAAGTGGGTGTCTGTAGGAAGTTATGGTTTGTAGGTTTCTCAGAGAATCCCATAATTTAAAAGACTGCGAAAGGATAGGGGACAAAATCGGAGGACGTTTTTTGGGGGGACCCACAAAAGAAAGTCTATAGTGAAAGAGGGAACTGCTTGTCTCTCTATCTGTATCCAATCTGGTCTCTCAGCCTTCGCGTATACCGTTGAGATCTGGGCTAGCCTGGCTGATTGGTAATACCAAAATAGCTGCTGGAGACCTAATCCCCCTTGTGGTCTAGTTAAGTATAAAGTGCTCTGTTGAAGTCTGTACCCCTTCCCTCCCCAAATGAATTTTATTATCTTTCTTTGGAACGATTTCAAGTGCTCCTTAATGATGTTTATAGGGATGGCTCTGAAGAGGTAGAGGAGTCTCGGAAGCAAAGTCATCTTGACTGCATGAATTCTCCCTAACCAGGATAAACCCCCTTTAGCCCAGTTGGATAAGTCAGCCTCGAGTTTGCGGTATGTGTGAGGGAAGTTAGTTGCATAAAGGAGTTCTGTTTTAGCTGTGAGCCTTATCCCTAAATAGTCGATGTAGGAGTCACTCCATTTAAATTCAAAGGCACTCTGCAGGGATGCCAACCTGGTTGGATTAAGGGATATGTTTAAGGCTGAAGATTTGGCATAATTTACCCTTAACCCTGAAATCTTCGAGAACTCTTTCAGGAGTTTACATAGGTTTGGAAGGGAGGTGGTTGGGGACGTGATAAAAAGGAGCATATCGTCCACAAACAACCCACATTTGTGGACCTGGTCACCACAGGAGACCCCTTGAATGTTGGGATCTGCTCTTATTGCTATTGCTAACGTTTTGATTGCAATAGCAAAAATTAGGGGGGAGAGTGGGCATCCCTGCCTAGTGCCTCTTGAAATGGTTAGGGGTTTAGAATATTGGCCTTGTAAGCGAATCACCGCTTGTGGGGTGGAGTATAACGATCTAAGGGTCCCTATAAAGTTGGGTCCGAAGCCCCACCTCTCCAATATGGAGAAAAGATAAGGCCATTCGATCGAGTCAAAAGCTTTGTGGAGATCCAGCGAGAGGATCATACCTTCCTGTTTCGGCCCCCCTTCCCAGTTAGATTGTAGAATGGATACGATATCTATAGCTCTCCTGATTTGGTCAGGTCCTTGCCTACCGGGTATAAAACCAACCTGATCCTTGTGTACATAAAGCTTGATGAAAGAGGAAAGGCGGTTGGCTAGAATTTTTGTCATAATTTTGAGGTCATTGTTAATTAAGGATATGGGCCTGTAATTCTCAACTTCCTCATGGTTTTTGTTCGGTTTGGGGATCACTGAGATAAATGCTGTGTTCAGTTGGGGTTCCAGGGGGGATCCTGTCTTTTTGGAATTGAAAAACTTTGCCAGGTATGGGGCTAGGATATCGCTATATACTTTATAGTAGGGGACCGAGAGGCCGTCTGGCCCAGGGGCAGAGCCTGATTTAAGACCTTTAATTACTTCCCTAATCTCAGCCTCAGTGATGGCTCCTTCCATTAAGTCTTTGCATTCTTTGGAGAGTGAGGGAAGTTGTAAATTCTGTAGGAACTTAGTAATTAAGGGGCCTTTCTCAGATTGAGGTGGGTTGTAGAGAGTAGCATAAAAATTGTGGAAGGCAGACATAATACTGTTCGGATTTGCTGTTGGAGGTTGTCCTGCTATCCTCAATTTGGGGAAGGAGATAGTTCGAAATTTAGGTGTGAGTTTAAAGGCCAACATCGAGCCAAATCTGTCTTTGTGGCAGTAAAATTTGGCTCCACTCCATCTTAGATTTTTCTCTGCTTTAGCCGTTAAAGCGAGATTCAGCTCGAGTCTGGTGGCGTCAAGTTTACTTAAAAGGGTCCTGGACGGATGTTTTTTGTGTTCCGCTTTTAGTTGGAGGAAGGATTTTTCCAGTCTTTGAATATCGATCAATCACTCCTTCTTAAATTTGGTCGCTAGCCTAATTATAACTCCTCGGACGGTTGCCTTGTGGGCTGCCCACAGGGTTTCAGGGGACATGTTATCAACATCATTTAAGAGGAAATATTCTTTGATGGATTTAGCTATTTCCTTGACCAAGCTAGGGTCAGCTAAAAGGGATTCGTTTAAACGCCAAAAGAAACCTCCTCGCCCAGACAGAACATTTCTCAGGGTAAGGAGAACCAATGAATGGTCGGACCATGCAGTGTCTAGTATTGCTGCCTTAGTTGACAAGGGAATGAGGGCTGTCTGAGTGAGGATGTGATCAATTCTAGCGTAAGATTGGTGGGGTGCGGAAAAGTGTGTGTAATCCCTTTTATTGTTTTGTGGGTCGTGTGAGTTGGTCTTTAGGGGGCTTAGTTTTGTCTAGACCCTGATCAAACGCCACATTTGAGTCCCCTCCCAGGATAACTTTACCTTCCAGGAGCGGTTCCAGAGTTGTAAAAAGGTTCTGGAAGAAAGACACTTGGCCCTTGTTCGAGGCGTAGTAGGAAACAAAAGAGTATAAAACTCCTTCCAGGGTGCCCTTCACCAGAATGAATCTGCCCTCTGGATCCCTATAATCAGATAGATGTGAAAATTTGCTATTTTTAGAGAAGAGAATAGCCACCCCCTTCGTCTTATTAGGGGCATTCGCTAAATAAAATGATGGAAAGTGTGCATGGAGAAACTTGGGGGTGTACCGGATGTGGAAGTGCGTCTCCTGCAGAAGCACCACGTCAATTCTCAGGGATTTATAATGATCCAGGGCGAGTCTCCTTTTCCTAGGAGAGTTTAGGCCCTGGACGTTATGTGAACCTATCTTGAGGTCATTACCCTTCACATTCGGGTCAGCCATAAGAGCAGAGGGAATAGACCCCAGTAATCAAGCAGTCACTTACCCTTGGAAGTCTTCTATTACTGGATTTAAGCCAAGTTGTGCGGAATTTACTCAGGACCGACTCTAGGGCGTGAGGGGAAACCCCCCATGGGATGGCTAGAAAAAAGAAGAGGGATGAGTTGGGGAAGAAAAAGAAAAGAGACTTACTGACAAACAAGAACATAAACACAGATATGGGTACCAAGAAAATACCCTTGGGGTTATGCAAATTGAAATCCGCTATAGCCCCAATGAACCACTTCAGACCACCCGGAGGGGCGTCTGAAGTTCCGACACCAAAGGACACCATTGGTTCTTTGGGATTGAGTGGAGGCACAAGGGTTCCACCCCGGACCCTTGTTATGTCAAATTTGAACCATAAAATATACACACATATATGGAAATCATAATAACTGTAGTGTCAGCCCGATTTTCCGGGCTCTGAACGCCTGAAAAAATATTCAACCCAAAAAAGGAACAAGGAACAAACAACCAGGAACCTGTGAATCCCACCCCCTTCCCACCTTCAATAGCCCCCCCGCCCCCTATCTAACTCGATGGGAGAGAATTCCTGGGGGGTCCCGGGGAAACGAGGGAGGCCAAAATGCCCTTGTGAACAGGAGCTCCCTCCAAAAGTGGGGAAGATATTTGGGTAGCTCGGACAAACCGTGACTCCTAACTGAACTAGGAAATGACCAAAAATAATTAACAGTTGAAATCTAGTCCTGTAGCCTATCCTTTATGTTAAAGGAACCGCTGTCTTCATGGAGGAGCTTATTTTCTGAGAAAGTCATCTTCTACTGAGAAGGTTGCAAGCTTAGTTAACTGGCTCTCGGAGGGTGCAAGTTGAAGAAAAAGATGGTAAATGTTGGTTTCAGACCTCCTCTGTCGAAGTAAGTTTACATTGGTGGGTAATGAGGTGCAAAACTATAAAACTCAATGTGAATCTAGATGTAGGGTCCTCCATGTCCATAAGACGTGAGAAGGTTTGGAGCTCCTGCTCCATCAACTGGTAGGGCAACTGGCCCGTAGACGTCTCTGAAGAGACTAAAGGAGAATGATGAGTTAGGCGACCCTTAGGGTGGTTTCCCATCCTTGCTCTTCTTGGAAGGGCCCTTCATCCAGAGTGAGGATACGGGGCTGCCTGGAGGTGGACGTTTAGTGGAACCCGAGGAGGAAGACGAAAAGTCCATTGGTGCCTCTTGGGAGATTAGCTTGAGGGCGATAAACAATCTTTCCCCTTCCGGGAGACTGGCAAAGGAGTGGGTCTTGCCCTGAATGGCAAACTTTACAGCAAAGGGGAAGGTCCAGCGGTATTTGATATCCCGTTGAGAGAGGACCGTGAGGAGGGGTATTAGCGTCCTGCGTCTTTGAATAGTTGTAGGAGCGAAGTTAGCAAAAATCTGGATCTGATGTCCCTGGTGTTGCAGCTTAGGATTTTGACGTGATTGACGCATGACCTCTTCCTTTACCGCAAAGAAGTGCGGCTTGACAATTATGTCCCTTGGGGAGCCATCTTGTCTGGGGGGTCCAAGGGACCTGTGTGCTCTGTCCAGTTCAAGACGCTGGGGCGGTATATTAGGAATAAGGGCAGCAATAATGTCCTGAACCGTGGAAGGGATGTCTGTAAAAGTTTCCGGGAGGCCTCTGATTCGAAAGTTATACCTCCTGGACCTATTTTCTAGCTCGTCGATCCTAGAGAGGGTCACATCTAATTGATCTTGAATGGTCAGGAGGTGCGCTGCGTTTTGGTTGGTTCTAGCGGTTGTGCATTCTACTTTATCCTCAATGGCTTCAATTCTGGCACCTAAATTGGACAGGTCCGCTTTAATAGTGTTGGTAATCTGTTTTGCTGTATTAGCCAGTCCTTTCTCTAATAGGGATGAGAATTTAGCAAACATGTCTTCCTGCATTGCTGAGAGGTCAGTTACTGAGAAGCCTGATTGCTGGGTAGCTGGAGGAGGAAGATGGGCCTGTGCAGGGAGGGCCTGTGAGTACAGTTCCTGTTGTGTGTGGCTCAGTAGCTCTGTGGAGGCCTTTACTGTGGCCTGGGGCTTCATGGGGCCTTGCAGGGGTAATTGGGACGTTTGGGGGGGTCCCTGTGCCGCTTGTGCATAGGTCAGGGTCGGGGGAGAAAGTACTGGCCTGTGCTCCTGGCTCCTTGAGTGGATGCCTGCCTGTTGCAGCAGCCCGTCTGTGCTGGCGGCCATCTTGGTACTCCCGTCCGCACCTGCTGAGGCGAATTGGGAGCCGAGATCACGTCTCGCTGGCGGCCCGGACATCCCCGTCGGGTCCTCTGGGGTTCCCCTGCTCGGGTGGGGTGTTGTTTCGCCTGGTAGTGGACTGAGGCGGCTGATGTGCGGCTCAGCGGTCCGGGGTAGAGCGGAGCTCCTGGCTCAAGCAGCCATATTGGAACTGCGCCGCTTTTCTTAATATTTTGTTTAAAAAGTTATCTTATATTAATGCTGCTCGGGCATTCCCATCTTACTTGTGAGCAGGTGAAGCCTACAAACATAAACTTCTGGGAATACGGTGCTGCTGTATAACCAACATGCACTACCCGTTCTCGCGCATGCGCAGTAAGGACACCTAGTGGCACAGGAAACTTCTCAGGTTGCCATCACAACAGGCGGCATCATCTGAAGTTCCTGCCCCGTTGTGATGGCAACCAAGATAAGCCTTAAATCTGCCTTAAATCACGTCATTTCCTGTCGGGAAATAACACAATCTTTTCACACAGTCCTGCCCACTGACTCCTGGGAAATGATGACTCGCATTTCCCAGGAGCACAGGCAAGGAAGGAAGTGATGCAGAGCGCCACGGAGCCGAAAGTGGCAGATTAGGAGCCAACAGGGCACTTCTGGTAAGTTAAAAAAAAAAAATTCACTCCAAATTTTTTTTATTATTAATAAAGGACTGGGAAA
Source organism: Lithobates clamitans (assembly GCA_037952925.1). Classification (NCBI taxonomy): domain Eukaryota; kingdom Metazoa; phylum Chordata; class Amphibia; order Anura; family Ranidae; genus Lithobates; species Lithobates clamitans. Next base: position 3,029,567 of record JBBGZY010000061.1, read on the forward strand.
ATGTAAAAATATTTTTCAGGGTGGAACTCCGCTTTAAGTAATTTTAATCTGAAGAGTTGACAGAGAAAACCTCTTGCCCAAACTTCACCATGGTAAGAGAAGACTGGTCAAAGTGATAATGAGAAAGGAATACTTTTTCAGATAGGCCTTGAGGACTCTGACAATGTCCAATACATGTGGCCCAGTTCCCTGTGACAAATGGTCAGTTGGGAGAACAAGTTCACATTTCACAAAAAGGGACAAAGCTATCTTTAAAAGAAACCATAGTATTAGTACTAGAACAATTCTATCCGGGTGAAACACCAAGTAGGGTTCCTTATGCCCTGTACACACGGTCGGACATTGATCGGACATTCCGACAACAAAATCCATGGGTTTTTTCCGACGGATGTTGGTTCAAGCTTGTCTTGCATACACACGGTCACACAAAGTTGTCGGAAAATCCGATCGTTCTGAACGTGGTGACGTAAAACATGTACGTCGGGACTATAAACGGGGCAGTAGCCAATAGCTTTCATCTCTTAATTTATTCTGAGCATGCGTCGCAATTTGTCCGTCGGATTTGTGTACACACGATCAGAATTTCCAACAACGGATTTTGTTGTCGGAAAATTTTATAGCAAGCTCTCAAACTTTGTGTGTCGGAAATTCAGATGGAAAATGTGTGATGGAGCCCACACACGGTCAGAATTTCCGACAACAAGGTCCTATCACACATTTTCCGTTGAAAAATCCGACCGTGTGTACGGGGCATAACACTTAAAGGCATGCAATTTTGACACTCTGAAGAATAAGGCTATTGGAACCAGAAAACCACTCTTTAGAGATAGCAGTCAAAGATGGCATGATTAGAGGGGTTCAAATTGTGCCCCTGTGAGAGTCCAGCACCATAGGTAAATCCCACTTGAGGAGTTCTTCTGGGGGTCTGATGCAGAGTGTTAATCTCAGGAACTGAACAATTAGGCTGACAGAACAGACACACGTTCTTTGAGGTAACTCAAGTGAAGACCTTTGCTCAGGCTAGATTAGAGGGATGCTAACACATGTTGCACCTGAGGCTCTGCAGAACCAATGTCCAACACTGAACTGAACAATGTGCCATCATATCCTATTGTACATGCAATTTGTACCTAATTTCTTGGACAGCCTTGCACTGGTTTTGCCCTCTCAAGGCCATGTGAAAAGGCCTTGCAAGGAAAGCACATCCGCAGCTGTTGCCCGGGCATTGGGGCACCTTAATATTGTTCCTTGTAGCTTGCTGTCTTACTAAGATCTCAGGGCAACCCCACTGAAGTCTCCAGGCAAAAAGCTCTGGCCTGGTCTATAACTGTTATGGACAAGTAGTCTGCTTGCTGATTCTCTGACCCTAGGATTTACATTGCTGTAACATGCTGTAGATGTAACTGTGCCCAGATCATGATGGGTGCCACTTCTGCTATCACTGAACCACTGTACATATTGCCTTATCTCCTGATGTAGGCTACTGATGTCCTGTTGTCCATATGTAACTAAACAGCCTGCTTCTACAATTGTGGAGCAAACATTCTCAACATGCAGTGTGCTGCTTGTATTTTCAGGAAATTGGAAACCATCCCTAAGGCGTTGAAGTTCCAGTGCCCATATGCCAGAAGGGTGTCCACATGGGCTCCCCACGCAGCCAGATTGGCATTGGTTGAGAGGATGCTAAGTGGTGGGCCCAATGGAGTGGCAGTGCAGCAGGTTTGTTCTGTTTACCTGCCACAGATTGCACTTATTTTAATGTGTAATCACTATTCTTTGTGGACACATGGGCAAAGATACCTCTATGTACATTTACGAAAGAAGGCAGGCTATGATGATTACTTTCTCTCAGTTGACAGGCATTTTCTCATCTAGCAAGCATTAAAGTATGCTAAGTCCTGCACTGGCTCCAATTGATTCTAGCTGTGAATGAACTCTTTCCCTGTGGTTTAGAAGTCGGTTTGTGCTAGTAACAAGACATTGTCCAAGAAATGGGTATTCTTATACCTTCTTGTATGATTACCAAGACAACTGCTAAAAGGAAATTTGAAAATGTACATCGGGAGGTTAAGAGGCAGAAGAATAAACACATTCTTTCTATGCTTCAGTTTGTGAATGAACAGGAAGCCACTCAGCACAGAGCACTCTTCCCACTCATTCAATATCCAGTGCAGCTGAGGCTGCAGAGAAAGTGACTGGGGAATATCTTTCCTCAGTCCCTTCCTCTATCTCAAAAGTGAGACATCAGGGATGTGTTTAGACCCCTGATATTTCACCAACGCCCCCAACGGGCTCCTAAAAGAATTGTAAAAATAAAAATTGTAGTAAGAAAAAATATAACTATAATAATAATAAAAAATATTATTCAAAATTATTTTAAAATTATAGAAAAAACGACTGACACCGTTCACTGCCCTGCAGACACTAATCTCTGCCCTACTTACACTGTCTTCTACTCTACTGACACCATCCACTGATCTACTGACATCGTTCTCTGCCCTACTGACAAAGTCTATTGTCCTACTGACACCATCCACTGCTCTACTGACTGCACACCTTTCACTGTCCTACTGACACCAACCTCTTCCCTACTGATATGTTCACGGTGTCAGTAGAGCAGTGAATGGTGTCAGTAAAGCAGTGGATGGGCTCAGAGAAGCTCTACTGACACCGTCCACTGTCCTACTAACACCGTCCGTGTTTTAATACATTTTAATACACAAGTATTAAAAAGTATTCAGACCCCCTTACATTTTTCACTCTTTGTTATATTGCAGCCATTTGCTAAGATCATTTAAGTTAATTTTTTTCCTCATTAATGTACACACAGCACCCCATATTGACAGAAAAACACAGAATTGTTGAGATTTTTGCAGATTTATTAAAAAAGAAAAACTGAAATATCATATGGTCCTAAGTATTCAGACCCTTTGCTCAGTATTTAGTAGAAGCACCCTTTTGATCTAATACAGCCATGAGTCTTTTTGGGAAAGATGCAACAAGTTTTTCACACCTGGATTTGGGGATCCTCTGCCATTCCTCCTTGCAGATCCTCTCCAGTTCTGGTTGGATGGTAAACATTGGTGGAAAGCCATTTTAGGTCTCTCCAGAGATGCTCAATTGGGTTTAAGTCAGGACTCTGGCTGGGCCATTCAAGAACAGTCACGGAGTTGTTGTGAAGCCACTCCTTCGTTATTTTAGCTGTGTGCTTAGGGTCATTGTCTTGTTGGAAGGTAAACCTTCGGCCCAGTCTGAGGCCCTGAGAACTCTGGAGAAGGTTTTCATCCAGGATATCCCCGTACTTGGCCGCATTCATCTTTCCCTCTATTGCAACCAGTCGTCCTGTCCCTGCAGCTGAAAAACACGCCCCACAGCATGACGATGCTACCACCATACTTCACTGTTGGAACTGTATTGGACAGTTGATGAGCAGTGCCTGGTTTTCTCCACACATACCACTTAGAATTAAGGCTAAAACGTTCTATCTTGGTCTCATTAGACCAGAGAATCTTATTTCTCACCATCTTGGAGTCCTTCAGGTGTTTTTTTAGCAAACTCCATGCGGGCTTTCATGTGTCTTGCACTGAGGAGAAGCTTCTGTCGGGCCACTCTGCCATAAAGCCCCGACTGGTGGAGGGCTGCAGTGATGGTTGACTTTCTACAACTTTCTCCCATCTCCTGACTGCATCTCTGGAGCTCAGCCACAGTGATTTTTGGGTTCTTCTTTACCTCTGTCACCAAGGCTCTTCTCTCCTGATAGCTCAGTTTGGCCGGACGGCCAGCTCTAGGAAGGGTTCTGTCATCCCAAACGTCTTCCATTTAAGGATTATGGAGGCCACTGTGCTGTTAGGAACCTTAAATGCAGCAGAATTTTTTTGTAACCTTGGCCAGATCTGTGCCTTGCCACATTTCTGTCTCCTAATCAAGTCCAATCAGTATAATCAAACACAGCTGGACTCAAATGAAGGTGTAGAACCATCTCAAGGATGATCAGAAGAAATAGACAGCACCTGAGTTAAATATATGAGTGTCACAGCAAAGGGTCTGTATACTTAGGACCATGTGATATTTCAGTTTTTCTTTTTTAATAAATCTGCAAAAATGTCAACAATTCTGTGTTTTTCTGTCAATATGGGGTGCTGTGTGTACATTAATGAGGAAAAAAATGAACTTAAATGATTTTAGCAAATGGCTGCAATATAACGAAGAGTGAAAAATTTAAGGGGGTCTGAATACTTTCCATCCCCACTGTAGATATACAATATATATATTCATACACATGTGTGTTTGAGCTTTGGGGTGCACACCCTAATGCAATAGGCTGTGCACACCTATGGATACAGTGCGGTATTTCTGGTTATCATTACATAGACAGCAAAAGAAGCGTGGATGTGTCTCAGAACATAAATATAGAATCTTCTGCATTTAGTTATAATTACAAATATGCCAAAGGCAGAAAGCATAATTTACTGCTTAAATATCTCAAAATAACCACATTGAAAACTCAACATTGGCAAGGTATAATATTTCTGGAGCTGTCACATGTGAAACGCCCTAATGATAGTATAAGGGAAATTCTCCCCAAGAGTCTAGCTGCTTGAACGCTGGATCTCTGATTATCTCATATATATTGCATTCTGGAAAGCTGCGTCTGCAGTTATCTCTATACAGCAAGCAGAAAACTAAACTTATTGCCAGGAGCTAAAGACAACTGGGAGTACATATCAGGACATAAATATAGCATCTAAAGCAATTTGTTATATTTACAAATATGCTTTGGAAAACATCTTCTCACTCCCAGCAATACAGCATACTTTAGCAGTACTTTAGCATAATATGTTAAAGAGCTTTTCCAAGCTACAAGAAAAGTAATTTAATTGACTGCTAGTTCAATCATTAAAACATGGAAAGGTCTCTTTAATTTAACTTCATGAGAACCAGTTAGAAATGGATATTTGTAATAATATAAATCTTTATCTCAAAGCTGAAGTTTAGGTATGGGAAGTTTTACAGCTTGAAGCAATGTAAGGGTCCTTTCACACGGGCACTCCGATGTGTGAATACACATGGGCACCATTCAGGGAATGCTTTGTAGTTTTTGAATGAATGCAAAGTGTTCTCTGATTAGATGAGGTAGAGAGGCAGGATGGTGATGTCCACCTCCTTCAATTAGAGAAAGCTTTGCATCCACGAGAAGATGCAAAGTGTTCTCTGAATGGCCCCTGCCAAGCAAGGGAACTCCTGTGTTCAGTAAGAAACAGGGCAGCTACTTGGCATGAGATAAGTAAGTTAGTGGTAATCACTGCCTACTACACTACTACTTACTTTCGTAGCAGTGCCTGCCACAGTGATTTCCAGCTTTCACGGGGATCTCACAGGTATGGCACATACATACTTACATTGGTCCAGCTTGCTTTCTGAAGAGTGATTGGATCGCTCTTCAGAGAGCATTTGACAAGCAGTGAGGAGGTATTACTTTACCCCCACACTAGTGTGCTGCAGCTGCATGCGTTACAAGTGGTTACAGGCAGCCTCCATTCAGTTGAATAAGTCACATTCAGCATGTGGTACTGCCCGCTGATCGCAACAGTGGGAATAATTTATTGCTGCACCACAATGTAAAGCATCATGGTCATGGCATATGTACACACCCCTCCACTGCCTTTACAGCTAAAGGGGGAGTGGTGGCCATACCTAAACTTCAGCTTAGGGTCCTTTCACATGGGCATCATCAACTCAGTCATTTAATGCTAAGAAAAGACTGATGAATACTGATTCAGGTTACATTAGTTTACATCTGTTTGCACATCAGTCTTTAGTTCAGTTTACTACGATTTTCTTAGACCCCCTTCACACTTGAGCATTTTTCAACTTAAAGCTTGATGCTCATAAAAGCTCAACAAGCAAAATCCTATTCATTTCAATTGTCCCTGTTTACATTTGAGAGTTTTGTTGCCTGTAGTAAAATGCCTGTCGCTCAAAAAAGTACATGAACTACTTTTCAGGCAGATTTGACTGTTTTTGTCCCCATAGACTTCAATGGAAAATGTCTGAGCAGAGAGAAATTTGTGTTTATGAGCGTTTTTTCAATCGTTTTTGTCTGGTGTTCAAAATGGAGTAGAGTCTGCTTCTGGAAGCTGAGACCTTAATTGCTATCATTCATGGCCACCCCTGCATCTACGATCCCAGTGATCCCCATTATAAGAGCCAGGAAAGAACCACCAGAGTCTGGGAGGAAGTTGGATGAAGCTTGCAGCCCCAGTGGAACACCTACACTGCTCCCCAGATAAAGGAGAAAGGTACAGAATTTCTGTGTACAGCAGCCATGTGATTGATTCTGTTTTTCCTGTTGTATGTACCTAGGACTGTTCTTCAGCATTTCTTCCAGGCATGTCCGTCAGGCATGATTTCCCAGTGTTTTTTAACTTCATGTCTTGCTCTAGAACCTTTGTGGAAACTTGCAGCTGTATCCTTTTGCAGAAGGGTGATCCAGCCACGTGCTTAGTCTTCTCCATTCTGTGTTGCCTATGTAGAACACCTAAATAAAAAAACGCCTGAAAAAACACTTATAATCTTTGCAAACCTGCTAAAAATAAAAAGCCTTATGCTTGAAAAAACACCTGAAAACACTCAGCTCAAGTGTGAATGTAGACTTAGCCCTGGTTCACACCCATGCGGCTTTGAAATCATGCTGCTTCAATGTGATTTCACAGCTGCACGTCAGTGCAATTTGCACTGCTGATTTCATTGTGGCTTGCAACTTCATTTAACAGAAGTCTATGCCAGTTGCAAGGAAAATGGTAAAAAGTAGTGCAGGAACCGTTTTCATAAACGCTGCAACATGAGTCGCATTGATATGATTGGTTTCATTGCTAGCAATGAGGTGCAACTTGTCATACCATTTGTAACTGTCAATTGCATGACAAGTCAAGGTTAGATCCATTCAGTTTTAAGGCTGACAGGGGGGCTGCACACGGAAGTTTTTTTATCTTAATACAGAGCCTTTAGAACTGCTTTCAAGTTTAACCATCTAAAACAATAGAAACAACAAGGTGCATTTTTTTTTAACTTTTATTATTCGTTTTTGATATTTTAAAAAAGTCAAAAGGATGACAGGAAATAGATATAGTGATAACTCATAGGAAAGGGGGAGACATCCTGAAAATGGTACAGCAAATAATACAGTCTATCATTCTACCATAACTGTAATACTTTACATTGGCATCTGTGATAAGAAGTTGTTCCAACTAGCTCCTAGAGCATTATTGCAAATACAAAACAGTGTCAGAAATGGCATAAAAAGTAACAGTATGCAGACGTGGTAGATTATCAGGCTCTGATTAAGCTTCTGTAGAAATCAGTGCATAGACCCTTGGTGCCCAACCCGCGGCCTTGTGTCACTGTTTGCCCTGTTATAGTAGTGATTTCCAGCAGCCTCCGGTCTATGACTGTCTCCTGAAGCATGTCCCCACTCTCTAGCAACTCATATAGTATGGTCACAGTCTCTTACAGCATGTTTATAGTCTCTCATCATCTCTTGTATCAAGTCCGCAGTCTCTGACCATCTCCTGTACCATGCCTAAAGATCTTGACTATATCCTATCATGTCTCTACTGTTGCTGATATTGAATATTCACTAAAATGTATGTGCAGCCCTTTGGTGATGTTGGGGGTGGCACTTGAGGCCCCTCATATCAAGAAAGTTGACTTCCACAGGCCTAGATGCTCAACATGCCACCCAAAGTGGAGGGATGCTGTAGGTCAACAAGGTGGGTAGGACTAGGGTTACATAGTTACATAGTAGGTGAGCTTGAAAAAAGACAAGTCCATCAAGTCCAACCTATGTGTGGGATTATGGGTCAGTATTACATTGTATATCCCTGTATGTTGCGGTCGTTCAGGTGCCTATCTAATAATTTTTTTAAACTATCGATGCTCCCCGCTGAAACCACCGCCTGTGGAAGAGAATTCCACATCCTTGATGCTCTTACAGTAAAGAACCCTCTACGCAGTTTAAGGTTAAATCTCTTTTCTTCTAATTTTAGTGAGTGGCCACGTGTCTTATTAAACTCCCTTCCGCGAAAAAGTTTTATCCCTATTGTAGGGTCACCAGTATGGTATTTGTAAATTGAAATCATATCCCCTCTCAAGCGTCTCTTCTCCAGAGAGAATAAGTTCAGTGCTTGCAACCTTTCTTCATAACTAATATCCTCCAGACCCTTTATTAGCTTTGTTGCCCTTCTTTGTACTCGCTCCATTTCCAGTACATCCTTCCTGAGGACTGGTGCCCAAAACTGGACAGCATACTCCAGGTATGGCCAGACCAGAGTCTTGTAGAGTGGGAGAATTATCGCTTTATCTCTTGAGTTAATCCCCTTTTTAATGCATACCAATATTCTGTTTGCTTTGTTAACAGCAACTTGGCATTGCATGCTATTGCTGAGCCTATCATCTACTAGGACCTCCAGGTCCTTTTCCATCCTAGATACCCCCAGAGGTTCACCCCCTGGTAAGTACATTGCATTCATATTTTTGCCACCCAAATGCATTTTTTTTCTACATTAAACCTCATTTGCCATGTAGTTGCCCACCCCATTAATTTGTTCAGATCTTCTTGCAAGGTTTCCACATCCTGCAGAGAAGTTATTGCCCTGCTTAGCTTAGTGTCGTCTGCAAATACAGAGATTAAGCTGTTTACCACATCCTCCAGGTCGTTTATGAACAAATTAAACAGTACTGGTCCCAGCACAGAACCCTGGGGGACCCCACTTCCCACCCCTGACCATTCTGAATATTCCCCATTTATCACCACCCTCTGAACTCGCCCTTGTAGCCACTTTTCAATCCATGTACTCACCCTATGGTGAGTACATGCAAATGGACCTTACTTTGTACAGTAAACGTTTATGGGGAACTGTGTCAAATGCTTTTGCAAAGTCCAGATATACCACGTCTACGGGCCTTCCTTTATCTAGATGGCAGCTCACCTCCTCATAGAAGGCTAATAGATTGGTTTGGCAATAGATTGTTTTTTCATTACTACAATCTTGTATATATTCCCTTATCACCCCCTCCAAGAGCTTGCATACTATTGATGTTAGGCTAACTGGCCTGTAATTCCCAGGGATGTATTTTGGCCCTTTTTTTAATTATTGGTGCTACATTGGCTTTTCTCCAATCAGCTGGTACCATTCCAGTCAGTAGACTGTCAGTAAAAATTAGGAACAATGGTCTGGCAATTACTTGACTGAGTTCCATAAGTACCCTCGGGTACAAGCCATCTGGTCCCGGTGATTTATCAATGTTAAGTTTCCCAAGTCTATTTCTAATTCTGTCCTCTGTTAGCCATGAGGGTGCTTCCTATAATGAATTATGAGGACAAACACTGCAGTTTTGGTTATTGAAGCCCTCGTGAAGACTGAGGAGAAGAATAAATTCAATACCTTCGCCATCACCCCATCCTTTGTAACCAGATGTCCTTCCTCATTCTTTATGGGGCCAATATGGTCTGTCCTCCCTTTTTTACTGTTTATATACTTAAAGAATTTCTTGGGATTTTTTTTTTGCTCTCCTCCATTATGTGTCTTTCGTGTTCTATCTTAGCCGCCCTAATTGCTTACATATCTTACATATCTTGTTGCATTCTTTGTAAAGTCTGAATGCTGATGATGATCCCTCAACCTTTTGTTCGCTCTTTTAAATTTATTTCCCAATGGGATGCACTGGCTAATGCCTTTATTTAATATGCTCTTAAAGCAAACCCATCTCTCCTCCGTGTTCTTTGTTTCTAAGATTTTATCCCAATTTATATCTTCTAGCAAGGTTTGTAGTTTAGGGAAGTTGGTTCTTTTGAAATTTAGTGTCTTTGTGTTCCCCTTGTGTTTCCTATTTGTGTGATTTATACTGAAGCCAATTGACCTGTGACCACATCTGTGATCAGGTCTGTATTGCTGGTTGGTAATCAGCAGATCTAGTAACGCCTTGTTTCTAGTTGGTGCGTCTACCATCTGACCCATGAAATTGTCCATTGGCATTTAGGAACTGGCGAGCCTTATGCCGCGTACACCGTACACACGACCGGACTTTCCGGAAGAAAAGGTCAGACGGAATCATTTCATCAGATAATTCGATTGTGTGTGGGCTTCATCTGACTTTTTCTTTCAAAAATTCTGACGGACGCAGAAATAGAACATGTTTTAAATCTTTCTGATGGAATCAATTCCTATCAGGAAAACCGTTCGTCTGTATGCTATTCCGACGGACCAAAAACGACGCAAGGGCAGCTATTGGCTACTGGCTATTTAACTTCCTTTTTCTAGTCCCGTCGTACGTGTTGTACGCCACCGTGTTCTAAATGATCGGACTTTGGTGTGATCGTGTGTACGCAAGTCCGTTCCAGCGGAACTCCGTCGGAACTCCTTCAGAAAAACTGTCAGAGTTTAGTCTGACAGAAAAAACGGTCGTGTGTACACGGCATTAGACAAATGCGTGGTTCCCTCCGCCCAGTCTATGTCTGGATATTTAAAATCCCCCATTATGATAACACTTCCCATCCTTGCTGCTAATCCAAATTGTGATACGAGATCCCCTCAGGTTAGGGGGCCAATAGCATACTCCCAGTATTATTTTCACCTTCTTATGCTGTGTACACACGGGTGGACTTTTCGACCGGACTGGTCCGACGGGACGAATCCGTCGGACAATGAGACCGTGTGTGGGCTTCATCCGACCTGCAGCTGACCTTTTCAGGCAAAAATCAGACGAACTTTAGATTTGAAACATGTTTCAAATCTTTCCAACAGGCTCAAGTCCAGACGAAAAATCCGCTCATCTGTATGCTAGTCTGACGGACGAAAACTGACGCTAGGGCAGCTATTGGCTACTGGCTATCAACTTCCTTATTTTAGTCCGGTCATACGTCATCACGTACGAATCCATCAGACTTTGGTGTGATCATGTGAAGGCAAGTCTGTTCGTTCGATAGCCCGTCGGAAGTCCCTCAAAAGTCAGTCGAAAGTCCGTTGGAAAGACCGTCGGACCTTTGATGCCGAAAAGTCCGCCCATGTGTACACGGCATAAGGAGTGTAAATTTAGCTGGGGTGAGTTCACCAGTTTACTACTATTGGTCTCAAGTAAAAGTAAAACAGTTCATTTTAGAGCACCCTTTTAAATACACACCTTTTTTTTTTTATAAACAACTTTTTCAATTTGCAATGTCAGACAAAATAATGATATAAAACAAGTTATATTTACCAAGTTTAATTGTCATTTCATCATATGAAAGATTCAATATGACAAAAGAAAGCTAGAAAAAGGCAGCTTCTCATTAAACACGTGTTGTAGTAAATTACTCTGGTAATGACTGTTAGCATTTGGCCTATCTTGCTTATATGCTGCCTATCTGCCCTAGACAATCTGGAATGTGCTGCACTGGGGAATCGTGCCTGTAGGGAGCAAAATATTCCAAGCACAGGCTACGTTTGAAGGTGATAGTATTATCATAAACCAGATGATAAGTGACAAGTTATGCTAGGATTTATCCTTAAACTAACATTTTTATCAGTTACCTGCTGGGAGCCAATGGAATGTTTCATTTGTTTAGTGCTTAGCCTCAAAAAGACATCTGAGTGATGAGCAAATTAATCTTTCTGCCTCCATTAGTGTTTGTACAGCTCTGGTATATGTAAGAAAATTACGCTAATATACTATTTGAGAAAATGAATTACATTGTATCCATATTATTTCCAGCTATTAAAATAAATATAAAATCTATTTTGTTATTACTATTATTATTTTATTTTAATTGAAATGGAAAGTCTGCTTATGACAGCTTAACTGCACTTGTTTAAAAAAGGCATAAAAACAGTATAAAAATACAGCATTTTAAGAAAAAAATTACTTTGGACCACAATACTACCAAGAAGTTTTTTATATGTACAGTGATTGTATGCCAAATGCCTGGTTGCTCAAAACCCCTTGAAAATACACTTCTGCACTATTACAGCACACTGTCATTGGATTTTGAGCACCAGCTCTCCAGGAATGCACCAGTGAAGCATAGGGACATAACTCATGACTCCCTGAATTATTAAAACCACGAACTGAGGTGAGTATTTTAAATTTTTATGTGGTGGTGTGTCCATAATCATGGAAGGTCCACTTTAACAGCCCAAAACATGAACCACTGACTTTATGTAGAATAGTGGAGGATCTAAAGTACTGTAAGCACAGGCACCATTACTAGTATTTTGATGCGTCACAGCAGCTCCTGGTACTCTGTAGATGTGTGCGAGGACAGTCAGTTTAAGGCCCCGTCAAAACAGATCTGCTCCATGTTAAAGGGGCCTAAGGAAGATATCAGCTTATCTATGGCCAGTCTTTTAGAACTAGGAAGAGATAGCTTGGCTGCCGCACACCTCACCTGGCCCAATTGGTTAGCAGGTGAAAGCAGCCCCAGCTTAATACATCCAGAGGTGTGCAGCGGCCAGGACTATCTCTTTCTATTTGTGCAGTATGCTTTGGGTTTGGACGGACTTCTCCTCAGCCTGCACCCTCACTAGTCAGCGGCATCCAACTCATTGGACCTTGACAGCCTGAGCGAGGACCCTTAAGCATTTATCTTGGGTCACAGTCTTTGAGAATATTTACAGTTATGCGTGTTACTATGCGTGTCCACACCAAGTAATAATCATATATGCATCTATGTGTTGTGCATGTTTTTTGTGGGTGCTCCTACTCAATTGTAATAGGCGCTATAATGCATATCCTAGCAGTAAACAATTAACTGTATCCTCATCAAACCACAACATATACATAAGAAAACACATTTATTGCATTTTTTTATGTATGGGTGCATGTTGAGGACCCATAGGCAATTAATGGTCACAGGAGCCACAATGCTTACATTTGATAATGCAGGTCAATAGGGTGTTAACAGGTCCTTAGTTTAGTAGTTCAGTGGAAAAAGTTTGTTGGACAAAGAAGTAAGCGATTGTAAAAATAGTATGTGCGTGTAGTGCTACCCTTGCAAGGGCCGTTGAATTTAACTGGTCCTCCCCCAAACATCACAAGTGCAACCAGCCACCCAACCAACATTCGATCCACTCTGACTCCATATAACAGTCTGGGGGTTGACGTTTTTAGGGCATGGGAGTCTTGGCATGGGATAATTCCAAAGAAATTCTCAGCAATAGATAGCAGTCAGAGGACAGTCTATTAGCAGCAGTAGTAGCTAAGAGTGAACAATTCAAGGCCCCACAGCTAAAGACCATGGGGTAAGTCTTTGGGCACCTGATTAATACATGCCAAAGCGCAAAATCAGTATCCAGTGCAGCATCTAGCACTCAGTCTCAGGGATCAACTTGAAGACACTACTCATAAATTCCCAAGAGAGCTACCTCCTACTATTTATCCCTTCTGGGAACTTCCCCTTTGAGGAATGGGCTGGAACCTGATAAATATTCAAGCTGGGTGATTTCAATCCCCCGCCCTATTTTCTGGAAGCTTCTTCCAGAGACAGAGGGAAGCAATCAAACTCCCAGCCTGTGAGACACTGAACAGGCTCAACTAAACAAGCCACTGGGAGGGTGCTACATGTGAAAGAAAGATGTAACAAAAAAAAGAAAAGAGCTATTTCATTAACAATAAAACCTAAATATACCTCCATGTAGTGATGGTAAATAGAGGCCCCTTACAAAACTTCTCCAAACCATCTAAAACGATCTAATTTGTTCTGTCACAAAAAATATATATTGTATTGGTTAGAAGCCTATTGAGGTAGTGCTTACTAGGGATGAGCTTTAGATTCAGGTCGACCATGAGTTTGACCCAAATTCAAGTAATTTGCAGTTCAGAAAAATAGCAAACTAATGTGGCATAATGCTTCTGTGGAATCCAATTACCAATCAAGCAATTCCTAGTCATTGAACTGTAGCCAGCTGGCTTAGAAAGACCAATAATGTTTTTTTTTTTATGTGCCCACCCGACCCCTATAAAAGTCAGGGTTTTCAGCAGCCTTTCATCAGTGTGTGGGGATAGGGACAGCTGACAGTGTTGTTGTTTGCTGGTAGAGATCGTTGCTGTTATACAGTGATGCTAATCTGTGAGCAGTGTACAGTACAGTATTATAAATGCATTGTGCAACATTATTACATTGAATTTCAGTGTGGCATGCTACATTGTTTTTATCCCTTTCACCTTTTTAGGAATACCTTTGAGTCACCTCTACCCACTCTTCTTCAATGGCCTCATTTAGTGAAAACTTTAGAACTACCAATACCCCAAAGCAACCAAGAGCTTATGCAATGGTCCAGACAAAGCCCTACAATGTTTTTTTGAAGTTGGGAACAGAAACCACACTGGGCCAAAGATTCTGTCAGCTCTTCTGGGGCAGACCAAAAGGTGGTTGATTCCATGCCATCTTGTGCCAAGCAAGGTTATGTGTGAAAGTGACACCAACCTGCTATCTGCCCTCTGGCAGGGAAAGTTTATACACTGGCCTGTGTCTAGCCTGGCACATGTCCTGATCCTGACCGTGCAGCAGTTCCTAGTTGGGTACCCTTGCTTCCAGCATGTCTTGTGCAGGCCAGAGAAGAGTCCTGTCACTTTAGGTAGTCATACAGAGTGATTGTTCACCTGTCAAAAGTGCAATGGCATTTAGTCAAACACCACTCAGATGCCACATCCATGTATATGAGCAGGGCCCTCTGATTTCCTCCTGTATTGAATTGTATTGTAACTGTACTGTCTATCCTCATGTTGTAAAGCACTGCATAAACTGTTGGAACTATATAAAATAATAATATATGAAATACAAGAAGAAAGTCAGGCGCTTCACATATAACAAACAATTGGGCACTATACATTCAAATAGTCCATATACTGTATATACTGAGTCAATAAACATCATCCAATGGGTGTCCCCACACCACCAAAGAGAACTTTCCCAATCTTAACAATCCTCTTCACCGTGAACACAAACCGAATAGTATCACCATATGAGGGAGGAGTGCAAACTTGCCAAATATTATTGACCCTTTTTTACAAGAAAGTCAAGAAGAGCTTTGCGGGTCTAGGCCCCCATATATATACTCTATTGGCCCACATCCTCTGTCCTCCTGGATGATGGATGACCTGTGGGCTCTCCTTTTTACTTTCCCCTTCAGGTGTAAGAAATTGCATAAACTAAAAAAAAAAAAAAAAAATCTAATATAGTGTACATTGGTTACACCACATATAAAGAAGTACACTCACATTTCCAAGTGCCACTGGTAGGCACCAATATAAGCAGCCTTGGATGTGTTCTCACCAGAGCCAGCGTACGTTCAAAAAACCTGGAAGTTGTGGGCCGGATGTGATGTCACCAAAGACCAGATGTAACGGCTGTAGAACTGCCTGTTTCGGCGATTCTTCCTAGGGATACTTGATTACCTGGGGCAGGCCCGGACTGGGACAAAAAATAGGCCCTGGCATTTTAGACTGAGCAGCCAACTTTTCCAGGGACCGGGGGGGGGGGGAGAGATGTCGGTAGACATTCATTGGGGTGGCTGGTGTCGGTCCTCCACACTGTAATGTGCAGAGACACTGTGATATAAAGGGGACTGCACTGTAAAGGGGCACTGTAATGATTACAGTGCAGTCCCATTTATATTACAGTGTCCCAGTCCTATTGTGGCCATACAATGCTAGTACTGTCTGTCTCCTATTGTGCCCACACTGCCCAGTGACACTGACCTGCTCTCTCTAGTGGTCCTGGACAGCATGGCGCTATCTTTCCGGTGGTGCGGTACAGTGTGGCTCTCTCTGGTGGTATGGTACAGCGTGGCTCTCTCTGGTGGTATGGTACAGCGTGGCACTCATGGCTCTCTGGTGGTGTGGTTCAGCGTGGCTCTCTCTCTGGTGGTGTGGTTCAGCGTGGCGCTCATGGCTCTCTCTGGTGGTGCGACTACAGCGTGGCGCTCATGGCTCTCTGGTGGTGCGGGTACAGTGTGGCTCTCTGGTGGTGCAGGTACAGCGTGGCGCTCTGGTGGTGTGGGTACAGCATGGCGTTCTGGTGGTGTGGGTGCAGCGTGGTGTTCTGGTGGTGCAGGTACAGCATGGCTCTCATGGCTCTCTGGTGGTGTGGGTACAGCATGGCTCTTTGGTGGTGCGGGTACAACGTGGCTCTCTGGTGGTGCGGGTGCGGCATGGCGTTCTGGTGGTGCGGTTACTGCGTGGCTCTCGTGGCTCTTTTGTGGTGTGGGTACAACGTGGCGCTCTGGAGGTGCGGGTACAGCGTGGCGCTCTCTCTCTGGTGGTGTGGGTACAGCGTGGCTCTATCTGGTGGTGCTGGGGCTATTAGTTCCCCCAGCACAGTCCTCTTTCTTTTTTCATGTCTCCTGTAGTACCTGCTTGTTTCCAGGTTTTCTCTTTTTCCCCCCAGCAGAGTGCATGCTGGGGAGTGTAGCCGTCTCCCTGCTGAGATCAATTGGGCATCCTATCTCTGGGACTACATTTCCCATGATGCCCAACTAGTTATTTCTGATTGGCCCTCTGCTGTGGCCAATTGGGAGAGAAGAAGAACAAGCAGGCAGCTTTCTTCTCTCCTGTCCCATGCTGCCAAAAGCCTGACATGAAAAAGGGGGAGAGGGGGGACATCCTGACAGCGGCCCAAAGGAGGAGGAGCGAGGGGACGAGAGCGGAACTCTCAGCGCGGCTCTGAGGCTGAGCTGTGTGTGAGACACACAGCTCAGCCCATGCAGCCGCTAGTTCCGCCTTAGAAGGCAGAGGCACAGCGACATAGCGGTTGGCGAGCGGCGGCCGTGGCCTGTGTTAACCCTGTCTAGGCCGCGGTCGCCGCTTACCTCCCGCTATGCGGCCTGAACATCAACAGCCCACGAAACAGGTGGCCCACCGGGCAACTGCCTGGTCTGCCCTATGGGCCTGACCTGGGGTCCAAGGCAGATGCGGGCGACCTTTTAATAGAAGTCCCATGGACTTTTGAATGTCTGGCTGTTATCTTACTGAAATAGCAAGCTCTAATTGTGCTACACCTGCAAGCTCTAATTGTGCTAAACCTGAATAAAACCTGCCTGGTCTCTCCTTGTTAAACTTTGGCCTTTAAAAAGTGCTTACATACTGTGCATTGAGCCAGTGCTACATTTTGCTGGCTTTACTCTGTGAAACCAAACACTCTATTGTTGATTTTTTAATTAAACACTGACTGTTGTTGTGTTCCAAATGCGGCCTATGTTTTAATACTGTTTATAGAGTTTGTTTCTTTATTCTGTTGAATATATATACACTTTACTGTGCATTTTTGGTCTGAAAAGCTGCATGCTATGTGCCTATTTGAGAATTCAGCCTACACCAAGGATTCTAGTTATAAAAAAATTTATTTTGTGGGTGAATGTCTCAGTATTTGTGCAAGAGTCATGAGTAATAGTTGTAATGGTTGTAATATGTGTGAAATGTCAGCTTCAATTTGACTTTCACAGGCTGAATGTAACATTCAAAAGTCTTAAGAATATTTGACCAATAGAGAAAATAGCCTAACACTATTGGCTAAAACAGGGGTAGGCAACCTTTTTGAGCACAGTGTGCCGAAATGTTTTTAAAAAACTAAGTGTGCTGATTTTATAACATAAAAATTGAAAAGGATTTTTTCTAAAGTACATTAAACTACTTTAGTAGTGAGAAATTAACATCCTGCACTCTCATGTCTTTGATCAGCCCCAATTCCTGCAACTCCACACCTCAGATGGGCCCCAATTCATGCACCTTCACACCTCAGATCACTGTCCCCCCTACAAATCTGTTTCATCACTGTCCCCCCTGCTCATCTGCCCCACCACTGTAACCCCCTGAACATCTGCCCCACCACTGTAACCCCCTACACATCTGCCCCACCACTGTACATCTGCCCCACCATTGTACTACCCTGCACATCTGCCCCACCACTGTACTTCCCTGCACATCTGCCCCACCACTGTACCCCCTGCTCATCTGCCCCACCAATGTAACCCCCCTGTTCAACTGCTCCACCACTGTAACCCCCTGCTCATCTGCCACACCACTGTAACCCCCTGTACATCTGCCCCACCACTGTACCACATTGCTCATCTGCCCCACCAATGTACCCCCTCTCTCATCTGCCCCATCAATGTACACCCTTTCTCATCTGCCCCACTACTGTAACCCCCTGCACATATGCCCCACGACTGTAAACCCCTGCACATTTGCAGCGCCACTGTACTACCCTGAATATCTGCCCCCCCTCTGTACCCCCCTGCTCATCTGTCCCACCACTGTAACCCCCCGTAAATCCGTACATTTGCCCAACCACTGTACCACCCTGCTCTTCTGTCCCACCACTGTAACCCCCTGCTCATCTGCCCCACCAATGTTCTCCCTTTCTCATCTGCCCCACCACCGTACCTCCTTGCACATCTGCTCCACCACTGTAACCCCCTTTCTCATCTGCCCCATTAATGTACCTCCTGCACATCTGCCCCACCACTGTAACCCTCTTGCTCATGTGTTCCACCGATGTACCTCCTTTCTCCTCTGCACATTGGCCCCACTTCTGTACCCCCTGCTTCTCTGCCCCACCACTGTAACCCCCTGTTCATCTGTCCCACCAATGTACCTCCCTGCATATCTGCTCCACCGCTGTATCACCACGCTCTTCTGTCTCATTACTGAATCACCTTCTCATCTGTCCTAACACTGAACCCATCTGCTTATCTGCCGCACCACTGTAACCCGATTTCTTATCTGCCCCACCAATGTACCCCCTGCTCTTCTGCCCCAGCTCTGTACCCCCTGCTCTCCTGCCCCACCACTGTAACCCCCTGCTCATATGCCCCACCAATACACCTCCTTTCACATCTGCCCCACTGCTCTACCCCCCCGCTTTTCTGCCCCAACACTAAACCCCCCTTCTCATCTGGCCCAACACTGAACCCCCCTGCTCATCTGGCCCTTCACTGTACCCCCCTGCTTTTCTGTCCCACTGCTGAATCCCCTTCTCATCTCTTCCACCACTGTACCTCCCTGCACATCTGCCACACCGCTGTACCCTCCTGCTCATCTGCTCCACCGCTGTACCCTCTTCTCATCTATGATATGCGTGATATGAAGAGTGGTGAAAGGAAGCAGAGATGAGACACATCTACCTGTCCTGAAACACTCATCCTGCTGATACACCTCTCAAATCCAGCCCACGTGCTTGTATGTGATGTTACATACAAGCATCTGGAATGGATGCGCAATGATGAGCTCAGGTCAGGGGCATTTTCTGAAAGCAGTGAGCCTGTGAGCACGATCATAAGTTGGGCCCCTACAGCTGAGAAAAAGTGGTTGGGTGTGATTTTCAGTGCGCTGAATACTGGCTGTGGCTTAAAGGGACATAGAGTGCAAGGGTTTAATAGTACAGAGATGCAAAGGTTCAGAAATAATTTCAACAAAGTTCCCAGAAGCTCAACAGTAATTCCACAAACTGTCACCTGATTGTGGTTTTCTCAATCACAGTGAAATACCTTCTTTCTGAGATTGGTAGTGGCAACCAAGCGAGTCATCTTCCTCCAGATGGTGGATGGGGCTAGCAGGACTGTGATTGGCTTTAGCTGTGGCCAAGACAGTCCTCCTCCTCCTGGAAACAGGGACCACCACCCCTTCCCCCAGCAGAATTGCACCCAATCTCTTCCCCATCACAAAAGCTGATAATCGCAGCTAAGGCAAAGTTAAAGAACCAAACAATGTTTCCCATCTTTTATAATGTGTGGGGGCACACACTGATGTGGGGGCTCTGCTGATGGGGAAGGAGTCAAGTGCCAGCAAAAGAGGCTTTGCATGCCACTTGCGGCACCAGTGCCGGGGGGTTGCCTACCCCTGGGCTAAAACATTAAACCAGATGTAAATAAGATGAGGGAGACCTCTGTGCTGTGTAGTATATGGAGATTCATGTGCTCACCACCGAAATGAATCAGCTACTGTAGATGGTGAACTGATATACAGAAATGATACAATGTTTCAGGGACTGAAAAGCTGCATGCTATTTGTTTTTTTTAAATAGTGGCCTACACGAAGGGTTAAAATACTGTCTTTGGAGTCTGTACAGTATACCTTCCTTTTTTTTCTGTAAAATATACACAATTTAAAGGAAGAGTTCATCTTTTTTTTTAAAATAATAAAAGCACATCTTTTTGCAGGTAAAAAAATGTGCACTCATTATTTTTGTTACTTGGAAACCTGTAAATCAGCAGATCACGGGTGCCATGCAGGACTCCTGCAGACTTGTCAGTGTATCTGTCTGCTTGTACCTCCTACAGGCAGGCAGATACACACTGACAAGTAGAGAGAATGAACTCAAAAGCGCAGTGGTAGTTCATTGAGAACTACAAGGCAAGCTGACAGCCGCAAAAGCTGTTGGTACTTGTAGTTTTTCAAAAAGGGACTGGGGGGTGGGGTTACATGTTACACCCTCAATATGGGTGTAACATGTTACAAGTGAACTTATTCTTCAATGTGCCTTTTGGATTTAAAAGCTGCATGCTGTTATTCATTTTGAAAACGCAACCTATACCATGTGTTTAAATACTGTTTATGGAGCCTGTATAGTTTTCCTTCCTTTTTTTTTAGTGACATATATACACCTTAATGTGCAGTTTTGGGCTGAAAAGCTGCTTGTTGTGTTCATTTTGAAAATGCGGCCTACCCCAAGGGTTTAACCACTTACCGCTCGGCCTATAGCAAAATGACGGCCGGGTGGTGGTTCAGTTATCTTGACTGGGCGTCATATGACGTCCAGCAGGATAACAGCCACCGTGCGCCTGTGGGGGTCAGTCTGACACACCAATACACCAATCTCGGTAAAGAGCCTCCGACACCCAAATATAATAATTAGACAAATAGAAAAAATGCTTCATAAAGCCTTAAGGCAGACCTCCGACCATATTACTGAAAGCCTCACTAAAGAAATACGTGACTTAGGTCAGCGTACTGCTGACTTCGAAAATAAAATGGATGACATTGAAACTAATTTAATGTCTCATGATAATGAAATAGAGGCAATTAAATATGAAAATCTTATACTGCAAACTCGATTAGAGGATTTTGAAAATAGAGCACCTCGCTCAAATCTCTGTATACGTGGTATATCTGAGGCTATTACTGACCTTCAATCTACTATGATTGCTCTCTTCCAAGAATTGTCACCATCAATACCGATTGAAAGATTAGAAATGGATAGAATCCACAGAGCTTTAACACCTCGCAAAGCAGAAGGTCCCCCCGTGACATAATTGCGAAATTTCATTTCTTTCGCACCAAGGAGCAACTCATGGCTGCTGCCAGAAGCAAAGAGTCCCTCATATTCCAAGGTCACCCCTATCAGCTCTTTGCTGACTTTTCCCAAATAACTGTAGCTAAGCGACGTGAAACCCTTGCTTCACAATTTACAGCATCACCAGATCCCTTACCAATGGGGATTCCCATTCTCTATTCGCTTCACACCTCAAGGCACTAAGCATTCATGCAAATCCTCAGATGAACTACTGAACACCTTACAGGAACTTCATGTTTATGAAAGACCCTCAGCTAGCCCTCGTTGACGCACAACATTCAGTTCTCCACAAGTATCCTCCAAATTCGGAAATGATAGAAGCAGACAAAACTCCTCTAAGGGAGGTTGATTCAACTCTCCAGATCCACACCCTCCGGACACTATGGACTGAATGGCTTTCGTAAATCAGCCTAAAGTTTACCTTCTTTTAAGGCTCTCACATTCAGTGGTCGCTGAATACTTACGGCCTTTATTAAAATTTGAATATACCTACTTAAATTAATACTGTTTGAATAAGTTATGAATTCTCCTGTAAATCTCCCTCAGATCCAGATAATTATATTTATTATATTATCTACCTACTCCCTACTCCACCCCTCCCTCTCCCCTCTTCGACAATCCCCTCCCCTACGAAAATAGATCCATCTTTAATGTTTCGGATCATCAATAGCATTACCTACCTTTTCCATTACTGGCATTCCTGAAACAATCAGTAATGTTAAGCAAATCATATAGATTTTTATTTTATTAGCTATATAACCTTAAGAGAAGTCATATAGTAGTTTTTTTTTTCTGTTTTCTTTTCATATTTTTTAGTTATATAACCACAGAAAATACAGACCAGGTTCACACTCACCTTATGTTACAGATGTTTATGGTTAAATAACTTTTTTTTTTTTTTTTTTTAGTTTCACCCATTTTTTTTTTATATACTGCCGAACTTAGATTTCCAAGATATTATATATATTTTTTTCAAATATACCTCTTGGCCATTGAAGATCCGAGAAATGGTCACTGCTTCCCCCATTTTCCTGTCCTAGGACACCCCTCCATTATTTTTTTGGTGGGGGATCTTCTCGGACAGATTCTAGGCCTCTGAGTTAGCGTTGCATACGCACTCAGAAAGCCACTTTTTTACTTTTTGCTATTTAAATAGTTATGTGGAAAATTATTTGAACATATGATCCTTACTCTCTCTTTTTTCCTTAGCAATATGTCTTTGCTACCTTCTTTTTTCTTGCCCCTCCCTGGGGTACCTGGAAAATTTACAATCTATGAATACAATATACTACAATATCCTCCTTGTGGTCTCTAGCTGGCCCCCTTAAATGTCCTTACATTAAACATACAAGGTCTAAATATCCCGCAAACTAAAGTTTTTCGCTCCTTGGTTTCTTCAAAAACACACATAGTATGCCTCCAAGAAACTCATTTCACAGACTTATTAACTCCTAAATATTTTGGCTCATTTTATCCCCAAGTTATCACAGCCTCTGCTAAATCTAAACAATGAGGAGTGCTAATACCATTTCATCGATCTACACCCTTTTCCCTTCTGACAGAGATCAAAGATCCGGAAGGTCGCTATCTTATACTTACGGGACATCTATGCGATTCCCCAATCACAGTGGTATCCTACTATGCGCCTAATAGAAATACATCCTCATTCCTCTCCCACTTATTTCAAGTAATAGATACACATAAAAGGGGCACACTTTTAATCTGTGGAGACTCAAATCAAGTTCTATATCCCTTTTTTATATAAATCCCGAACCCCTATCGCATCCAATCCTCAATCTTGAAAGTTTCAAAGACTTTTTCAGCAACATGCGTTACTAGATTCCTGGCGTAAAATTTAACCCTACGAAACGCCAATATAAATTCTATTCCCATCCTCATAAAACATTTTCCCATATGCATCACATACTGATCTCAATAAGCATGTCCCGGAACTGCTTACTTCATCAGTTATCCCTTTTACATGGACTGATCACTGTGCTATTCTCTCAACTGTTACCTCTCTAATACCTAAAACACAAGATTCCACGTGGTATGATTCAATCATATCCCACCCATCAGACTCCTCTGATTTAGAAATAGCCATAAAAGACTATCTTGCTCACAATGAGACTCCTGATATATCTCCATTAACATTATGGGAAGCACATAAACCAGTTCTCCGAGGGGTCTGTTTATGCCAGGCATCATTTCTTAAAAAAAGAAAATGACAAATGCAGCAAAAATTTGAAATGGAATTTAATACTTGCCATGCAAATTTTTTAATCTAATCCTACCCCTATAATTAAAAACAGCTTAATAAAGCATGTCTAAATTTCAACCTTTTTTTTATCAGAATCTGCTGACAAATCCTTGCGTAAAATTAAACATAAATTCTATCTCAATGCAAATAAACCTGGTACGCTTCTTGCCCGAGCACTTAAAAAATTAAATCGCCCTTCTAAACCGATTCGACTAAAATTACCCTATGATACATACACTAGAAACCCAGTAAAGATCCTTTCACAAACATCTCACTTCCCTATATAACAAAGAAGGATCTTTTGATCAAACCTCTGCAGAATCATTTTTCTCACAAATTAAACTCCTGACTATTCCCTTAACACAACGTGATAGCCTTGAAAGCCCCATTATATCTACAGAAGTTGAATTAGCAATTAAATCTCTTAAACCTAACAAAAGTCTAGGTCCTGATGGCCCTCTATTATAAGAAATTTACTCATATCCTTGCTCCAATGTTAACAGATGCTTTTAATTCCCTTCTCAATAATCAATCCTTTTGCTCTGAGACATTAACAGCTATAATTACAATGACTCCCAAACCTCATTCAAATGAAACATCTTGTGCTAATTACAGGCCTATATCTATACTTAATCTCAACATAAAGGTACTAGTGAAAGTTCTAGCGACCCGTTTAAATAATATCATAGGTTCTTTGATAAACAAAGATCAAGTAGGCTTTATTCCATTATGCCAAGCTACAGATAACATATGCAGGAGTACTCTATTGATTTAAGCAGCCAAAACACGACAAATACCCATGTGTCTTCTGTCTCTAGATATCAAAAAAACACTAGATACAGTATCATGGTCATACCTAGATTTTACCCTACAACGATGGGGATTTGGTCCTCATTTTCTTAAATGGGTTTCGTCATTATACATAAACCCCAAAGCCTATATTAAATATGCAGGATATAAATCATCTGTATCTGTAGAGGAACATGTCAGGGCTGTCCACTTTCCCCACTTTTATTTGCCCTACTTATCAAACCTCTTGCCCAAGGAATCCGTACCGACCCCTCTATCAAAGGTCTAGATTTAGCTGGTCACAAGCACAAACTATGACTATTTGCTGACAATATCTTAATTTTCATGTCATCCCCCCATATCTCTGCTCCTGACCTTTTAAACAAACTCGATCAATTCGCCCACATTTCTGGTCTAACTATTAACTCTCAAAAATCTACTGCCTTAAATATTTCCTTACCTTCTCATATCTTACAACAAGAACAAACATCCCTCCCTTTCTCCTGGTCCACCTCGTGCTTCCCTTATTTAGGAATTACTCTCACCCCCAATCTCTTAGACCTTTTCACTGCTAATTTTCCTCCAATACTGTGGCAAATCTCCAATATTTTTAAACAATGGTCTTCCTTACCAATATCATGGATTGGTAAAATTAATGTAATTAAGATGACTATATTACCCAAAATCGTATATCTTTTTCGAGTCTTACGAATCCCTGTGCCAGCATAATTTCTTAGGATACTACAACGTAAAGCATTTGCTTTCATTCGGGGCTCTTTGAAAGCTTGTTTACCCAAACATACTCTTTACCTTCCCAAACTTAAAGGTGGACTAGGGTTTCCTAATTTCACCGCATATTACCACGCAGCTCAAATAGTACATATACCTAAATACCACGCAACACATGAAACTCCGCTTTAGGTAGCACTAGAATTGATAGATTGCTACCCATTTTCCATAACAAACCTAATATGGTCTAACTTCTCTGACCGTAAAACTATCAATGTTATAACTAAACATACAGTGACTATCTGGGATAAATTTAAAATAGTTAATGGACTACAATCATCCCATATACCTCTATTATTGTTTATTAGAAATCCACTTTTCTACCCCGCATGTTCAGTTCCTAAATCTTTTAAAAACTGGACCTCCTCTAATCTAACTCAAATTTGTGAGTTATCATCACCTACCTCATTTAAAACTTTTCCTGAATTATGTGAAAAACACAAACTCCCTCAATCAGAACTTTTTCAGTATCTGCAGAGTAAAAAAATGTTTATGCCCTACATACAAGGTAAGGAAAGGAAAAGTAATCTAGATAAAGTTACGAGTTTTGAAAGAATATGCAAATGTGATCCTCATTCAAAGGGTCTTATAACAATAATCCACAACCATCTTATTACTTTACCTAATATTGAATCACCATCATATGTAGCAAAATGGGAGAGGGACCTTGGATTTCAGCTGGAAGCAACCCGATGGGATATAACATGGGCCACAACAAAATCTTCTTCACAGAATATTACTGCCTTAGAGACAAACTATAAGGTACTCACTCGTTGGTATTTGGTCCCTATCAGAATCGCTAAATTTGTTCCCCAGTATTCTCCATTTTGTTTTCATGGCTGTGATGAACTAGGATCACATATTACATATGGTGGGACTGTCCGATTGCAAAAAACTTTTGGAATGATGTTTTTATTATGATCTCAACAGTAATATAGATCTCTATCAAACCCGATCCTACAATTGCACTTCTAAACATAAAACCGACCACCATTTCTTATATCCAATTCAAACTCCTATTACAAATAACCACAGCCGCGATACAAACAATTGCCAAAGCTTGGAAATCCTCATCCTTAATGATTTCTGAAACTAAAAATATTTGATCAATTGATCCATTCCAAAATAGAAGCCATATTCCATGATAGAGTATACAACTTTGAAAAAATATGGAGTCCTTGGGGTGACTCGCTTTTTTCCTCCCAACTTAAACACCACCTTATACTTTTATAATATAAGACTACCACCATGTGATACCCCGAGAATCCCCACTATCTTTGATTTCTTTCTTCTTCTCTCATTTTCCCTTTTCAAACTTTCCGCCTTACCCTTTTCTCCCTTTTTTAAATTTTCATTATACACAAAGTTGGTAGCGGATTTCTTATTTCTTTATTTCCTTAAATACCATTACAACAAATGTTATATTGTTCCATAATACAACGCAAACCTATTGATTCTACACAAATCCATTCTTTAATATCTTCTATATTGTATTCAAAAGATTTATGTGAGTTAATGTTCAGAACTTTTTTTTCTTTTTTCTCTCCAGCACTTGAGATCATATTATAAATACTTACTCTATCTGAGTTTTAACCTTTCATTTTCAACATAAAACATATTTTTTGTGAGATGTTAGATTTTTACCCAAATAGGTTAAGTCGCAATATTTTAAAATAATATTGAAATTCAATAAACAAAATTGACAGATCCATTGCGGCTGCTACTTTTACTGCTCAATTCAGGTCTAACACTGCTAGATAAAAAAAATCAGGTTTCACACCAAAAAAACATTTTTTGTTAAGATTAAAATTAATTACCGTAGATTGGGGTACTGCTGCAGTATTTAAGCAAAGCTAAAATGTAAAATTTATAAAACAAATGACACATTTAAAATATGTGAAGCCAGAATACTAATGCTGTCTTTGAGAATGGTATTGTTCGGGACCAAGCTTACAGCTTAAAGGCATCTCACAAGCATGTATGACAAAGGAATGGTGTTTTTCTCATGTTATCCTCGAAGTTTAATTAAAACAAGGACCCTCTTTTGCACTGTACAGTATATATTTTTTGCACTAGTACATTTTCCCTGGCAGCGCCCAGTGCGACATACCTTTTTATTTGACAATCCCTTGTCTATTAGCCTTGAAAATTACATAAATTGATCTTTAACATTTGCCCCCTGTAGGGTTCAGAAAAAAGTTCACAATTTCCAGTTTTCACCCATCTGTTTTGGGTAACATATGCAATACCATGAACATGCAATATACTGCATACAGTATGTTTTGCATTATTATGTGAAACATATGTAGTCACCAAACCTATCATTACATTTCTATTTTGTCTCTGGGTCTCTTTAATTTTATTACCTGTACCTGTTTAGACAAACTAAAAATATCATGCTGGTGGTTCTGGAATATTTTTTTAAAATTTTATTATGGCTATTGGAATAAGAATAACAATTTCCTTGGTCTTCTCAGCCTTCTGCTAAAACCTTTTTTTTTTGTTGCTGCTATTAAACTCTAAGCCTAAAGTTCTCTCTTAAAATATTCTTCTCCATCAAACCCACCTTGCATGAGAATTTGCTGCGAGTTTACAAAACCCGAGCTGTTTCCTTTTCATGAATATTAATTAGTAAACTCCCCCTGCTATTTTTCAGCTGAACACTGCCACTAAATGCTTCTCCTCCCCTTTAGGCAGCCTGAAGGAAAACTCTGCTATGTTGTGGGAAAGCTGTGCACCCAAGACAAAATGACACTGCACCCTGAAGGCCATAGGTCACAACCAGTTGAGGCAGAGGCTTTGTTCACTAAAAGCTCTTTTAAAAAGCCAGACCTAAATAGAACTTTTCTTGATGTTTTGGGGAGATTTGGTCTGAAAAAAAGCACAATAGGTTTTTTTTTCTTTCCTTTTTTGTTTCAAATTGACACAAAAATCATTTGAAGGTCCTTCCATCAATCCTCAGCTGTAATAAGTAGCAATGCAAATGCGATAGATGTTGTATATGTATGTGATTGTACATGAACATTAGTTTAATATATTTTTATGTTTTAAACTTTCTGTAACTATTTAATTGATATCTGACTATTCACTAGTACTTCATTGATTGTTGGGACATTGTGAAACTTTTCTGGACATTTATTTAATTCTATAATATATTTAAAATAGACGTTCTTTTATATCTTTTTTTTACATACTTTTTTTTTATAAATTACATTTTGCTTTGATGATTTTTCAGTATTTGTTCTTGACTCATGACTTTTTTTATTATGCTGTAACTTATAAGATTTGCATAGTAATTGAGATATATTTATATTTTTGGTGCATCTCTAGTTCTTTTTCTAAATATTGTTCAGTGGACATGGAATAGGCAATTTTTTAATTTTGTTATGAATTTTCCTGGTTGAAACACAGAATTAGAAATTAAATATGCAATTGCATTGAAGAGATACACTGGATGCAAACTCTGTATTTAAAATATCCATTTTAACAAGGTTTTATACCACATGACTGCTGAGACGCATATGCTCATACAAACAATTAACAGATCAATACCTTGCCCAAAAATGACACTGAGGCTGACTAAGTTAGAAAAGGGGCAAGGCAACAGCTTTTTTTAACTTTTCCAAACGTAACAAATAGGGATGAGCTTCGTGTTCGAGTCGAACCCATGTTCGACTCGAACATCGGTTGTTCGGTCGTTCGCCGAATTGCGAACGATATGGGCCGTTCGCGCCAAATTCGTGTGGCAGGCAGGCTTGTCTTGTTACAGTATATAAAGCTACCTGAAGAAAATTACTGGTGTTCTTTTGATCCTATTAGTACCACAGTCAGGCAGCTAGACTATTTACATTTAGTGCAGTGCGTCCTGCTCACAGTGTTCAGCTAGATCCGTTCCTGTTATCTTCTTACTGACAGGCAGGCTTGTCTTGTTACAGTATTTTGAAGAAAATTACTGGTGTTCTTTTGATCCTATTAGTACCACAGTCAGGCAGCTAGACTATTTACATTTAGTGCAGTGCGTCCTGCTCACAGTGTTCAGCTAGATCCGTTCCTGTTATCTTCCTACTGACAGGCAGGCTTGTCTTGTTACAGTAAATACAGCTACCTGAAGAAAATTGCTGGTGTTCTTTTGATCCTATTAGTACCACAGTCAGGCAGCTAGACTATTTACAGTTAGTGCAGTGCGTCCTGCTCACAGTGTTCTGCTAAACCTACAAGTTAGTGGGGTGCGTCCTGCTCACAGTGTTCAGCTAAACCTACAAGTTAGTGGGGTGCGTCCACCTCACAGTGTTCAGCTAAACCTACAAGCTAGTGGGGTGCGTCCTGCTCACAGTGTTCAGCTAGATCCGTTTCTGTTATCTTCTTACTGACAGGCAGGCTTGTCTTGTTACAGTAAATACAGCTACCTGAAGAAAATTGCTGGTGTTCTTTTGATCCTATTAGTACCACAGTCAGGCAGCTATACTATTTACAGTTAGTGCAGTGCGTCCTGCTCACAGTGTTCAGCTAAACCTACAAGTTAGTGGGGTGCGTCCTGCTCACAGTGTTCAGCTAAAGCTACCTGTAGAAGGTTGGTGGTGTTCTCATACTACAGGCAGGCAGTTGATTTTGCTAGCTGCAGTATCAGTACATATATATATATATATATATATATATATATATATATATCCCAGCTTAGTGCAGCTACAGGCCATTAGTATGTCTGGAAGGCCAAGAAGGAGAGGCAGACAGTCACAAGCCAATAAGAGAGGGCAAGCAGGCTCTGTGTCTAGTGCTGGTCGTGGAGACGGTGCATCCTCATCAGCACGTGGCCATGGGACACGCTTGGCCTTTTTTTCGGCAGCTGGCCATGTTGAGCCGCAACATGCGGAAGACTTGGTCGAGTGGATGACCAAGCCGTCCTCATCCTCCTCATCCTCTCTCACCCATGCCCAGGGTACTTTGTCTGGCAAAGCAGCGGCCTCTTCCCTCGGCTCAATGTCATCAGTGACTCCTTCCCTAGCCCCACCATGTCCTCCTGAGGAGTCCCTCGAACTGTTTGACCACAGTGTTGGGTACATGCTCCAGGAGGATGCCCAGCGTTTGGAAGGCTCTGATGATGATACTGAGCTTGATGAAGGCAGTAACATGAGCACGGACAAAGGGGGTGCCCAAGAAGGACAGCAATCTGGCAGTCATGCTCCCCCTGCTGCAGCATACTGCCAGGTTTGCTCCAGTGATGAGGAGGGAGGGGATGATGAGGTCACTGACTCAACGTGGGTGCCTGATAGGAGGGAGGAGGAGGAGGAGGAGGCGGCACATCACCAACGAGGCAGGATGCCCTCCAGGGGCCAGCCTAAGGGCAGCACATTGACTGCATCACACCCTAAAGCTCCACATGTGCAGGGCGCTGCAGTCTCTGCGCGTTATTCAAAAAGTTCTTTGGTGTGGGCCTTTTTTGAGACGAGTGCATCAGATCGCACCGCTGCTATTTGCAACATATGTCTCAAGCGTATCTCACGTGGCCAAAACATCTCCCGCTTGGGTACCACATGCTTGACCAGACATATGTTGACCTGCCATGCAGTTCGTTGGCAAGCGTATCTAAAAGACCCACACCAAAGAACAAAGAGGACCTCTCCTTGCTCCTCATCAGCTGAGATTTCCAACCCCACTAGACCTTCAGTCCTCTCTGAGACCTGCACTGAGAGGAATGAAGGTGTAGAATTAGGTGTGTCACAGCCAAGTACTTGTGGGCAATCTGCTTTTGGTACACCGACGTCAGATTGTACCAGGCAAATTTCCCTGCCCCAGCTGCTGCACCGCCGATAGAAGTTTGCTCCCAGCCATCCACATGCCCAGCGGTTGAATGCTAGCTTGGCAAAATTGCTAGCACTTCAACTGCTGCCTTTTCAGTTGGTAGACTCTGCCCCCTTCCGTGAGTTTGTGGAATGTGCGGTTCCTCAGTGGCAGGTACCCAAACGCCACTTTTTCTCACGGAAGGCGATTCCGGCTCTCTACCAGCATGTGGAAGGCAATGTCCATGGCTAGCTGGACAGGGCGGTCAGCGGTAAGGTGCATATTACCGCTGACTCATGGTCCAGCAGGCATGGACAGGGACGTTACCTAAGTTTCACGGCGCATTGGGTGACTCTGCTGGCAGCTGGGAAGGATGCAGGACAAGGTGCAGTAGTGTTGGAGGTTGTTCCGCCACCACGCCTCCAAAATGCTAATGATTGTGACACACCTCTCTCCTCCATCCCCTCCTCTTCTTCTTCCTCCATGGCCTCTTCCTCGGAACCAGCGGTGCTCCGTAGTCGTTCAAGGGGCTACGCAAGTACGCAGGCCAAAAGATGCCATGCGGTGCTTGAGCTGGTGTGCTTGGGGGACAGGAGCCACACTGGGGCAGAGGTTCTGTCAGCTCTGCAGGGGCAGGTTCAGAGGTGGTTGACGCCACGTCAACTTAAGGCAGGAATGGTGGTTTGCGACAATGGCACCAACCTCCTCTCTGCCCTCTGACAGGGACAAATGACCCATGTGCCCTGTTTGGCTCACGTCCTTAACTTGGTGGTGCAGCGGTTCTTGGGCAGGTACCCGGGCTTACAGGATGTCCTGAGGCAGGCCAGGAAAGTCTGTGTGCATTTCCGCCGGTCATATAATGCCAGTGCTCGGCTGACGGACCTCCAAAAGGAGTTTAACCTGCCCAAGAACCGCCTAATCTGTGACATGCCCACCAGGTGGAACTCAACGTTGGCCATGCTGCAGCGGCTGCACACGCAGCAGAGGGCCATCAATGAGTACCTGTGCGACTATGGCACCAGGACAGGGTCAGGGGAGCTTGGTTTTTTTTCCCCACGCCAGTGGGCCATGATCAGGGATGCATGCACTGTCCTGTCACCATTTGAGGAGGCCATGAGGATGGTGAGCAGTGACAGTGCATGCATCAGTGACACTGTCCCCCTTGTCCACCTGTTGGAGCACACGCTGCGTGGAATAATGGACAGGGCACTTGAGGCAGAACAGAGGCAGGAAGAGGAGGACTTCCTTAGCTCTCAAGGCCCCCTTTATCCAGACAGTGTTCCTGCGTGCCCGCCGATCACACAGGAAGAGGAGGAGGAGGAGGAGGAGGAGGAAGATTGTGTCAGTATGGAGGTGGAGCCTGGCACTCAGCATCAGCAGCAGTCTTTAAGGGATCAGTCCCAAGAAACACATGGACTTGTACGTGGCTGGGAGGAGGTGGCTGCGGACCATGTCGTCCTTAGTGACCCAGAGGACTCCGGACCGAATGCCTCAGCAAACCTATGCTGCATGGCCTCCCTGATCCTGCAAAGCCTGCGTAAGGATCCTCGTATTCGTGGTATCAAGGAGAAGGACCAATACTGGCTGGCAACCCTCCTTGATCCACGTTACAAGGGTAAGGTTGCGGACCTTATCTTGCCATCGCAGAGGGAGCAGAGGATGAAACATCTTCGGGAGGCCTTGCAGAAAGGTCTGTGCAACGCGTTCCCAGAGACTGGGAGGTTACAAACTCCTGTTTCTGGACAACGTGTTGCTGACGCTTCGGTCAGTCAAAGAAGGAGCGGTGGAGAAGGTGGCCGTCTGACCGATGCGTTCAGACAATTTTTTGGTCCGCAGCCCCAAGGTATGATCGGTTCCAGCAACCATCGCCAGCGTCTGTTTTACATGGTGCAGGAATACCTAGGGGCAAGATCAGACTTGGACACCTTTCCCACCGAAAATCCTCTGGGTTACTGGGTCTTGAGGATGGATCACTGGCCAGAGCTTGCACAGTATGCAATTGAGCTACTGGCCTGTCCTGCATCCAGCGTTCTTTCGGAACGCACATTCAGTGCTGCTGGAGGCGTGGTAACCGATCACAGGGTGCGTCTGTCCACTGACTCGGTCGATCGACTGACCTTCATAAAAATGAATCAGTCTTGGATCACCACCAGCTACCAAGCACCTGATGCTGATGTAACTGAATAATGTTTTTTGAAATCTCAGATCCCTTCAAAGACTGCCTATGCTGATGCTGAGTGACTATCCCTGAGTAATTATCCTCTTCCTCCTCAATCATCACGCTGATAGCTTGTAAGAACATTTTTGGTTCTGGGCGCCACCACCAGTGCCTAAGGCACAATTTTTCAGCCCCTGTTTAACAGGGGCGTGTAATTACAATTTTTGATGTAATACTTTGCAGCAGGGCTCGTTCCTGCATTCCAACTAGAGTGTCTGTGAGGGGTTGCAGTGTTGTGGCACCAGTGCCTAAGGCCCATTTTTTCTGCCCCTGTTTAACAGGGGCGTGTAATTACAATTTTTGATGCAATACTTTGCAGCAGGGCTCGTTCCTGCGTTCCAACTAGAGTGTCTGTGAGGGGTTGCAGTGTTGTGGCACCAGCACCAGTGCCTAAGGCCTAATTTTTCAGCTCCTGTTCAACAGGGGCATGTAATTACAATTCTTGATCTAATATTTCACAGCAGGGCCCTGTGAGGGCTTACATTGTTGTGGCCACAGCAACACCTAAGGCCCAAATTTCTGCTGAGTATATAAGGCAGGACCCTACTTTCAAACAACTAACTTACAAACGACTCCTACTTGCAAACGGAAGGAGACAACATGAAGTGAGATGAAATCTACCCCTAGGAAGGGAAATTCCCTCCTGTAAGAGTTAATATGGGAAAAACATTTCTCCTTTCCACTGATGCTTTCCAATCCTTGTTCCACAAAAAAACCCAAATTTTCAAAAAACATTTTTCATTGGGACAAAAAGTGAGGTGAAATCTTCTGAAGAGGAGGAAAGACAGCAAAACAAATGTCACAGGGGTGATAACCCTTCCCTATGTTTTCCAAAAAGCTTAAAAAAGATTTTTTGGCTGGAGCTAAACACGATAAAAATGTACCCGTTCAAAATTACAAAGAGATTCTACTTAACAACAAACCTACAGTCCCTGTCTTGTTTGCACCGCCTGTATACTGCTGTTCAGAGTATATAGGGCCTGGTGGCCCCACACCTTGCCTTATTTTAATTTGGGTGCGGGGTTCCCCTTAATATCCATACAAGACCCAAAGGGCCTGGTAATGGACTGGGGGGTACCCATGCCGTTTGTATCACTGATTTTCATCCATATTGCCAGGACCCGACATTACATTAAACCCGCAAGCAGTTTTAAATGAGATTTTTCCTTTAAAAATGACATTTGGTGTAGGGACTGTTCTAAACACGGGAAACACGCATCACTTTACAGGCATACTATAGACACCCCTCAGGTACGATATTTAAAGGAATATTTCACTTTTTTTTTTTCACTTTAAGCATTATTAAAATCACTGCTCCCGAAAAAACGGCCGTTTTTAAAAGTTTTTTTGCATTGATACATGTCCCCTGGGGTAGGACCCGGGTCCCCAAACCCTTTTTAGGACAATACCATGCAAATTAGCCTTTAAAATGAGCACTTTTGATTTCGAACGTTCGAGTCCCATAGACGTCAATGGGGTTCTAACGTTCGTGCAAACTTTCGGTCCGTTCGCAGGTTCTGGTGCGAACCGAACCGGGGGGTGTTCGGCTCATCCCTAGTAACAAATAACCAGTGCCTGTCATAGGTATACTGTGAGCACCCATAAACCATAAACTGACATAGTCTAAGAGGCCTGTCCTTACCATCAGTTCCAGACAGGCATTAGACTGACCCCTGAATTTAACTTAAGCCTTGACCCGCTTTAGGGAAAGGCAGCCTTGACTGATGAAAGCCTTGCATTACAGTGGGCATCAATCCAAATCAAGGAGGTTAAGTGGCTCTGTGAGGATTGGCTACAAGGACATGAGGTGACGAAACATCAGAGTGGGTGGGTGGGCGGATGGGCAACTCTTCTGTCAGTTGAATCTCCTCAGGTCAGAGGGACATGCCTCAGCATAGACTTTTTTCTGGAGTTCAGGCCCATCACCTCATGTCCTTGTAGCCAATCCTCACAGAGCCACTTAACCTCCTTGATTTGGATTGATGCCCACTGTAATGCAAGGCTTTCATCAGTCAAGGCTGCCTTTCCCATGACTGCTGAGAAGCATATGCTCATACAACCAATTAACAGACCAATACCTTGCCCAAAAATGACACTGATGATGACAATGATTATGATTAGGTTGGAAAAGGGGCAAGGCCACAGCTTTATTGAACTTTTCCAAACGTAACAAATAACCAATGCCTGTCACAGTTATACTGTGAGCACCCATACACCATAAACTGACATAGTCTAAGAGGCCTGTCCATCCCATCAGTGCCAGACAAGCATTAGACTGACCCCAGCATTTAACTTGGGGGCATAGTCCATTACAACTGCTTCAATTGCTGGCAAGGTCAAAACCGCCACGTGCAAGTCTGTGGTACACTGAGGAGCGCCCCATCGCAGCCAGCCCATGCTCAACACCAGATTGGAGGCCGAGATTAAAGATATTGAGGCCAAACCAAACAAATCACCGCTATTTATTTTTATATAAAAGCAAGAGTTACAGGTATGATCCTGGTATGTGATGGGCCGGAGCAAGCAAGACACAATCTCTGACAAAGGTATATTAAAATTGTAAAAAAAAAAAGAAAAAAAGCACAACAGTGAGCAAGTTGCATTAAATGGAGGAAATTAAGTAAACTGATTGGGAATATCGTCACCCCCCCACCCCCCTTCATGGATGACAAGAATGATAGGGCCCACTTTTTTTTTCGAAGGAGCGACATATCAGGGAAGACCCAAGACCACTAGAAACCCTGGAAATCATGCAAATGAACCCCTGTGACAGCTAAGGAAAATCCCAGATTCTTCCTGTAGCTGCACACTTCAGCCCAATAAACAAGGGGCTTCCGATAATCTATATCAATACCAGGGAGGAAACTGAAATCAGAACAAGGGGGGATGATGAACATGCAAAGAAAACAAGATGATTCGAATCTGTCTAAACGCTGTAGATCCTCATATGCAAAGCCCAACCCAGGGGCAGCGGTAGCGTAAAAAGTGCCTGAAAAATTCTGAGGTAGGCCCAGCCATGAAATGCAAAGATGAAAGACCCATACTAAAACTGGTATGTGACAAGTTTAAAAGAATTGGAATCAACCAGGAAAAAGTTGTGGAGGAGGAGGCAAATGGAGAAACATGGACACCAAGAGCACCGGGCAAAAGGACCACCAAGCATTCAAGAATATCATCTTTCCTATGGATGATCAGATCAGTCAGTTTTCGAGGAACACAGTAGAATGGAAACAAAGGAATCCGTGATCAACACATCCTCCACCCTGATACCGCCAACTGTACATTCATTGCCCAAGAAAATGCAACTTGAAAAAAGGAGGGCCTCAAATGTGGAAAAAACAGACAGGAGGCAGCATGGAGAAGATGTTGATCAAAATTTGCATTGAAACCAGGCAAGGGGATTCAGGACAGGAAGTCAAATGATTCAACCCCTGTGAAAACAGGGAGTGGGAGAACTAACCGCCAAATGATGACACTGACTCATCTCAAACCCATTTGTAAGCTATCATGTAGTCTAAGAGAGGAACCTCCGGACAGGCATCAGATGGTCAATAAGAAAACTTTAGGCAAGGAAGACCCACAGGGGAAACTGTCAAAACCAAGGAACTAAATCTTCTAAAGTGGGAACGAGAGAGTGAGCAAGCAACAGAATGTGAAACACCCAGGACATATTTAGCCCTAAACCAGATATTCAGTTATAAGCATCTGACAGCCAGGAAGTGCAATAGAAAAACAGATAGGGAGTGGGTGGAAAGGCAGCCGAACACTTGAGCTACACTCATGTTGTATGTCCAGTTAACAACTTTTCTCTCCACCAGTTTATCACCCTATAATTCCACTGTTACCATAATAGGAAAGAGCTCCAACCAGGGGCAGACTGACAACTCATGGGGCCCCCAGGCAATAGGAGATTATGGGGCTCCCAGACAATAGGAGATTACGGGGCCCCCAGGCAATAGGTTATGGGGCCACACAGTATACACACACACATACAGTATACACACACAGACACACAATATACACACACAGAATACACACACACACTGAAAAAGTACTAGAGAGGCGGGGCAGCTATAATCTTGGGATTTTTAAAAAAACACAGATTTTTACATGCTGTCCCTGGTTTTATTGAGGCTGGCAACACTTAGTGGCATGGGGCCCTTGGGCAGTGCCCGAGTGCCCCCTGGCTCCAACAGCAACATGTCATGTCCCATTACAAATCCAATTGGGCTCATAAGGCCAACCAAGGATCAGCAGACTACACACCTGAAAGAATGCACTGAAACCACAGGAACCGGATATGTCTATGTAAAACTCCAGCTGTGAGTTCAGCACATCTTCCATTTGCCAGCAAAATTACCATAGGTATGCAGGAAGGACAACTACATCTCCAAATCCTCATGCACAGGTCTTGTAATTCTCACCATTATGATGTAGAGCCAAAACAGCCTTCATTGCCCATGATAGCCACCTACAGAAGACCCTGCCAAGTGACCCAACAGGGATAAAATCTGTTTCAGCTGGAGCGTCCTGCTGATTATACCAGGGATAGAAGCCTAGTCAGTATGTCATCTGGAAGCTGAAAAACATCTGTACATTGTGAATCTCAATGCCCAAGAAGGACAGAACATGGACAGGGCCATCTAATGTATTAGCTGACAATGGGGTACCCAGTCAAACACAAACCTCCTAAAAGGAGAGCAATAACCGTTGACAGCGGTCACTGTCTGAAAGACCAATTAAACAGAAAACCTACCAAACAATGCAAGACTGAGTGTAGACCAAAAGACTGTACTAACACCCACTCCAGCAAACTACTGAACAGTTGAAAGTAGAACCATGAGTGTGCAGCCCGGCGGGAGACACATATCCACAAAATAGCTACCTCGGAAGAAGCAACCTAAAGAGCCAACAGGGTGGACAGGGAGGAGGTGAAGGCAGACGTTACACAAGCCTTTGAAAATAGTGCAGAAGCACCCGCAGACCTTACTAAAGATGCCTTGCCAGAAGAGACATATGGGACCCCGGATTCCTCCTTGTCAATACCATTGTTAACAGTGAAGCCAGAGAAAGGAGGGATGGTGTCCAAGGCAAAACTTTTCTTAATTATTCATTTTTATTGATTTATTTTTTTTATGCTATTTTGGATCCATGGCAAGTGACGAAAAAGCCACAGGCTGCCACTGTCACAAACTGTGCCGCTGATAATAAGCTCATAAGATGAAAGCATCCCTATTGAGGTGATACTGATCTAGAAAGGTAGACCCTTAAACCAAGCTAAGTGGTTAGCAATGTTCCCTTCCTGAAACAGCTGACCACTGGGAGGTGCCTTTACGAAGGGAACACCAATTACTGTTGATTTATCAATTACAGTGGATCTCAATAAACATCCAGCAGATTCCTGATAAGAGTGACTTAAAGGAAGTCAAATGTGGACTGTTATTAAAAACAATAAATAGAATAATGTCACATTTTATACCCTGTTTCCCCGAAAATAAGACATAGCGTGACTGTCGGTGATGGCTGCAATATAAGCCCTACCCCCCAAATAAGCCCTAGTTAAAGTCCTTGTAGGTCTTATTTTCAGGATAGGGCTTATTTTCTGGGAAACAGGGTAGGGCTTATTTAGGGGGTAGGGCTTATTTTGCAGCCATCACTGACAATCACGCTAGGTCTTATTTTCGGGGAAACAGGGTATGTTAGCTATCTCTAAGAGAAGTGAATCTAAAACCTTAAGAAAGGAGGGGGTGAGCATACATTCTAGTATAAAGTTCAGTCTATTTACAAATGGACATTGCAAAACCATTATTCAAAATGGATTTTCTTGTGCTTAAATGAAAAATGCAGTGAATTTCTTTGTCAGTCTATTTAAAATAATACCTGTTCATCCTGCCATGCAGGTCCTTTCCAAGCACTTCCATCCACTGTGCTCCTGTATTGAAACCCTATGCGGACACTAAAAGCAGCTCTGCTGACACACATCGGGCAAGCAGAGGTTAAAATTGTCAGTAAATTGGTCCAGCTGGAGGGAGTTCATGTAGACAGGAAGTGGCTAAAAAATGGCTGGAGAGATCAGCAATGCTGAAATGGAAAAGAAGGGATGGGAAAAAAGGTGAAAACAGTTTATCTTATTGTGGTATATGGTGCTTTAGCAAACTAAATGTCATACCGTTAAGGTTTATACTTGTTTTAAACTCCCTTTCAGTGCTGTCCCTGACTAGTCAGGGATATTGACAGTTGAAAACACTTTGACACTTTGCCCTTTGACAGCAGTAAACCATCTCAGTCATAGGTTTATTATAGCCATTTTGTTATTTAATTCTCTTCCAGTGAGCAACGTTCCATGGAGTTCCCAATGGAGCAATATTCTGTGGAGTTCTAAAGGTAGCACACAGCGTGTGTTCCTGGTGCGTACCTGGAACTTAGTGTAGGAGTTTTCTTTTAAATCAAATGTTTAAGCACAGTTTGCTTTGCTTTGTTGCATGCTGCTTTAAACGAAATACTCTCTCAATGTCTCTGTCAATGGTTCTTTCAGAAACACTGCTCTTGTTAACACTAACAGTGTCTGTACTAAACTTTTATTAACGCAACTGTTCTTTGTTGTATTCAGAGAACAGCATTGAAAGATGTGACGCATTCGTGTGTCCAAAGTTATTTCTTGTCCTCAAAGCTTCAGTGGTAGGGTGCTTTCTGATGCAGGTGCAAATACATATCTCCCAACTTTTTGAGATAGGAGTAAGGAACACCTATTAGCAAAAGTATGTAGGCATAGGACACACCCCCTGTCATGCCCACTTAAAGTGTGACTCCACTTTTGTTGAGAAAAAAAAACATTCCCCTCTGGGTAATCTATGTACATTGCAGGGATTTTAACAAACATTGTTGCTGATTCCTACCTTTTGTTATTCTGAAGAAATCCATGTGTGTTTCTCTGTGCTCATGTGGGTAAGTGAGTCTAATGGGAGTGGTTTCATAATTATCAATCAGCTATGCAGCTTCAGGTCTCTAATGAGGAAAGCTTCTG
The DNA here is from genome assembly GCA_037952925.1 of Lithobates clamitans. Taxonomy (NCBI): domain Eukaryota; kingdom Metazoa; phylum Chordata; class Amphibia; order Anura; family Ranidae; genus Lithobates; species Lithobates clamitans. The sequence continues at coordinate 3,069,747 of JBBGZY010000061.1, forward strand.
GGCCTGCATCTTTTAACCGTGATTTCATATTGAAAGTATCTCACCAAAAATGACATTTTATGTTGCAGGGGATGCCTGAAATCTGACTTGTATCTTAGTGCAGACTTCTGGGAAAATTGGTGAGCCAATCACACAAGCAGGAAATTATGTTTCTGGGGGGGTGTTCTGTACACAGAACACTCCCCAGAATTTTCAGAAAATTACAACGGATGCAGATTCAAAAGGAAAGGTAATTTTTAAAAAAAACATTTAATTACAATATGACTTGTGTTGCAATTGTACACGCTATAGTATTTTTTATTTATTTGCTATCCATGAAAGTGGAGTTACCCTCTAAAGGAGAATTATACAAAAAAATTATTATGTAAATTTACAAGTGCTTTATTTTACCACTACAATTCCTTTATACTTGCTTTTGAAATTGACTAATGAAGCAATTTAGAAATTGGATGAAAGGTTTAGTACACTTTTTGAAAGATAAAGAAAGCATTTTATATACAACTACTGTATATAGATCAGACCAAAATGAGGGACAAATGAGAAGGAAAGGGGGGCAGAGGGACTTTGTTCCAAATCAGGGACAGCCCCTTGAAATCAGGGAGAGTTGGGAGCTATGGAACATGCATGCTGTATCACCAATCGCATAAAAAATTCAAGAGCAAGTTTTATGTGATTGTTGAATTTGTTCCATGAGGCCTTTTCCATATTAGAGAAGGCAAAGAGCCTCAAACTGATGTATTTGAAAAATCCTGACCACCATTTGCAAAATGGGAAAATATAACCAGATATAAAAGGAACTGGGGTAGATTAGTGCACAACAATGTCTGGATGAACAAGTGAAGTATCGGGTTGGTTGGTTGTGCTACCTGCATGAATCTCAAGGCTTAAACTGTATCCATAGCCAAAACCTTTTTTTTTCCATTTTGGATAGAGTGGGGAAGGATTGGAACATCCGTTTGGTGTTACTGCTGCCAGAGCTATGTTGGGTAGATTCCTTCACTTCCTATCTAGTACAAAGTTGTCCCCATGACAGGAAGTGAGAGGCAATCTTTCCAACAGCAACATAGACAGAAGTAATTATTTTTCTAACATAAGTTCTGACCTTTCCCTAATCTATCCAGCATAAAATAAAACAAAAGTTTTGGGTATATGTACACTTCAACCTATAGTCATTTGACTGTAGGCTGGATGGGGGCTCTCTTGTTCTGGACGGATGTTATATGACATCCTCCCAGAACATGCCTCACACGCGCCCAACAGGCCATGCTGTGGCATGATCTGTCATCTGCTATGTCTGCCCGACACAGCGAATGACAGATGAACGTACTGGTCTGCTGACAGTACCATGTGATCGCTGTGACCAGTCACAGCAGATTACATGACAATTGTACACAATGAATATCTTCCATTTTTTCTGTACATTTGTGTTGCTAGCTGTGATTAGTCACAGTGATCACATGGTATAGACAGGGCCAGTCACAGCCCATCTGTACCCTATGATTAGCTGTGGCCAATCACAGCTAATCACAATAGTAAACACTGAATGAATTAAGTTCATTCAGTAAAAATAATTGTTTATAACAGTAAAATAAAAAAAATCCTAATCACCTCCCAGAGTAGTAGAGTTACTATGATAACACTGCGTTGCTCTGGAAAATATGAAAGAAACGCTCCTATGGCCACATCCGTATGGGAATTGATACAACAAAAGAAAAAATTGGGCATAAACCAGCCCAAGGTCGGACTTTAGAGGCACAGTGGACAGTAGTAAGTATAAAAAATATATTTTATTTATAACAAAATATGGGACACAAGAGCAAAAAAAGGAGATAAAGGGTTAAAAGCATATGATACACTATACACAATATATGACAGGATTAAACATGCATAGTATACGTAGTAGTGAGCCCCTGTGCGTCAACGCGTTTCACTCTCTAGCTTCATCAGGACACACTCAGGGATTGTTGGAGAAAACAGGTCTCACTATCTAAAATAAAACACATAAATCAGATTTCGTATAATGGCAACACATATTAGAAATGGATCATCATCATATCTGAGCGACATACTGTATATGGCACACACATAAAAAAGTACTTTGCAAAGGAGTCCACGGAAGATAATCTTACCCATTGAGCCTCAAGTATCATCCTATAAAGTATCTCAGGTACTTAGGTGTTCATAACAGAGAGCCAGCTAGAACAATTCATATAATGACATAAGTCATTAAGAAAACAGAAGCATCCCGAATATTAAAACAGAAAATACTGTAATGAAATAGAGAGATACTCACTTGCTCAAAGTGCCAATTAGCACCTTTGTTGACAATATTAGCAGGTGGGGAGACTCAAGGAGACAAAAATAGGATGAGAGGAGGAAGAGGGAGGGGGTGGTGGACTGGGACAATAGGAGCCAGCAACCCTAATAATATAGACATATACTTAAAGCAAGCCACATATATTTAAATACTCAACAAAGAGGCAAGGCTATATTCAACTAAGCAGAAGTCAGATTGGGTCAGGTTCATTAGTCCCTCAAAGCCATCTAGAGAGAAGGGAAAATAATATAGTATAAATATACTTTAACAGGCACTGCGCCTGTGAGGCTACCTATATTGGTGAAGTTATCCTGTTCATGCTTACCATAGCTAGGAGTCCGTCCAACATACCGTCCAACATTCAGAGAACCACACATGCACCAGATAGGATGGAGGGAGCCATTTATAGCCCTCTAAGTATGCTCAAGACCCAGCCACATTACAATACACGTGGCTCGGGTCATAAGCTGAGCGATGCTGCCGCCGAATGATGTCATCCAATGGCGCGGCGGCCGTCATGCCCCCCGCCTGACACCAGCAAATTAGGAACTAAGACACATCTATCCATAGAAGGCATCAGGTAGGTATAATGCAAAGAAGGGGGAGGACACTCGATCCTGCATCCTCCAACAAAAGCATGAGAACGGCAAAGAAAGGGGGAGGAGCATGGGTGGACACAAAGATAAACCCTAAAGTGCAGTCACTTACAATACAGTCCCTGCAAAATAAGCACACATCCACACACAGGCACATAAAGGACACACACGAAGTGCACAAGCGCACAACACCAACACCTTTGCTCAAAAAAACCCCACAAAACACCAACAACCAATTCGGGCAGGCGGGTTGGAGAGGGAAGGGGGGGATTTATTTTTGGGCAGTATCTACAAGCTACAATGCAATTAAGTATTGTCCAAATACAAGATAAAAAAGTGCACCAGACATATCACAAAGATATACGAGAGATAATCCAAAGAAAAAGAAAACTATATTGCTCAAATACCATCATAACTGTGTAGTCAGTAAATGCATGAATCACTGTCCAGGGCTACATGCTATAAACACATCATAAAGCTTTGTAGGCTATATATTATATGTATTGTCATATAGTGATAAGCTCTTTTTCAAAAAGATAAAACAGTACCCCTATTTTGCAGGGACTGTATTATTTTTCTAAAGCCTCTCCAATCCTTTGGAATGCCCTACTCCAATCTGTCCACTTATCTCCTACTCTATTAGCTTTTAGATGATCCCTGAAAACCCTTCTCTTCAGAGGAGCCTACCCTACCCACACCTAACAACAACTGTTTTATCATTTTCTCCATCAGCTCACCCCCAGTTATTACCTTTTGATTCCACTTGACCCTCCTTCTAGATTGTAAGCTCTAACGAGCAGGGCCCTCTGATCCCTACTGTATTGATTTGTATTGTAAGTGTACTGTCTGCCCTCATGTTGTAAAGCGCTGCCCAAACTGTTGGCGCTATATAAATCCTGTATAATAATAATAATAATAATTATGAATCAATATCTCAACGTTTAGACTATAAAGGGAAATGGTCAAACAGATCCTAAAACACAAATTCATATAGAATAGATGTATAAGGGGGAGAGGAAAGGACATATAGAAAACCCTCCTATAGAAAAGGTTTGAAGCTCAACATGTCATTTAGGTCCGGAAATGATGTAGCATGTAGGTTATATACCCATTGGGTTTCTTTCCACAACACCCTTTGGTCAAAGTTGCCCCCTTGTGGGTCTTCATAGACCCTATCTAGGGCGACAAACTTGAATACATGGGGATTATATCTATGTTTAAAGGCCACATGGTAGCCAATGGCGGTCTTGAGGAAACCACATGTAGCATAGTACATGTGGTCTTTCATCCTTTTCCACAGGGGTCTGATAGTTTTGCCAATGTAGAATGCTCCACATTGGCAAAGAATAATATATATAATTCCTTTAGTTTGGCAGGTTATGTGATGACGGATACTATGAGTCCATCCATTGGGAAGCAAAATGGAGGAGACTTCAATGAGCAGGTGACAATAGTCACAAGACCCACATTGAAAAAGCTCCAGTCTGTGTTGCTCTGGTCACAGTATGCAAAAAAAATCCATAAAAAAAATTACTTTCACCAGTTAGTATCCCTGATCTTCCCCACACCAGTCATATGTTGTCGCTGTACTGCATTTAATTTTTAAAAAGTCTTTCTTTTCCAAAAAATTGCGACAAAAAATAACTCCCCATGCCTCTTACTAAATACCTTGTACTGTCTACTTTTTAAAAGTGGGTAATTTGGGGAATCTTTGTACTGTCCTGGCATTTTTGGGCCTCAATAAATTAGATAGGTCATCAGTACATCAGAATTGATCAATTTTCAGATATACCTGTATATATCATATGGTAGTTTGTGGACTCTACAACTTTCCTACAGACTAAATGAGAAACACTGATTTGGGTTATTTTCACCAAAGAAATGTAGCAGAATACGTTTTGGCCTAAATTTATGAAGAATTATTTCTCTGCAAAATTGTATAACAGAAACAAAGAAAAAGCATTTGTTTTCAAACTTTTGGGTCTTTTTAAATTTATTTAGCAAAAAATAAAAAAAACAGCAGTGATTAAATACCACCAAAAGAAATCTCTATTTGTGTGAACAAAATGATTAAAATTTTCATTCAAAGTGTGACCGCGCTGGAAGCTGAAAACAAGCCTGGGCAGGAAGGGGGTAAATGTGTCCGATATTGAAGTGGTTAAATACCACCAAAAGAAAACTCTATTTGTGTGAAAAAAATGCTAAAATTCTACTATACTATTCATACATTTTCTACAGATTCTGGGGATATGCACCATTACTCAGTACCTATGGAGGTTTCCACTTTGTGGGATATTTTGCCTGCCTGTGCATTGCCTGCGGGTCCCTTACCTCAGCTCCCAGAACAGGCTACCCCACAGGTCCCTGGTTGGACTATACCGTATGTCTTGCTTATTAGCTCCATGTAAGTTTTGTAGGATTGGATACTACATTTCCTTGTTGTTATACATATTTACATTATCTCTGAGGTTTCTTATTAGATTTATTATTGGTCTTTTTTAGACATTGACCCCCTGAAGAGTAGTTTATACCATGAAACGTGTGACAGCACTGACGGCTGAAAATTGGCCTGGGCAGGAAGAGGGTAAAAGTGCCCAGTATTAAAGTAGTTAAATTTCAGTTTTATTGTTTCTTGTTAAAAAAAAAAAAAAATCAGTTTTATTAGAGTGTGTCTTTAAATTGATTGTAAAGGCTCGTTTTTTCCCTATAAAAATAACAAACATGTTATGCTAACCTGCTTTGTGCAGTTGGTTTTGCACAGAGCAGCCAGGTTCCTCTTCTTCTCGGGTCCCTCGTTGGTGCTCTTGGCCCCTCCCTCCTGTTGAGTGCCCCCACAGCAAGCAGCTTGCTATGGGGGCACCCGAGCCGAGCCACAGCTCCCTGTGTCCATTTAGACATGGAGCCCTGGCCTGCCCCTGCCCCCTTTCTCTCCACATTGGCTGACTAACTTTGATTGACAGCAGCGGGAGCCAATGGCTGTCTCAGCCAATGAGGAGGGGAGTCCCGGGCAGCCGAGACACTCCTACAACATCGCTGGATTTAGATGGGGCTCAGGTAAGTATTAGAGGGGCTTAGGGAGACAGCTGCACACAGAAGGCTTTTTAAGATAAAAAAACCTTTTACCTTTACAATCACTTTAAGACCATAGGGTTTATTAATGACCTGGCTAAGCCACCAAAAGATGGTGAAACGGGAGGCTGGCACCCCTTCACATGGACCATCATGAATGGCAATAAGAGAGTCAGAGGTTCTAATAGAAGCAGTCGCTGAGAGGTAAACACCTACCGTACAAACTACATACAGGTAGTGAAGGGAATCGTCCTGCTGATTTACAGGACCTGGACAGAAAGATGGAAGAACAGTCTTCCCTTCAATACCTGGCAGCAATACTACCTTATCTTTGTGTAGGACCAACAGAACAAGGCTGCCAGCTCACATACACCTTTTCACCCGAGCCAAGTCACAGCTCCCTGTGTCCATTCAGACACTGAGCCCTGACTCGGCCCGCCCCTTCTCTCCCCTGATTGGCTAGCTGACTTTGATTGACAGCCGTGGGAGACAATGGCGCCTCTGCTGTGTTTCAGACAATCAGGAAGGAGAACCTTGGATGGCTGAGACATTCATGGACATAGCTAGACAGAGAGGGGGCTCAGATAAGTATTAGGAGGGCTAAGGGGGGCTGCTGCACACAGAAGGCTTTTTATCTCAATGCATAGAATGCATTAAGATAAAACCTTCTGCCTTTACAACCCCTTTAAGAGCTCAATGACATAGTATGCATTTAGTTGATTTCCAGCATTGGAAAATGTATTTAATCACCAAATTCAAGTCGGTTAAATAAAGGTCTTTATTAGTACACATAACAATGCACCCAAATGCATCTAAAAGGCATATATGTTAATGAATTCTAAAGCAAGAAGTGTCTAAAAAAATTGATGGCCTAAAGGAAATCCCTTGCTTGGTCACCATCTTAGTAGCTACGGAAGAGAACATACTTGCCAGATGTGAAATAGTCCACTTATTTTATTTGATCAAAAATGTATTAATTTATGTGTATGTACAGTACTTGTTTATAAAGCACCAACATATTCTGCTGTGAGTACAGAGGCCATTCACATTTGCCTCAGACCCAAAAATGGCTCACAAATTAGAGCCAATTAGTTAGCAATTATCTTCTACATGGAGTGCACAGGTTCTTTATGTAGTCCCTGTAAGAATAAATCAAATGACCCCAACACTCACCATTTAATTTTCTTTTCTTAATAAACCCTTGTTTTTTTTTTTTTTAAATAACAAACATATCATACTTACCTTCACTGTGCAGTTGGTTAAGCACAGAGTGGCCCTGATCCTCCTCTTCTGGGGTCCCTCAGCGGCGCTAGTAGGTTCTCCTTTTCTCCAGTGCTTCGTCGGAGAAGCGATCTCTTTCGAGACACTCGTGGGGGCGTGCTCCCAAGTCCTGCTTCTGCGTTTATTGACACAGAAAGCAGGACTTAGCCCCGCCCCCTGGCGCCCGCATCATTGGATTTGATTGACAGCAGCGGGAGCCAATGGCTGTGCTGCTATCATTCTATCCAATCAGTGTGCTCGTCCCCAGGGAGAAAAAGACCGGGTTCATGTAAGTAAAATGGGGGGTCTGGGGGGGTTGCAGCATGACAGAAGGTTTTTCATGCATAGAATGCATTAAGGTGAAAAAACATGAGGGTTTACAACCCCTTTAATTGTCTACACCAAGGGGAAGCAATGAAAGGTCTATGCTGTATGTTACAAAAAACACTGATTCTCAGCCTATGACCCTATTACAGGAAGTGTGTAGCTGAGTTCTCTAGAAATCTTGCTCTGTACAGAAGGATAATGTAGCTTTATGGGCGATAGGCATTGAAGAGCAGATGTGTTGTGGATTAATCCCTCAAATGGAAGCTTTTCCCCATGAAGATTATCCTTTTTACAAGATCATATGATGTAGACTCAGAAGCATTAGCAATCATTACACTACTTATCTGTTTTTTTTGTTTTTTTTTGTGACACACCGTAGGATATATTAGACATATAATGGTGTTAGCATGTTGCCATCTCTCATTTTAGAACATACAGTGTTATTGAATTATTATGTTTCAAAAAATAGAGGTACATTTTTAGGCAGGCAATGTAATTGCATTTATGTACGCTGTATATTGATTTGTGTTCAAGCCCACACCCCGACCTAATCTTTTTTGAGAAGCAGAATGGGGTTTATCTCCCTTTTTATACCTCACTTGTTAATTTTCATTTCCTGCCTAAAGCTGGCCAGACACCAGTAAAATTTAGTTTAAATATGTTTGTTTCTGAACATTTTTTCGATTTTCTAATGTTTAGTGGGGTCAAATCGATGTTTGTTTCAACTGTACTGACAAAAAAAAATTTGAAGGAGCAGAATGGAAGTTGTTTCTCGAATGAACAACAATTTAATTGTTAATGTGGTTTTCGTTTGTGAAAAATCATACATATTATAATGAAACCTCTATGGAAATCCCATGAACAAAATTATTTAGGCTTTCAAACAAAATTACTTTTAACAAAATTCGTTTTGAAAAAAATGAGTTAACTCAATAATGGCAAAAAAGAACGTGGTGAACAATTTTTCTGAATTACTGTACGAACGTTTAAAAGAAAATCTAACCCTGTATGGCCAGCTTAAGATTCCCATGATGCTGGTCTGAGGGACAGACACTTGAGGGGTAGATGATATAATTTGGAAAGAGCAGTTAAATCATACAAGATTGTGTTACACCAATAGAATGTTTGCTATATGTTACACAGATAGTACTAGACACCAGTAAAATTTTGTTTAAAAATGTTTGTTTTCTGAACATTTTTTCAATTCTCTAATGGTTAGTGGGGTCAAATTGATGCTGTACTGACAAAAAAAATTTGAAGGAGCAGGATGGAAATTGTTTCTCAAATGAACAAAATTTTAATTGTTTATGTTTGATTTTTCACAAACGAAAACCACATTTTGTAATAAAATCTGTTTAATATGAAAATTGCATGAACAAAATTGTATGGGCTTTTAAACAAAATTACTTTCTAACCAAATTAGTTTTGAACAAAATTAGGTGACTCAATAATGGCAATAAAGAACGTTCTGATGAACAATTTTTCAGAAAGAGCAGGTAAATCATACAAGATTGTGTTACACCAATAGAATGTTTGCTATAAGTTATATAGATAGTACTAGACACCAGTAGTGACCATAAAATTGAATCACATTTTTCCCACAGTGAAAAATAGCAGGGGGCCTGCATTACCACTCTTTACACACCTAAGGGATAGCGCAGTATCAATACAGCATGTAGTTATAAACATTATAGAAAATTGATTTTATTGTTTAACATAAATTGTTATTAGACTGAAACAGTTGTGTATTGCTAATACATACTCAGCATAAATTGAACTTTGTCCCAGATAGATACTAAGACTGAAAGTGGAAAATGTTTATTCAAAACATTCTAACACCAATAGGGATGATACTGAGAAAAAATCTTTCACGATTTACTTTCTTGTTGACTTCCTTCTACAGAAACAGCCTGCTAGAAAATCTTTTATGTCCTTAGTCCTTGTTCTGTTATTATTTGTACAGTTTTATTGTGGTAGGGTGGATCAGCTATTGTAATATTTTTGTTGGCCAATGAGGCACTCTCACTGGACAAATAGATGTTAATAGACAGGACCTAGGTGGACATATCAGATCTACTTTTAAAAAGAGAAATGCGGTTCAGAGAGGTGTACAGAAGAATGTTTTCTAGCAAAGGCAGGCTAGAGCATGCATCTTGTGTATCTGTACTTGGGCAGGGCCTTTCATTTTAAATGTGCAAAAGCATATTGGAAAATCTCTAGTTCATTGTTTGCTTCCTTTTCTGTGTGGATCATGGCACATTGGTGGCAGCTACAAATTAGACATGTGTGGATGGTTCTGGCAAATCTCAGCTCTCCAAAGATACAAAGGTACATGGCCAGATCTCAGTGTCTCAGTGATATATGTTCAGAATAATGACCTGCCTATTGCCTAGAATAATATAAAAATTACTGACTGCAAACACTCCTTTTTTTACTGGAAGAAAGCAGAATAGGATTTATTTTCCATATTTTGGCTACAAGTTAGTGAATTTCCAACATTTGCTATTTTATCAATACTAATAATTGTTTTTTTTTTAATTCTAATAAAAAAAGTTGCTTGCATGTTTATGGTACTGAATTTATTAGCTCAAACTTGGGTATTTGTTAAAGTCAGCAGCACAGTAGCTAACCGGCAACACACTTAAGATGACTGTTAAGCCCTGTACAAACGGGCCGAATGTCAGGAGATGTTGGGAAATTTTTGCCTGTGTGTATGTCAGTCTGTCCAACAGAAGACGGCCATTTGGCCGGCTTCTGTTGGACGAGCGTTCTGGAGAACCAGCAGTCGATTTACTCCCGATCAGCGCTCTCAGCCAAAGGCAGAGAGCGCTAATCAGGGTGTTCTGGTGGGGGGCTGTCCCCCTGTCAGAACACAACAGCTCAGCGGGGGAGATCACTGTACTAACTTCAGATGGTTAGTACAGCAGTTCCGACCAGAGCTGTTTGTTTTTTTACCTTCAACCCACTGGTTTGAACGAAAAAAAACTTGTAGTGTGTACCAGGCATAAGTTAGACCTATCTCAAAGGGAAATAATAATCATTGCATTAAGGAACTATGTCTGATAGCTGATATTGTCTTGAGATTAACTTATTCGGTAGGTGTCTGGCCATATGTTCTTCTTGCTCTACTCACATAAACATGTATGATCGGTGATGCGAGCATACATGTTTCTGTGACAGTCAGATGACAGACAAGTCCCTGGAATTGTCTACACATTAGATTATCTTCTTAGATTTGTGACCACCCTTACTGATTAGAACTCTTGCTTTCCAGCATGGGGTCTTGGGTATGATTCCTATCAGTGACACAATCATGCCACCCAAAATTGGCTCTGATCTGTCAGTATGATTGCTGGGGGCATATTAAATAGTACATTCTTTCAGGGGCTTGGACTGAGGTATATGTTATATTTATTCCTTAAAATTCTATTGAATTTGTACATCTACTATTTATAAAACCACTATGAACCTACAAGTAATTACTTATATTATATATTTCTGCATCATAGTTTTATAAAACCCACATCTTCTGCCTGGAAGGATCTTTTTATTGAATCCCCTAGCATAGCCCTTTCCTACAGTACCATTTTTAACAGATGGGCATTTAAATGGTAATTTAATCCTGAATTTTGGTACAATGATCTGGTGTATATATCCTGAGGTACAGATTTTAAACTGAGAATGGACAGTCTCTGCATCCACTTTGCAGACATTGTGCTCCCCCCGCACCCAGCTAGCAGATTTCAGTGGGGGTAGGAAAGGATCCCCATGCAGGGATTCAGATTGGTTTGTATTGTGTATAGTGGTGAATGAGAATGATACTAGGGCAGGTGGTCTAAGGGATGTTATGAATACGTTCAATTGTCCCAGCCAGGGATGACAGGAAGTGTGAACAAGAATTAGAGGATTGGATCTCTTGCTGGGTTATCTGCATCCTTTTTACAACAAAAAATGGACAGCAGGTCGTTGCACAAGGGATACAAGCATGTGTCTTTATTATCTGAATTGATCTGCAACCCTATAATGCTGGCCACGGGCAAGGCAATTTTTATCTGGTATAAGAGCAATGTGAATAGGTCTTACATTTATTTTTGATTATACAGGAAACTATAACCAATTAACTTGAGGCTGGTCAAACGTACCTTCTTTTTAAGTACTATCAGCAGGTCAGATGACTGTAAATAAGCGGTTTGCAACCTTATGACTGTAATGCTGATGAACATGTCCTGCAATTCACCTTTTAGTATATAGAAAAAAAGTGATTAGAAATTAGAAACACTGAAAATCTGTTTTGGTATGTTGGCATATTTTAATAGCTTGGGAACATTGAAATGCTGTATGTCAATTATAAATTCTTGTATAGAAATCTGATGGTAAATATATTAGTCCAAAATCTATCTGATAAAAAAAGTTTATTACAAAAATAGGAATTTGAATCAGTAGTTGCTGAAGTCACTCATCATGTTGTACATTTTAACATCCTACCTGCTGGATCACAAAAGGTACAGTAGAAAGCAAAGGTGCCCAACATGCAAACTCTGGTTCTCAGTGAGCAGCCTTTTTTGCTCCAAACCTCAACTTAGGTCTGCTGCACAGTGGGCTGTACACCGAGTCCAAGTGCATTTTAAAACGGTGCTGGGTCCCACCAGCACTGGTCCCAGTGGGATTTATTGCAGGAACTATCAGCTCTGTGCAACCCACTGGTTAACTTCAAGGGCCACGCTTAAGGTCCCTTATATTTACAAAGTTTGAGACCACTGGTTATAGGTATATTCCTTGTGAGTGACTTTTTAAGAACAAATAGAAATGGTTTACCTTTTTGACAGGGGCTGCAAAAATATCTACTGCCTGGCAGTCTCCCTTGTTAGCAATATTGCAAGTGCACTCTGGTGACAGCTATGAGTCTTAAACAATACTGTGTTTTTTTCTCAGACTGAAAAAATAGCAGCTTTGCTACCAAGTAACCAAAAATGCAGCAACAGATTATTAGCTTTCTTTTGTCATCTTTGCTGCCCAGCAACCAAAAATGCAACCACAACCTGTTCATCTCCTATAATGGTATTATGGTAATTGCACAGGCACTCTGGTGAATAGATTGAGTCTACTGTCTACACACACAAAAACATCCCAACAAAATGTGTACTATGAAACATGACAACATCTTATTGTCACTTTCTCCAAAGAGACCTTGGGCAATCAGCTCAACAGTTTCCAACCCATGTAATCCATATGTAGCCCATATCTGATTTCTCATGTGTTCGGTTTCCATTGGCATCCTTTACTTTGTTGAATATGCTAGCACTGAGATTTGTATAGTATTATTATTTTACAGGATTTATATAGCACCAACAGTTTGCGCAGCGCTTTACAACATGAGGGCAGACGGCTGTCATTTAGGGATTAGTAGCTGTGTGTTCAAGATGCACTGTACAGGTTACAGGGTAAAGCAAACAGTAGGTCTTTTTTTCAGGAGCTAAAGGGTTAAAGGCTACAAAGTACTGGAGGATCTGTGTAATGTGTACACAGCATGTCCTCTTTATTTCTCAATCACTGACTGTTCAATTCTGCAGATGTTCAAAGCCCTTTCAGGCCATTTGACCTCAGATATCACTGCTTACTAACAGCAAACATTATCATCCCAGATTGTTAATGTAAACACAAGCTGGGTGACCCCTTACTACTCAAATAACTGCTTCTAAGCTTCGAAGAGGATAAATTATTTAATAAGTCTACAAGAGTACAGGTCTGTCAGAATTCGATATGCATATAGGCTACCATATAACGTGAGGTGTGCTAAAGCAGGTAATAGTGATTTGATGGGTGTTCGATGTGCATGCACAATCCTACTGTGACATGCACACTCAGGTTGCACATGCATGGACTCTAGGTCGATGCTCTCACTGGACGCCTTCTCCACCAGTACTAGTTTAGGTTTACAGTAGTCTTTATAGCAGGTCACCTCTGGTCTTTTCTGGGGAACCTTAAAGTATATACCAAGGCCAAATTAAAAACTTATTTAGTACATTTATGGAATTCATGCACATTCCCCCAAGTTTTATCCCTTTAAAGGATAAGTTCAACTTTCATAACATGTTACATTTTACACCCATATTCAAGATGTAACATGCAACATGTTACAAACGAACCGGCCCCTGCATCTCCCCAATTCCCGCTGTGACAGCTAGCGGGGGGTTCCTCTCCCTCCCCATTAGCTGTCACAATTTTAAAAAATGTGGCCGAGCGGGGCTCCGCCTGCCCAGCCACGTCACTGATTACCAGGGCTCTGTGCATGGAAAACTACAAGGTCCAGCAGCCTTTGTGGCTATGAGCTTGTCATTTTCAGTGAACTACCACGGTGCTGTGGTGTGCCATGGTAGTTCATTCATGCTTCCTGTCAGATTGTATCTGATTACCCGTATGGGATGTATGGCGCAGCAGATACAACGTCAGATCTGCTGGAGACCTGCATAGCAGCAACGATCTGCTGGTCACTGGTGCAATGCTTTACAGGCTCCCAAAAAAATGCTATTTTTTTTACCTGCAAAAAGCAATTTACATTTATTTATTTTTTTCCTAAAAAAGGGAACTTATCCATTAAACACACTGCAAACACAGAAAACCTGATGATGTGCCATATATAAATTATATACCTACCTTCCTCCTTGATATGACAACACAGCTCTGAATTCCTAAGCATGTGGCGTCAGTCATGCCCTCTGTCATTTCTGATTGATTACAAAGAACGCAGACCTCTCCTCCCGTCCTCATCTCTGTGACCCCTCCTTTTACACAGACAGAGAGCACGGGAAGTTATCAGTTCACATGATTTCTGGCAGGGTCAACAGATAAATTTTACACTTATGAAAGATTTAACAGATTTAACAAAACACTGTCATTGGTGTACTTAGCAGACCAAAAGGGAGCAAATAAGAGAAGTTCAATGTTATGGTTTCCATAGTATACTTTAAAAGAAATCTGAGGTCATAGTTTATATAGAACATATAATATATATATTGTTTTTTATCTTTTTCAGAAGTTTGCTGGTTATGGAAACAGCAGGGACTGTGAAGAATAATTAATCCAACGCTGTGAGACATAGAAAAGCAGCTATGGGCTAAAAATAAGATTATATATGCACTGATAAAAGAGGAATTGCTTTTATTGGTAAAATCCAGTGTTGTCAGTGTTCAGACATGCTGAAAGGAGCCTGCAGTTATAACTGGAGCAGAGATTGTCTTGTCAACATGTGAATGTTTAAAAATACATGTTTTAGTTAGAGTTATCATTTATATATACAGTATATATACATGGTAGTCACCATATTCGGGCATCACGTTGGCTACCTGCATAGAGTTTGTATGTTCTCCCTGTGCATGTAGGAGTTCCCTTTGGATACTCTGGTTTCCTACTACACTTTTAAGACATCCCCTTCCCAGAACAAATTCGATTTGGGCTTCATAGAATACAAAGCCTCCTCTGAAAGGCTGAACAGAGCTCAGTCTGACTAGATTTAGTTTCATCAGTGGGACCAGAAGAAGTCTTGTGACACTGCCGGAACAGAGGGCTGTATACTGTATGTAGCTAAGGCTACATACAGTTAATACATCAGTCCCAGCCACTGCAACTGTTAGTGGATTAAATAGTTGTTTTGGATCAGCTTGGTCCAAATTAACTGCTGTATTTAAAGTTAAACCTGGAGATCAGCTTTAAACGGTACACGCTCTGCTTCCAATGTAGTAGTGTTGTAGCACAGTGATAATGGCTTCTTATCTCTTGCTGACTCCAATGATGAAATCCCATAAATCCTGTTTTTTTACTTGTCCACCTTGGGTTTTAGGTTTCCCAGCCACCTTAGGGGGCTTCTACACCTCTTGCTATATTATACATAATATTTATTTATTTAATACAGATACTTAGCACAATCCATTTTTGCTGCATTTTACACATATATTTTCCATTCACATCAGTCCCTGACTTCAAGGAGCTTACAATCTAAGGCAGCCCATAGACGGTGCAAATTTCTTTCCTGCAGCCAAGGGTTGGCTAAGCAATTGTCTTCTCCCAGCAGGGTGGGGAGGGGGGGTGGAACCTGCCCCTGCCGAGTGAAAATCGCAAGCGAATCCAGCAGGCTGGTTGTACCCAAGTTGAATGATCGATCAACTTGATACATTCAGCCTGCCCATTAACGGTTCAAATTTCACATGGTTCATAAGGTTAAAAGTTGGCTAAGGTTGAAAAAGTAACAGGCAGTGAGTGTAATCAGTGTGCTACAAATGCTAACCAACAAAAACGATGCTAATATAAAAAAAGCTATTTAATTTATGTTATTCTGAGTGCTTTCCAACAACTGTAACAAGATTTAAGGAAATATCTCACAGGGTCAAAGTGTTTTTTCTGATTTCTATACTGTGTTCTCTTTCTCGGCTTTCTGTATCGCTAGTCACATTCAAAACTTCGAAGCAGGTTAGAATTGGATTGGAGGCTGTCAGAGACATATTTGTACTAACATGTTTTTTGTACATCTGTCCCCTATAAACTGTTGCTGATGCAGAGTTCTACTGTGGTGGCTTAAATGAACCTGAAGCAGGTGTAATTTTTTTAATACACTTAAATTATAAAATCAGTAATATGTTTTGAAAATTTTATTCTCAAATACATAAGTGATCCATATAATATAGAGTAGGGCCGGCAATGCATGGATTGAAATTCAACCAGTTCAGCAGGGACTATGTATCCATGCTCCATCCATGTATGGGTAGACTTGTGTACAACTAGGGATGAGCTTGATGTGCGGGTCGAACATAAGTTTGACTCGAACATCAGGTGTTCGCCGAAGAGTGAACATTATGGGACATTCGCGGAAAATTTTAGCACTGCGGAACGCCCCATAATGTACTGCGAGATCGCAGTGCATTGCTGTATGATGATTGGCCAAAGCATGCACCTGACCTGCATGCTTTGGCCAATCACAGCACGCTCTGCTAAGAGAGCCATAAGTGGCCAAAGGCAGGGTGCCTTTGGCCAATCATGGCTCAGGGGGACTAAGTCCACGCCCCACACTATATAAGGCTGCATACACAGCGGCCGTGTGTAGTGTTGTTGGGGTGGACAGAGAGATAGCTTGATTTAGAATAAGAAGGCAGGTTATTCAGTTAGTGGCAGTGTATTTGATATATATACATACAGTCAGTCTAGTGTGTATATATATATATATATATATATATACAGTATCTACCAAAAGTAAGTACACCCCTCACATTTTTGTAAATATTTTTATTTTATTCTATATTTTCATGTGACAACACTGAATAAATTACACTTTGCTACAATGTAAAGTA
This sequence comes from Lithobates clamitans, assembly GCA_037952925.1. Lineage (NCBI taxonomy): Eukaryota > Metazoa > Chordata > Amphibia > Anura > Ranidae > Lithobates > Lithobates clamitans. The sequence goes on from JBBGZY010000061.1 coordinate 3,086,654, forward strand.
GTGAGTGTACAGCTTGTATAACAGTGTAAATTTGCTGTCCCCTCAAAATAACTCAACACACAGCCATTAATGTCTAAACCGCTGGCAACAAAAGTGAGTGCACCCCTGAGTAAAAATGTCCAAATTGGGCCCAAAGTGTCAATATTTTGTGTGGCCACAATTATTTTCCAGCACTGTCTTAACCCTCTTGGGCATGGAGTTCACCAGAGCTTCACAGGTTGCCACTGGAGTCCTCTTCCACTCTTCTATGACGACATCACAGAGCTGGTGGATGTTAAAGACCTTGCGCTCCTCCACCTTTCGTTTGAGGATGCCCCACAGATGCTCAATAGGGTTTAGGTCTGGAGACATGCATGGCCAGTCCATCACCTTTACCCTCAGCTTCTTTAGCAAGGCAGTTGTCGTCTTGGAGGTGTGTTTGGGTGGTTATCATGTTGGTATTCTGCCCTGCGGCCCAGTCTTCTAAGGGAGGGGATCATGCTCTGCTTCAGTGTGTCACTGTACATGTCGGCATTCATGGTTCCCTCAATGAACTGTAGCTACCCAGTACTCATGCAGCCCCAGACCATGACATTCCCACCACCATGCTTGACTGTAGGCAAGACACACTTGTCTTTGTACTCCTCACCTGGTTGCCACCACACACGCTTGACACCATCTGAACCAAATAAGTTTATCTTGGTCTCGTCAGACCACAGGACATGGTTCCAGTAATCCATGTCCTTAGTCTGCTTGTCTTCAGCTAACTGTTTGCGGGCTTTCTTGTGCATCATCTTTAGAAGAGGCTTCCTTCTGGGACGACAGCCATGCAGACTAATTTGATGCAGTGTGCGGCGTATTGTCTGAACACTGACGGGCTGACCCCCCACCCCTTCAACCTCTGCAGCAATGCTGGCAGAACTCATACGTCTATTTCCCAAAGACAACCTCTGGATATGACACTGAGCACGTACACTCAACTTCTTTGGTTAAGCATGGCAAGGCCTGTTCTGAGTGGAACCTGTCCTGTTAAACCGCTGTATGGCCTTGGCCACCATGTTGCAGCTCAGGTCTTGGCAATCTTCCTATAGCCTAGGCCATCTTTATGTAGAGCAACAATTCTTTTTTTCAGATCCCCAGAGAGTTATTTGTCATGAGGTGCCATGTTGAACTTCCAGTGACCAGTATGAGAGAGTGAGAGCGATGACACCAAATTTAACACACCTGCTCCTCATTCACATCTGAGACCTTGTAACACTAGCAAGTCACATGACACCAGGGAGGGAAAATGGCTAATTAGGCCCAATTTGGACATTTTCACTTAGGGGTGTACTTTGGTTGCCAGCAGTTTAGACATTAATGGCTGTGTGTTGAGTTATTTTGAATTTTGAGGGGACAGCAAATTTACACTGTTATACAAGCTGTGCACTCACTACTTTACATTGTAGCAAAGTGGCATTTCTTCAGTGTTGTCACATGAAAAGTTATAATAAAATATTTACAAAAATGTGAGGGGTGTACTCCCTTTTGTGAGATACTGATACTCTGCATTTAGCATAGACTATATATTCAGTGTTTACTCAGTCAGTGCAGGCAGTGTATGTGTCTATATGTATGTGTGTGTATATATGTATGTGTGTATATATATATATATATATATATATATATATATATATATATATATATATATATATGTGTGTATATGTATATATATATATATATAGTCTTCATGAAGTGTAGCCAATATCTACAGTGCATTCGGTGTTGTACTGTTTCTAATACACTTCAGGTGGTGTATATAGTATGTAATGCAGTGTGTACAGTTTCTACTACACTTCTGGTGGTGTACACAGGATAAAATACAGTGCAGCCATTGTACAGTTTCTAATACAGTGCAAGCGGTGTACACAATATCTAATTCAATGTGTACAGTTTCTACTACTTTTCTGGTGGTGTACACAGTATCTAATACAGTGTGTACAGTTTCTACTACACTTCTGGTGATGTACACAGTACACAATACAGTGCAGCCCTAGTACAGTTTCTAATACAGTGCCATCGGTGTACACAATATCTAGTACAGTGTGTACAGTTTTTACTATGCTTCTGGTGGTGTACACAGTACACAATACAGTGCAGCAGAGTTTCTAACACAGTGCAGGGGTGTACACAGTATCTAATACAATGTGTACAGTTTCTACTACACTTCTGGTGGTATACACAGTATACAATACAGTGCAGCCGTTGTACAGTTGCTAATACGGTGCAGGCTGTGTACACAGTATCTAATACAGTGTGTACAGTTTCTACTACACTTCTGGTGGTGTACACAGTACACAATACAGTGCAGCCATAGTACAGTTTCTACTACTTTTCTGGTGGTGTACACAGTATCTAATACAGTGTGTATTAGATACTGGTGGTGTAGTCAGTACACAATACAGTGCGGCCGTAGTACAGTTTCTATTACAGTGCAGGCGGTGTACACAGTATCTAATACAGTGTGTACAGTTTCTACGACACTTCTGGTGGTGTACACATTACCCAATACAGTGCAGCCGTAGTAAAGTTTCTACTACTTTTCTGGTGGTGTACACAGTATTTAATACAGTGTGTACAGTTTCTACTACACTTCTGGTGGTGTACACAGTACACAATACAGTGCAGCCGTAGTACAGTTTCTACTACTTTTCTGGTGGTGTGCACAGTATCTAATACAGTGTGTACAGTTTATACTACACTTCTGGTGGTGTACACAGTATGCAATACAGTGCAGCCATTGCACAGTTGCTAATACAGTGCAGGCAGTGTACACAGTATCTAATACAGTGTGTACAGTTTCTAATACACTTTAGATGGTGTACATAGTATCTAATACAGTGTAGTGTGGTGTTACAATACAAAAAATACATCAAGTCCGGAAGGCCATCAAGGAGAGGCAGACGCTCACAGGCCACTAAAAGAGGGCAAGCAGCCTCTGTGTCTACAGTCAACAGTGCTGGTCATGGACATGGTGCATCCTCTGCAGGTTTATAGTGCTTGACCAGACATATGACGACCTGCCATGCAGTGCGTTGGCAACAGCACCTGAAAGACCCACATCAAAGGCGGACTTCTCCTTGCTCCTCATCTGGGATCTCCAACCCTACTATACCTCCAGTCCTCTCAAAAACCTGCACTGAGAGGAATGAAGGTATAGCAATAGGTGTCCCAAGTACTTGCATCCAATCTGCTAGCAGTACACCACCATCTGATTTTAGCAGGCAAATTTCCCTACCCCAGTTGCTGAACCGTAAAAAGAAATTCGGTCCCATCCATCCACATGCTCAGCGTCTAAATGCTAGCTTGGCCAAATTGCTAGCACTGAAACTGCTGCCTTTTCAGCTGGTAGACTTTGCCCCCTTTTGTGAATTTGTGGAGCGTGCTGTACCTCAATGGCAGGTTCCAAAACGCCATTTCTTTTCACGGAAGGCCACGCCGGCTCTCTACTTGCATGTGGAAGGCAATGTTTTGGCCTCGTTGGACAGGGCGGTCAACAATAAGGTTCATATTACCGCTGACTCATTATCCAGCAGGCATGGGCAGGGACGTTACCTTTCCTTCACGCCGCACTGGGTAACTCTGCTGGCAGCTGGGAGGGATGCAGGACAGGGTTCAGTGTTGTTGGAGCTTATTCTGTCGCCACAAATGAAAAATTTTGGAAATGTGGCGCTCTAAAATGTTATTAAAAATGTGTAACCAAGTGTAGATAAGTGCAGATGTGAATATACAAAGCAAAAAACATGTAAATAAAGTCCAAATAAATGTGCTGAATGTTCTGATCTTCAATGGGAAAAAAACCTTTGATAACGAGGTCTTTGATAACGCCCTATAGGTTGGCGAAACTTGTCAACGTTTTTCCGGTGGCACTGACGTAATTTCCTGCTCCTTGGAATGCACTTCCTGGTTTCTGGAATGCACGCCATGAGCAGCGTCCGGATCCATCTCTAATCCCTTTACATGCCTGTTTTTAACAACTATTTTGTAAGTACCCATTTGTATATGGAATAAATCCCTTCTCAAACGGTACTTTTCTCTATTAGTTAAATTTTTTTATCCTTTTTTTGGTGCCTGGTGATTTTGCTGAGAAATTCCAACAAGAAATCCTTTGATCTGATGTGCACGACACCACTCCTGAGCTTCTCCGGATACCATCACATAAGCCTGAAGTGACCCCCAGACTGCAAAGCTGCAAGTCATCGCCATTTGGTGAGTGGGGACACATGTGGGGGTGGCGTTTCTGCACCTGAAAAGTCCTGGAGCGTCTGTGGTCCATTGCACTTCAAAATGTTTTTTTCCATTGCGGATCAGAACGTTCAGTACATTTATTTGGACTATTTATATGTTTTTTGCTTTGTATATTCACATCCACACTTAGTCACACATGTTTAATAACATTTGCGAGCGCCACATTTCCATAATTTTACATTTCTAGTGAGTAGCACTTTGTGTGTGGCAGCTGCTTTAGTTTTTTTTCCCACTGTTTTTTCACCATTCAGCGTGAATTTAAATTTTTATTATTCACTATTCCGTCACCACGCCTCCAAAATGCTAGTGGTGATTCTGCCACAGCTCTCTCCTCCACCCCTTCCTCTTCTTCTTCCTCTATGACTTCTTCTGCAGATTTGTCCTCCGAACCAGCAGTGCTCTGTAAGTAGGGATGAGCCGAACAACCCCCGGTTCGGTTCGCACCAGAACCTGCGAACGGACCGAAAGTTCGCACGAACGTTAGAACCCCATTGACGTCTATGGGACTCGAACGTTCGAAATCAAAAGTGCTCATTTTAAAGGCTAATTTGCATGGTATTGTCCTAAAAAGGGTTTGGGGACCCGGGTCCTAGCCCAGGGGACATGTATCAATGCAAAAAAAACTTTCAAAAACAGCCGTTTTTTCGGGAGCAGTGATTTTAATGATGCTTAAAGTAAAAAAAAAAAAAGTGAAATATTCCTTTAAATATCGTACCTGGGGGGTGTCTATAGTATGCCTGTAAAGTGACGTGTGTTTCCCGTGTTTAGAACAGTCCCTGCACCAAATGTCATTTTTAAAGGAAAAAATCTCATTTAAAACTGCTTGCGGGTTTAATGTAATGTCGGGTCATGGCAATATGGATGGAAATCAGTGAGACAAACGGCATGGGTACCCCCCAGTCCATTACCAGGCCCTTTGGGTCTTGTATGGATATTAAGGGGAACCCCGCACCCAAATTAAAATAAGGAAAGGTGTGGGGCCACCAGGCCCCATATACTCTGAACAGCAGTATACAGGCGGTGCAAACAAGACAGGGACTGTAGGTTTGTTGTTAAGTAGAATCTGTTTGTAATTTTGAACGGGTACATTTTTAACGTGTTTAGCTCCAGCCAAAAAATCTTTTTTAAGCTTTTTGGAAAACATAGGGAAGGGTTATCACCCCTGTGACATTTGTTTTGCTGTCTTTCCTCCTCTTCAGAAGATTTCACCTCACTTTTTGTCCCAATGAAAAATGTTTTTTGAAAATTTGGGTTTTTTTGTGGAACAAGGATTGGAAAGCATCAGTGGAAAGGAGAATTTTTTTCCCATATTAACTCTTACAGGAGAGAATTTCCCTTCCTAGGGGTAGATTTCATCTCACTTCCTGTTGTCTCCTTCCGTTTGCAAGTAGGAGTCGTTTGTAAGTTAGATGTTTGAAAGTAGGGTCCTGCCCTATATACTCAGCAGAAATTTGGGCCTTAGGTGTTGCTGTGGCCACAACACTGTAAGTCCTCACAGGGCCCTGCTGTGAAATATTAGATCAAGAATTGTAATTACATGCCCCTGTTGAACAGGAGCTTAAAAATTGGGCCTTAGGCACTGGTGCTGGTGCCACAACACTGCAACCCCTTACAGACACTCTAGTTGGAACGCAGGAACGAGCCCTGCTGCAAAGTATTGCATCAAAAATTGTAATTACACGCCCCTGTTAAACAAGGGCTGAAAAATTGGGCCTTAGGCACTGGTGCTGGTGCCACAACACTACAACCCCTCACAGACACTCTAGTTGGAACACAGGAACGAGCCCTGCTGCAAAGTATTGCATCAAAAATTGTAATTACACGCCCCTGTTAAACAGGGGCTGAAAAATTGGGCCTTAGGCACTGGTGCTGGTGCCACAACACTGCAACCCCTCACAGACACTCTAGTTGGAACGCAGGAATGAGCCCTGCTGCAAAGTATTGCATCAAAAATTGTAATTACACGCCCCTGTTAGACAGGAGCAGAAAAATTGGGCCTTGGGCACTGGTGCTGGTGCCACAACACTGCAACCCCTTTACAGACACTCTAGTTGGAATGCAGGAACGAGCCCTGCTGCAAAGTATTACATCAAAAATTGTAATTACACGCCCCTGTTAAACAGGGGCTGAAAAATTGTGCCTTAGGCACTGGTGGTGGCGCCCAGAACCAAAAATGTTCTTACAAGCTATCAGCGTGATGATTGAGGAGGAAGAGGATAAATACTCAGGGATAGTCACTCAGCATCAGCATAGGCAGTCTTTGAAGGGATCTGAGATTTCAAAAAAAATTATTCGGTTACATCAGCATCAGGTGCTTGGTAGCTGGTGGTGATCCAAGACTGATTCATTTTTATGAAGGTCAGTCGATCGACCAAGTCGGTGGACAGACGCACCCTGTGATCGGTTACCACGCCTCCAGCAGCACTGAATGTGCGTTCCGAAAGAACGCTGGATGCAGGACAGGCCAGTAGCTCAATTGCATACTGTGCAAGCTCTGGCCAGTGATCCATCCTCAAGACCCAGTAACCCAGAGGATTTTCGGTGGGAAAGGTGTCCAAGTCTGATCTTGCCCCTAGGTATTCCTGCACCATGTAAAACAGACGCTGGCGATGGTTGCTGGAACCGATCATACCTTGGGGCTGCGGACCAAAAAATTGTCTGAACGCATCGGTCAGACGGCCACCTTCTCCACCACTCCTTCTTTGACTGACCGAAGCCTCAGCAACACATTGTCCAGAAACAGGAGTTTGTAACCTCCCAGTCTCTGGGAACGCGTTGCACAGACCTTTCTGCAAGGCCTCCCGAAGATGTTTCATCCTCTGCTCCCTCTGCGATAGCAAGATAAGGTCTGCAACCTTACCCTTGTAACGTGGATCAAGAAGGGTTGCCAGCCAGTATTGGTCCTTCTCCTTGATACCACGAATACGAGGATCCTTACGCAGGCTTTGCAGGATCAGGGAGGCCATGCAGCGTAGGTTTGCTGAGGCATTCGGTCCGGAGTCCTCTGGGTCACTAAGGACGACATGGTCCGCAGCCACCTCCTCCCAGCCACGTACAAGTCCATGTGTTTCTTGGGACTGATCCCTTAAAGACTGCTGCTGATGCTGAGTGCCAGGCTCCACCTCCACACTGACACAATCTTCCTCCTCCTCCTCCTCCTCGTCCTCTTCCTGTGTGATCGGCGGGCATGCAGGAACACTGTCTGGATAAAGGGGGCCTTGAGAGCTAAGGAAATCCTCCTCTTCCTGCCTCTGTTCTGCCTCAAGTGCCCTGTCCATTATTCCACGCACCGTGTGCTCCAACAGGTGGACAAGGGGGACAGTGTCACTGATGCATGCACTGTCACTGCTCACCATCCTCGTGGCCTCCTCAAATGGTGACAGGACAGTGCATGCATCCCTGATCATGGCCCACTGGCATGGGGAAAAAAAAACAAGCTCCCCTGACCCTGTCCTGGTGCCATAGTCGCACAGGTACTCATTGATGGCCCTCTGCTGCGTGTGCAGCCGCTGCAGCATGCCCAACGTTGAGTTCCACCTGGTGGGCATGTCACAGATTAGGCGGTTCTTGGGCAGGTTAAACTCCTTTTGGAGGTCCGTCAGCCGAGCACTGGCATTATATGACCGGCGGAAATGCACACAGACTTTCCTGGCCTGCCTCAGGACATCCTGTAAGCCCGGGTACCTGCCCAAGAACCGCTGCACCACCAAGTTAAGGACGTGAACCAAACAGGGCACATGGGTCACTTGTCCCTGTCGGAGGGCAGAGAGGAGGTTGGTGCCATTGTCGCAAACCACCATTTCTGCCTTAAGTTGGCGTGGCGTCAACCACCTCTGAACCTGCCCCTGCAGAGCTGACAGAACCTCTGCCCCAGTGTGGCTCCTGTCCCCCAAGCACACCAGCTCAAGCACCGCATGGCATCTTTTGGCCTGCGTACTTGCGTAGCCCCTTGAACGACTACGGAGCACTGCTGGTTCCGAGGAAGAGGCCATGGAGGAAGAAGAAGAGGAGGGGGTGGAGGAGAGAGGTGTGTCACAATCATTAGCATTTTGGAGGCGTGGTGGCGGAACAACCTCCAACACTACTGGACCTTGTCCTGCATCCTTCCCAGCTGCCAGCAGAGTCACCCAATGCACCGTGAAACTTAGGTAACGTCCCTGTCCATGCCTGCTGGACCATGAGTCAGCGGTAATATGCACCTTACCGCTGACCACTCTGTCCAGCGAGGCATGGACATTGCCTTCCACATGCCGGTAGAGAGCTGGAATCGCCTTCCGTGAGAAAAAGTGGCGTTTGGGTACCTGCCACTGAGGAACCGCACATTCCACAAACTCAAGGAAGGGGGCAGAGTCTACCAACTGAAAAGGCAGCAGTTGAAGTGCTAGCAATTTTGCCAAGCTAGCATTCAACCGCTGGGCATGTGGATGGCTGGGAGCAAACTTCTTTCGGCGGTGCAGCAGCTGGGGCAGGGAAATTTGCCTGGTACAATCTGACGTCGGTGTACCAAAAGCAGATTGCCCACAAGTACTTGGCTGTGACACACCTAATTCTACACCTTCATTCCTCTCAGTGCAGGTCTCAGAGAGGACTGAAGGTCTAGTGGGGTTGGAAATCTCAGCTGATGAGGAGCAAGGAGAGGTCCTCTTTGTTCTTTGGTGTGGGTCTTTTAGATGCGCTTGCCAACGAACTGCATGGCAGGTCAACATATGTCTGGTCAAGCATGTGGTACCCAAGCGGGAGATGTTTTGGCCACGTGAGATACGCTTGAGACATATGTTGCAAATAGCAGCGGTGCGATCTGATGCACTCGTCTCAAAAAAGGCCCACACCAAAGAACTTTTTGAATAACGCGCAGAGACTGCAGCGCCCTGCACATGTGATACAGTCAATGTGCTGCCCTTAGGCTGGCCCCTGGAGGGCATCCTGCCTCGTTGGTGATGTGCCGCCTCCTCCTCCTCCTCCTCTCTCCTATCAGGCACCCACGTTGAGTCAGTGACCTCATCATCCCCTCCCTCCTCATCACTGGAGCAAACCTGGCAGTATGCTGCAGCAGGGGGAGCATGACTGCCAGATTGCTGTCCTTCTTGGGCACCCCCTCTGTACGTGCTTATGTTACTGCCTTCATCGAGCTCAGTATCATCATCAGAGCCTTCCAAACGCTGGGCATCCTCCTGGAGCATGTACCCAACACTGTGGTCAAACAGTTCGAGGGACTCCTCAGGAGGACATGGTGGAGCTAGGGAAGGAGTCACTGATGACATTGAGCCGAGGGAAGAGGCCGCTGCTTTGCCAGACAAAGCACCCTGGGCATGGGTGAGAGAGGATGAGGAGGATGAGGACAGCTTGGTCATCCACTCGACCAAGTCTTCCGCATGTTGCGGCTCAACACGGCCAGCGTGTCCCATGGCCATGTGCTGATGAGGATGCACCGTCTCCACGACCAGCACTAGACACAGAGCCTGCTTGCCCTCTCTTATTGGCTTGTGACTGTCTGCCTCTCCTTCTTGGCCTTCCAGACATACTAATGGCCTGTAGCTGCACTAAGCTGGGATATATATATATAAATATATATATACTGCAGCTAGCAAAATCAACTGCCTGCCTGTAGTATGAGAACACCACCAACCTTCTACAGGTAGCTTTAGCCCCACGCCATTTTTTTTAAAATTTGGGTGCGGAGTTCCCCTTAATATCCATACCAGACCTGAAGGGCCTGGTATGGATTTTGGGGGTAACATCCACACCATTTTTTGGCACTTTTCTTATTTTTATCTATATTGCCAGGATCTGACAATACAATACAGCCGTGAGCAGTTTTTAACAAAAATGTTTCCTTTAGAAATGTCATTTTGCTGTGGCACTCTTATAAACACAGGTCCAGATGCGCTACTTTACAGGCATACTAAGGACACCCCCCAGGCATGATATTTAAAGAAATATTTCATTTTCATTGTTTCACGTTAAGCATTATTAAAACCACTGCTCCCGAAAAAATTTACATTTTTAAAACTTTTTTTGCATTGATACATGTCCCCTGGGGCAGGACCCGGGTCCTCAAACACTTTTTATGGCAATAAATTGCATATAAGCATTTAAAATTAGCACTTTTGATTCTTCACGTTTGTGTCCCAAAGACTTTAACGGTGTTCGTGTGTTCGAACAAATTTTTTCTGCTTGAACCAAATTGGGGGATGTTCAGCTCATCTCTATGTACAATACTCTCTATAGCTGGCGGTGCTGATGAGTGTATACTGATGGTGGGGAAATCTCCCCTCTGTTAGAATGCAATAGCCCAGTGGAAAGGATCCCCACAACCTCTCACTTCCAGTTTGACTATGGGACAGGAAGTGAAGGGAAATCTCCGCAATGGGACACAGATGGCGGAAAAAACTGTCAGGGGTTATAACCCTCCCTTGCTCTATCCAAAATGACAAAAAAAAATCTTGCCTATAGTCAATGTTAATTTAGTCGACTAAAACGACTAAAACATTTTAGTCGACTAAAATGACTAAAACATTTTAGTCGACTAAATGAATACTATTTTAGTCGACTATAATACGACTAAAACAATTGAGATGACTAAAATACGACTAAAACTAAAAGCCATTTTAGTCAAAAGCCTAAAATGAGACTAAAACTAAAATGCTATTTTAGTCCTAAGACTAAAATGAGACTAAAACTAAAATGCCATTTTGTTCAAAAGACTGACTAAAACTAAATTGCAATTACTGAAATGTACTGGAGATTTTAGTTGACTAAAACTAAAATAGTTGCAGAAAACTAAAATGGGACTGAAACTAAAATGCCATTTTAGTCCTAAGACAAAAATTAACAGTGCCTATAGTTCTACTTTAGAAGTTCTTTACCTTAAGAGCTGTGAAAATGTGGAATATACTCCCTTAAGAGCTAGTTCTGGCCAGTTCTATATAGTTGAAAAAAAGTAATAACACTAGAGATTGTTGATCCAGAGAATATCCATTTGTCTTCTAGGGCAGGGGCCCCCAGTCCCCGGGCTGCGGCCCACTACCGGGCCATGGCCTCTCTGCAGCCGGGCTGCAGGACAGGTGCGGCATGAGAGCCAGGCATGTGGAATGTTGGAGCCAGGTGGGTGGGCGGCATGTCACAGCCAGGCGGGCGGCATGAGAGCCAGGCGTGCAGCATGCTGGAGCCAGGCGGGCGGCATGTCAGAGCCGGGCGGGATATCAGAGCTAGGCTGGCGGCATGAAAGAGCCAGTGTTCTGTCAAAATAACGGGTGGATGAGAGAAGCGTGTGGGTGGATGAGACAAGCGGGCGGTGAGAGATGACACCATCTCTCTCTGCCCACCCCGCATCACCACTCTTCCGCCCTCACAGCCCAGGCTCTTCAATGTCGGAGGTGCAGCGAGGAGCAGAGATGACATCATCTCTCACCGCCCGCCCCTCATCTCACTCTCCTTCCCTCACTCAGAACTGGCCTCTGTACTAAATGGACCAGTGCTGCCACCAATGCAGTGGCAATACACATCTGGTGGCACTGGCAGGCAACGTGGCAATCCACATCTGGTGGCAGATGACATGGCAAGTGACAATCCACATCTGGTGGCACTGGCAGGCGACGTGGCAAGTGACAATCCACATCTGGTGGCACTGGCAGGCGATGTGGTAAGTGACAATCCACATCTGGTGGCACTGGCAGGTGACTAGACAAGTGACAATTCACATCTCGTGGCAGACAACATTGCAAGTGACAATCCACATCCAGTGGCAGGCGACATGGCAAGTGACAATCCACATCTGGTGGCACTGGCAGGTGACGTGGCAAGTGATAATCCACATCTGGTGGCACTGGCAGGTGATGTGTCAAGTGACAATCCACATCTGGTGGCACTGGCAGGAGACATGGCAAGCGACAATCCACATCTGGTGGCAGGCGACATGGCAAGTGACAAGCTGCATGTGGTGGCAGGCGACACGCCCAGGTCTCCCACTGATTCTGCCTTATGGTGAGTTGAACTGTTAAACTATTTCATAGTATATTACAATGTAACAATATAAATAATGCGCTTCAATCATCCTGACACCATAAAAACCATGGTGCCGGGATGATTAAAGCGCAAACACCAGCCATTGCCCCGACAAATTGCCCGTGAACCAGTTCTTGAGGGAGTCTATTCCACATTTTCACAGCTCTTACTGTAAAGGAACCTTTCTGTATTTGGAGATTACATTTCTTTTCCTCCAGATGTTAAAGAGTGCCCCTTGTCCTCTGTGATGACCTTAAAGTGAAAAACTATACACCAGGTTCACTATATGGACCACTTATGTATTTATACATTTTGATCATTTCCTCCTCTCAAGAGAGAATCATTTCAGTTCCTCTAATTTATCCTCATAGCTGAGATCCTCCATGCCTCTTATCAGTTTGGTTGCCCTTTGCTGCACTTTCTCCAGTTCCCCGATATCCTTTTTCTGAACTGGTGCCCAAAACTGAACTGCATATTCTAGATGAGGTCTTACTAATGATTTGTACAGGGGTAAAATGATCTCTCTCTCTCTCTCTCTTTGGAGTCTATACCTCTTTTAATACAAGAAAGGATTTTGCTGGCTTTGGAAACCGATGCTTGGCATTATCAGAAATCCAGGATAGGTGCTGTGAACAGTTTACTGGACACAAAGTCCATAAACCAGTAAACAGCTTACTGTACTATATGCAGTACAATGAATGCTCCATATAATTTAAAGATCCTGTGGTTATATTAGTACTGGGGATTAGAAAGGATTTTGAAACTCCCATAAAACATTGTCTTCCTTTTATAATCAGGAGAACAGACGTGTATCGATGCCAACATTCTCTTTCCATAGCCTGTTTTGAGACCTTTTTAAGTTCTTTGTATATTAACCTTCCAGGTGCCAGCCAGATCATCATCATGAAATAAACTGAGAGCTAGAGCAAGTAAACCTCTTTGTGATTAAAGGATTAACCGATTTTATGTCCTTGGGAGCCATTGATATGGAACATAAATTTCAGCAATGTAGATATGATGAGTCTGTTCTTTAGAGTTCTTTCCAACCCACTGAGCTCAAGCTATGTAAAGCTCTAGACTTTCTGCAAACAGCAATTCTCAGATTACTCCACTAAGCAGACTTTTAGGTTTTCATGTTAACTGTTGGTTCCCCGATTAGAAATGCATACCAGCTTAAGAAGTAAAAAGGAGACATAAAAATTGCATAGCAAGCAACAATTGGGGACATTCACGATGATGTGTTGAACAGTTATTCAATTCCTATCATGAGCACTGGGTGTCACAATACACATTTATTTGCATAACCTAAAATGTATATTTAAGGAGGAAGGGAGTTTAAAATGTAGGTAAATTGTGCCATGTTCCAAAAAATGTCTGCACAGTATGGGAAAAAAAAAATCATAATTGTTTGCATGTAATACTGTTATTGCATGTACATTGTTCGGGTAATTTTTGCATTTCATCTTTGCTTGTACAGTTGTTCTAGAAATGCAGTTCTTTTAGAGTGGTAGATTTGCTCACATATGCTTTTTTTTTATTATTTTTTAAGCAAAAAAACTGAAAATTTATTATCAAATACTTACCGTAATTTTTCTTTCCTGATGGACTCCATGGCAGCCTACGTGTGGGTTAACCCACCCTCCTCTCCAATACTATAGGACCCCATACCCATAAAATTGAACTCACCGCTAGGGACTGCATTCCAAAACTAGACAACTCCTTGACCAAATGGGTGGGAACTCCGTCTGCCATGGAGTCCATCAGGAAAGGAAAATTACGGTAAGTATTTGATAATAAATTTTCCATTTTCCTGACAGACTCCATGGCAGCCTACATGTGGGAAATAACTAGCCAGACCACATGGGGTCTGTATGCTGAACAAAAAAGAATTAATTTGCCCAATCAGCTGACAGGATTCTTAAACCAAAATTCACAGAAGATAGAGAAGCAGGTTCTATACAGTAATGTGACATAAGGGTATTAATTAAGGCCCAAGAGGCCGATTTGCAGATGACGTCGGGAGCCACGTGACGGGCTTCTGCCCATGATGCTGCCATACCCCTGGTGGAGTGTGCCATCCCCGCCTCCGCCCTTAGCTCTATAAGCCTGCTGAATGGACTGGACGATCCAAGCCGCAATCGTTCTGGTTTAAGCTCACTTCCCTCTGTTGCTGCCAGAGTACAGAATGAACAGGAATTCAGAATGTCTAAAGGAGGAAGTAGCTTGCAGGTATTCCTTCAGTATTTCACCAATATCTAGAGGATGAACTTCGGTAGATCACGGAGACCTGAATGTAGGCAGGACGATTTCCTGGTTCTCATGGAACACTGAAGAGACTTTCAGATTTGAGCTGAGCATAAGGATGAGGACCACCCGGTCCATGAAAAAGGTCAGGGATAGTTCTTCATGACCCAAGGAACCGATCTCAGAGATCCTCTTGGCCGAAGTGATAGAGACCAAGAAGGTGACTTTTGCAGAGAGGTCTTTGATAGAAAGCGGGATAAACCCCGTGATACCGAGTCCAGACAATGAGTCAAGAATGAGGGAAAGATCCCATTTGGCAAATCTTGGTCTCCTTTGGGGCCTGAGTCTTGATGCCCCACGAAAGAACTGCCAGATTAGTGGGTGAACAGCCCATGATGTTCCAGAGAAGGCTGATAAAGCTAAGACTTGATCCCTAAGAGAGCTGATGGATAGAGACAGATCTAGGCCGGATTGAAGAAAACTGAGGATATCTTGGATCTCTGGATCCCTAAATGATCTGCCCGTATAGAATAAAAATTCGACAAACTTGGCCCATATTCTCTTATATATCTTATTCGTGCTCGTCTTCCTTGAGCTCATGAGGGTAGAAATCACTCTTGAAGCGCACCCGAGAGATTCTAGCCTCTCCCTCTCAAGAACCAGACCATCAATTTCAGTAATGCCCAACACGGGTGCAGGACTGGAAAGAAAGAAGGTCTGGCCTGAGCAGGAGAGGCACCGAATCCTGGAAGCTGAGCTGGGTCAGGAGGGGAAACCATGGCCTGTTCAGCCAGTAGGGCGCAATCACCGCCACCTCGACCGCTTCCGCTTGAAGTCTCTGTAAGAACTTGAAGATGATCGGGAGCGGGGGAAAGGCGTATGCCCTGTTGAAATTCCACTGATCTGTCGAGGCATCTATCCCAAAGGCCTGGCTGCAACGGACTCGAGTATAGTACTTCTTGACCTTGAAGTTGCAGGGGGATGCAAATAGGTCCACTTCTGGATCAACTCCCAGAGACAGGATCCACTCGAACGTCTGCACGTGAGGAGACCACTCGTTGTTGTTCAGCTGTGTGCGGGACAGGAAGTCCGCCTGGACGTTCTGGGCTCCGGGGATGAAGACTGCCGAAATATTGGCCAGGTTTTGCGGGGCCCGAGACATAATGGGTTCGACCTCTTGGAGAAGAATGGAGCTCCAAGTACCCCCTTGTTTCCTCACATAAGAGACCGCTGTGGTGTTGTCCATCTTTAGAACTACTACTCCCTTTTCAGGAGAGAAGGCTTAAAGGGCACACCAGGCCGCCCGAAGTTCCAGGACATTTGAGCCCAGAATGTGAAGATGAGCATCCCACTTGCCTTGTGCAATTTCTGACCCCCAGAGAGCTCCCCACCCGGCTTCGGTCGTGACCGTGACCCATTAGATGGAAGCGATGAAGTGGCAGATGAGCAAATTTTTGCACTGGAGCCACCAGAAGAGGCTGTTCCTCATTGCTGATATTATACGAATGGACTGATTCATGTCCCTCGAATTTCATTGCAGAAGGAACCCTGTCTGAAAAGGGCGTAACTTCCACAGAGACCACTTCACAATGGGGGTCGTAGAGACTATTGTGCCGATTATCCTTAGGCACTGTGTGGCCCTCAGGCATGAGGTGTTCAAAGCCCGAGAGATTCTCTCTCGGATAACTGGAATTTTCTCCACAGGAAGAGAGAGATGGTGCCTTCCACTGTATCGAACTGGGCACCCAAGTAGATCAGGTACTGGACTGGTACTAGATGGCTTTTCCTCCAGGTTTAGGAGCCACCCACAGTCGATCAGTGTGGCGATAACCTGCTCCTTGTGGATCAACAATTGCTCCTTGTTCTGGGACAGCAGAAAAAGGTCGTAGAGGTAGTGGAACAAGCGTATCCCTCTTGTTCTGATGAGAGCCACCACGTCCAGTAGAACCTTTGAAGAGGCTTGGGGTGAGGTTGTCAGCCTGAAAGGGAGGCAGGTAAACTGCAGATGTTCTTGCCCAACTTGGAACCAAAGGTATTTGCAGAATTTCTCTGCCACAGGCACATGGAAGTAAACATCTTTTAGGCTGATTGAGATCAGCCAATTGCCTGGCTGCATGGCTTGTTTGATGGTAGACAGGGTTTCCATTTTAAACCTTTCGTACTTTATGAATAAGTTAAGGTAAGTTAGGTCTATCACTCGACACCATGAACCGGTTTTCTGAACTAAGAAGAGAGGGGAGTACACCCCCTGGAGATTTTCGTCCTTTGGGACCGGCCCACCAATCCCTGTGTTTTCAGCGAATCTACATAGGAAAGTAGCACCTGCTACTTTTTTTCTGACCGTGGAAGCAGGTGGAAATAAATCTGGGGGGAGGAATACTGGTGAAGGACCATGTGTGGCCTGAGGATACCGTCTTGATGGTCCAGTAATCCAAGATTGAGGCCACCCAGACGTGCTGGAAAAGAAGAAAATGAGCCCCCACCCGACCAAGCTGGGCGGGCCCAATCTCAAAATGACTTAGCCGGCTCACGCCCACTGGACGCCTGGTTCTTAGCGGATTTCCGAAATGGAGCTTGCCCTCTGTTCCAATTCCTTCCTTTGTTTAGCCAGTTGAGTAAGAGGATCTTCCCACTTCAAGGCCTTTTTGACTGCTTTGACTAGTGGAGAAACAAGAGCAAAGTCGAAACCCCCGGCAAACTCATATCCTTCTAACTCGCTGTCCAAAGATCTGGGAGAAGCATCGTAGGGCTGGGATGGGCCTGGATCCTCCTGGGCCTTATCAGCCAGGGAGCCAGATAGTGTGGTGGACTGGCTCCACGTGTGGGTTGTACCCCATTCTTTTGGGGACTGTTGGACCACACGCTTGACAAGAGACTCCATCTGTTGGTTTTCTGTCTCTTTTTCTCCAATCGCCTGGGCCAAACATGGGTCACATAGTAACATTCCCTCCGGGACTCGTGTCCCATATCCCCAGCAGGCTCTGCGATCAGAGTGGCTATCATGGCGGTGGGTGCGGTGACTGGAGGAGGAATGGGAACATTTCCTCTGATTGGAGGAGGAATGGGAACATCTCCTCTGGTTGGAAGAGGAATGGGAACATCTCTTCTGCTGTTGAGTCCTACAACCAACAGAAAAGAATCTCAGCCCCACCCCCTCATCTGCACATACCTTGTGCGAGAGGGCTGGCCGCACAGAGGCGGTGGCCTGTCCATGACTCCTGGACGGAGCGTCAAAAGCAAAGAATCGCACGGGATTGCGGCAATATGCAGGTGTATCACAGAACATACTACGGAGCTAATAAAAAAAAGAAAAGGAATAAATAAAATCTAAATTTGTTTTTAAATATACGTATTTATATCTATTTATATATATATATATATATATATATATATATATTTTTTCTTCCTTTTTCTTCTCTTTGTTTTTCTTTTTTTTTTTTTTTTTTTTATATTTTCTATGCATTGCAACCCCACACAAGGGCTTACCTCGTCCCGTGCTGGCTGGGCTAAGGGGAGGCTGCCGCTGACTGCCCGTAGGTATCCCCACAAGGCAGAGGCTGGCAGCTCTTTGACGTCACACCGCCCCTCGTGTCTGCGCAGTACAGGGCCCTCGGACAGCGCCTATGCTCCGCCGCTCTGCGGTGGCTGCAACCCGGAGGTGCTGTGGCGTCCTGGACCGCAGAAGCGCTTCAGACGAGATGAAGACTTAATAATACAACAATAAAAAACAAAGACAATACTAGCAAGGGGAAAAAAGGCTTGGGACAAGACACAAACATAAACAACTGCCATTTGGTGGAGGGAAGAATATGGCGTGGAGTTGTTTTTCAGGGGTTGGGCTTGGCCCTTTAGTTCTAGTGAAGGGAACTCTTAACCACTTACGGACCGCCCGCCGTTGTTATACGTCAGTACTTTGAAGAGGAGTATCGTTGTTATGGCAGCAGCTTTCAGATAAAAGTGGTCTCTGCGGCGGATTTACCGCGAGATCACTTTTATCGACAGCGGAAGAGGCCCCCCTCCCGCCATGCTCCGGTGCCTTTCGCCACTTACCAGAACCGCCAGTAACAGCAGAGGCGATCGGGTTCTTGTCCCTTTTCGATATGAAGACGAGAGAGGGGAAGATGGCCCCCACCCGTCTCCATACCATTGCAGGGCGGAAGCAACTTCAAAACTTCACTTTCGCCCACAGCTCTTAACCACTTCAACACTGGGCTATAGTCATATGACATCCGCAGATGGGATCTCCCATCCTGGGCGGGTGTCATATGATGTCCTCGGTTTCTCGCTGCTCCTGCGGGCCCCCGGGGGCCCACAACGCGGCGATCTGGGATGAGGTGTGTCCCTCTGTGTAAAAAGTCAATAAAAAATGGCTCTTTACCACGTGGTCGGCTGTGTCCAATCACAGCCGTTCACATGTACTGCCCACGTGCACGGCGCTCATGCACACCTCTAGGGTGCGCACAGAGCGGTGATCGGGGGCGAGGCTTGTCACCCTGACACAGCCCAACCCAGATCGCAGTAAAGAGCCAATGAAATTGGCTCTTTACCATGTGACTGGCTGTATCCAATTACAGTCGGTCACAGAATGTCAATAAACCGCAGCAATGCGATGTTACTGGGTTCTCCTCCTCACACACCAATTGTGTGTGAGAAGGAGATTGCCTTACCGCTCACAGTTTACACCAACACACACTGATTGCCCCCCTAATAAAGAGGACCTGACACCAGCCATCAAAGTACCTGTCACCAGCCATCAAAGTACCTGTCATCACCCATCAAGGTACCTGTCACAGCCCACCTGAGTACCTGAGTAGCTGTCACAGCCCATCTGAGTACCTGAGTAGCTGTCACAGCCCATCTGAGTACCCGAGTACCTGAGTACTTGTCACAGTCCATCTTAGTACCTGAGTACCTGTCACAGACCATCTGAGTACCCAAGTACCTGAGTACCTGTCACAGCCCATCTGAGTACCCGAGTACCTGTTGCAGCCCATCTGAGTACCCGAGTACCTGAGTACCTGTCACAGTTCATCTAAGTACCCCAGTACCTGAGTACCTGAGTACCTGTCACAGTCCATCTGAGTACCTGAGTACCTGTCACAGCCCATCTGAGTACCCGTGTACCTGAGTACTTGTCACAGCCCCTCTGAGTACCCGAGTATCTGAGTACCTGTCACAGTATATCTGAGTACCTAAGTACCTGTCACAGTTCATCTGAGTAGCCGAGTACCTGAGTACCTGTCACAGTACATCTGAGTAAAAGAGTACCTGTCACAGCCCATCTGAGTACCTGAGTACCTACAACAGTTCATCTGAGTACCCGAGTACCTGAGTACCTGTCACAGTTCATCTGAGTACCCGAGTACCTGTCACAGTTCATCTGAGGACCCGAGTACCTGTCACAGTCCATCTCAGTACCTGAGTACCTGTCACAGTCCATGTGAGTACCTGAGTACCTGTCACAGTTCATCTGAGTACCTGTCACAGTTCATCTGAGTACCCAAGTACCTGAGTACCTGTCACAGCCCATCTGAGTACCCGTGTACCTGAGTACCTGTCACAGCCCCTCTGAGTACCCGAGTATCTGAGTACCTGTCACAGTATATCTGAGTACCTAAGTACCTGTCACAGTTCATCTGAGTAGCCGAGTACCTGAGTACCTGTCACAGTACATCTGAGTACAAGAGTACCTGTCACAGCCCACCTGAGTACCTGCAACAGTTCATCTGAGTACCCGAGTACCTGAGTACCTGTCACAGTTCATCTGAGTACCCGAGTACCTGTCAAAGTCCATCTCAGTACCTGAGTACCTGTCACAGTCCATGTGAGTACCTGAGTACCTGTCACAGTTCATCTGAGTACCTGTCACAGTTCAACTGAGTACCCAAGTATCTGAGTACCTGTCACAGTCCATTTGAGTACCTGAGTACCTGTCACAGTTCATCTGAGTACATGAGTACCTGAGCACCTGTCACAGCCCATCTGAGTATCTGTCACAGTTCATCTGAGTACCTGTCATGGCCCATCTGAGTACCTGTCACAGCCCTTCTGAGTACCTGTCAATGCCCATCTAAGTACCTGTCACCACCCAACAGAGTACCTGAGTACCAGTCACCAGCTCATCAGAGTACCCGAGTACCTATCTGTAGCCCATCAGAGTACCTGAGTACCTGTCACCAGGCCATCAGAGTACCCGAGTACCTGTCACCAGGCCATCAGAGTACCCGAGTTCCTGTCACCAGGCCATCAGAGTACCCGAGTACCTGTTACCAGGCCATCAGAGTACCCGGGTATCTATCTCCAGCCCATCTGAGTACCCAAGTACCTGTCACAGTTCATCTGAGTACCCGAGTACCTGTCACAGTCCATCTCAGTACCCGAGTACCTGTCACAGTCCATGTGAGTACCTGTCACAGTTCATCTGAGTACCTGTCACAGTTCATCTGAGTACCCAAGTACCTGAGTACCTGTCACAGCCCATCTGAGTACCCGTGTACCTGAGTACCTGTCACAGCCCCTCTGAGTACCCGAGTATCTGAGTACCTGTCACAGTATATCTGAGTACCTAAGTAACTGTCACAGTTCATCTGAGTAGCCGAGTACCTGAGTACCTGTCACAGTACATCTGAGTACAAGAGTACCTGTCACAGCCCATCTGAGTACCTGAGTACCTGCAATAGTTCATCTGAGTACCCGAGTACCTGAGTACCTGTCACAGTTCATCTGAGTACCCGAGTACCTGTCACAGTTCATCTGAGTACCCGAGTACCTGTCAAAGTCCATCTCAGTACCTGAGTACCTGTCACAGTCCATGTGAGTACCTGAGTACCTGTCACAGTTCATCTGAGTACCTGTCACAGTTCATCTGAGTACCCAAGTACCTGAGTACCTGTCACAGTCCATTTGAGTACCCGAGTACCTGTCACAGTTCATCTGAGTACATGAGTACCTGAGCACCTGTCACAACCCATCTGAGTATCTGTCACAGTTCATCTGAGTACCTGTCATGGCCCATCTGAGTACCTGAGTACCTGTCACAGCCCATCTGAGTACCTGTCACCACCCAACAGAGTACCTGAGTACCAGTCACCAGCCCATCAGAGTACCCGAGTACCTATCTGTAGCCCATCAGAGTACCTGAGTACCTGTCACCAGGCCATCAGAGTACCCGAGTACCTGTCACCAGGCCATCAGAGTACCCGAGTACCTGTTACCAGGCCATCAGAGTACCCGAGTATCTATCTCCAACCCATCAGAGTACCCGTGTACCTGTCACCAGCCCATCAGAGTAACCGAGTACCTGTCTCCAGACCATCAGAGTAACCGAGTACCTGTCTCCAGCCCATCAGAGTACCCAAGTACCTGTCACCAGGCCATCATATGAAAACATATGATGGCGGTGTTCAAACCACACACGTGAGGTATCACCGCGATCGGTAGAGTGAGAC
This sequence comes from Lithobates clamitans, assembly GCA_037952925.1. Taxonomy (NCBI): domain Eukaryota; kingdom Metazoa; phylum Chordata; class Amphibia; order Anura; family Ranidae; genus Lithobates; species Lithobates clamitans. The sequence goes on from JBBGZY010000061.1 coordinate 3,108,616, forward strand.
CAATAATTCTAGCCCTAGACCTCCTTTGTAACTCAAAACATGCAACCTGTAGAATTTTTTAAACATCGCCTATGGAGATTTTTAAGGGTAAAAGATTGTCGCCATTCCACGAGCATGCGCAATTTTGAAGCATGACATGTTGGGTATCAATTTACTCGGCGTAACATCTTTCACAAGATAAAAAAATTGGGCTAACTTTACTGTTGTCTTATTTTTTTATTCAAAAAAATGTGTATTTTTTCCAAAAAAAGTGCGCTTGTAATACCTCTGCGCAAATACGGTGTGACAGAAAGTATTGCAACAACCGCCATTTTATTCTCTAGGGTGTTATTAAAAAAAAGTATAATGTTTGGGAGTTCTAAGTCATTTCCTAGCAAAAAAAAACAGTTTTTAACTTGTAAACAACAAACCTCAGAAAGAGGCTCGGTCCATTGCCTCCCTGGCGGTATGATTATGTCAGATTTTTGCGCCTCAAAGTGGTACAATTGTTTTGCATAGAAATTTGGCGTTTTAAATTGTAGACCTGTAATTCTTAGCAATAACACACTTAAATCTGTCCAAACAAGAGTCTAGTAGACATCTCGGGTATGATAAAGTTTGAAACACAAAATCATAAATTATAATATAATAAATAACTATAAATATTTATAAAAAATAATAATATATTAATAAAATTAATTTCACTATCACTCAATTCTGCAAGTGTTCTTATTTACTATCGCTGTTTTCTAGCTGGTCTAAAACCACTTTTGACGTAAAGTGACACTTTTTGGTTGCTATGGACAATCTCCAGTTTCCAGGCAGAAAGAACAGTATTTATAATATAAAACTGCATGCAGGGCACTGGACAAACCACTAGGGACAAAAGGGATGTGAAATGATTTCATACAGTAATGTAATCTGTAAGATTACAGTGTACTGTATGTGTTATGAATTTTCAATTTTTTTAATTAGCCGCTGGGCTCCGCCCTCGTGCGTCACGGCGCTCGCAGGGAACGGAGCCCAGCACACAGAGGCATCGGGCTGAGGACAGAGCCTGCAGACACAGCAGGGGGACATTGCAGGATCCTGGGGACAAGGTAAGTGCACTGCACCAGGATCCTGCAATGCAATCCTGAGAGTGGCTCGGGGTTACCGCTAATGGTACTAAAATTTAACCCCGAGCCACATTCGGGAAAACTGCCAGGGAGGTTAAGTGGTTACGATAGCAATACCAATAATATAATCTTATTGGGTCCAGCTCTATTCTCCCATTTTCCTAACTAGGTTTTCTAACCTATTCATTGACTAGTTCCCCTTAACAGCGGCCTAATCTACAGGCACCCATAGACATCACCTAAGCTGGCCATACATGGATTGAAAATCAGCTGGTTCAGCAGGGACCAGCTAAATTTCCATCTGAACCTTTCAATTGACTTCTGCACAACCGCTGTTGGATTTTTGCCGCTCAATCAGCACTCCCAGCTATAGATGCCAGTGCTGATTAGTGTATTCTTACAATAGCTCAGTCAAAAGAATTCAACATCCACCTTGAATGTGTGGATGGGGGAAATCAAATCCATTTTTTTCATTTAAACCACTGGTTACCTTAATTGTTTTAACTGCCCATTTTTGATTTGATTGGTTGACTGTCCTGATGCTGAGCTGAGAAAATGCGTATACAGCTAATAAACATGAGCTCTGAGCAAAGTATTGCTTTTTCTTTTGTACTGCATTATGCTGAAATGAGCATTGTGCACAAACTGCCAACCGCCCATGAATGCGTAGTGCAGAAGCCCAGACCAGCATGGCTACATAGAAACACAAGCAACATGAGGTATTTGAGTTCTGTGAAATCTCATAACTATGGGATCAAACTACAGACAATGTACACATGTTAATGTTAGTGTCATTTTGCCGCTTTTTTGTGGCTCCTAATTAAATAAAACAAGTTCATGTGGTTTAAAAAAAATAGCACCCCATAGGGAAGAGAAGGAGGAATTTGTAGAAAGGGTAGAAAAATGTTGAAGTGTTTTTGAGTGGTATTTAGCAAATGAATGAGCAGATTGACTGATTTGCTCTGGCAGGGAATTTAGGATGGGGTTATGCAAGGTTATCTGGCACCCTGTGATCAGTTGACTGGCTCTTATTTCACACTGGAGGAGATTTCCCAGGGAAGTAAGGCCCCAGGGCCATTCTTAGTAGGGAGACCTTCCCCCAGTGGACAAACAGCTCTCTATGGACCCTGGTGTGTGCTAGGCAGCCTTCTGCCCTTCTCCGTAAACCTTAAAACATGCATTGTAATGCAGCACAACCATTCTATTCTAATGGGTTTTTATCCACCAAGCTGCATTGACTCTGACAAACATATGCAAACCACATATCACCAGGGGATTGTGGATAGAAAAAACGCAATACTGTAAACAGTGCTCATTCAAATCCTAAGTGGTTTTTGTATTTTGTATTTTTCACAATTTTAAAACATTTTGAATTATTACATCTAATCTAGATAAATGCTTGAAGCAATTAACAAACAGAAACTGTCATTCCATAGCAAATAACGGGTTCAACTACATTAGCTGTTTATGGTAATTTCATAGTCGTACCACAGAATGATTGTGTAGCTATCAGACTTTCAGACTGCCATTGCATGTCTATGGCTAGATAAACATCAGTAGGTACCACCCAAGGATATAACAAAGGTCTATTTTGAGATGGCGAAAAAATGCAATTTTATAAAAGATGTAAAAGAAGTATTCCATGTAAATCTATGTAAACTGGGGTTTAAAGCATAACTAAACCTAAGAACAAAGATATAATATATTGCAGCTTTCAGTCCTTAGATTTGGTGCATGCATTGGTTCAGCCATGAAAAGAAAGTGTGCTATATGTAGAGTTACCAGGTAAAAATAAAACAAAAGAAACTTGAAAATAAGAGCAAATGCAGCCAGCATGCCAAAGACTGGTAAGCTGCTGATATATATTTTATTTTTGGTTTTGGGTTTAGATACTCTTTAAAATGAGATCATGAGCATTGATGGGTACCTCCAATGGTGCAGGGTTTTATCACATGCAGGACACATCTTGCTCTTTTTCTAACTCTTCATTACCCATGTGTTACTATCAGTAATCCAGTTGGTTGCACTGCTAGCCAGAGATGGCACAATCAATAATATCCTGGTACCTGTGCAGTTTTAGCTTCACGAATGGCTGACACAGATCAGTTTCTGCAGCAGCCTTTCACTTTGTGACTTGCTACAAAATTATGTTGTGGTCCTATCCCTGGGAAGAAGCGACTGAAGAAATGCTTCCTCCTGCCTGCAGAAAATTGATGATGTAATTTTTACCCAGGCAGAGATAGTTGACTGAAGCCCAAAGACTGCTTTTTAATGATAACAATGTAAAAATAAAAATGTGCAGGTTTTTTGGAAAAATTGTACTGTTTCTTTATTTTGAGACATGTCAATAATGTATTTATGCAAAATAATTAAAGGTCAACTTTAAAATATTTAATATCAAACTTATAAAATGAAAGTATAACTGTATAGTTTTGGATAGAGTGGAGAGGGATTAGCACACCTGTTTTTATTGCTGTTTGTGTCCCTGGTAGATTTACCCTCTCCTATTTACTGTTATCGCTGAAAGTGAAAGGAAATCCCATATTTTGCATCAAATCATTCTTTATTATTCCTTTTTCATATAAGAACATCACAAATGACAAACAACATACACCCAACATACAACCCCGGCATGAAATAAGATGGGGGAAGGAAAAAAAAACAAACACATTTTGGGTTGTCACCAGAAGAATAACAAAGGGGAACTATTTAAATGACCCTGGTGACAACCAGAGATTCCCTCACATTGGAGGGATTTCCTCTCACTTCCTGTTGTGGCTATGGGACCGGAAATGCAAGGAAATATCCCTAATGGGGCACAGATGGCAAAAAAAGGGAAAAAACTGATAAGGATTATAACCCTCCCCACCCCTCACTGTATCCAAAATGTAAAAAAAAACTTTTGCCTTTTAGTTCTACTTTAATGAAGGTCCAATTGAATAGATTTGATGTCTTTTAAACCTATATCTAAAACACTTTTTTCATGATGCACTGAAGTGAGGTGAGTAAAGCTGTATGCAGGTGGAAAAATATAGTATCATAGTTGTGTCCTTTTCCTTCGAGAGCTAGCACAGTAAAGTCTTCTGATGGAAGAATAGCCTTTTGCCCCGTACACACCGTCGAAAATTCCGCCAGCAAAATTCTGATGTGAGCTTTTGGTCGGAAATTCCGACCCTGTGTATGCTCCATCTGACTTTTGCTGGCGAAATTTCCGCCAGCAAAAGATTGAGAGCAGGTTCTCTATTTTTCCAACTGAAAGAATTCCCAAATTCCGTCTGTAGCAATTCTGACACGCAAAATTCCTACGCATGCTCAAACAATTCGACGCATGCTCGGAAGCATTGAACTTCATTTTCTTGGCTCGTCGTAGTGTTGTACGTCACCGCGTTCTTAACGGTCGAAAGTTCAGAGAACTTTTGTGTGACCGTGTGTATGCAAGGCAAGCTTGAGCGAAATTCCGTCAGAAAAACCATCCAAGGTTTTTCTGACGGAAATTCTGATGGTGTGTACAGGGCATTACACTCTGTTGGTTTTCAACTCATCCCGAAGAAACATTATCATGAACAGTGAGCATAATTTAATGATTTCATCAGACTCAGATGGTAATATTTACATACATCACTGAAGTAAGGATTCTACACAAAAGCAATCTGTATAAATGTGTTTGTAGATGCATGAATGAAGTACACAAATTCAGAGTACATGTGTACAATCGATACACAAATGTTAGGTGCCCACAAGTGTTTACTTTCTTGACTGTCTAGGAGGAAATCAGCTACACCTTCAATGTCATTAGTATTTTATATGCTTATTTGATTGCTAAACACAGCTGTTGTTTAGCTACCTTAACCTTGTTATCTGAAGTTTATTGTTGATTGGATAATAAATTCATTGTGTTATCAGGTGTTGATGTGGATAAAGTAATTAATCAGATTATCTGTCTTCTAATACTGATTGATCTGGTAATCAGATTAAAAAATCACTTAACCTTTTCCCTGTGGGCCAGGTAAGTCTTTTCATTCCTGAGAGGTAATTTGTGCAATACATTTAATGCACTGGAAGGAGCTTCAGGGAAATAGACTGGCCAGCAGACAGGATTTTCATTTCAGATACCAGCCATTAAAAGATGCTGTAAGATTTTTCATTTAAATACTTCTGAAAACAGGTCTTGATACTACTGCAAGTTTTATCTGTAAATACAGATGTAAAAGAGTTACTTTAACCTTATACTGTAAAAGGTCCTCTTTAATCCCATTCCTTGCCTTTGACATTCTCAGATTGGTTTAGAAAAGTATTGTCTTATCATCCCAGCTTCTAGGCTCATACACGCGATGAGATTATCAGATGAAAAAGACAAAAAAACTGCCTTTGGAGCGATCGTTCGGTAATCTATTTGTTAGTACACCGCTTTTGAGATGGGATCACGACAGTTCAAAAATATCCAAAGGGACTAACACAGAAATTTTTACCGTAAGATAACAGAACAAACAATGTTTGTGTAACTAGTATAGTAATTGTACGAAACAAATTGTGTGGTCAAGACCACGCATGCTCAGAAACGAAAGAATGCATTACAATACAATACATTACATCACTTACGAAGTTGTATTCTGTCTTCTGAGAATTTTTGGAACTTTAGTAATCCATTGGTTTTTGATATGAGACTAGTATGCAAAATAAAAAGGACAATTTATATTCTGATATTCTCATCGTGTGTACTAGGCTTTTGACCTAGCATTCTTTAAAGATAAGAGTTTGAATGTTTGCTAGGCACAGAAACATGCATGCTCATAATATAAGACTGTGGTAATTTGTATGTCTATCTGGCAGAAAAACAACATTCTGTGCTACAGATGTTTTCTAATACTGACTTCTGTCTGATGGCTGTAGTTAACTTAAGGAAACATTAAAAGGTTTAGATAACTTTGACCTTACAGTAAGTATTTTCACACACTCTTTTACAAAATGTAACAGCGTGCTTGGTGTGAACAATGGCAAAAGACAAATCTAGGTCATCTAAGTCAGGGAAAAAGTCATTGAGCCAAGTAGGGACTTTTTTCCTTGGTTCCTCGTTGTTGAGATAATCAAAAGATCTGCCTGCGCAGCAGTTCACAGCCTATCAATGGATTGTTAGATAGCCAGCAAGATCTGTATGTACCTGTCACACAGTCAAGGAATTTTTCTATTGTCATTTCAGTTTCAAATGACCATCATGTAATGTCTGTGTTGGGTACACAAGAACCTTCTGTGCAGCCATGTCCCATTTTTGCTCAGAACTCTTCAATAGAGGACCAACTAACTTGTACTGGAACAACTGACATGAGGCGCTGGGTTAAAACCATCTGTAAATCAATCAGATATGATAAGGCACATTGGCTCCAGTAAGGCTGCTCACGAGAATAGCGGGATGTCCCAAAAGCAGGGAGCCTGTATTTGAAGATTTACATGTACAAAATCTAGAAAACGTCTGAAAAAACACTTTTAATGCTGATACAAAGTACGTAATACTGCTTACAAAGAGACAACATAGAACAACCCTGTTTTGGGTGTTCAAAGATCTCCTCCTTCTTCAGGGCTTGAATATAACGGAGAGATCAGAGATCTCTAAAGTGTCATAATCACCAGAGTTTACTGCCTTGAAGAAATAGCTGTTTATTTCACTGTGCCCTTTGCAGATGGATGCAGGAATCAGATCATAGACATGGTGAAACAAACAGCCATTTCTTCAGGGCAGAAAAAGATTAAACCTTAGTGCTTTTGGCACTTTAAAATCCTCCAATTTCTTTATTACATTTAAGCCCTGGCGAAGGGAATATCTTTGAGCTGAAATGTGACTGTTCTATGTTGTCTTCTTGCAAGAAAATATCATTAACAATATTTGGACTCTCAGACCTTTTGTTTGGCATGCTCATTAGATGTTTTACACATGAATCTTGACCTGGCAGCACCTGTAATCTTGAATCATGTAGGGAGCATGTTTCTGTATAAAGTGGTAGGCAAATGTTGATACCCTTTGTCTGTTCTGTGATTTTAAGTTTGCATTTTAATACCTCAAATGATGGAACACTCTGAAAAAATAATTGTCTCCAATTCCTGAAGTACATTCTATACCCATGCTATACCAACTATCTCCTACTATGTCTGCCTTTAGGCGATCCATGAAAACTCATCTCTTCAGAGGGGTATATCCTGCCTCTAACTAATAAACTATACTATTACTTTTCCATCCATCAGTTCATTCCTAGCAGTTATTACCTTTTGTATCACTTGACCCATACTTCTAGAGCATTGGTTCTTAACACCTATCCTCAGGACCCACTAACAGGCCAGGTTTGCAAGATAACTGAAATACATCACAGGTGATATCATTTGCTGCTCAGTGATTGCAGTATTCTAGTCTGCATCTCCCCAAGGTAATGCTTAAAATCTGGCCTGTTGGTGAGTCCTGAGGACTGGAGTTGAGAACCACTAGATTAGAGTGTAAGCACAGGGCCCTCTTGTATTGAATTGTATTGTAACTGTACTCCATTTTGTAAATTGATGTGCAAAATGTTGGCCTTCTAAAAACACACCATGAAATGTCATCACTCCAAATCTCCCTGGAAAATATAGAGTAATCTCACAAGATGAGCCCCTGTTTAATATAAAAAATGCCTCTATCCAACATATTGATTTCAAGTACCCTGGCTATCCAATGCTATGCTGCCTTTAGCTTGAATTAATTGGATTTGGACAGGAAGAACATGATAGAATGTGCTAAACATCAAAACAAGGGTAAAATATCATTATGATGATGTTATGTATGGTACGTTGGCGGGGAGATAAGTTCAGGGACTACCTAAAATTTCCTCACCTTAGCTTATTGGGTGGGGGTGGAGGCGGTCAGATTGGGAGGATTTGGTGCATGCAGTACTCTTGAAAATATGGGTTTGTGTAAATGGAGAGGGTGGGGGCGGGGTGATGAGTGAAGAATCTGCCAAATTCGGCTTGTACTTAGGGAAAGTAGGACAGATTTTATAAGCTATCTGATGGCTAGTTTGCCATAGCATCTGGAGAGAGCCATCTGCATGCATGCACAGAAGATTGTTGTACAAATGTTTGTGGTTGAATAAGGAGCCTATATTCTCATTGTTTTTCGGTACCTTTGGGTGATTTTCAATTGAACTATTAATTTCCTCAAGCATTGTGAAATGTCAACAGACAGCTCTGTGATATAAGATAGCCCAATTTTTGGATTTCTGTTCTAAAGGTCTAGGGACCAGGCAGATAAGGTGACTTGCTTGGGGTCATTTACATTTCCTGCCTGCTCTACAAAACCAACCATGCAATACACACACTCATACACAAAAGAGCATTTTCAAAGAGAATAAGATCTTTGTGATAGGCTATTCTGACTGAGTGCTAAAGGGTATTCTTCCCCCCTCCCCACACACACTAACTTTAATTAGTAATGAAGACCCAAAACAATACTTTTCATTCAGTGCTATGTACGTCTGTGACTTTTAGCAAATGTGTCAAAAGTACAGAAACATATGGTTCTATGACCATGTTTTTAACATAACAAAACTGATTAGTAACGTGATGAATGTTTCCACATATTTAACATAAAATAAAACTTATTTAATAATACTAGAAATGAGTGTCTTGGTTTGGTCTATGGGGGAAGAATCTTGAATACCAATTCTGTTTTTTTTCAAGGCTTTTAGGCAAGAACTGTTAAACAAAGGGCATGAGGAGCCAGGCACTGCCATAGGGGACATACAGCAATGCAAAAATACATTTTAAAAAATACCATTCCACGGGATAGGGTCCTCCCTTCTATGTGACTTTTAGGGCAACATGGGAAAAAACACCAATCCTTCTAATTACATGCTTTGGAAATGCCTTTTAAGCTGTTTGTTGTGTAATTAAACAGTGCGATTCTGATGGAAAATGCCAGCAACGCTACAATCTGGCATCAAATTATTAGCATTTGTAATAGATTCTATAGCAAATTATACTTTTGAAAAACAATAAAGCTTAAGGCCTCAACCTCGTACAAAATCTCCTGAGGCAAAACAATTTGATTGTAAAATTTGTGAGTTTCATTTTTCACAATATCATACTGTATTGTCTCACTAGTTTAATAAAATGTAAGAACAGAGTGCAAAAAAACGTCAAAACCACAACCCTAATTACCTGGACCCCTCTTATCCCCAATTATTCCCAAAATAGTCAAACTAGAGACTTTATGAGTTTGATAGACATTGGCAAGTGTCAGGACAGTACAAAAGCACTTGAATAGGCAGCAAGTTGAAAGACCTCTGTACTGTGGACCTTTTTATCCGCTGCCAGCAGCACCATGGTATGCAGCCTTTGCCTACAGCGTATCAGCTGTGGTAGAAGTAAAAGCCATTTGGGTAACAAATACATAATGAAACACCACAGAGCTTGGTTGGAGAAGCACCTCAATGAGACAAACTAAAACGTCACATCCTCCTCATTGCTCAAACACACAAAGCAGCCACTTTCTTTCAGAGTGCAGCTAAAGTATAATTTTACTCCTTCTCCTGAAAGCTGCAAAGTAGCCTCTTTATTTTATAGCACTAGTAATGCGCAATGTTTTTCCTGTTCTCCTCAGGGATGCACAGCAGCTATATTTTTTTGAGGGCTGTTATTGAAATTCACATCAGTCCCTACCCTTAAAGTATATTTAAATCCCCATATTTTTTTAAATCCTGAAGTGCGTAGGGGAGGGTTTTTAACCGCTATCAGGTCTTTTTGTCAATTTTGTTCCATTAAGGAGATTTCCCTTCACTTTCTTCCCTGTAGACTCAACATAAAGTAAAAGAATATCTTTCCAATGTCAGAGAAACCCCCCTCGTATACAGTTAACATGAGATGTTGACATGAGATGTCAACATTGGAAGATTTCCCCTCTATTTTGGTAAATTTTGGATTTATCTTCATTTTCATGACCAATGACATTTGTAACATTGGACAAATAGAGAGATTGAATCTGCAAAACAGGGACTAATGCCGCGTACACACGGTCGGACTTTCTGGGAAGCTAGGTCAGACGTACTTGCCGCCAGACTTCCGGCGGACTACCGCCGGACTTTCTGAACGGACGGACTTGCCTACACACGACCGGACTTTCCGGAATCCGGTCTTCCCAACGGACTTTCAGAATGAACTGACTTTCCCACACACGGACGCTTCTATCGGCGAGATTGAAACCTTGCGATCCCCGTCGCAGGCATCCCAGGCCCTTAGGTCTGGTATGAAACTGTAAGGGGAACCCCCAACGCCGAAAAACCGGCGTGGGGGTCCCCCCAAAATCCATACCAGACCCCGATCCGAGCACGCAGCCCAGCCGGTCAGGAAAGGGGGTGGGGACGAGCGAGTGCCCCCCCTCCTGAACCGTACCAGGCCGCATGCTCTCAACATGGGGAGGTGCTTTGGGAAGGGGGCACCCTGCGGGGCCCCCCCACCACAAAGCACCTTGTCCCCATGTTGATGAGGACAAGGGCCTCTTTACGACAACCCTGGCTGTTGGTTGTCGGGGTCTGCGGGCGGGGGGCTTATCGGAATCCGGGAGCCCCCTTTAATAAGAGGGCCCCCAGATCCCGGCCCCCCACTGTATGTGAATGAGTAGGGGGTACATGGTACCCCTACCCATTCACCTAGGGAAAAAGTGTCAATAATAAAACACACTACACAGGTTTTTAAAATAATTTATTAAACAGCTCCGGGGGGTCTTCCTCCGGCTTCGGGGGTCCCTCCGGTTCCTCTTCTCCCGGCGTCCGGTTGGTTCTTCTCCACTCTCTCCGGCCTCTTCTCCCGGTGTTCCAGTTCTTTGGCCGGCTTCTCCGCTGTCTTCAGGTAGCTCTCTTGCCAGCGGAGGTCCGGACTTCTGGGCTTCTTGTCTTCTTCCCTCTTCTCTTCTCCAGATGTTGACACGACGCTCTCTCTGGCTGGACTGCTCTCTGAGGGCTCTGTTGTGACTTATATAGGCGGAGACCCCGCCCCCTATGATGTCACAGTCCCTGGGCATGCTGGGACTGTGACGCTTTAAGGGGCGTGGTCACCGAGTGGTCACAGTCCCAGCATGCCCAGGGAGCGGGAGATGCAGTACTCTGCTCCTCCGTCGTATCTGGTCCGTCAGACCAGCATACAGACGAACAGGCTTTCCGCCAGGAACTGAGTCCGGCGGAGTTACGATGTAAAGATTTGAAGCAATCTTCAAATCTAAAGTACGTCGGATTTCCGACCGAAACGGTCCATCGGAAGTCCGATGGAGACCTAACACGGTCGGATTGTCTGCCGAATTTGGTACGGCGGCATCCGTCGGACTTTTGTAGCTGAAAAGTCTGACCGTGTGTACGCGGCATAAGACAGAAATTGAAAACCTGACAGTGGATTTAACCTGTCTATTCTATCCTAAACTAAAAAAGGTTTTGACTTTATTTATATTTTAAGGGCTTTCAATCTAAGGTCTTTGTCTCATGCATTAGGGTCAATTTACCATGTGTGAAGAAATCAATGCAAGCAAAGGAATACAGTTAGTGTCTTGGCTGGGATTCAAATCGAGGACCCCAATACTGCAAGGTTCAAGGGCTAACCACTAAGCTACTTTGCTGCCCTGTCAGATGCTTTAACTCCCCCAATATCTACCTAACCCTGAAAATGTTGTTTTTGAAGGACTTACCCTGATCCATCTTTCCAGTGAAATAAAAGCTTCTGCTATAATAAATATATTTCCACTCTGGCTTGCAGTGTGCCAATTTTAAAATACAGTAAGGAATCTGACTGGTTACTACAGCCAATACAGACAGTTCTCTCTCTCTCTCTCTCTCTCTCTCTCTCTCTCTCTCTCTCTCTCTCTCTCTCTCTCTCTCTCTCTCTCTCTCTCTCTCTCTCTCTCTCTCTCTCTCTCTCTCTCTCTCTCTCATAAAATTATCTCTTTGGCAACAAGAGTATCCATCTCTTTTTCAGTTAATAATGTCCCAAGCTTCAGTAGACATTTCACATGTCCCAAATTTTGTATTTTATAAAGAGCTCCCTTTAGAAGCTTTCATATGATGTTGCATAGCATACCTGCATATACAGATAAGTCTCCAGCCACATATACAGCAAGAGTGGGATATGAAGCTGTACATTTTGGCAGTAATCGGAAAACAGAATGTCCTAATGATGCAATTTTTAAAATAAGAAGATGTGTGCAATGCAAATTCCCCAACCCCATTAAAGATGTAATTTACTGTGCCGGCAAATTAATTGAAATATATCCTGTTACATGTGTCCCCAGTAGAGTCTGAAGGTAACGTCAGGACACACTATTGTGCATATGGGAAAAAGTACAGTCTGACATGTAATCAACCAATTGAATGACTGTTGAGGTTTGGAGGGGTGATCCTCCTCTCGTCTCAAGTGTTGCTGTTTGGAATAGACTGGTTTTGAAAGTCTGATTCAACAGAATATGTGAAAACATGTGAGAAGGCCTTTACAGATTATTGACACAATCATTGCAGGCTATTATATGTACTATACTAGGTACTCTATAATTTAAGGTGAAACAGGGGTTACAGCAGTCGCAAAAGTGAATTGGAGTGATGGGGACTAAGTACGCGTAGTATTCTCCTGCTGTCACTAACACTTCCAGCCTGCTATCATTGCCCCCACCATCACTACACATTACCTATGGGTTTACTGCTACTACTGCTATTCTTCCACATAGCTGCCAGTCTCTAATGGGGTTTTCAAGTCAAAGTTGGTTGAGTTAGCTAGGCACAACCCTACAATAGGGCACATGGGAATCTGTGCTACTACTATTATTACCTATACTATACTACCAGTATCATGCAATGGTGTAAGCATTCTGAGACTTTCCAGTGTCCATTTCTTGGTAAAGCCCAGAATTTTTTCCTAACAGGATATGGAATGTACATTAGTAAATTTAATTAGTGACTACAAAAGCATCAATGCTATGCAAATAGGTGTTACTCACAGCAAGAGATACATTTTAATTTTTTTCTCATTTCAGAGCAATAAATAAAACATGTTTCCAAAAACAGTTACATTGAAGGCATGCCATGAATGATAACTGTCACAGTTTCTTCTGGTCTCAACTGAACTGTCAAGCCATCAAATGGCTGATGTCATACCTGACCACATGCAGCACCGTGGCAACTGCAGATAAGTCAATAGCTAAGATGGTATTCAGCTTTAAGGGCTCATTTACACATGAGGTTTACTGAGAAGAGTAGTCCAGGCAGTGAGAAGACATCACGTTGCTCCCTCAAAACCTGTTGAACTCCTACAAGCCTGCACCATTGTAATGTACACAGTTGTAGGGATGTTGCAGTGCGGCCACATTCTAGGGCCGAGCACAACAGGGTGTATACCTTTTGTAGCTGTGGCATGTGTATAATCATTTCTATTGCCTTTGTAGCTTAAAGTGGTAATAAAATCTGTATCTTGTTTTTACCTGCAGGTAAGCTTATAATAAAGCTTACCTGTAGCTGAAATGAATATCTCCTAAACGTGCACCGTTTAGGAGATATTCTAGTGAGCAGCGGCCGTTGACATCACCGGCGCATGCGCTCTAAAGGAACGGCATAGCTGTACCGTTCCTTCAGAGCGCTATGTCACGGCCATGACTCCCGTGCGCAACTTCAACCAAAACATTTTTTTTTTCTTTTTGATATAAGGAAGGATTGCAACCACTGTCAGGTTTTTATCAATATATGTGTGCCTGTTGGATATATTTCCCCTCACTCCCTGTCAAGATAGGAATAATCACTCCTTCCACATCTTGGAAACAGAAAAAAAAGGTAACACACGTTTTCAGTAGTGTAAAGAACTGTTAGATCTTCTGTCAATGTTTTAATTACTCTCTATGTTTTCTTGTCCCAGTGCCAACATCACCCCATTTCTCATATTGGTGTCTCAAAGACAGGAAGAGAGGGAACACTTCCCCAATGCCTACAGAGCAGCCTACTGTAAGAATCAGAGGAAATTGTTGTAATAGTTGTGGTCTGAGGGGCCCTTATGGTATCTAGAGCCCACATAATTCAGCCTGGCACTTATGCAAGTTATTTTTGGGGGTGCTATGATTTGTAGTATAAATTGAAAGCTGATATCATTCATTTTATTTACTATTTAGAAAAAAACAGTACCTTGCTTTTTAGTTTACATTCTTTAATGCAGCAGCATTTTTGTGAATCAATCCTAGTGTATGTAATGCTCTAAAAGTAAACATTTTTCTTATGACTCAGGACAGCAAGGACAGTTTAAAAGTATACTGATAAATTATTTAGAAGGGACTTTTAAATATAGCAATCACTAATTTATGCCACACAAATATTTAGAAACATTCAAACAGTAATTAATTAATACGTAAATAGACATACAAAGACACCTACACTATATTGTTAAAAGTATTGGGGCGCCTGCCTTTACATGCACATGAACTTTAATGGCATCCCAGTCTTAGTCCGTAGGGTTCAATATTGAGCTGGTCCACCCTTTGCAGCTATAACAGCTTCAACTTTTCTGGGAAGGCTGTCCACCAGGTTTAGGAGTGTGTCTATGGGAATGTTTGACCATCCTTCCAGAAGTGCATTTGTGAGCTCAGGCACTGATGTGGACGAGAAGGCCAAATCCCCAAGCCCTGGAAAAACTACCCCACACCATAATCCCCCCTCCACTAAATGATTTGGACCACTGCACAAAGCAAGGTCCATAAAGACTTGGATGAGCGAGTTTAGGGTGGAGGAACTTGACTGGCCTGCACAGAGTCCTGAACTCAACCTGATAGAACATCTTTGGGATGAATAAGAGTGGAGACTGCGGGCCAGGCATTCTCATCCAAGATCAGTACCTAACCTCACAAATGCGCTTCTGGAAGAATAGTCAAACATTCCCATAGATACACTCCTAATGCTTGTGAACAGCCTCCCCAGAAGACTTGAAGCTGTTATATCTGCAAAGGGTGGGTCAATTCAATATTGAACCCCACAGACTAAGACTGGGATGCCGTTAAAGTTCATGTGCATGTAAAGGCAGGTGTCCCAATACTATGGTGTCCCAATATAGTGTATGAGATAAACCTTTAGATCATTTTACCACCCAAAGCATATCTAAAGCCAAGAATCAAAATTGATTTTTATTGCAGTTCACTTGTCCTTGGATGTTGTGGGTGCATTAATTTTTTCTTTTTCCCCAACCTTTGTTTCCCTTTATTTTAACCCAGTTATCCTGCCATAGTTTGTTTAGGCCAAGCTGGCCCAAATTAGCTATTTCCTTTTGCGGCTGCTGTCAGCACTGTATAAACTGCACGTAGCATCAACTACATACCGAAGGCATCACTGTGTTCCAGCAGTGGTATGGGGACCACTTGGCTGCTGCCCGAAAAAAATTGAGTCTAGTGAAGAGCTTCTTAATTATTTATAGGAAGACTTGTAATTTTATAAGTGAATACAAGGCTTCCTCTGATTGGCTGATGGGGAGAGACAAGCTGATAATGGATCTCCACCTCAGCCAATTAGAGGAAGACTTGTATTCATTGATAAAAAAACAAGGCTTCTTGTGAAAGGATGAAAAGCTGTTAGTCCAACTCAATTTAGTTTTGGCAGCAGTACTGCTGCCAAAACACAGCGCTGCATGCTGACGCTATATACAGTCTATAAAGTGCTGACAGTGGCTGAAGCAATTAGTAAAGGAAATAGGTTGTTTGGGCTAGCGTGGCCCAAATAACTATTTAAAGTGAAAGGAAAGATAAAGTGAGAACCTCGGTCCTCAGACCCTCCCACCCACCCACTCCTACATGCTTTATAGGTCTTTAGAATGGGAATTACCCTCTAAAATGTGCCTTAGGCTGTCATACTGTAAAGGAGATGCCACCCTCTGTTCGTAGGTCAAGTAATGCATTGTTTTACTCTCAACAGAGGCTTGGCAAGTTAGAAGCAAAAAATGACTATAAATCACTGCAATGTAACAAGGCTGGATGCTCCTGAAAATCTACATCTGAAAACCTCAGTCAGCCAATAATAGGATCAGCTGTCTTCAGGCATTTGGCACTTTTCTTGAAGCAAATTACTGTACATTTGCCTGTAGAAAAACACAAGGCTATGTGACTGCACAAATGTGTAATGATAAATAATGTCTTTTTTTTCCTGAAGTGTTTGACAAAATCTCTATATTTGTAAAACATTACTTACAGATTGGAAACAATCCTATTTCAGGGATGATAAATGAACTGTTGAGCTATTCCCAGATTCTGTTTTGATTTAATCCAAAGTAGTTTTTCATAACCAGTGTAACACCTAATAACCAGTTTTAACACTTGGCATGTGACTATAAATTATGTGATATGCACTGATGCTTGGTACATGTCATGATACAGCCAACTTTTATTAGTTACAGTTCAATTCTGTTAAATAAAATTATATATAAATGTAGTTGCGCACTGCCACCCAATGTAACTAAACTAAAAAATTGCTGGTGCTATCACCTATGTGTTCCCACGAAAAATAGGTTATAAAATAAGTGAATGTGACAGCGCTGCATTAAAACTAAAAACAAATTATTAACAAACTATCACAGAATTAATTGAAATAAAATAAAATAAAGGTGCTCGAATAACAATGTCACCTATGGACTTTGTTATTCAAGCACCTTTATTTTATTTTATTTCAATTCACCCTGTGATAGTTTGTTACATTCACTCATTTTATAAACTGTTAAATAAAATGTTGCTGGATTCCTCTTTCTTCTTTTTGAAAAAGACTATGTAGCCTTAGCAATTGCAAGTAAATAAACAGAAACATAAAGTACCTAAATACTTACTTTAATTATTTTTTCTTTACAGAAAATTGTTTTTACTTGCTTTTGTTGCAAGTTGCCTTCGTGTTTTTTTTTTTTTGTTTTTTTTGCACACTTTAGAAAAAAATCAAACCTTAAAGTGGGAGTAGTGGATTTCTACCTATAGGTAGAGCAATAATATGGCTTAACTATAGATACAGTAAATATCAGTGCACCGTTTAGAAGATATTTACTTGCGAAGTCACCAGTGACATCACCAGAACATGCGCTCATACGAGCACATTATAACTTTGCTTTGCAGGTTTTTTTTTTTTTTTTTTCAAGCTGGCAGTTTACTACCTCTCTAAGATTATGTGCACATGTAAAATGACAATGAACTTTGATACACAAAATTTTAAATTGGTGAAGCTTTGGTGACAGGTTATTAGTTGAGATATAAACATTAATAAGTTAATTTTAGACAAGTGTGTGCTTCCAACCTTGTGGCAATAGTGTGGCGGAGACCTTTTTCTCTTCCAGCATGAGTGTGCACCGCCACCTAGCCAGCTCCATGGAGTGAATTTGATATGAAGGAACTCCAGACCTAACCTCAACCCATGACCAGGTTGCATGCCAGATCTTGTTGCTCACCATCAGTACCCAATACCATAAATGCTCTTTTTGTTAAATGGGAAATCTCTTTGATGAGGAAACAGACAAGAACACATTTTAGTGAAGAAGCTTTAGAACTTTTGGCAACCCTTTTATCGCTGTCTGTGCCTTCATGTTTTGGTGACAATGGCACCCATTTCCATAATGGGCAACACATGGACTGGAAGTATGGGGAAATATCCCAAATGGTGTAACAGAAGTAAAAACCTGACCTGGCTGAAATTGTACCTCTTCATCTCTCTATCCTAAACAAAAAAAAAAAAGATTTTAAAATTACCATATTTTGTCAATAAGGTAATGTTAAATGGTTTATGTGTAATTAATACAGACAATAAACTTGCACTTACAATATTAGGATAATGCATAGAAAAGCAGCTGACATGAGTCACTGGTGATTAATTTTGACATAAAAAAATACAAAAAGTGCGGCGCTGCACCTTTTGTATGTTTCTGTGTAATATAGTGATGAGATTTCTGTTGTGATATCTGTTTTCATACTTGTGTAAGTGATCTCATTAAAGATTTATGTGTACATAATGCTGGATTTTCTGTTGTCAAGGAATCTTTGACTCAGTGTGGAGTCATCTGATTCTTTGGAGCCCTTATGTTCAATCTGTGAGCCTTTGACAATTTTTGTGTACCCCATGGGACACCTGCAGAGAGTAGTCTGTGTTTTCATCTTGCCTTTTAATAGCAGTGATCTCTAGAAGTCTCATGTAATGCTTCCTAAGTCTATAACAGTCTCCTGAAGCATTTCCCCAGTCACCCAAGACTCCTATAGCATGTTTGCAGTCTCTGACAATAACCTGCAGCATATCTACACTCTCTGACCATCTCTTGTAGCGCATCTGTAGTTTTTGACCATCTCTGTTGTATGTGTCAGCAGTCTATGAAGGCTTTATGTGGCGTTACATTCACTGAATATCACTTGTGGCATTTTTTTAATTAATTAGGGACTGAAAGCAACTCACTTCTTCCTTGATAAGAAATTTCCTGACCTGGGGCATCAAAATGAATTTATCTGTGATTTACTTAGATTTTTATTGGAGCATAACTGTTTTCAGTTCATGGGGTCCTACTACCGACAGATTAGAGGCACTTCAATGGGTGCACCGTGGGCCCCATCTTATGCATGCCTTCATTTGGGTATGTGGGAGGAGGAATGCGTCTACCACTCCTCGATGTACCTCAGCCATAGTCGCGTCTGGCTGAGGTACATCGATGATGTATTTATGGTGTGGGCGGGTACAGAACAGGAACTGGCGCTATTCATGGACGAACTCAACTTAAATGACAGAAACATTAGGCTTACCTACACAGCCCACCAGCATACCCTTTCCTTCCTGGACCTTACCCTTACCGCTAGTAATGGGATGATCAGTACCAAAACGTACAGAAAACCAACAGCAGCCAATACGCTCCTCCAGGCCACAAGTGATCATCCTAGATCGCTGATCAGAGGGATACCTGTGGGCCAGTTCCTGCGCATTCGCAGAAACTGCTCCACACAACAAGACTTTGACACTGAAGCCAGGGACCTATATGATAGATTTCGAAACAGGGGATATTCCCATGGAGTCATTAGAACAGCAAAGAAAAGAGCTGCCCAGACCGATCGACAACAACTTCTCATAAAAAGAAAGGGAAAAAAATCTAAGGCATCTGATGATGACTATGGGCCCCCTAGGATCATTACCAAGTATGGTTCTCAATGGAAGCAGATTCGGACCATACTTGGTAACCACTGGCATATCCTTTCGGGTTCCCCTTTACTGGGTGAAATAGTAGGTGAACGCCCTCTCCTCACTGCTCGACGTTCTCGGAACCTTAGGGATCATTTGATCCACTCCGAATACTTGAGGTCACACAGCCAAAATTGGTTGACCCAACTTCCACCTCTTAAAGGTATGTTTAGATGCGGCAGATGCAGCATCTGCAAGTATGTGGAGCGCACTGACGTCTTCACTGACTCTGGTGGTCAGAAACAGTTTAGAATTTATAATTTTATCAACTGCAATACCACACGAGTGGTCTACATGATTACCTGCCCCTGTGGCAAAAAATATGTGGGAAAAACAAAAAGAAAACTTAAGACCAGGATCAGGGAACACGTACAGAGCATCCTCAGTAAAGATGACGAGCGCCCCATCCCCTTACATTTTCTTGACCATCATGGTGGGGACCCCACGGGACTTACTGTCAAGGGTATCTATAAATTAAATCTCCCCCATAGGAGGGGTGACTTCGACAGAATACTCTGTCAGAAAGAAAAAATGTGGATATATACCCTTGACAGTATGTCCCCACATGGGTTAAATAATGAATGCAACTTATCAGTATTCCTGACAATCTAACCATTTGGGGTAAAAAACTCCATGTCCCCCCGTTATAGTGTTCACTATTACTTTTGAGTGATAATGTAATTTATCAGTATTTCTTATAATCTAATCTTTGGAGAGAAAAAATCCCCATGTCTCGCTGCTAGAGTGTTCACTATTACTTGAAAGTTTAGATTACCATATCTCCTCCTTCCTTTTCCCCTTTCCCCCCCCCTTTCTCCCCTCCCCCTTCCCCCCCCCCCCCCCTCTTTCCTCTTCTAATACATTTTTCTTCTTTTCTTTTCTTTTTCTTCTCTCCCCTTTTTATATTGTGTCCTTGGTGGTGGTACTGCACCCGTGGACTGACCCACTCCACTATTATTATTACTATCATCATGTGTTGTTGTGTGTGTTTGTATCACTTGAATGGCTGTCTTTTTGTTGCGCAGGCGCCTAATTAGCGGCTATTTGACGTATTTACGTCTCTAATTGGTATCTCTACTTAAGCCGCCTATCGCAATTACTGCGCATGCTCTGAAGAAATCCTTTACGGATGAAACGCGTCAGCATGACGCCATCACGTCTGCTTTAGCACACGTGCAGACCCACCCACTAGCCCTGGGGATTGGATTCGCCACCGCTGAAGTCACTCAAGCCCGGTCGAACGTCCGGCCATTGCCCCGCAGAACGGAACCAGCAAGTAACCAGGATACCATAACGGCTTCACTCCGCCAATACGCGGCACGCCACTCTATCGTTTCACTTCCTTTACCTGGCTGACGTTTACTTGTCTGGACTTACCGGCCACTCCACTCTGACCAGATGACCAAGCCCATGGATGACTGGGATGTCCCACTTACCTGCAGTATCTGGATTCCCATGGCCTGGTGAGATCGTTTCTCTTTACATGCCGCTGTTATACCTTCATAGCCAAATAGGTGCACTATTATCCCCTGCACCTCTGCTTAGCACTGACATAGCTGGTTTATGCATGTTCCTTGCTACAGTTGACTTCAATTTGTCAGTGCTACCATCACCAAAGCATGTATATCCATCTGTAGTCACATTTGGGCTTGCCCTCGGCAGTGTACACTGCGGACTTCCTCCCCTCTAGGCCATACACCGTGATCCACTGGCCTGCCACCTACTATTCAGCTTTAATTCATTAGAGACTTTAAAAGTCCAGCTGGCCAATTTCACGTGTATGTATGTGTTGTGGTGGCCATCTGCATGTTGTACTTTTTGTTCCCGACAACGTTGTCAATTTTAATTGGTATTAGTTGGTCTTGGTATATCTATTGTCTATCCATGACTTTATCTGGTGTACATGTGGTATTATTTTACATAATCATTTTTCAAATTAAACATTTATATTTTTGCTAAGTATGCTTGCTCCTCACTGAAGAATTCTTTGCATCTCTTGTTTTTTGTTATTTTTTTATATCACCTGCACTTCAGGCCCCCTATGATCACTACTGCTTTGAAGACTTTAGAAAACATAAAGGACCCATATGTTCTAGGCACCCCCTGGCTGAGCCTATTTGAGGTGGGGGGATGTCAGTGATCAGCTGAATTTAGTTTTTCCTCAATCACTAAGTACCCAAGTACACACTCTCTATAGCCACAAACTTATACAGTATCTCACAAAAGTGAGTACACCCCTCACATTTTTGTAAATATTTTATTATATCTTTTCATGTGACAACACTGAAGAAATGACACTTTGTTACAATGTAAAGTAGTGAGTGTACAGCTTGTATAACAGTGTAAATTTGCTGTCCCCTCAAAATAACTCAACACACAGCCATTAATGTCTAAACCGCTGGCAACAAAAGTGAGTACACCCCTAAGTGAAAATGTCCAAATTGGCCCCAATTAGCCATTTTTTCCCCTGTATCATGTGACTTGTTAGTGTTACAAGGTCTCAGGTGTGAATGGGGAGCAGGTGTGTTACATTTGTTGTTATCGCTCTCACTCTCTCATACTGGTCACTGGAAGTTCAACGTTTACCCAATGCTAATATGCAGGGGTGTACCACAAATTTTTATAAAGTGATTAAAGTCAATAGGTAGCTTTATGAATCGATCATTCAGCAAAATTTTCTGCTTCATTGTATTATTCTACAATTTATCTGCTATTACTATCCCATTCTAATTACACTGTGTTCTAGGGATTTTAATTATTGAAATATAGTTAAAAGTCTTCCAATCCTTAGTCACCTTTAAAGGTGATGCTTGAACTGGTAGAATGTGGTCAGATATTGCAAAATAATTAGGGTTATAAACTACACAAGGACACGGATTAAAAAGTAAAATGTATTTTTATTAACTTCATTTTATATGTTTATAAATTCAGCTTATGGCTAAAAAGAAAACCTACATTTTTTTTAATTTACAGCTGGTTATGGTGCCAATTTTACCATTATCATGGCAATGTCTTGGGGGCTCATGTTTTGAGAATTTATTAAAATATCCAAACCTACATACTTTTTCTAATGCTTGATTTCTCACAAAAAAAGTGCTCAGTCTTATTTAAAGAAATAAAGAACAAAAGACTGTATATGTTGCAACCCCAGCAGACTTATTGTTGCTTAGTATCTCTATAGGAATAACATGATATGGTATAATGTTCTAAAGGTCATATGCATCTTTATAAAATGTCTTGAGTCATTACAGTTCTTTGTGTTAATTTTGCAGCCAAAGAATGTTGAAGTCCATGCAGACATGATAAATTCAATGAATCATGCTAGAATATAAATGGTGTAGAACCTTGGAACAGATCCGCAAGTAGTGTCGGCCAACAGATACATTTGACACCCAATGGAAATCAGCAAGTGAATCACTATAATAGACTGGAAAGAACAAGTAATAACAAGCTGGGGTGAACACATGTTTTGTATGCTTGTTTTGTTGTTATCCTATCACAATAAAATGATTGCAGTTGACTTATTACTCCCTAAAAAAGAAAAATCACAATTAATTTAGCAGTTCATCGGATAAACTTTCTTTCTTTATATTTGACATTTAAATTTGGCATGGCTGGAAATCCATTCTCTGAAATACCATGAATATTTTTATTTCCAAGCAACATTGTTTTAAATGATTTGTTTCATGGTTTTATATATAATGTATTCCTTTATTATGGTCAGAAATAAATAAAACGGCAGCTGCATGGCCAGGTGGAGAGGAGACCAGCAAGAGGATTGGCTTCATAGGACTGGTCTTTAATACCAGACCTGGCATGTTGAACTGTAAAGTTAGGTAAGTTTCACCCAGTGTTGGATCATCACCTTTACCAAAAATCAAAGTATTCTTCAACCTTTGGGCGGAGGCAGGGAGATTGGCGTGAAGGGGTGGGATTGGGAAAGAGGACACAAAATGTGATATATTTTATTTTTTAATTCCCGGGAGTTAGGCTTTCATAATGTAAATCCAGAATGACTTTACTTTGAATCTAACAAAAATGAACATTAAAGTGCAATCCCACTGCTAAGGGATCCAGATATTCCAGAAAAAGTAAGCCTGATAATTCAAAATGTATCCAATGCGAATTGGGTGGGGGTCCAAAAACACCCCCTTTATCAAGGCTTGATTGGGGATTAGGAAGAAGGAGATTAGAACACCTCAGAGTAAAAATGAAAGAAAAAAAAACTAATTTTGGGTTGTAACCCAAACAAGAATTGAGGGAACATCTTTCAATGGGGACACTAGTTCTGGTGACCCTGGTGACAACTAGGGTTTCCCTCACTTTGGATAAATATCCTCTGGCTTTCTGTGTTGGCTAAGGGACAGACAGTAAAAGAAAATCAACCTTCACTTGGTGACACAGGTGGCAAAAAATGTACAGGGGTTATAATGCTCACTTATCCAAAATGAAAAAGTTTTGCCTTAAGTTTTTCTTTAAAAACGTTATGTCATGCTACTCATACTGTTGTAATTGCTGCTATAGTATACCTGCTATAAAGAGTTTCTGCTCTCTAGTTCTTCTCTTTTACTCTTGCACTTAGCTCATTAGCAGTTGTTTAGAGTGTTTTAATTTTTGACAACAATGGAGATTAGGAAGACAAAGGACAAACCCAGCATTACTCTGCAAGTCAGTGGTCACTCATGGAAACCCACACACCTCATTACTATCAATGAATATTCACCAACTGACATACTGGATCATTAAATGAGGCCATTCACACAAAAACTTCATGCAGGATTTCATTGTGGCATAGTTTCTAGTGAAAGTCTCTGAATATCTTGAGCACAAACAAACCCAAAGAAAGCAGGTGTCAAAAAGTTTCTTTACCCAAAACCTCTGGGAGAAACGAAAATACAATTTAACAAAAGAAACACTGCTTTGAGTGACATATTGACACAAGTTTAGGTCACCAAAGAGGCTTTAGTGCAGTTTTACTTGCTTTGGCAATAGCTCCACCTTACACATTTATACAGTTGATACAAAATGTAAAACAAAACTGACAAACTACTATCCTTCTAAGTTCACGGTAGACTTTTACAAAGTGGCTCTGCCAATGTAAACTGCATATAGTGCATTTGAAAATTACAATGAAAAAAAAAGTGATGTGGTAGAGGTAGTAACAATGGGCTCACTGCACAGAGCCTGCACCCTATTATTAATTTTCTCCAGCAATGCCACCTTTTAGATTACTCAAAAACATGAGATCATTGTTGCTTAAACTGGTCACAGTTACAATGGCAATTAATCTTTCATAAACTATGCAATCTGCTCACTAATCCCTCAACCCACAATGTTAGAGGTGGGTAATGCTGCCCCTTATTTTGTTTTTTATTATTATGCATTAATCATGGCCTTTAAGTGTGTTTCTCATGCAGTTCCAATCATCCCTAGGGCAGATGTATTTAAAAACAAACTGTGAACAGTGCTGTTAATTATAATGACACATATCTCATCATGTGTTATGTGCATAGTTCCACATGCTGAAGGCTTCTTGAAATTAGCATAGTAGCCTGAATCATAGCATAGTATCCCTGAAACATGTTGGTTTCCTTGAAACCTTCAATATTCTTCACTGTCACTTTGGTCACCTCTTTGAATAATGGTATCGCCCATCTTTATGGTAAAGTGCTCGTGATTGTGTTCTTTTTCTGAGTGAAGTTAAGCCTAGTACACACCAGTGGGTTGAACGAAAAAAAACCTGACAGCTCTGGTTGCAGCCGCTGTACTAACCATCCAACGTTAGTGCAGCAATTTCCTCTGCTATTCTTCTGTGTTCTGACAGGGGGACAGCCCCACCGCTAGAACACTCTGGTCAAAGCTCTTGGCCATTGGTTGAGAGTGCTGATCGGGAGCTGGTCGGCTGCTGGTTTTCCAGCAGGTGCGTCCGACAGAAGTCGGCCAAATGGCCAGCTTCTGTCGGACAGGCTGCCATACACATGGGTCGAATGTCTGCGTATTTTTATTGAAC
The DNA here is from genome assembly GCA_037952925.1 of Lithobates clamitans. NCBI lineage: Eukaryota > Metazoa > Chordata > Amphibia > Anura > Ranidae > Lithobates > Lithobates clamitans. Next base: position 3,133,923 of record JBBGZY010000061.1, read on the forward strand.
CGGCTGATGTCGCCCCACATTCAGCCTGTGTGTACTAGACTTTACAGGAGTAAGTGCTTTCTAATTATTTACTAAACAACTTATTACACAAAATAGTGTTCCTAAGATCTTACAGCTACTTCACAACTATCACATCTTTAATTGTCATGGTGCTGCTCTCCGGTAGTAGGAGACACCGCTCTTAGTGGTATATTGATAAGATGGTAGGAGACCCAAGAGGCTGTAATGAGACTTTCCACAGCTAATCTTACTTTAGCTTTGACCGCTGCTCCACCTCTAACTGGGAAGTCAAGCACCCATGCCAACACATGTTGTCTTCTTAGGGAAATATGCTAGAAACTGTCTTTAACAGCATCTATTACACCTGAAATCATTGGCCTAGGAATTCCATCCTCATTCCACCTCTTCAAAATCTGACACTTTGACCACATGAACTTTCTAGCACATCTATCTGAGCTTGCAAACTTCCTTATCAAATTGAAGCAAGGGTCTTTGTTACCCTTGCCACAAAATGTCTTGCGGATGTTTTCAGATTCTTCCTGAAGTTGTCTGGCTAGTTCTACTAGTAACAGGATTAGCAAAAAATGACTTGCAGTGACAAATTGTTTGCCTTGCTCTTAAGTAACCGAAAACACAGGATAAGAGAACCTATGTGTTTTATTTTTTTCGAGAAATTCAGATGTGATTCATAGTCAGATCTGTAGTAAGTATATACCTATGGAGAGGGCAAGAAGAAGGAGGATGAGTGGGGTGCAGGCAAATATTGGTGCCACCATTTACTGGTATCTTGAGAGGGATGGCAGTTGGGACATTTTTTTTAACTACCTGACCAATTATTCCCCAAGACGGTAGTCAGCTAATTGCATCTGGGAGAATCCAGGACAGGGCATTGTTTCATGATCCAACCAGCCAACTATCATTTTATGCCTTTATGATACTATACTGTCTGAGCAATGAGTACTTTTGTACAGAAGCTCTAGCTGCAAGGGGGATCCACATACTTAAACAGGGTAAAAGATATTTGGACCCAAACGTCCTTCACTGACCATCTGGGCTGCTCTGCATTGGAACTAGAGCCCAGTGCTCATCTAGACCAATGTTTTACGGAATGGGGTCAGTGGTGTTGGTAAGATCATAAAGCTGGGGTATGAGAAAATAAGTGAATATTGAATTTTGAGATGGGACAGGAAACAGAATCAAAAGAGCAGCTGAGCTGCTGAGCTGTTCTTGCAGGGAAAACATGTTGGTGTTTTGTGAGTTTCCAACAGATTTCAGCCAGGTGGCATCATTGGAAGAAGGAATGTGCATACAGTACAATGCTGATCTTTAAAATTAAGACCTTTGGTTTGTACAAGAGTTTTCTGTCATATATGTCCACCACTGTACAATCCCAAAGATTGAACCTAATAAGTACTTGCAAACACATGCAAATCCTTCTTTATTTAACAATGATAATCATCTTCTCTCCAGATCCACTGTCTTTCCAAAAACGTGCATACCATCCACTAATACATTATTGTAGGGTTGCACCGATACTAGTATCGGTATCGCTGCCGATACTGAGTATTTGCACAAGTATTGTACTCGTGCAAATGCACCGATACTTTCAGGCTCGGTTCTTTGAGCTGTCAACAGCCGGCAATGTTTATTAACAACATTGCTTAGCCCTGAAACACTAAAATAAAAAGAAACATTGTTTCTTTTTGTATATTTCTGTTTCTTCATCTGCAGATGAAAGGGATGAACAAATGTTCCTCTGTTTAACCCCTTAAAAACCCTTAATTTACTTGAATCAGCCTTAATTTACTCCCTATTCTCCTCCATTTGTTATTTTCCTGCTTTTTTTCTTTTGTTCACGTCTATTTTCTAAATGATAAACAAATACAACTTTTCTTTTTGTTTGCTTTGTTAATGAATATTTTTACACATATATATTAACATATATTTACATATTTCACATTGAAAAAGCGCTACATTAAAAAAAATCAATCAATTAATAGGTACTTGTACTCATTTTAAAAAACATGGTATCGGTGCATCCCTACATTATTGTAAATCCTGTTCAGATAACTGCAATGGACTCTTGAGGCATAAAAAACAATGTTATAGGGAATGTCTAGTCTTTAAAAAAAATGTTTTAGATGTACATGAAAACAAATCAGCTTGATATTAGTAATCTTACCAAAGCATGGTAATATTAAATAAAAAACTAAAATAAAACTTTGTTTATTATTATTATGTACACAAGGGTAACATATTTGCATATTTAGGCTCTATTTCCTGTTTTGCAGTTCCACACAGTAGCTGTGCTGTACTGCTCTTTCCCACAATGGAAGTCTACAGAGCGTATTTTAAAAACATTTTCAGAGCTATTCATACTGTAAAACACTGCATGTGCATACTGGACAAATGGGCAAATGTTATTAGGCAAATTTTCTCCAGATTGATTGTTATTTTTCATACATAATAGAGTGAATCAGGAAAATATCAGGTTAGAGTCAATAGATGATACCGATGATCACAGCAAAAAAGTATTATTTTCTTATGATCATCAGCTCCATCTGGTGGCCATATTGCAGTATTTTCCTGATTCACTATATTCTGTATGAAGAATAGCATTTGACCAGGAGAGATAGCCTAACACATTAGCTTTTGCCCCCCATACAAAACAAATGTACATGCAGTTTCAAGGAATGAATAGCTCTGATAGTTTTTCATGAATACACCCCATGAGTCAGTGGATTTAATAAGAACAATTCCCTCTGCTGCGTGTCCCTTTTTTTAAGCTACTGTATATAAAGCAGTTAAGCAGAGTCAATGTAACAGCCAATCTACTTCAACTATAGTAACTGATCAAAAAAATCCTAGATTTAAAGAAGAAAAATAAAGAAGAGCAAGCATGTCAAATTCACATAAAAAAACTCAAAGTGTATATATATATAGCCAATTTGTTGTTTTTGTTTTTTTAATCGTTTTGTATAGAGTAACGAACGGTTAATACCCCTGTCAGTTTATTTTGTGATGTTTGTATACCGTAAGAGAAATTCCCCTTCACTTCCTGTCCTAGAGACACAATGGGACATTAGAGGAAATCTCCCAAAGTGAGGGGAATTAAGCTTGCCATACATTAGTACATTTTTTAAATGAAAATTCTTTTGATATTTTGTATAAACATTTGTTTGAAAATGCTCAGTACATTCGATGACTTGACAAATGTCATTCAAAAGTATTTCAAAATTTTGCTTACTTTTATCATTTGATTTTGGAATTAATTGACTTTCCTAAATCAAAACCATATGCACTGTTAAAAATTTGTTTGTTCGAGAAAAAATTTCCATCCTGCTCGTTTGAGTTCTCTTATCACTGTGGTCAAAAATAAATGTCAAATTGACCCAATGATGATTAGAAAACTACAAACTTTCTTAAAACAAACAATTTTGAACAAAATTCTACTAGTGTATTGCCAGTTTAAGCCAGTTTTCCAAAGAACAGATGTTCCCATTGGGAGATTTGAACCCATTTCTTGTTCTGGAGACAACTGTAAAATGTTGGATTTCCTTTCACTGTCTCAGTGATCGTGGTTACCAGTACAATTAGAGAGGCAACCCATCCCCTGCCTATCCCCCAACCCCCCCCCACCCCCCACCCCTTGGGACACAGACAGCAAAAAAACTTGACAGAGGTTGTAACCCTTACTTACTCTATGAAAAACTAAAAAAATAAATTTAATCTAACTACAAATGACTAATGAGGTGGTATATTGTCCCTCAACATCTGGTGAAGTTTACAGTGCCTTGCAAAAGTATTCACCCCCTTGGCATTTTTCGTGTTTTGTTGCCTCACAACCTGGAATTAACATGGATTGTTTGAGGATTTGCATCATTTAATTTACAGAACATGTCCACAACTTTGAAGATTTTTTGTATTGTGAAGCAAACAACAAATAGGACAAAATAACAGAAAAAGTCAATGTGCAAAACTATTCCCCTCCTAAAGTCAATACTTTGTAGAGCCACCTTTTGCGGCTATCACAGCTCCAAGTCGCTTTGGATAAGTCTCTATGAGCTTGCTGCATCTTACCACTGGGATTTTTGCCAATTCCTTCTTGCAAAACTGCTCAAGCTCCTTCAAGTTGGATGATTTGCTCTTGTGAACAGCAATCTTTAAGTCTGAGCACAGATTTTCTATTGAGGTCTGGGCTTTGACTAGGCTATTCCAACACATTTACGTTTCCCCTTAAACCACTCAAGTTTTGCATTAGCAGTGTGTTTGGGGTCATTGTCCTGCTGGAAGGTGAACCTCCGTCCTAGCCTCAAATCACACACAGAGTGGTACAGGTTTTGCTCAAGAATATACCTGTATTTAGCACCATCCATCTTTCCCTCAACTCTGACCAGTTTCCCAGTCCAGACTGCTGAAAAACATCCCCACAAGCATGATGCTGCCACCACCGTGTTTCACTGTGGGGATGGTTTTCTTTGGGTGATGTGATGGGTTTGCGCCAGACATAGCGTTTTCTTTGATGGCCAAAAAGTTCAATTTTAGTTTCATCAGACCAGAGCACCATCCTCCATACATTTTGGGAGTCTCCCACATGTCTTTTCGCAAACTCAAACGTGCCATTTAATTTTTTGCTGAAAGTAATGGTTTTCTTCTGGCCACTCTGCCATAAAGCCCAACTCTATGGAGGGTACAGCTTATTGTCGTCCTATGTACAGATAGTCCAGTCTCTGCTGTGGAACTCTGCAGCTCCTCCAGGGTTACTTTAGGTCTCTGTGCTGCCTCTCTGATTAATGCCCTACTTGCCCGGTCCGTGAGTTTTGGTGTGCGGCTGTCTCTTGGCAGGTTTGCTGTTGTGCCATATTCTTTCCATTTGGTTATGATAGATTTGATGGTGCTCCTAGGGATCATTAAAGATTTGGATATTTTTTTTATAACCTAACCCTGACTTGTACTTCTCAACAACATTGTCCCTCACTTGTTTGGAGAGTTTCTTGGTCTTCATGGCAGTGTTTGGTTAGTGGTGCCTCTTGCTTAGGTGTTGCAGCCTCTGGGGCCTTTCAAAAAGCTGTGTATATGTAATGACAGATCATGTGACACTTATATTGCACACAGGTGGACATCATTTCACTAATTATGTGACTTCTGAAGGTAATTGGTTGCACCAGAGTTTTTTATGGGCTTCATAGCAAAGGGGGTGAATATATACGCACATGCCAATTATCCATTTTTTATTTCTGAAAAATAGTTTTATGTAAATATTTTTCTAATTTTACTTCACCAACTTTTCCCCAACTTATTGTGTTCTGATCCATCACATATATTTCAGATTAAAAAAACGTTGAACTAAGGGCTGTAATGTAACAAAATAGGTAAACAGCCAAGGGGGGTGAATAATTTTGCAAGGCACTATAGGTCTGCAACCTCTGATTGCTGTTTTAAAGGGATGCCAACTGCCAGAATTTTTTTTATTATTTGAAGGGAATTTCCTAATATGAAAAGGTTTTGGACCAATATCTTCTAATCAGTATGTACTTTTTTAGGGTAGGGCATTTGTAAATTACCAAAGGAAGCATCGCTCAACCTAAAACCACCTTCCTGTGCCAAAAACTAACAGCACCTTCTGACATTCCTCTTTACTGTAGCAAAACAGGGCTCAGTGGTCTTCTATCCCAACAATAGCATAAGTTAAATAAAAGATGTTGTGGTACCTAATTAATAAAATAATGGCAGACAAATTAAATGACAGGACACACACATTTGAACAAGTATGGTCCCCGTGAATAAATTACTATCTCCCTAGAGATTTTGAAAGATCTTTACAACTCTTGTAAGTTGGTGCACAGCTATTGTTAGCGGTTGGAGGTATCAGTGATTGACTTCCTATGTTGCCACATTATAATTTTTAAGACAGAGAACAAAATTCCCCTTGTGTTGGACTTGATTGGCACTTGACTCTTATCACAATAGTAACAGTAAAACAATCATTTTATTCATAACAAATTAATTAAAAACAGTGACATGGAATGTACATGACTAGAAGCAACTAAATTTACATCAACTGTGACATGATTAGCAGTGCAAAAGAGATTTCCATCAGCCGACCTGTTTCAGAGTCTATTTCACCTCCTTCATCAGGGGTAGATAAGATATCGATTTTCTATAATGTAAATATAAAAGTCAATAACAGTTCATACATATAAAGTACATGAGTATGATCAATCTTATATCTTTTATCTTAGACTTACAATCAATTTAGTAGTGTATATGTACACATGTAGAAAAAAAATGAAAACACTGCCTCAGAGAATTCCTGCTTCTTTCATTTCCATTATGTGTATGGCATATTGTGTTGTAGGCTAGATTAGAGCAAGTATATCAAAGAAGCATCAAGAGTGCCCCCCTGAAAAATGGGGAATCCAGACACACTGAGGCCTAGCAGACAGAGTTCTGCAATTAAAGCATAATATTGAATAACATTTATATTGGAAGGGGTACTCACAGTATATGTAAAGTGTATCATAGTTAAGCACTTTATAGCTATTGTTAGCTAGCATTAATAAGTAGTCCAGTGAAGCTAGTCCCCTAGCGTTCCCTTCCTGTTCCTATCCTATCTTCTTCCTCCCTCGTTTTTCTTCTTCCCTACGTTTACTTGAGAGTAAAAATCTTTTTCTAATGGTACACAAACCTTTTCTATTGCAATTTTATCTCTTTTAAAATTAACTTCCAAGGGAAAACACCCTGAACTTGAGAATCAATGTCTGATACTCTACTCCTTACGGTTTTGGTGGTAAAAATATGGATTTATTCAAGCTACCGTACCACCAGTGGCGGCTAGTGCTCAATACTTGGGGGGGGGGGGGCAGACGGGAAGACGGCATTTACCAGATGAGGATGCGGAAATTAGAGGCCTCTTTATCTTAGGAGGCAGATGACAAGTTCCTGGATAACACTCTGATCTCCCCTCCTCCCTCCACTGTCCGAGCTGGGGAGTGGTGGATGTGGCTGTGGGTGAGCCGTCCCTGGAAGAGGGAGCCGAGTCCTGGCTGTAGAGGACCGCTGGCTGAGCTGTTCCCTGATTCTTCCAAGCTCCGAGGCCGTTGCTTCTCCTCCCGGCCGAACAGGAAGTGGGTCTTAAGACTCCCTGGCCAATCGGGTCTCAGGACCCGCTTCCTGAATGGCTGGGAGGAGAATCAGGAAAACAATAGCGAATATTATTTCGCTATTGTCACACAACTGGGTGGGCTCAGGGCACAGTGCTCTGCGCCCCGAGCTCACCCTTTTTTGAAGCCTCAGGCTCTAATTGTGTGCTTAAAAAAATAGATTCAATAGATTTAAGACTCTCCGCCATCAGAACACAGCGGGAGGATTCCTCCATTCACATCAAATGTGTGGATGGGGGAAACTGATCATTTTTGCTGCTGGTTAAAGAAAACCAAAATGATGACTGTGTGGGCCACCTAAGACCACTGATCCATATTTACCATTGTAAAAGTAAAAAGAAAATGATACAATGTACACAAGTTGTTTTTTAATAAAAATGTATTGATACAGAAAAACAAAAAAAAGGTTTGCCTAAAGATACACTTTAACACTGCAAAAATCACTCAAAATATGTTGTTTTTTTAAGACTATTGGAATTACTCTAAGGCTCCATGCACACTGGCTTAAAAAACGTTGCTTCTACAAGAGATTTGTGTTCTGCCTGTAGAAGCAACTCAATGTTATCCTATGTGTCCATGCACATTAGGACGTTAAGAGACATATTTTATTTTATCTCTCGCCTTGACTACTGCAACTCCCTCCTCATTGGCTTACCTTTAAATAGACTATCCCCCCTTCAGTCCATCATGAATGCTGCTGCCAGACTCATCCACCTTACAAACCGTTCAGTGTCTGCTACCCCTTTCTGCCAATCCCTCCATTGGCTGCCACTCCCTAAGGAATTATATTCAAAATACTAAAAATAAGTTACAAAGCCATCCACAACTCTGCCCCCAGCTACATTACTAGTCTAGTCTCAAAATAACAATCTAATCGCCCTCTCCGTTCCTCCTAAGACCTCCTGCTCTCTAGCTCCCTCATCACCTCCTCCCATATCCGTCTCCAGGACTTCTCCCGAGCCTCGCCCATCCTCTGGAATTTCTCTACCCCAATCTGTCAGACTGTCTCCAAATGTATCCACTTTTAGGCGATCCCTGAAAACTTTCCTCTTCAGAGAAGCCTATCCTGCCTCCATCTAACAACTGCACAATTTTCTCCATTAGCTCATCCCCCACAGCTATTACCCTTTTGTATAACTTGACCCTCCCTCCTAGATTATAAGCTCTAACGAGCAGGGCTCTCTGATTCCTCCTGTATTGAATTGTTTTGTAATTGTACTGTCTGCCCTAATGTTGTAAAGCGCTGCGTAAACTGTTGGCGCTATATAAATCCTGAATAATAATAATAATAATAATATTTTGAGTTTAACGTTTAGAGGCAGAAAAAAAACCCCTTCTGGTTTGTGTTTCTGATTGGAGCTTGGAGGCAGAAAAAATGTAAAACTCTCCTAAACTCGTCTAAACTTTGTACAAAAAATGCTCTGTATGAGCGTTTTTTTACTCCTGAGAGAACATACATTTTTTTAAGCCCAGTGTGCATGGAGCCTAATGCCACATACAGACGATAATTTCCAAAATGTTCGATGTGAGCTTGTTGTCGGAAATTCCGACCGTGTGTAGGCTCCATGGGACATTTTTTGTCGGAATTTCCGACCAACAAAATTTGAGAGCTGGTTTTCAAATTTTCCGACAACAAAATACGTTGTCGTAAATTCCGAGCGTGTGTACACAATTCCAACGCACAAAATTCCACGCATGCTCTCAATAAAGTATGAGACGGAAGCGCTCAGTCTGGTAAAACTAGCGTTTGTAATGGAGATAGCACATTTGTCACGCTGCAAAGTTTTTAATCTTTTAATGGAGCGCATTCTCTTCTTCTTTAGAATGCTAGAATAATTATGTTGTTTTGCTGCTGATATTCACACAGAGTTCTGACAAACTGATTTGATGTGTCAAGTTACCACAACACCATTATTATCTTGTATTTTTTAACCTCAAGGAGATTGGTTGGTGTTGGTGTCCCTTGTTAATTTGACATTGCATTTTTGAAATGTACCTGCCTACTCACAAACAAACTGTCCTTTTTGAAGTAAAACACATAGGCAAGTATTTGTGAAAAAAAATAGACATTTATTATGGGGCATAACAAAATAAAGAGGAAGGCAACATTGGATAAACTGGTGAAATTGGGCGCACATCAACTATTTTACAGGCAAAATTGGTAGCTTGAGAAGTCCATATAATAGTGAGCACAGTCCGGTCCAGGACTCCAAAAGAGATCAGGAACAGCAGCAGATGACATATAGGTCCCCAGGCTGTGGTCTTACAACTGCCTGCTTCTTTTGCCAGACCAGATTGAACCCAGGCCATCACTCTCTTGTCTTCCTTACACACTTCCTTCCAGGCTGTGGCTCTAGTGTTGGAGTTGTGGCAGGAGGTGGAGGAGGAGGAGGAGGACAATGGTTGAACTCACAAACATGGCTTTTGCTTGTGAGTTCGCCCCTCAACCCCTTATTTGGGGCTTTTAAGATCACTTCCTCACAGAAGAGGAGTTGGCCCTCCTCCATTTCCTGCATTTTGCAGGCATAGTCCTCTTGAAGATTGGGGGGGGTTCTGAAGGCCGCAGAAGCCTGCAGAATTAACCCAAGTGCTGCCTTCTCCAGGTTCCTCCCCTTCCTGGGCCTTTTTTTTGAAGGCGGATAGGAGGGACCTGGGATTCAGGCTACTGGGCCCGGCCACCTCCTAGCTGCCACTTTCCACAGCCTCCTCCTGGCTGAGGCTTTCCTGTATCTATGAAAAAGGGACATAGTTTTAGTTTGTTGGTCATCGATCACACACAATTTTCAGCTCATAACTGTTGCAAATTGAATGTTAACAAATAGAAAAGACTATCATTCTGACCCCAGCATTTTTCATTCTTGTCCCAATTATTTTTGGCCACTACTGTCTATTGATATGTAAAACACTTTGTTAAATCAGAAATTAGTGATCAATAACATCTAGTTAACGTCATTCATTTTACGACAAGAAATATGTTGAACAATGCTATGCCTGACTCAAGCTGGGCTCCTCCACTTCTTCCTGGCTGGAAGGCCCTGGTTGGATGTCAGAAACCTCAGCTGGGGTGGAAGGAAGCATTGAAGGAAGAGTGGAGAGTGATGGCGTGATTTCACTTGGGTATGACAGAAAACACAATCTGTCGTAGTACCACAGCCTGAGGACATAAATGTCCTCTGCTGCTGCTCCTGATCTCATGGAATCCTGGACCTTCTTGCGCTCCCTATTATAAGTGCTCCTCATGCCATGGGGTGTTTTACCTGCCACAGACAGGCCAGCTGCCTGTACTTATCGATGAATTGAGGGATAAAGTCATGATCGTCGAAGCCATCCATTTTATCTGCAAGATACAACACAAGACAAACCCTAATGTCAGGCTAAACTCTCCTAATCTTGTCCCAATATAGGCCTCAATCTATAAGCAGTATAGGCCACTGATGCCCCAAGTTCAAATTGTACTTTCGTTATCACGATCACTTACACTACTCCGTCCTCCGCTCACAGATCGTACGTACGACGCACGCGTATTACGCTTTATATACACTGAGATTTAAGGCCTCTATGTCCTTTGGTGAGATAGTGGAGATGGTGGACATCTTGTAGAGGGCCGACTATGACGGGAAGTAGGAATGAGCTTTGAGTTCGAGTCAAACTCATGTTCAACTCGAACATTGGCTGGTCGCCAGTTCGCCAAACAGCGAACAATTTGGGGTGTTTGCGGCAAATTCGAAAGCCGCGTAGCACCCATTAAAAGTCTATGGGAAAAATCAAAAGTGCTAATTTTAAAGGCTTATATGCATGGTATTGTCATAAAAAGTGTTTGGGGACCTGGGTCCTGCCCAAGGGGACATGTATCAATGCAAAAAAAAGTTTTAAAAACGACTGTTTTTTCGGGAGCAGTGATTTTAATAATGCTTAAAGTGACACAATAAAAGTGTAATATTCCTTTACATTTCGTACCTGGGGGTGTCTATAGTATGCCTGTAAAGGGGCGCATGTTTCCCATGTTTAGAACAGTCTGACAGCAAAGGAAAAAAAGTAATTTAATACTACGCGCGGCTTTTAATGAATTGTCGGTCCGACAATACACATAAAAGTTCATTGATAAAAGCAGCATGGGATTTCCCAGGGGAACCCCGAACCAAATTTTTTTTAAAACATGGCATGGGGGTCCCCCCAAATTGCATACCAGGCCCTTCAGGTCTGGTATGGATATTAATGGGAACCCCGCACCAAAATTTAAAAAAAAATGGCGTGGGGGTCCCCCTCAAAATCCATACCAGACCCTTCAGGTCTGGTATGGATTTTAAGGGGAACCCCGCGCCAAAATTTGAAAAAAAAATGGCATGGGGTCCCCCCAAAAATCCATACCAGACCCTTATCTGAGCACACAACCTGGCAGGCCGCAGGAAAAGAGGGGGGATGAGAGAGCAGCCCCCCCTCCTGAACCGTACCAGGCCACACGCCCTCAACATTGGGAGGGTGCTTTGGGGTAGAGTCACCCGGTTACGTAATGGGTGAGGTCACCCGGTTACGCAACGGGTGACCCTGCCCCCCTCTGACATCACGGGGAAAGCCATAGGGAAGTCCCCGACAAGTCCCCGTGCATCAGAGGGGGCGGGGTCACTGGGTGGCCCTGCCCTCCTTTATTTAAGAAGTGTCAGAAGAAAAGAAGCGTCACACAGCGGGAGCCTCCCATGGATGCGGAGGGGCCCAAGAACGAAGCTGGGAAGAAGACGCTGCGGAGGAGGATGCCGGACGAGAACACCGGAGCAAGAAGCAGAGGATCGGAGGAAGAACCAGAGGAAGAAGTAGATGGAGGAAGAAACCGAAGGAAGAAGGGAGGAAGAAGGAAGAAGACCCGAAGAAGATGGAAAGAAGAAGACTTTAAATAAAGGAATTGTCAAAAACTGTCTCTTGTCATTTTTAACATTTTTGACACTTTTTTAGTGAAATGGTAGGGGTACTTTTGTACCCCATTACCATTTCACATAGGGGGCAGGATCTGGGGGTCCCCTTGTTAAAGGGGGCTTCCAGATTCCGATAAGCCCCCCGCCCACAGACCCCCACAACCACCGGCCAAGGGTTGTGGGAATGAGGCCCTTGTCCTCATCAATATGGGGACAAGGCACTTTGGGGGGCCACTACCGTAAAGCACCCTCCCAATGTTGAGGGCATGTGGCCTGGTACGGTTCAGGAGGGGGGGCGCTCTCTTTTCCCCCCCTATTTTCCTGCGGCCTGCCAGGTTGCGGGTCTGGTATGGATTTTGAGGGGGACCCCCACGCCATTTTTTTAAAATCTTGGCGCGGGGTTCCCCTTAATATCCATACCAGACCTGAAGGGCCTGGTATGGAATTTAGGGGGACCCCCACGCCATTTTTTTTAAAATTTTGGTTCAGGGTTCCCCTGTGGGGAAATCCCATGCCGTTTTTATCAATGAACTTTTATGTTTATTGTCGGACCGACAATTCATGAATAGCCGCAAGTAGTTTTAAATGACTTTTTTTCCTTTGAAATGTCATTTTGCTGTCAGACTGTTCTAAACATGGGAAACATGCGCCCCTTTACAGGCATACTATAGACACCCCCCAGGTATGAAATTTAAAGGAATATTACACTTTTATTGTTTCACTTTAAGCATTATTAAATCACTGCTCCCGAAAAAACGGCCGTTTTTAAAACTTTTTTTTACATTGATACATGTCCCCTGGGGCAGGACCCAGGTCTGCAACACTTTTTATGACAAGAACTTGCATATAAGCCTTTAAAATTAACACTTTTGATTATTCATGTTTGAGTCCCATAGACTTTAACGGTGCTCGCGTGTTCGAACAAATTTTTTGCCTGTTCGCATATTCTGGTGCGAACAGGGGGGTGTTCGGCTCATCCCTAACAGGAAGCATGGACCTTACCCAAACCCAAATGTGAGAAAGGCCAAGATCATGGCTAAAGTTATGAAAAGTCTGCAGAAGAAATTTGGGGTACGGCGATCCAAGGATCAACTGAGGAAACAATGGTCAGACCTCAAATTGAGGGAGCAGGATCAGTACAGAGGAATCAAGAGAGTAAGTAAGTAAGTATTAAAAGTAAGTATTTAGTCGTGTGTTCCTATTATTATTATTATTACATTTGTGCTGCTCCATGTGCTTTTCTTTACTGTTGTACAGTTTAAAATGGCATGTTTCAGGTTCGTTGGCACAGTAATCGTTTGTTCACCCACTAATACAATGTTTTTGGCAGATGCAGGTTAACTACATTTGTTCATGCCTATTTGTATTAAAAGAAGTTGAGCACATTGTTGTCTAGATGGGTTTGTAACAAGAATGAAATACAAACTTGATTCAGTGTATTCCCAGTGGATACTAGGGTTTCCACATGAGTGATACTTTACCAAAAAATGTAAGTATTCCAGCTTTAAGAAAGGGAAAAAAATCATGCCTTCAGCTTGGAACTCTGCCAAAACAGACAATTGGACGACACTTCCAAGCAATGTTTCATATTCATATTTCTGGCCTCAAATATCTGTGTGCTAAGTATACCTTTTTTTTATAAACATAGGGGAGAAAAGACTCGGGACGTCTGAGGTCACCAGGGACCCCCAACCTCTGAAAGAAGGGGAACTCACAACACCACAACCTCAGGATGTGGAGGAAGGAGAGGTTTATGAAGTGGGCGAAATAGTGACCACAACAGGTGAGTGTCTGAGACCACAGCTTCAGGTAATAGATGTATACCTGCATATTTATAATACATGGTGTGTTTTTTTAATTTTAGGTGATGTGGATGTTGTGGAAAAAGAAACTCATTTCACAAGTGCAAGTGCACAGATCCTCAACGGGGAGATCGTGGTGTGCAATCGTGATTTACAGAAGATCAAGGAAGACATCAATGATGTCGAAAAAAGACTCAAAAACATCATTAATGTTTTAGGCAGAATCTAAAACACACCAAAATTATTCAGTTTATATTTTTATTATTTTTCTAAATATTTAAAGTATATTGAAAGCCAAATTTTGAAGATGCACACAGTGTGTCAACATGTGCTATCTGCCATCAAGGGATATGTACGCGTTTTGTGGGTGCAACCCCTTCCTCGCAACTAAAGTAGCTGAGAGGAAGGGGTTGCACCTCCGAAACACATCCATTGATCCCCCATGATGATGGGAGCTAGCACAGGTTGACATTATGCATGGGATCCGGAGGGAAATCCCCATTTTGACTCTCAATTTGTGTGCATCTTCAAAATTTGGCTTTCACAGGGGTGACATCACCCCATCTGATGAAGGCAAGATCTACACAATTTGGACATACTAAAGACTGATATTGCCTTCACTTTATCAAAGTTGAACTTTGTAAGTTCCTGAGTTGTGTATTGTTTTATGGTTTTAAACATCTTTACCCCAAAAAAGGATATTTCTACTGTCAACCCAAAAATTTTTATTCAAAAAATATGTTGGTTTGTTCAAAAACTGTCACGGTCCCTACCATGCCTTGCAGACGGCCAAGCGTGGTTGCACCCCAAGTGGCTCTGGGTGGTATTGAACTGATGACTATCTGTTCTTGCTCCTGTTTCTTTACCTCTGAGCCACACCTCAGTTCTTTTCCACCTGCTTTCCAGCCACGCCTAGTTTAGCATGAAGTACTGTGGGCGATACTCTGTTTATACCTGTCACTCCCGGATCAGCTGAGGTAGGTTACCTAATTAGCCTTGTATAAAGCCCTGTCTCACTCTGAGGGCTTAGTCAGTTCTTTTTCTCATGTTTGCCAAGTGTTCCTGTCCTCCTGTCCTCCTGTCTTCTGTTGCAGTGTTCCAGTGTTTCAAGACTGACCCCGGCTTTAGACCCTGGCTTTGTTTATCGTTATCCTGACTTCTGGAATCCCTGACTGCGGCTTTACCTCGACTATCCCTTGGCTATTCCTGTCAAGACCCCGTGCACAGATTAACAGCCCAGGTAGCTTATCTCTTTGTTACCGTGGGCTGTGTGTATTTGCAAGGGTGAGCGTACATCTTTGCGCCATGAACTCCAACCTAGGTAAGCCCTTACATAATGAACTGACCAACATGGAGTCCACAGAGATGTACAGGATGCTCACCTCCCTTGCTCTGCAAGTCTCCAGCCTAGGCTAGACCGTTAATGAGTTGCAGCAAGAAGTCCACTTGTTTAAAGGCACAGTACACCCCAACCCTGGAACCTGCATGTCCAGAACCATTTGTTGTGATGCCTGAGAAGTTTGATGGGAATCATGCATCATTCTTGAACTTTAGGATGGATTGCTAGCTGTTGTTCGCTCTTAAGCCTAGGACCTATGCCTCTGACTTTATAAAGGTTTGCGCATTCATCAACCTGCTCACTGGGCTAACCAAGATATGGGCTTTTCAGCTATTACAGGAGAGGAGTACAGTCTTGGACAGCTGGGAGGCTTTCATGTTTGCTCTGGACTCTTATATTACAGTTTCTAAGAAAGCCAGTGTTCCCAAGTCTGCTCCTAGTTCACGTGGCCTATGGGTACCCATGGACAGGAATACCCTGTACAGATATGACTCCAAGCCATCCCAGTCTGTGCCAAGTTATGAAGCTCTAACCCCTCAAAGCCCAGATGCTCCTGAGGTTTTACCCATTCATGGAGATCAGGTCCATCCAGTCCAAGCTGTCTAAGGGAGAGAGAAAGCGGAGGAGAGGCTGTGGACTCTGTTTCTATTGTGGAGTAAGAGGGCACCTTATCTCTTTCTGCCCAACTCGTCCACCTCGGCCAAAGTTTCCGCAAGTGGGTACTACTAGGATCCTTCCTGCCACCCCTGAATCTTTGCCTGCTATCCAGCTTGAAGTTCCTGTGCCCCAGTCTGATGTCCCAGTGCCTGCTACCCAGTCTGATGTTCCGGTACCTGCTGCCCAGTCTGATGTCCCACGTGCCGGTGTCCCGGTGCCGGTGTCCCCGCTTGAAGTCCCCGTGACGTGTCCCCGCTTGAAGTTCCAGTGCTTGTGTCCCCGCTACCTCCTGACTGTACGTATGCCTCAAATGGCACCATAGTCTGTAAGCAGGACCTGAAGATTTTTGAAAGAGCTTTGCGAGCGATGAAAGTCTCCCCAGCTGGAACTTCTAAAACAAAGAAAGCCCAAAGGAAATAAGGAAGGTTTTTTAACTCTTCTTTTGATTTATTTAGTTTGATATTTTTGACGAACTATCTGTTCCATGCTCTGAGGGCATTCCTAAGGGGAGGGAACTGTCATGGTCCCTACCATGCCTTGCAGACGGCCAGGCGTGGTCACACCCCAAGTGGCTCTGGGTGGTATTGCACTCATGACTGTCTGTTCTTGTTCCTGTTTCTTTACCTTTGAGCCACACCTCAGTTCTATTCAGCCTGCTTTCCAGCCATGCCTAGTTTAGCATGAAGTACTGTGGGCGATACTCTGTTTGTACCTGTCACTCCTGGATCAGCTGAGGCAGGTTACCTAATTAGCTGGGTATAAAACCCTGTCTCACTCTGAGGGCTTGGTCAGTTCTTTTTCTCATGTTTGCCAAGTGTTCCTGTCTTCTGTTGCAGTGTTTCAGTGTTCCAAGACTGGCCCCGCCTTCAGACCCGGCTTTGTTTATCGTTATCCTGACTTCTAGAATCCCTGACTGCGGTTTTACCTCAACTATCCCTTGGCTATTCCTGTCAAGCCCCCGTTCACAGATTCACAGCCCAGGTAGCTTATTTCTTTGTTACCGTGGGCTGTGTGCATTTGCAAGGGTGAGCGTACATCTCTGCACCATGGACTCCAACCTGGGTAAGCCCTTACAAAAACCCTTTTCTAACGCACATGTGAATGTGCTTTGAGTAAAATGTTTTCTACTCAACAATGTGTGGCTTCTTCTTTCAATGCTCATTAGCAGTTTTTGGAGTAAGTTGGTGTTTACAGTGGCAATGGGGGTTATTTACTAAAGGAAAATCCACTTTGCAATGCAAGTGCACTTTCAGTGCAGTTTCAAGTGCACTTTTGCAGTGCACTTGTAGTGCAAAGTGGATTTTCCTTTAGTAAACAACACCCACAGTTCTTTAAAATTTGCCCCAATCAGGCCATTTTCGTGACTCAAAAAGTTAAATTCATGGTGCTGAAAATGATGAATATTTTTATCATTAATGCATTACATACATTAACAACAAAAACAAGGTGTGTGTGTAGCAGACCCACAACATAATAATAGTTAGCTGAAGAAGAGATTGTCACCTCATGTATCAAAGAAATTACGTTTGTACTATTGAAGAAAATGGCCAAAAAGAAAAGCCCATTGGATAAACTAGGAGACAGCTAAAAGAAACACAAGCAGTAAATCAAAGGAAATCTTATTTCAGTTTAAATTAAAAATGTATTTTAAAAATGTTTCTTAAACATTTTCTGGCATATCAATGGCCCCCCTACCTGCAAAGTATTCCATATATTTTAGACGGACCTAGCAGGCACTTTGGGGGGGCAAGCCAGGACGGCCAGCTTCAAGCGCCACCAGGGTTTGCTCTTGAAATCCAGCCTCAGGCCCAACTGAGGCCACATAGTTCATAGCAATTCTCCTTAAAAAGTTGTGTAGAATGCAGCATGCAAGTATTATATGGTTAAGTTTATATTCCGCCATGTTGATTGGTGTAAGGAATAGGCGGAACCGGCTGGCCATTATCCCGAAAGCATTCTCCACCACTCTTCTGGCTCTGGCCAGTCGGTAGTTAAAAACCCTCTGGTCCGAGGTGAGGGTCCTCATCGGGAACGGCCGCATCAGGTGATCACCCAGCCCAAATGCTTCATCAGCGACAAAGACGAACGGCAGACCAGCCACGTTGTCTTCCGGAGGTGGCAATCCCAAGCCACCACTCTGGAACTCGGTCTGGGCAATGACTCCACCATTTGACATCCGGCTATTCTTCCCCACATCCACATAGAGAAACTCATATGTCGCCGACACTACCGCTAACATCACAATACTATTAAACCCCTTATAGTTGTAATAGTATGACTCCGAGTTGGGGGGTGGGACTATGTGGACGTGTTTCCCATCAATTACCCCTCCGCAGTTGGGAAAGCCCCACCGCTGGCCAAATTGGGAAGCCACAGTCTGCCATTCCTGTGGCGTTGAAGGAAACTGTGGAGTGAAACAAGAAAAAAAAAATTAGTACTTTTTCACATAACATTGCAAGCAGATTGGACACAAACATTCTTGGCCAACATCAGTATAACATTTATTTGACAAAAAAATAATGTCCACTTATTAGATTCCTCACCCCCTTCGATGATCCATTTAAAAATTTTAGGGGGGGGAGATGTTTTGGACAGGTAACCCTCTCCACTTCATTGAGACCTGATTGCATAAATAATGTATGTTACTTTGGCCAGCCCCTCCTTACTTACACTATTGGCAGCCCACTGGACAGGTAAGAAGTGTCATAATACAAAAATATAAATACACACTGTACAAATTGAAGCACATTTTTACATTCTGCAATTACCTATTAAGAGAATAGGAGAACAAAACTTTAAACAGTATCATTTGAAAGTATTCAGGCAGGCCTTTTCACTACATGCTTTGGTGAATTCATCCATAAATCTGACCACAAAAGAGGTAGGTATAGTGTGTATGGGTTTGGCAAAGTCAGCAGATAGAGGATTGGTATCGGTTGACTCAGCGGTTGGAGGGGAGGGAGGGTTCCAAATGATTTTGGGACCCCAAAATAAGCCCCTGGCACTCTGCATGAATTTAAGGACACAAATAACATTTGTACACATTTTAGGTGTGTATGGGCCCAGGATAGCATGCTGGGAGGTTAGTGAAGGCAAATATGCATGAAGGACAAAAAAGGAACTTTAAAAACTTCCAGCATGCATGAAGACAAAGGGGACATTCACAGCATATTGCAATCATGGTAATTATGGAATGATGAAATAAATACAATACATTAGCAAACATTAAATACATAGAATGTGACGTTAAAGGAGAAAATTTACCCTAATATAGTCCTTCTGCAGGACCTGAATGATGGCAGAACAGGTCTCTGGAATAATGATTCTCAGAGCCTGGGGGGAGATGCCTGTTGAGAACTTGATGTCCTGCAGACTTCTCCCCGTTGCCAAGTACCGCAAGGTGGCGACTAGCCTTTGTTCAGGAGTGATGGCTTGCCACATGCAGGTGTCCTGCTTCATATTATAAGGGGACAGCAAAGCCAACAAATGGTGAAAAAAGGGGGTCCGTCATCTGGAGATAATTCCTGAAATCATCAGGATTATTCTCACTGATCTCCCGCAGCAAAGGCATGTGAGAAAATTGGTCACGCTGGAGCAACCAATTCTTTGTCCATGAACTCCTCCCTGCCCTGTTCATGGACTGGGCTTGGGTCAAAGTAAGAACCCCAACACCAAGCCCCCGCATAACACGAACTCTATGAGGAGTACGTAACTGCAATATGGCTTCAAAACGGTCGGCTGGTCAGAACAAACTTAACGCACTGAAATTCAGAAAGGCCTGAGAAGAGTGAGCTGAAAATCAGAAACGAGCGAACAAGAACGTACTGGAAATCAGATACGTACTATAAAAATACACACTGAAAACCAGATGCGATCTGACTACACGCATTGAAAACCAGATACGAACCCACAAACACAAACTGAAGAGCAGTAACAATCTGAAAAGCGCGAATTTACTCTCAACAAACTTCTACTAACACGAGATTAGCAGAAGGAGCCCAAAGGGTGGCGCACTGGCTATTGAACTTCCTCTTTATAGTGCCGTCGTACGTGTTGTACCGCAGCGTGTTCTTGATAATCGGAATTTCTGACAACATTTGTGCGACCGTGTGTATGCAAGACAAGTTTCAGCCAACATCCGTCAGAAATAAATCCAGCATTTAGTTGTCGGAATGTCGGATCGTGTGTACGCGGCATAAACGTTCCTTTTAACTGCACCAAATGCGTGTAAATTCATGTACTGTAAACTGATGCAGACCAATGCTGATGCATGTAATAGCACATAAAGTATGAAAACACACAAACTATTCCACCACTGCTTCCACATGCTAGTAGAAAACTACCAACGTGTGAAACAAGCCAGACCACATACACTCTCTTATTTAAAAGGCCAGTAATTGGTGCTATTCTCTGTAATAGGAATTTGCTGGAAGGACAGCATTTTGCAATAACGTACAACTAATAATAAACTCTATTGGCTTAATCCCAAAATGTTTATCATTAACAGTAATGTTGGAGAGCCTACAGAAAAATAGGACAAAAAAACAGTATGATAAAAGATGCAGACAAACAGGTCCAATAACATACTTGAGTGTCACGTTGCACTGTTATTAGTTTAAATATTGGAAGAGTCTGCCTCTGCTGTAGATTATCATTGTGGGCTGTTTTTACAGGATTGTGATTCTACGTGCACCTGAAGTACCCATTCACCCTGAAGGACAATTTCCATTCCTCTGGATTTTAATGAGTATTCCCTTAGGGCCTTTGCTCCAAGTTAAGGTGTACTATAGAAAGTCTAGTGTATTTTTGCAAAGCTGATTTACACATGGCTGATGTGACTCCACTGAGCACTGCTTTTTTAATCTGGATGGTTGAACTAATATGTTATTACAGCATTTAAAGGCTTGGATTTGGTTTTTTTTTCATGCTTATAAACATACGTCAATCCTGGGATTTTTTTCTCACTTCAAAAATCAATTTCAAAGGCAAATGTAAGACTTGCAAACACCTGTAGAACAGTGGAAAAAACATGTCAGATTTAAAGAGTAACTCCACTTTTGTTGATAAAAAAACATTCCCCTCTGGTTAATCTAAGGACTAGTAAGGTGTGTGTGTGTGTGTGTGTGTGTGTGTGTGTGGGGGGGGTACTCTTCAATGGTGTACATTTAGACTTTACAACAATAAATTGTCTCTCTACATAGAAATTCTAAAGCTGATTCATAGAGGTCAGTGATGTATGTAAACAACGGCAGGGAAAGGCAACAGCCATCACTTTTCTGCAGGAGAATATGTTACTGAGTGTATATGGTTGCTGGGTTTCTATAACATAATATATGTGGTGTTTTCATTTCTATGTATTAGTTTCTAATTTTTACTGACCAATTATTTAGTTTTATTGATTAAAAATATTTAATTACACAGTTTATTCATTTTCTACATGGACAAAAAATGTCTTTGCGTAATAAAGCGCATTTCAATTCCTGGAAGTCGGTGTTAAGCTCATCAACTAAAATATTTTAGTCAACTAAAATACAACTAAAACAATTCAGATGACTTAAATACGACTAAAACGGCATTTTACTCAAAAGACTATGGTGTCCGTTTATTAAAAACTGTGAACAGCAGTGACCTTGAGGATCACCGCTGATCTCAGCTCATAAACGGTTTATGAAACAGAGATGATTGGGAGAGAACATGTTCTCCAACGATTATCTCAGCACACTGAGAATCCATCATTGTCTGACACAGAAACGGACAGTTTATGAAGCTGCGATCTCAGCACTTCACTGGCGATCTGTGTCAGAATTCACACTCCCCAATTCACCAGCTCAGAGGTGGAGAATCGGGGAGTGACGAGAGAATCCCGGGGGAACTGAGGAGGAAGGAGGAAGATTATTGACTTCCTTCTTCCTCGATCAGACCCCCCAAGACAGTAACCATGTCCCCCTGTCATATTTATGCGTATATTTACTGTGTATATATATGTGTATATATGTATGTGTATATATATGTATATATATGTATGTGTGTATGTGTATATATATATATATATATATATATATATATATATATATATATATATATATAAACTGTATTATGTAGGTTGACTAATTATTTTATTAACATGAGGTGGGCCGTCTGTCCGTGTACTGAGCAGTGATAAATTATCACTGCTTAATAAACGGACACCTCACGTGTTTCAGTGAGTTTCTGGTACTGTAATCTCAATAAGTCTCTAGAGATTCCAGTATCAGGGGGCGTTCTCCCCGTTTGAAGCGTTTGTAGATCGCTTCACTCCTCCAAAGGAGAAGAGATCTACATCGCTTCATAAACTGGCATATGAACTATATGAACTCTCTTTTCGGCCCCACATCCAATCACTTTCCAAAGCTTGCCGCCTCAACCTCCGCAACATCTCTAAACTACGTCCCTTTCTAACCAATGAAACCGCAAAGCTCCTGATTCACTCCCTGATTATCTCTCACCTTGACTACTGCAACTCCCTCCTCATTGGCTTACCTTTAAATAGACTATCCCCCTTCAGTCCATCATGAATGCTGCTGCCAGACTCATCCACCTTACAAACCGCTCAGTGTCTGCTACCCCTCTCTGCCAATCCCTCCATTGGCTGCCACTCGCCCAACAAATTAAATTCAGAATACTAACAATAAGTTACAAAGCCATCCACAACTCTGCCCCCAGCTACATCAGTAGCCTAGTCTCAAAATACCAACCTAATCGCCCTCTTCTGGAATTTGCTACCCCAATCTGTCAGAAGGTCTCCAAATGTATCCACTTTTAGGCGATCCCTGAAAACCTCCCTCTTCAGAGAAGCCTATCCTGCCTCCATCTAGCAACTGCACTATCTTCCCCATTAGCTCATCCCCCACAGCTATTACCCTTTTGTATAACTTGACCTTTCCTCCTAGATTGTAAGCTCTAGCTAGCAGGGCCCTGATTCCCCCTGTATTGAATTGTATTGTAATTGTACTGTCTGCCCTAAAGTTGTAAATCGCTGCGTAAACTTTTGGCGCTATATAAATCCTATATAATAATAATAAGAAATAATAATAATAATAATATATATATTTGATATTGATTCCGGTCTTAGTCCGTAAGGTTCAATATTGAGTTGGACCACCCTTTGCAACTATGACAGCTTCAACTCTTCTGGAAAGGCCGTCCACAAGGTTTAGGAATGTGTCTATGGGAATGTTTGACCACTCTTCCAGAAGCGCATTTGTGAAGTCAGGCACTGATGTTGGACAAAAAGGCCTGGCTCACAGTCCCCTCTCTAATTCATCCCAAAGGTGTTCTATCAGGTTGAGGTCAGAACTGTCAAGTTCCTCCACCCCAAACTCGCTCATCAATGTCTTTATGGACCTTGCTTTGTGCACACTTCTAAATCACCAAATCATTTGGTGGAGGGGGGATTATGGTGTGGGGTTGTTTTTTAGAGGTTGGGCTTGGTCACTTAGTTCCAGTGAAGGGAGCTCTTAAAGCATCAGCATACCAAGACATTTTGGATAACTTCATACTCCCAACTTTGTGGGAACAGTTTGGTGATGCCCCTTCCTGTTCCTACAGGACTGAGCACCAGTGCACAAAGCAAGGTCCATAAAGACATGGATGAGTGAGTTTGGGGTGGAGGAACTTGAATGGCCTGCAAAGAGTCCTGACCTAATCTTGATAGAACACATTTGGGATGAATCAGAGCAGAGCCAGGCCTTCTCGTCCACATCAGTGCCTGATCTCACAAATGCGTCTCTGGAAGAATAGTCAAACATTTCCATAGACACAATCCTAAACCTTGTGGACAGCCTTCCCAGAAGAGTTGAAGCTGTTATAGCTGCATTAAAGTTCATGTTTGTGTAAAGGCAGGTGCCCCAATACTTTTGACAATATAGTGTATATATATATATATATATATATATATATATATATATATATATATATACTGTTTTTAATATTTTTTTTAATCTAAGATAGTTAAAATGTGGTAGGCTAAATAATTTTATTCTTGAAACTGATGAACCTACCAGTTTGTTTTTAAAATACAGAAATTTGAGCATTCATAGGAAACTCACAGAAAGAGAATGTACAAATTTCAGGCATGGATTGCACAGGGTGGCAATAGAACCGAAGACCCTAGCACTACAAGGCTGCCCAACTTCCACCTGAACCTGAATATCCATTACTAAGCTAGCCATAGACCTGTGATGGAAATCAATTGTTGGCATACAATCTGACTACTGAACATTTGTTGCAATTTTTGCTTGAAAAGCTCCCATTTCCACTCTTATCTCAGCTAAAGGACAATGTCATACAACCTAAACCGTTTTATTGGATTTATTATATTCCAGTCAAACTGTACTCCCTAGGTTTACATGCTCATTAGAACTGCTTCAAGGGTTGCCAGGATCAAACCCATTTTTTTTTACTCTGTCTGGAAATGCAGAGATCACCTCATGTTAATTACAACTCATTTGGTTTAGCAAATATCCTATCACCAGAAACATGGTTAATGGGCCTTTTGAGGACATCTCCTTAAGAAAAGCTTTTGTCAGGTTAAAAAAATTATAAAAATCTGCAGCTGCAAATACTGTTGCTGCTGACTTTAAATAAAAGAAAAAACACTTACCAGACCAGGGATCCAGCACTGTCATCATCCGGCTGGTTCTTCCCTGGTTTTCGGATCCTTGGCACCGCCATGTTGAATGTGGGAATCTGACTGTGACTTCTGACTTTACAGCCAGCTCCCCACTGCACATTAACAAGCCTAGGAGGTTGCGGTCAGGAAGTGGCTAAACTTCTGCTCCGATTGCCAAGGCAAACCGAATAGTGGGAGCGGATACCTTTCAAAATTAGGTACCCTCTCCCAAAAGAAAAAAAAAAGAAAAAGAAAGAGGAGGTGGGAGAAGGAGGATAAATGGAACTTCTCTTTTTAGGTGAAGTTCTGCTTTAACATTATATCAAAAAAGGTTTTTACAGACTATGTACTTTTATGCTAAAATGTGTGTCTTACTTA
This sequence comes from Lithobates clamitans, assembly GCA_037952925.1. Classification (NCBI taxonomy): domain Eukaryota; kingdom Metazoa; phylum Chordata; class Amphibia; order Anura; family Ranidae; genus Lithobates; species Lithobates clamitans. The sequence goes on from JBBGZY010000061.1 coordinate 3,158,819, forward strand.
ACTGGAAGGCTGTGTACTTTCCATCAGTACTGATGTGAATATGTCCAATTATCTCTGTTCTCCCACTCTACAAGTTAACATATGCAAATAGGGACCACCCAGCTCTGTTTGATACATTTTGGCAAATGTGGACCTTCTCTTCTCATGCTGTAGCTTAATGTCCTTTGTAGCCTGTTTCATTGTAACCTGAATTAGTGTACTTTGGTCTCTCTAGTTTCACAATAATTTTACCCTCATAACATCAGTAAGATCCTCTCTGTGCCAGAGATTCTGTACTTTTTACAATATCAGCCCTTCATGTTCTATAGTATTTTGGTACCTGTGTCCGCCTTTCCTCCCTTGTGTTTTTGTACTTACTTCATGTAACCTCATTTAAAAATCATCTTTAAAAAAAATGCAAGCTTATATTGTCCAAGTTTGCATAATTATGCAGTGAAAGAGACTTTGTAGGCATGACCCAAACATGATCAGAGGCGGGGGCTAGGTCAGGCATAGTAAACAATGTAGAAAAAAAACCCATAGACAAAGACTGTTGCCTGATATATTTTTTTATTTGCGAAATCTCCATTTGTCCCAAAAATTTGAGGCGATTTATGAGTACACATCCACAGGCACATTCAACGTTATATTATTCACTTCAAGAGAGTTTATTGAAAAACTTGCAGCCGAGGTTTAAGTGTCTCGCCACCGGTACTCAGAAGAGGGGAGCAGGGGTCCAGTTCCCTAATCCAGGCGTGTCAAAATATCATGCATAAGACCCCGCTCAAACTGACCCGGTGCTTAGAAGATGTGTGGCCTCAGCCAGCACTGCTCTGGCCACGCCCCCTGACACATTTCACCCAGCCCATTGGGGCATGGTTACAGCCAAGCTTGGTCATTGTATTCTTTTTTTTTAAATTACGTTTGTATTGAAGTTTTGTAAAGTATACACAACTGTCAGATATCACCAGACATTGCAGTATCATAAATAGTTGTTCTAAGCAAACAGTCATATAAGTTCTATAAGTGCAATCAGTGGAGTGGCCAGAGCCTGGCAATATATACTATGAACTCTTTTGTTGGATTTTAGTTTGACCATACACGGAGCAAATTTCTTTCCTGCAACCATGGATTGCAGGAAAGAAATTTGCTTAATTCCCCCACGAAAACAGATAGTATTTGTACTGATAGTGATTATCGCTAGCGGCTATGGCAGCCACTAGCGATAATAGGAAGAGAATCCGGCAGGCTGGTTGCACCTAACTTGGTACATTCAGCCTTCCAATTAACGGTTCAAATCTTGGCCATTCCTGCTGAACCGACCAAGATTTGAATCATGTATGGCCGGCCTTAGCCATATACAAAGTAACTTTTAGCAGCAGATATAAACAAAAAAATACCAATGAAATTTTATGTCTGACTATATAATAAGCATGGCCAGCCTCCTCTGACTGAGAACCCTGTGGCTGCAAACAGAAAGAAGAGGGGAAAGGGGGGTGCCAGGCAGACCATAGTGTAGTAATAAAATGTATTGAAAATCATGAATTAAAACAAGTGTAAGTTGCACTCACAAGCAGAGAGTTGTAAAAGCACGTCTCAATAATGTCAGCTGGAGGGAACAGTGGAGGTGGATGGCTGGATCCCAGGGGCTGTAGTTCCTTTGCCACTGAAGCCAATATAATGAGGTACTATGTGGCTCTCAAAAGCTGCCAGAGGAATCGATGATAAAGGATGGCCGATTGGCAGGAGCCTTACTCCCTTCTCCTCTAAAGCCGCTGTGAGAGGGCACTGTGTCAGTGGCAGAAGCAGTGGAAAAGATCAGTAAAGCAAAATGCGTTTCAGAGGCTAAGAACCGCCTCCTTCCTCAGTTGGACTATTGCCCTAGCCTCCAGACTTAAACACTAGTTTCCCAGCTGTCCCAGGTAACTCATTAAAAGGATAGTTCACCTTTACAAAAAAACTGTCTATGCAGGTAAGGAATGTTTGTAGATAAAAATTAAACTGTGTAGCTTTGACTAAAAATGAATACCCTTGCTATAGGTGTAGGTCATTTACATACTTAATGAAGCCTGACTGGAATACTTCCAGGACTTTGCTAAGTGAGGCCTAGTCGTTACTGCTCACCACCATCACAGGAGTGAGCTCTTTTTCTCATTCAAACCCCCTCACATACTCTCTCTCCCCTGATGCAGTAGCTCTGAGCTCAGCATTTGAGAGCTCACTCCTGTGATGGTGGAGGTAAGCAGTAATTACTAGGCAACGTCCTGGGAGTATTCCAGTCAGGCTTCATAAGGTATGTAAATAGGCTACACCTATAGCAAGGGCTTTATTCAACTTTAGTCAGAGCTCCAGTGTTTGTTTTTATCTACAGATGACTCTTATCTGCATAGGCAGTTTTGTGGTAAAGTTGAACTATCCCTTTAAGCATAGGATGTTAACCACTTGCCGACCGCCGCACGACGATGTACGTCGACAGAGCGGCACGGGCAGGCAAAAGGGCTTACCTGTACGTCCCTGCCTGCCCGCGGGTGGGGGGGTCCGATCGGACCCCCCCCCGGTGCCTGCGGCGGTCGGCAAATGTCCCCCGGCGATCGGTGGTGAGGGGGAGGCCATCCATTCGTGGCCCCCCCCTCGCGATCGCTCCCAGCCAATGGGATCATTTCCCTGCCTCTGTATTGTACACAGAGGCAGAGGAAATGATGTCATCTCTCCTCGGCTCAGTATTTTCCGTTCCGGGCCGAGGAGAGAAGACTGAACTGTGAGTGCACAACACAAACACACACAGTAGAACATGCCAGGCACACATTACACCCCGATCCCCCCCCCGATCGCCCCCCGATCCCCCCCCGATCACCCCCCCCCCTGTCACAAACTGACACCAAGCAGGTTTTTTTTTTTTTTTCTGATTACTGCATAGTGTCAGTTTGTGACAGTTAGTGTGTTGGGGTAGTGAGTGTTAGGCCCCCTTTAGGTCTAGGATACCCCCCTAACCCCCCTAATAAAGTTTTAACCCCTTGATCACCCCCCGTCACCAGTGTTGCTAAGCGATCATTTTTCTGATCGCTGTATTAGTGTCACTGGTGACGCTAGTTAGGAACGTAAATATTTAGGTTCGCCGTCAGCGTTTTATAGCGACAGGGACCCCCATATACTATCTAATAAATGTTTTAACCCCTTGAATGCCCCCTAGTTAACCCTTTCACCACTGATCACCGTATAACCGTTACGGGTGACGCTGGTTAGTTTGTTTATTTTTTATAGTGTCAGGGCACCCGCCGTTTATTACTGAATAAAGGTTTAGCCCCCTGATCGCCCGGCGGTGATATGCGTCACCCCAGGCAGCGTCAGATTAGCGCCAGTACCGCTAACACCCACGCACGCAGCATACGCCTCCCTTAGTGGTATAGTATCTGATTGGATCAATATCTGATCCAATCAGATCTATACTAGCGTCCCCAGCAGTTTAGGGTTCCCGAAAAAGCAGTGTTAGCGGGATCAGCCCAGATACCCGCTAGCACCTGCGTTTTGCCCCTCCGCCCGGCCCAGCCCACCCAAGTGCAGTATTGATCGATCACTGTCACTTACAAAACACTAAACGCATAACTGCAGCGTTCGCATAATCAGGCCTGATCCCTGCGATCGCTAACAGTTTTTTTGGTAGCGTTTTGGTGAACTGGCAAGCACCAGCCCCAGGCAGCGTCAGATTAGCGCCAGTACCGCTAACACCCACACACGCACCGTACACCTCCCTTAGTGGTATAGTATCTGATTGGATCAATATCTGATCCGATCAGATCTATACTAGCGTCCCCAGCAGTTTAGGGTTCCCAAAAACGCAGTGTTAGTGGGATCAGCCCAGATACCTGCTAGCACCTGCGTTTTTCCCGTCCGCCCGGCCCAGCCCACCCAAGTGCAGTATCGATCGATCACTGTCACTTACAAAACACTAACCGTATAACTGCAGCGTTCGCAGAGTCAGGCCTGATCCCTGCGATCACTAACAGTTTTTTTGGTAGCGTTTTGGTGAACTGGCAAGCACCAGCCCCAGGCAGCGTCAGGTTAGCGCCAGTACCGCTAACACCCACGCACGCAGCATACGCCTCCCTTAGTGGTATAGTATCTGATCGGATCAATATCTGATCTGATCAGATCTATACTAGCGTCCCCAGCAGTTTAGGGTTCCCACAAACGCAGTGTTAGCGTGATCAGCCCAGATACCTGCTAGCACCTGCGTTTTGCCCCTCCGCCCGGCCCAGCCCAGCCCACCCAAGTGCAGTATCGATCGATCACTGTCACTTACAAAACACTAAATGCATAACTGCAGCGTTCGCAGAGTCAGGCCTGATCCCTGCGATCGCTAACAGTTTTTTTGGTAGTGTTTTGGTGAACTGGCAAGCACCAGCGGCGTAGTACACCCCGGTCGTAGTCAAACCAGCACTGCAGTAACACTTGGTGACGTGGCGAGTCCCATAAGTGCAGTTCAAGCTGGTGAGGTGGCAAGCACAAGTAGTGTCCCGCTGCCACCAAAAAGACAAACACAGACCCGTCGTGCCCATAGTGCCCTTCCTGCTGCATTCGCCAATCCTAATTGGGAACCCACCGCTTCTGCAGCGCCCGTACTTCCCCCATTCACATCCCCAACCAAATGCAGTCGGCTGCATGAGAGGCATTTTTATGTCCTCCCGAGTACCCCTACCCAACGAGCCCCCCCAAAAAAGATGTCGTGTCTGCAGCAAGCGCGGATATAGGCGTGACACCCGCTATTATTGTCCCTCCTGTCCTGACAATCCTGGTCTTTGCATTGGTGAATGTTTTGAACGCTACCATGCACTAGTTGAGTATTAGCGTAGGGTACAGCATTCCACAGACTAGGCACACTTTCACAGGGTCTCCCAAGATGCCATCGCATGTTGAGAGACCCGAACCTGGAACCGGTTACAGTTATAAAAGTTAGTTACAAAAAAAAGTGTAAAAAAAAAAAAAAACATACAAAAATATAAAATAAAAAAAAAATAGTTGTCGTTTTATTGTTCTTTCTCTCTCTCTATTCTCTCTCTCTATTGTTCTGCTCTTTTTTACTGTATTCTATTCTGCAATGTTTTATTGTTATTGTTATTATGTTTTATCGTGTTTGCTTTTCAGGTATGCAATTTTTTATACCTTACCGTTTACTGTGCTTTATTGTTAACCATTTTTTTGTCTTCAGGTACGCCATTCACGACTTTGAGTGGTTATACCAGAATGATGCCTGCAGGTTTAGGTATCATCTTGGTATCATTCTTTTCAGCCAGCGGTCAGCTTTCATGTAAAAGCAATCCTAGCGGCTAATTAGCCTCTAGACTGCTTTTACAAGCAGTGGGAGGGAATGCCCCCCCCCCAACGTCTTCCGTGTTTTTCTCTGGCTCTCCTGTCTCAACAGGGAACCTGAGAATGCAGCCGGTGATTCAGCCAGCTGACCATAGAGCTGATCAGAGACCAGAGTGGCTCCAAACATCTCTATGGCCTAAGAAACCGGAAGCTACGAGCATTTTATGACTTAGATTTCGCCGGATGTAAACAGCGCCATTGGGAAATTGGGAAAGCATTTTATCACACCGATCTTGGTGTGGTCAGATGCTTTGAGGGCAGAGGAGAAATCTAGGGTCTAATAGACCCCAATTTTTGCAAAAAAAAGTACCTGTCACTACCTATTGCTATGATAGGGGATATTTACATTCCCTGAGATAACAATAAAAATGATTAAAAAAAAAAAAATGAAAGGAACAGTTTAAAAATAAGATAAAAAAATAATAATAATAAAGAAAAAAAAAAAAAAAAAAAAAAAAGCACCCCTGTCCCCCCTGCTCTCGCGCTAAGGCGAACGCAAGCGTCGGTCTAACGTCAAATGTAAACAGCAATTGCACCATGCATGTGAGGTATCGCCGCGAAGGTCAGATCGAGGGCAGTAAGTTTAGCAGTAGACCTCCTCTGTAAATCTAAAGTGGTAACCTGTAAAGGCTTTTAAAGGCTTTTAAAAATGTATTTAGTTTGTCGCCACTGCACGTTTGTGCGCATTTTTAAAGCATGTCATGTTTGGTATCCATGTACTCGGCCTAAGATCATCTTTTTTATCTCATCAAATATTTGGGCAATATAGTGTGTTTTAGTGCATTAAAATGTAAAAAAGTGTGTTTTTTCCCCAAAAAATGCGTTTGAAAAATGTGTGAAAAAAAAAAATGAAACACCCACCATTTTAATCTGTAGGGCATTTGCTTTAAAAAAAATATATAATGTTTGGGGGTTCAAAGTAATTTTCTTGCAAAAAAAAATTATTTTTTTATGTAAACAATAAGTGTCAGAAAGGGCTTTGTCTTCAAGTGGTTAGAAGAGTGGGTGATGTGTGACATAAGCTTCTAGATGTTGTGCATAAAATGCCAGGACAGTTCAAAACCCCCCCAAATGACCCCATTTTGGAAAGTAGACACCCCAAGCTATTTGCTGAGAGTCATGTTGAGTCCATGGAATAATTTATATTGTGACACAAGTTGCGGGAAAGAGACAATTTTTTATTTTTTTTATTTTTTTTTGCGCAAAGTTGTCACTAAATTATATATTGCTCAAACATGCCATGGGAATATGTGAAATTACACCCCAAAATACATTCTGTTGCTTCTCCTGAGTACGGGGATACCACATGTGTGAGACTTTTTGGGAGCCTAGCCGCGTACGGGACCCCGAAATCCAAGCACCGCCTTCAGGCTTTCTAAGGCCGTAAATTTTTGATTTCACTCTTCACCGCCTATCACAGTTTCGGAGGCCATGGAATGCCCAGGTGGCAAAAAAACCCCCCAAATGACCCCATTTTGGAAAGTAGACACCCCAAGCTATTTGATGAGAGGTATAGTGAGTATTTTGCAGACCTCACTTTTTGTCACAAAGTTTTGAAAATTGAAAAAAGAAAAAAAAAATTTTTTTTTCTCGACTTTCTTTATTTTCAAAAACAAATGAGAGCTGCAAAATACTCACCATGCCTCTCAGAAAATAGCTTGGGGTGTCTACTTTCCAAAATGGGGTCATTTGGGGGGGGTTTGTGCCACCTGGGCATTCCATGGCCTCCGAAACTGTGATAGGCAGTGAGGAGTAAAATCAAAAATGTACGCCCTTAGAAATCCTGAAGGCGGTGATTGGTTTTCGGGGTCCTGTACGCGGCTAGGCTCCCAAAAAGTCCCACACATGTGGTATCCCCATACTCAGGAGAAGCAGCTAAATGTATTTTGGGGTGCAATTCCACATATGCCCATGGCCTGTGTGAGCAATATATCATTTAGTGACAACTTTGTGCAAAAAAAAAAAAAAAATTTGTCACTTTCCCGCAACTTGTGTCAAAATATAAAACATTCCATGGACTCAACATGCCTCAAAGCAAATAGCTTGGGGTGTCTACTTTCCAAAATGGGGTCATTTGGGGGGGTTTTATGTCATCTGGGCATTTTATGGCCTTCAAAACTGTGATAGGTAGTGAGGAGTAAAATCAAAAATGTACGCCCTTAGAAATCCTGAAGGCAGTGATTGGTTTTCGGGGCCCCGTACGCGGCTAGGCTCCCAAAAAGTCCCACACATGTGGTATCCCCGTACTCAGGAGAAGCAGCTAAATGTATTTTGGGGTGCAATTCCACATATGCCCATGGCCTGTGTGAGCAATATATCATTTAGTGACAACTTTTTGTAATTTTTTTTTTTTTTGTCATTATTCAATCACTTGGGACAAAAAAAATGAATATTCAATGGGCTCAACATGCCTCTCAGCAAATTCCTTGGGGTGTCTACTTTCCAAAATGGGGTCATTTGTGGGGGTTTTGTACTGCCCTGCCATTTTAGCACCTCAAGAAACGACATAGGCAGTCATAAATTAAAGGCTGTGTAAATTCCAGAAAATGTACCCTAGTTTGTAGACGCTATAACTTTTGCGCAAACCAATAAATATACACTTATTGACATTTTTTGTACCAAAGACATGTGGCCGAATACATTTTGGCCTAAATGTATGACTAAAATTGAGTTTATTGGATTTTTTTTAGAACAAAAAGTAGAAAATATCATTTTTTTTCAAAATTTTCGGTCTTTTTCCGTGTATAGCGCAAAAAATAAAAACGGCAGAGGTGATCAAATACCATCAAAAGAAAGCTCTATTTGTGGGAAGAAAAGGACGCAAATTTCGTTTGGGTACAGCATTGCATGATCGCGCAATTAGCAGTTAAAGCGACGCAGTGCCGAATTGTAAAAAGTGCTCTGGTCAGGAAGGGGGTAAAACCTTCCGGGGCTGAAGTGGTTAAAGATGTAAAATTTCTAGCACTAGGGCAAAGAGTAAAGGGGAAAATGGGCACCCCTGTTGTGTCCCATTGCTGATGGAGAATGGGTCAGACAGCAAGCCATTCATCTGCACCCTCGCAGTCGGACCTTGATAAAAAGCTAGAATCCAGCCAAACATACATTCCCCCAGGCCTAACATCCATAACATTTCTTCCATGTACATCCAGTTCACTTCTGTCAAAGGGCTTCACGGGATCAGATAACAAAAGTAGGTATGGGCCTTTTCAGTGCCATGTTTTGCCCAATGCATAACATTAAGAGCTCTGAATGTATTATCACAGGCCTCTTAACCATTATAAAATCTGATCAAGGTGAACAACTGATGCAACATGGTCCTGGAAACTCGTAGCTAGAAGCTTAGAAAACATTTTGGTGTCTGTATTTGGAAACAAAATAGGTCTATTGTTTGGACAGTAATCTGAGTCCTTTCCTGTCTTGGGAAGACTGTGATATGTGCCAACAATGCCTCTTTCGGTTGGGGGTTAGAGGTGGTAATAGCATTAAAGTAATAACACACTGGTTTCAGTAGGATCGGTGACAGTTTTTTATAATATTGATCGGTGAAATTGTCTTGTCTCGGGCGGTTGCTCAGCCAGAAATTATCATGCCCACTCCTCAAATTGGGCATTTCAACCCCTCGATTATTAAATCTCAGATTTGGGGGAAAGCAGTTTTTTTAGGCAGTTGATCTCTCTGCTCAGAATCCATTAGGAGGGGAGTAGGGTTAGGAAGGTCATACAATGAGGCATAACATTTCTGAAATTCTCAGCCCATGGCAGTTGAATCTAGTATTGGTTTATCATGTACAACCAGTCTGTGAATATGATTCGAAGACTGATGTTTCCTCAAAGCTTTAGCTAACAAATGACCACATTTATTTTCATATTTATAAAACCAATGGGCATATGATGATTGTAATCTGACCTCAGGGAAGGCTCCCTGCTGTCAGAACACAATCGCACATCGAATATGTGGATGGGGAATAGGATAATTTTTTTCATTCAACCCGTTGATTGAATGAAAAAAAAAAAAGATGAATGTATGGGCTGCCTTACACAGCACTGAGAGTGAGGTAGGTTAGGTTGATTATCTAAGGATAGTTTAGAGGAGATGTAAACAGTTCCTAAAAGTTAGCCACGAGACTAGAGGAAGTCAGGCCTGGTGTAAATTTGGACAGTGTTTTGTATATATCTTGGGTTCTCCTTGATGGGCTAGTATGAGTGGTGGAAATTTTGACCAGGGGTTCTGGCAGTCTAATAAATAGAGAACAATAGTAGTAGAGAGCAAGAGAGAGTAAAGGTGGCCGTAGATGGATCAAAATGGACGAATTTCGATTTTTCGATTCACTCTATGGACTATCTGGACATTCTGGCTCAACAGAAGTCGATCTAACGATCGACTTCTGTAGAATGGGAATGCTGAAAAATGTTGTTGATCATCGGCTGCAGGCAATCCACTGCAGCCATTGATCAATGCATTCTGACAGTGGATGAGTCCCACTGTCAGAATACAATGGCACAGTGGGGAGGATTCCTCCATCCACCTCACTTGTGTGTATGAGGGAATCTATGTATTGTCAGCTTAAAAGTGTAGAGAAATTAGAAGAAATTAGTTGAGAAAAGTACAACTAGACAAGAGGGATGGGAAGCTTGTTTGGAGGAAAAAGTGGCAGGGGGAATTTTTTTACGATAAAGGGGGAAAAGTCCTTCAAGGCCTATGAGGGCCGAGTCACACCAGAACACAATGTGGGTAAAGTGCATTCCGGGCCTGTTTCCCACACTGCGTTTAAAAAACACTGCCTTTGTTTTGCACTTGCAGGCACCAGATCACATGGTACTCTAGTACCATGGGATTTGGAAAGGCATGTTTTTCAAAAGTAGTGCACTCCAGTGCAATTTGCAGCCCATTCAAATGAATGGGTTGCAAAATTGCACTGCAGGGGAACACGCAGGAATCGCACAGGAACGAGGACTGTGTTGCTGTGTGATTCTGGTGTGAACTGGCCTCGATAGCCAGGTAGCAACCTTTACATCAACAGGATGTTCTTAACGGGGCCTTCTTCTTCTCTGAAAGACAGAAGTCCCTGTTGCCTGATTTAACCTGGATTGGGTTACTTTTATCTTGTCTATACACATACTGTATGATACAGAATGGAAATATACCTTGGTTCCTGCTTTCCTTTGAGAAATAGAAATCTACGATTTCCCTAATTAACTGGTAATTAGACCACTTTGTATTTCTAGACATAATATTTAGGTGTGAGTTACCTTGGACACTGGCCACTCAGTCACCCCTGAGGGCACAACTTTTGCACTCTTGTCACCCTTACTATCTAATTGCTTCATCACCTTCTTTTGTATTCAAAAGTGCCTGATGTTTATCTCAAACAGCTTAGAATTCCCCTGTGACACTAGTGCAATATTTACCAATTCTGTTTAGAAGAACTTCAATGAAAATGTCTTATCTTGCCATAAGCTGTTTTTTCCTGTATCCTGTCATTGTTGTTGAAAAGAGAATTCACCTGAAGGTACACAGGCATGTTTCAAGGTGGTCAGATGTAAGCCAATAATCCAATATCTAAAGATTTTTCTTTCTTTAATGCTTGACACCTATACATGTTTAATGCATATCCTAACATTTGAGTGTAGGCAGTGAACTGTTGTAGAAACCTTATTATTCCACTCACAAAATTCCCACTGCTAAAATACAGTTGTCCATTATGCTTATGGTCTAAACCCCAAAACAAAAGCTAAATATATTGCAGCTTATCAATCCTTAGATGTGATTGCTACATTAGGTTAATAATGTAAATAAATAACTAAGTAAATAAAATAAATGAATACAATTCTATAAAGAAGTAAAAAAAAAAAATCCATTCTAAAAAATAAATGAAGGACTTGTTCACATGTGCATTGCTCTCTAGAATTTCTGCCATGGCTACGAAGCATAACATCGAGGCCATGGCATGTGTACATCCCTAGCCACTGCCCCTGTTGCTAAAGAGGGTGATGGTTGGTGGGCCGTAAAGGCACAGCTCATCACAACCATGGTGTTTTACCCCCCCCACCTGAATTGTGAATGAGCCCAAGGGCCCCTTTGACATGTTTTTACTCATCTGCTTGCTCATCGGGGATCACTCCAGTGACCCCCGCTGAGCTGGCGGATGACAAGTACGTCTCTGCTCACTTTGCAGAGACGGACCTGTCAGATCTCCGCTTTCTTCTGTGGGGGATCAAGCGGTCCGTTTTCATCCGATCCGCCAGGCGGATGGAAAATACGGTTTCCATCCATCTGGATTTAGCGGATCGGATGTCAGCGGACATGTCAACGCTGACATCCGTCACTCCATAGAGGTGTATGGAGCGTCCGTTCAGGTCCGCCTAAAAAACTGACAGGCGGATCTGAACAGTGCGCTCATGTGAAAGGGGCCAGTGGCCCTGAATGCACACAGTTTTTATTCGGGCCGTACACTTGCTTGAACCCATACTACCGTCAAAATTAGAACCTATGGCTGTATTCATACAGCTGCTCTATCCCTGTAGAGTAACATAGGCTGCCTGCACACAGCTCCAGACGACTCCGGCTACATAAACAAACTGTCGATTCACTCTGTACAGGCCTCAGCACCCATGTGAAAGAGCTGCAATACCTCATTCACACACAGAGCTTTAGCAGGTACGGGCCCTGTCAGGTAGGCTGTACGTAGCCCAGGGATTTCTAACAGCAGCCCTAAATAACACACTTCCTGTGGTTATGCTCACTCTCATACTGTATTTATGGCAAAACAACATAGCCACACTAGAACAGCAGCACTGTCAACCTGTGGAAAGGACAGGGCCGCTGATAAGCCAGAACAGCCAGCCCTGTTGTACCCGGGCTGGTGTCCTCAGCTCAGCAGGGGGGGCCCGGGCAGCCTCACAAAAGATTGGCGCAGTGGTGGGGGGAGTTACAAGCACTGATCTCCCTGTGTGGCTATCAATGAAGCCGCTGACAGCGGCTTCATTGAAAGCCACACATGGAGATTGATGCTTGTAACTCCCCCCACCACCGCACCGATCATCCTCGACTGCCTATCAAATGTCCCTTAATCTCTGGGCCCCCATGTTCTCCTGCAGCTTCTGGTGTCCTCCTGCAGCTTCCAGTGTCCTCCTACAGCTCCCCACATCCTCCTGCGGCTCCTACAGCTCCCATGTTCTCCTCCAGTTCCCCGTGTCCTCTGTGTGCTCCTCCAACTCCCTGGGTCCTCCTGCGGCTCCCGATGACCTCCTATGCCCCCCCCTCATGCCAGATCTGTCAGGATGGAGAACTGAGGAACACCGACACCGTCCACTCCCCCCCAGAAAGAAAGCATTGTTTAAAAAAAAACATATAAATTGTAAAAATAATAATAAAAATACATTGTAAAAAATAAAATTGTAAAAAAAACTTAAAAAAAACCTACTGACACCACCCACTTCTCTACTGACACCATCAACTGTCCTAATGACACGATCCACTGATCCACTTGTAAAAAAATGATAAATAAAGAAAAATAATAAAAAACTACTGACACTGTCCACTGCTCTACTGACAGCGTTCATTTTTTCAAGGCAGGGTTGGGGAGGAGTTGAGGGTGGGGCTGAAGGGGGCCCTGTCAGGTAGGCTGTACGAGGCCCCATAATTTCTATCAGAGGCCCTGGGAGAGGATAGTGCAAAATGAACTAGTAGATTTAGACTTTACATAAGTGATTAACATATTAAAGCCTAACTCCAGCTAACATTTTTGAAGCAGTTACAGCAAAAGGTTCATTTCCTTTTGGGATAAAGGTTTTAAAGCAGAAAACCCCTATACTTATCTCCACCCTTACGTCAGAAGTCCACGAGGTGTCCCTCACCAGCGCTAGCATCTTGTCCTGGAGTGTCAGACTTTGGGCATTGCATGTTTTTTCTGCAATAAATAGCCTTTTAGTGTTTTTGATCATTTGTTTCAGCATTTATTAAGATAATACCTGGTAATCCTCCCACAAAGGTTCTTGGTTAGGCGCTGGGTTCAGCGTACAAGTGGCCTTGCTGACACATTACACAGGTATGGTCCACCGTTGTCACTATCATGAAACTGAACCAGGTCAATGATCTGCAGCCAATGTTGAAACAAGTAATAGTAGACAAGAAGTGGCTGAAAACGCTGTAGGAGATCAGCAGTGTTGAGATCCAGGAAAGGATGAAAATAAGGTTAATGTGGGATTTTAATAAAAAAAATAAATAAAGCTGAATTCCAGGAAACTTAAAATTCTCCCTTGCATTAGGGCTGCACCTGCACTGAGTGGGTTAACTGCTCGTTTGGGTCTAGGGTGAAAAGAAAAGTGTATTTATTTACCCGATACTGTGCTCCTCTGCACTGCTGGATAGGTCTGAGGTGTGAGGAAACTGAGGGACATTCCACCACTGGAGCATGAGGGAGTGCTGTTTGCCAGGGGAGCAGAGGAAGTACTTTTAGGCTGCCCATAGACGGAGCAGATTTCTTTTTGATTTAAGCAGGAAAGAAATTTGCTTGATTCCCACATCAACCATTGTGTTCTCCCGGGGAAAACCGCCCCCGTCGGGAGAAGACAGTGATTAATGCTAGTGGCTATAGCACCTGCTTGCAATATTTGCAAGCGAATATGGCAGGCTGGATGTTCCCAAGTTGATCGATCGATCAACTTGGTACATTCAGCCTGCCCATTGATGATTCCAATCTCAGGTGGTTCCTGCTGAACCAGCCAAAATTTGAACCGTGTATGGCCGGCCTTACTCTCTTATAGACTAAATGAGCAGTTAACCCTTGCAGTGTGGGTGCAGCCCCATTGCGAGAGAGAATTTTCAGATTTGGGGATTGAAGGTTTATATTAGTATAGGACCTTCACACATCCTCAACAGCATATGCTGGAGGCAGGACTTTACTGGGCAGTCTAAACAGTGCTGATACTTTAGAGCAGTTCTGTTGTGGAGGAAACGTTATCACTTTTGGATACCATCTTGGCGATCTCCATCCTGATCCTTACCACTGTATGCTTGTTTGATGTTGCCATAAGTGGCTAAGCTGCGAAGGACGAATTTCATCGCTTTTACCTGTGGATACCATTCCAGTGACCGTCATCTTGACTTTTGATACTACACGCTTGGTTTATGCTGCCGTCTGGTAAGCATATTTAATCTTCTCCCCTGGGTGGTGGAAGTCATCATGGTGACTCCTTAAGTTCTACACCCCTGGATATTTTGCCACAAACATATGTGAACGAATTTGTGTTTTAAATCACTAATGGGACTATACAACCAATGTTGGTTTCATATATAGAAATCTCTTGCACAGTGCACTTTATTTAATTTATGTTAATAATCAGATGATGATGTTTTGGTCATTTGGTTGTACGTGGAAGATATAATCCACATTGTACATCATAGTATGTTGATATGTCAATATTCAATATTTCATTTTAGCGCTGCACTTTTTCACTTTATTAGGTTTACATTAGTTACTTTTTTAGATCTACTTTATGAAACACTTAAAGTGTCTCTTTAGCCAATACATTTATTTTATAGTTTTGGACAAAGTCCAATTAGGATTAGGACTCTTGTCAGGTTTTTAATTGCGGTCAAAAACTTTATTTGAGGAATGTACCCTTATTTCCTGTACTGAGGCCAACCTGTTTACCATATAGGAAGTGAAGGAATATCTCCAACAGCAACACAGACAGAAATAAAATGATTTAAAAAAAAAGTAAAGTAGAGGAATGCTAAAACCCTTGTCAGATTTTTATTGTTGTCTTTTTCCCCTTTGCAAACTTTCCTTCACTTCTTGTAAAAGTGAGGGAAAACCTCCTCTAGCGGAGTGAAATATTACAGGGGCCCTAATCCCAACTCTTTTTAAAGCTAAAAAAAAAAACATTTTGGGTATAGATACAGTTCATATCTATCTATCTATCTATCTATCTATCTATCTATCTATCTATCTATCTATCTATCTATCTATCTATCTATCTATCTATCTATCTATCTATCTATCTATCTATCTATCTATCTATCTATCTATCTATCTATCTATCTATCGTTCAGTAGGCATTTCCATATTATTTTTCTCAAAACTGCTATTCCAGATGGATTAAAAGAAGATCAACAAACTCAATGGATGAAAATCATTATTATAATGTACTTGTAACTGGCTTCCTAAACAGTTGTGTAAGTACAATTCACAAGCTGTCACATTCACACTTGCGTCTAGTCTGAGTAGCAGGAGATAAATATAGGCCTGATGATCCTCACACCTAGCAAGCCAACAAGCTGATTGCTTTGGTGTCACTGAGGCAAACTGAACATATGTCCCAGATGGTGCAAAGATGTTGGGGCCTAGTGACATATTGAGCAGAATAATCAGGAAGATCACAGTCATGTACCAGTTCCTGGTTAGGTCTGCATACATAATTTAAGGAAAGTGTGTTTTGAAGATAGGCAGTAGTATGGCAATGGGTTTAGAAGAAGTAGCAGTCATTATAGGGACCGTGGACCTGGAGGGTGGGATAGCTCTAAATCTAGCCATATATTCATGGCAATTAGATACAGCTATAAAACTTTGGATCCCATTTTTGTTGAAAAAGCAAAGTAATCAAAAATATGCAATGGTGGTTTTGATTCTGCAAGAAGATGGAATCATAATTGACTCCATCAAACTCAGAGTTTAAAATATGATAGCTTTCTACGAAAGTGCCCATGTTGGCCACCAGGTTTGCACACATCTCAGGAGGGATTTTGTCCCACTCCTCTTTGCAGATCCTCTCCAAGTCATTAAAGGATCAGTAAAGTTAATTTTTTTTTTTTTTTTAAATAACAAACATGTTATACTTACCTCCATTGTGCAGCTCATTTTGCACAGAATGGCCCCGAACCTGGTCTTCTGGGGTCCCTCGGGGTCTGTCTCAGCTCCCCCCCCCGCAAGGACTCAACACTTTCATATGAGCTCCCTCGCATGGTGTTGAGTGCTTGCGGGCACGCTCCCGTGATACAGCTGGCGGCCATAGCCGCTCACTGTATCACTTGGCCCCGCCCCCCAGCGCGATGCATCATTGGATGTGATTGACATCCACTCTAGCCAATCGGCCAGGCTGAGCGGTGAAGAGGATGTCGGGGGCAAGCACGGGACTTTCGAGGGGTCAGGTAAGTAAAACAGAGGGGCTGGTGGGGCCGGTATTGTCAGATGTTTTTTCACCTTAATGCATAGAATGCATTATATTACTGTGCGCCGCTAAAGTGTTAGGCTCGGTTCACACTGGGACGACTTGGAATCCGACTTGTACGCCCTCAAGTCGCCCCAAGTCGCCCCAGAAAGAGATTCACATTATAGTGAATGGGAGCGTCTTAATAGACACTACTGAAGTCGCTCCGACTTCAGAGCGTACTCCCTGTACTACTTGGATCCGACTTGGTAGGCGACCTGTACCATAGAAATCAATGGAAGTCGCCTCCAAGTCTGATCTCTCTCTTAAGTCAAGCGACTTTGCAGGCAAAAACTTTCGTTTGCCCAGGCAAACCCCTCCTTCCCAGAGAGCTGATTGTCCTGTGATTGGCCACAGCCGAAGTCGCCTGTCATGGAGGCGACTTCAAGTCGCGTTGTAATTTGCTAAAGTCGCGCTGACGTCGCGTTGAAGCCGCGTTGAAGTCGCCGTGCAAAGTCGCGCTGAAGTCGTGTTGCCCCTGTGTGAATCGAGCCTTTCTATGGTACAGGTCGCCTACCAAGTCGGATCCAAGTAGTACAGGGAGTACGCTCTGAAGTCGGAGCGACTTCAGTAGTGTCTATTAAGACGCTCCCATTCACTATAATGTGAATCTCTTTCTGGGGCGACTTGGGGCGACTTGAGGGCGTCGTACAAGTCGGATCCCAAGTCGTCCCAGTGTGAACCGAGCCTTAGAGTTTGACTGAAAGAAAAGGTGGAAACTCTACTGTGAGCATTGTCACGGTGAGCATGCAGCATTAACTTAAAAAAAATAAAGTCTAGTGCAATGTTAGAGGCAGACAAATAAAAAAAAAAAACAAAAAAACATTGGAGCTTGCTATCTGCAAATTGAATGACCATTCCGAGCCATGAAAAACAATGTTGCCTTAACCATATCTTAAACAAAGTAAAGTAATTTACGGACAGTAAATCAACATAAAACAACACTTTTTCAGCTTAAATAATATATTTAAGGCTCTGCAAGGAGAAATATCAAATATTTTTGTACAACATTATATCAGTATGACACAACTGGAATAAATCCAAAAACAACAAAATTGCCTGTATCTCCCAGGCTGAACATATACACAAGGCTAATGCCTTTCACAATCTGCAAAGCTTTGCATGTGAGAACATGCTGGCAATGTCTTGCTATGAATGTATTCAATGCAGGGAAAACAAAGATTGAAATTAAAGTAATTTATCTCCAGGAATTAAATTGGATTCCTTTTTAGGATCCCCCAGTGCAGAAGCTTGGAGGGGTCTCCCAGCAGATGTAAGCTCAGGTTTTAGATACTGTGGTACTGTATAAGCACAATAATATTTGAAGATGAAACATAAAACGGATGGGGCAGGTGGCTTTCTGATCCTTATTGGGGGACTCTGAAGAAGTAATCTATGATGAAACGCATTGGAAAGAAAACATGATGTCAGACACAAGGTTATATTTGTGGATATGTATATACAGTATCTTACAAAAGTGAGTACACCCCTCAAATTTTTGTAAATATTTTATTCTTTCTTTTCATGTGACAACATTGAAGAAATGACACTTTGCTACAATGTAAAGTAGTGAGTGTACAGCTTGTATAATAGTGTACATTTTCTGTCCCCTCAAAATAACTCAACACACAGCTATTCATTTTTAACCACTTGCCGACCGCCTCATGCCTATATACGTGATCAGAGCGGCACGAGCAGGCAAAATCACGTACCTGGTACGTGATTGCCTTCCCGCGGGCGGGGGGTCCGATCGGATCCCCCCCCGGTGCCATCGGCGGTCGGCTTTTGGTTGGGAGCGATGAGAGACAAGGGGGAGACCATCCGATCGTGGCCCCCCCCCCCTCGCGATCGCTCCCAGCCAATGGGAAACATCCCCTGCCTCTGTATAGTACACAGAGGCAGAGGATGTGATGTCATCTCTCCTCGGCTCGGGAGTTTCCGTTCCAGCGCCGAGGAGAGACGACATGTAAGTGCACCAACACTCACACACAACACAGTAGAACATGCCAGGCACACTAAACACTCCCGACCCCCCCCCCCGATCGCCCCCCGATTCCCCCCCCAATCACCATCCCCCCAGTCCCAAACTGACACCAAGCAGGTTTTTTTTTTTTTTTCCTGATTACTGCATAGTGTCAGTTTGTGACAGTTAGCAGTGGTAGGACAGTGAGTGTTAGCCCCCTGCATAGTGTCAGTTTGTGACAGTTAGTGTGTTGGGGTAGTGAGTGTTAGGCCCCCTTTAGGTCTAGGATACCCCCCTAACCCCCCTAATAAAGTTTTAACCCCTTGATCACCCCCCGTCACCAGTGTTGCTAAGCGATCATTTTTCTGATCGCTGTATTAGTGTCGCTGGTGACGATAGTTAGGAACGTAAATATCTAGGTTCGCTGTCAGCGTCTTATAGCGACAGGGACCCCCATATACTATCTAATAAATGTTTTAACCCCTTGATTGCCCCCTAGTTAACCCTTTCACCACTGATCACCGTATAACTGTTAGGGTGACGCTGGTTAGTTCGTTTATCTCTTATAGTGTCAGGGCACCCGCCGTTTATTACCGAATAAAGGTTTAGCCCCCTAATCGCCCGGCGGTGATATGCGTCGCCCCAGGCAGCATCAGATTAGCGCCAGTACCGCGAACACCCACGCACGCACCGTACACGCACCGTACACCTCCCTTAGTGGTATAGTATCTGAACGCATCAATATCTGATCCGATCAGATCTATACTAGCATCCCCAGCAGTTTAGGGTTCCCAAAAACGCAGTGTTAGCGGGATCAGCCCAGATACCTGCTAGCACCTGCGTTTTTCCCCTCCACCCGGCCCAGCCCAGCCCACCCAAGTGCAGTATCGATCGATCACTGTCACTTACAAAACACTAAACGCATAACTGCAGCGTTCGCAGAGTCAGGCCTGATCCCTGCGATCGCTAACAGTTTTTTGGTAGCATTTTGGTGAACTGGCAAGCACCAGCCCCAGGCAGCGTCAGATTAGCGCCAGTACCGCTAACACCCACACACGCACCGTACGCCTCCCTTAGTGGTATAGTATCTGATCGGATCAATATCTGATCCGATCAGATCTATACTAGCGTCCCCAGCAGTTTAGGGTTCCCAAAAACGCAGTGTTAGTGGGATCAGCCCAGATACCTGCTAGCACTTGCGTTTTGCCCCTCCGCCCTGCCCAGCCCAGCCCACCCAAGTGCAGTATCGATCGATCACTGTCACTTTTTTTTGTAGCGTTTTGGTGAACTGGCAAGCACCAGCGGCCTAGTACACCCCGGTCGTAGTCATACCAGCACTGCAGTAACACTTGGTGACGTGGCGAGTCCCATAAGTGCAGTTCAAGCTGGTGAGGTGGCAAGCACAAGTAGTGTCCCGCTGCCACCAAAAAGACAAACATAGGCCTGTCGTGCCCATAATGCCCTTCCTGCTGCATTCGCCAATCCTAATTGGGAACCCACCGCTTCTGCAGCGCCCGTACTTCCCCCATTCACATCCCCAACCAAATGCAGTCGGCTGCATGAGAGGCATTTATATGTCCTCCCGAGTACCCCTACCCAACGAACCCCCCCAAAATAGATGTTGTGTGTGCAGCAAGCGAGACGTGACACCCGCTATTATTGTCCCTCCTGTCCTGACAATCCTGGTCTTTGCATTGGTGAATGTTTTGAACGCTACCATTCACTAGTTGAGTATTAGCGTAGGGTGCAGCATTCCACAGACTAGGACACACTTTCACAGGGTCTCCCAAGATGCCATTGCATTTTGAGAGACCCGAACCTGGAACTGGTTACAGTTATAAAAGTTACAGTTACAAAAAAAAGTGTAAAAAAAAAAAAAAACACAAACAAAAATAAAAAAAAATAGTTGTCGTTTCATTGTTCTCTCTCTCTCTATTCTCTCTCTATTGTTCTGCTCTTTTTTACTGTATTATATTCTGCAATGTTTTATTGTTATTATGTTTTATCATGTTTGCTTTTCAGGTATGCAATTTTTTATACCTTACCGTTTACTGTGCTTTATTGTTAACCATTTTTTTGTCTTCATGTACGCCATTCACGACTTTGAGTGGTTATACCAGAATGATGCCTGCAGGTTTAGGTATCATCTTGGTATCATTCTTTTTAGCCAGCGGTCGTCTTTCATGTAAAAGCAATCCTAGCGGCTAGCCTCTAGACTGCTTTTACAAGCAGTGGGAGGGAATGCCCCCCCCACCGTCTTCCGTGTTTTTCTCTGGCTCTCCTGTCTCAACAGGGAACCTGAGAATGCAGCCGGTGATTCAGCCAGCTGACCATAGAGCTGATCAGAGACCAGAGTGGCTCCAAACATCTCTATGGCCTAAGAAACCGGAAGCTACGAGCATTTTATGACTTAGATTTCGCCGGATGTAAACAGCGCCATTGGGAAATTGGGGAAGCATTTTATCACACCGATCTTGGTGTGGTCAGATGCTTTGAGGGCAGAGGAGAGATCTAGGGTCTAATAGACCCCAATTTTTTCAAAAAAGAGTACCTGTCACTACCTATTGCTATCATAGGGGATATTTACATTCCCTGAGATAACAATAAAAATGATTTAAAAAAAAAAATGAAAGGAACAGTTTAAAAATAAGATAAAAAAGCAAAAAAATAATGAAGAAAAAAAAAAAAAAGCACCCCTGTCCCCCCTGCTCTCGCGCTAAGGCGAACGCAAGCGTCGGTCTGGCGTCAACTGTAAACAGCAATTGCACCATGCATGTGAGGTATCACCGCGAAGGTCAGATCGAGGGCAGTAATTTTAGCAGTAGACCTCCTCTGTAAATCTAAAGTGGTAACCTGTAAAGGCTTTTAAAGGCTTTTAAAAATGTATTAATTTTGTTGCCACTGCACGTTTGTGCGCAATTTTAAAGCATGTCATGTTTGGTATCCATGTACTCGGCCTAAGATCATCTTTTTTATTTCATCAAACATTTGGGCAATATAGTGTGTTTTAGTGCATTAAAATTTAAAAAAGTGTGTTTTTTCCACAAAAAATGCGTTTGAAAAATCGCTGCGCAATTACTGTGTGAAAAAAAAAAATGAAACACCCACCATTTTAATCTGTAGGGCATTTGTTTTAAAATAATATATAATGTTTGGGGGTTCAAAGTAATTTTCTTGCAAAAAAAAATAATTTTTTCATGTAATCAAAAAGTGTCAGAAAGGGCTTTGTCTTCAAGTGGTTAGAAGAGTGGGTGATGTGTGACGTAAGCTTCTAAATGTTGTGCATAAAATGCCAGGACAGTTCAAAACCCCCCCCAAATGACCCCATTTTGGAAAGTAGACACCCCAAGCTATTTGCTGAGAGTCATGTCGAGTCCATGGAATATTTTATATTGTGACACAAGTTGCGGGAAAGAGACAAATTTTTTTTTTTTTTTGCACAAAGTTGTCACTAAATGTTATATTGCTCAAACATGCCATGGGGATTTGTGAAATTACACCCCAAAATACATTCTGTTGCTTCTCCTGAGTACAGGGATACCACATGTGTGGGACTTTTTGGGAACCTAGCCGCGCACGGGACACTGAAAACCAAGCACCGCCTTCAGGCTTTCTAAAGCCGTAAATTTTTGATTTCACTCTTCACTGCCTATCACAGTTTCGGAGGCCATGGAATGCCCAGGTGGCACAAAACCCCCCCAAATGACCCTATTTTGGAAAGTAGACACGCCAAGCTATTTGCTGAGAGGTATAGTGAGTATTTTGCAGACCTCACTTTTTATCACAAAGTTTTGAAAATTGAAAAAAGAAAAAAAAAATTTTCTGGTCTTTCTTCATTTTCAAAAACAAATGAGAGCTGCAAAATACTCACCATGCCTCTCAGCAAATAGCTTGGGGTGTCTACTTTCCAAAATGGGGTCATTTGGGGGGGGGGTTTGTGCCATCTTGGCATTTTATGGCCTTCAAAACTGTGATAGGTAGTGAGGAGTGAAATCAAAAATGTATGCCCTTAGAAATCCTGAAGGTGGTGCTGGGTTTTCGGGGCCCCGTACGCGGCTAGGCTCCCAAAAAGTGCCACACATGTGGTATCCCCATACTCAGGAGAAGCAGCTGAATGTATTTTGGGGTGTAATTCCACATATGCCCATGGCCTGTGTGAGCAATATATCATTTAGTGACAACTTTTTGTAAATTTTTTTTTTTTTTGTCATTATTCAATCACTTGGGACAAAAAAAATAAATATTCAATGGGCTCAACATGCCTCTCAGCAATTTTCTTGGGGTGTCTACTTTCCAAAATGGGGTCATTTGGGGGGGGGGGGGTTTGTACTGCCCTGCCATTTTAGCACCTCAAGAAATGACATAGGCAGTCATAAACTAAAAGCTGTGTAAATTCCAGAAAATGTACCCTAGTTTGTAGACGCTATAACTTTTGCGCTAAACCAATAAATATACGCTTATTGACATTTTTTTTACCAAAGACATGTGGCCGAATACATTTTGGCCTAAATGTATGACTAAAATTGAGTTTATTGGATTTTTTTTATAACAAAATGTAGAAAATATCATTTTTTTTCAAAATTTTCGGTCTTTTTCTGTTTATAGCACAAAAAATAAAAATGGCAGAGGTGATCAAATACCATCAAAAGAAAGCTCTATTTGTGGGAAGAAAAGGACGCAAATTTCGTTTGGGTACACCATTGCATGACCGCGCAATTAGCAGTTAAAGCGACGCAGTGCCAAATTGTAAAAAGTGCTCTGGTCAGGAAGGGGGTAAATCCTTCCGGGGCTGAAGTGGTTAAACCGCTGGCAACAAAAGTGAGTACACCTCTCCCATCCTCTGGAATGCTCTACCCCAATCTGTCCGACTGTCTCCTACTTTGTCCACTTTCAGACGAAACCTGAAAAGCCCACCTAACAACTGTACATTTACTTTCTCCATCAGCACATCCCTAACAGTTATTATTACCTCTTGTATCACTTGACCTTCCATCTCAGATTGTAATCTCTAAGGAGCAGGGCCCTTTTACTGTATTAAAGTGTATTGTATTTGTACGGTCTACCCTCAAGTTGTAAAGAGCTGCGTAAACTGTTGGCGCTATATAAATCCTGTAGAATAATAATAGTACGTGAAAATGTCCAAATTGGGCCCAAAGTGTCAATATTGTGTTTGGCCACCATTATTTTCCAGCACTGCCATGACCCTCTTGGGCATGGAGTTCACCAGAGCCTCACAGGTTGCCACTGGAGTCCTCTTCCACTCCTCCATGACGACATCACGGAACTGGTGGATATTAGAGACCTTGCGCTTACATATGCTCAATAGGGTTTAGGCCTGGAGACATGCTTGGCCAGTCAATCACCTTTACCTTCAGCTTCTTTAGCAAGGCAGTGGTCATCTTGGAGGTGTGCTTGTGATCGTTATCATGTTGGAATACTGCCCTGTGGCTCAGTCTCCAAAGGGAGGAGATCATGCTCTGCTTCAGTATGTCACAGTACATGTTGGCATTCATGGTTCCCTCAATGAATTGTAGCTCCCCAGTGCCGGCAGCACTCATGCATCCCTAGACCATGACACTTCCACCACTATACTTGACTGTAAGCAAGACACACTTGTCTTTGTACTCCTTACCTGGTTGCCGCCACACACACACTTGACACCATCTGAAGCAAATAAGTTTATCTTGGTCTCATCAGACCACCACAGGACATGGTTCCAGTTATCCATGTCCTTAGTCTGCTTGCCTTCAGCAAACTGCTTGCGGGCTTTCTTGTGCATCATCTTTAGAAGAAGCTTCCTTCTGGGATGACAGCCATGCAGACCAATTTGATGCAGTGTGCAGCGTATGGTCTGAGCACTGACAGGCTCACCTCCCACCCCTTCAACCTCTGCAGCAATGCTGGCAGCACTCATACGTCAATTTCTCAAAGACAACCTCTGGATATGATGCTGAGCACGTGCACACAACTTCTTTGGTCGACCATGGCGAGGCCTGTTCTGAGTGGAACCTGTCCTGTTAAACCGCTGTATTGCCTTGGCCACCGTGCTGCAGCTCAGTTTAAGGTCTTGGCAATCTTCTTATAGCCTAGGCCATCTTTATGTAGAGCAACAATTCTTTTTTTTAGATCCTCAGAGAGTTCTTTTGCCATGAGGTGCCAACTTCCAGTGACCAGTATGAGAGAATGAGAGCAATAAAACCAAATTTAACACACCTGCTCCCCATTCACACCTGAGACCTTGTAACACTAACAAGTCACATGACACCGGGGAGGGAAAATTACTAATTGGGCCCAATTTGGACATTTAGGGGTGTACTGGCTTTTGTTGCCATCGGTTTAGACATTAATGGCTATGTGTTGAGTTATTTTGAGGGGACAGCAAATTTACACTGCTATACAAGCTGTACACTCACTACTTTACATTGCAGCAAAGTGTCATTTCTTCAGTGTTGTCACACAAAATTATATAATAAAATATTTACAAAAATGTGAGGGGTGTACTCACATTTGTGAGATACTGTATATATGTATATGAAGGTAAAATTGTCAAATGTGCTCCTACATATTGCCATCTGCACTTAGGATATTTAAAGTGGAGGGCCACCCTGAAACAAAAATTCACCTAAAATCCTAAAAAAAAATTTAAAAAAACATTTGAAAACATTTTTTTTAAACTTACCTAAACCCTTGTTGCTAGGCAGTCTTCCTAATCTGCCTCTTCCTATTCCGCGGCGTGTTCTGCTCCTTGGCGAGTGGCCCCAATCACAGAGCGCCGCACCACACGCGCGTGCGCAGTAGGAAACTGGCAGTGAAGCCGCAAGGCTCCACTGCCTGTTTCCCTTACTTAGGATGGCGGTGCCGGGACCCGAGAGCCGAGGGATGGGTCAGCCTTGGGCGGCCGACATCGTGGGCACCCAGGACAGGTAAGTACTTATTTAAAGTCAGCAGCTACAATGTTAGTAGCTGCTGACTTTTATTTTTTTTTTAATCAGGGACGTAATCCCGCTTTAAGTGTGCTTTTCTGTTTTTTGAAGATTTTGATAGTATTACTTTATTAGGGTTGTTTTGTACTCTGCATGACCTTTTAGAGTGAAGCCTATTCAGAACACCTCCCAATTTTTAAGTTTTTACATAAGAGACTCAAGAAAGTTTTGGAATATTCTGTTAGGATAGTCACTGACTTGTTAATGGCCTTTCTATATATACAGTAAGCTGTTATTTACAAGATAAAGTGTAGGTCCTACAGATTTACTGGATCACTAGTTTGGATTGCATAAAAAGTGGAGTGTCTCCACATGGATTTATCAAGTGTTGACTGTTGATTTTATATAAATGTTATCACATTAAGTATATGCACATGGAGATTTACTACTGATTATTTAGAATGTACTGCAACTGTTGTTTAATGTAAAGGCATGTCCATATATTGTATAGAATGGTTATTTGTTTATATATGTATTTAATAGTCAGATTTTAGTTGTATAGGTTTGGCTACATTATATAGTTGTGCTCATAAGTTTACATACCCTTGCAGAATTTATGATTTCTTGGCCATTTTTCAGAGAATATGAATGATAACGCAAAAACTTTTCTTTCACTCATGGTTAGTATTTGGCTGAAGCCATTTATTATCAATCAACTGTGTTTACTCTTTTTAAATAATAATGGCAACAGAATCTACCCAAATGACCCTGATCAAAAGTTTACATAACCCAGTTCTTAATAGTGTGTATTGCACTCTTTAACATCAATGACAGCTTGAAGTCTTTTGTAGTATTTGTGGATGAGGCTCTTTATCTTCTCAGATGGTAAAGCTACCCATTCCTCTTGGCAAAAAGCCTCCAGTTCCTGTAAATTCTTGGGCTGTCTTGCATTAACTGCAAGACAGCCCAAGAATTTTGAGATCAAGATATTTGAGATCTCCCCAGAGTGGCTCAATGATATTGAGGTCAGGAGACTGAGATGGCTATTCCAGAACCTTCACTTTATTCTGCTGTAGCCAATGACAGATCGACTTGGCCTTGTGTTTTGGATCATTGTCATGTTGGAATGTCCAAGTACGTCCTATGCGCAGCTTCCTGGATGATGAATGCAAATGTTCCTCCAGTATTTTTTGATAACATACTGCATTTATCTTGCCAACAATTTTGACCAAATTTCCTGTGCCTTTGTAGCTCACACATCCCCAAAACATCAACAATCCACCTCCTACCTTTCATAATAGGCCTTGTTGACTACAAGAAAACGGAAAATTGTATACTCACCTTTCCGTAATTTTCCTTTCCTGACGCCTCTCCATGGCAGCACACACTGGGTTGTGACTCCGCCCCCACAACCTGACAGGATTGGTTAGCTATAAATTTGAAGGGGAGACACCCCGCTGCATTCTCTGTAAATATATCACCATAAAACGGGGTGGGAATCTGTGTGCTGCCATGGAGAGGCGTCAGGAAAGGAAAATTACGGAAAGGTGAGTATACAATTTTCCATTTTCCTGACGCCTCCATGGCAGCACACACTGGGAAATAACTCGCCAGTCGGGTGGGTGCAAGAAAATAATATTTATTCCTTATAATGCGGAAGAATTGGCTCTAACAACGGATCTTTCGAAGTCTGCCATAGCCAAGTGAGCAGAATCTACTTTATAGTGAGAAATGAAAGTATGTCTGGAGGACCAAGTTGCTGCTTTGCAAATAGTCTCCGGTGAAACCCTGCAATATGCTGCCCAGGAGGTCGCCACTGCCCTGGTCGAGTGAGCCCTGATGCCTTCAGGAATGGAGTATGCCTTCTTGATGGACTTGACTAACCAGGAGGTGATAGTGCGTGAAGTAGCCGCTTGACCTCGTCTGTTTCCATGTGGAATGACCATGAGGGTATACGTCTTCCTAAAAGAATTTGCAGCCGCCAGGTAACTAATGATGGTAGTTTTAACATCCAGAGGATGAGGTTCCCCCTGATCATTAGTGAAGGATGGTAAGACAATATCTTGGTTGTAGTGGAAGGAAGTTGCTACCTTCGGGATGAAGTGGTCTGAAGGTCTTAGTACTACCTTATCAGGGAAGAATACTAAGTAAGGTTCTGATGCCATCAGTGCTTGGATTTCAGATACCCTCCTTGCTGATGTAATTGCAATGAGAAAAGACAGTTTTAGGATTAGATCCCACAGAGATATTGATTCGGATGGAGTAAAAGGAGGATTGGTGAAGGCATCGAGAACTACTGAGAGATCCCATGATGGAAAAACTGGTTTCTTAGGAGGTTTGATTTTTAGACAGGCTCTCAGGAATTGGATAACCAGTAGATGCAATGCCCATCTGGTGCCTGTTTTGGCCGACAAGGCGGATACTTGTACCTTAAGGGTGCTTGAACTTAGACCTTTGTTGACTCCTGACTGGAGGAACTCTAGGATTTGAGAAGGTTCTGGAGCAATAGGATCCCATCCCTTCTGCTGCGCCATTGTAAAGAATTTGTTCCAAATTCTTGTATAGGTGGTGTTGGTGGTACTTTTCCTGGCTTGCATCAGGGTTGATATTACTTCCTGTGAGCAGCCTTGTTCCCTTAACCTAACCCTCTCAACTTTCATGCCATCAGATGCAGCTTCTCTGGAACTGGATGTAGAAATTGGCCTTGAAATAGTAAATCCGGAGTTACCGGAAGAAGGATTGGAGGTTGAAGGCTGAGCTGCAATAGTGAACCATGGTCTTCTCAACCAAAGAGGGATTACCGCGATTACCGTGGCTGAAGATCTCCGAAGCCTGGATAGGAATCTTGCAATTAACGGAGTTGGCGGGAATATGTACCCCAACTTGAAGTTCCATGGGTGAATTAGACAATCTATCCCTTCGGCTGAAGGGAAAGATGCTCTGGACAGAAACCTCCGACACTTCGTATTCGCAGGAGTGGCTGCCAAGTCGATCTCTGGCACTCCCTATGTCTCCATAAGAAGAGAAAAGGCCTGGAGACTCAGGGACCATTCGTTGTTGGAAAGAGTCTCTCGACTCAAGTAATCGGCTAACATGTTCTGTGCCGCAGGAACATATATTGCTTTTAAGTCTGCTAGGTGTGCCTGTGCCCATTCCAAGATAGGAAGGACTTCTTCCAACAGTGTGAGACTCTTGGTACCCCCTTGCTTCTGGATGTAGGACACTGCCACCTTGTTGTCCATCCGGATAAGCACGTTCTTCCCTTTGAGGACTGGTGCAAATGCCATGAGGGCCTGGAAGGCTGCCCTGAGTTCCAGTATATTCGATACTATCCCCTGGGCCCGAAACTGCCATCGGCCCTGTGCTGCTTGATCTTGACAGTGGGCTCCCCAGCCGCTCTGACAGGCATCCGAAGTGACTATTATCGGATCTAGGGGAACTATCAGCTTGTATTTCCTGAGGTTGGTCAAGTGTGTCCACCACCACACTGATTGCTTCATTGGTCTGGAGATGGTAATGGTCTGACGCATCGATACTCCATCCCACTGCCTCAGAAAGGAGTTTTGCAGGACTCTCATGTGCCATTGTGACCACTGCACCATGGGCAGGGTTGCAGCCATGGACCCTAGCACACTCAAGCAGATTCTGGCTGGGAGATGCCTCGCTGATAGTAATCTCCGCATCTTCTGTAATAGAGGCTGAATCTTCTCCTGAGGGAGTTGTACCCTGTTCAATTTGGTGTTCAGATCCGCTCCCAGAAATACCATGTTTTGTGTGGGTCGTAGACTGCTCTTTTTCAAGTTGATTAGCCAACCGAAGTCCTGGAGAGTCGTGAGTAAGATTCTCTGATGACATAGCAAGGTTCTTTGATCTTCTGCCAAGAGCAGGATGTTGTCCAGATAATGGTGGACTCGCAGACCCTTTTCCCTGAAGAATGCAACCAAGGGTAGGAGGACCTTGGTGAATATCCTGGGAGCCGACGAAATGCCTAAAGGAAGGCACTGGAATTGGAAGTGGCTTTTGTTGATGGCAAATCGGAGGAATTTCTGAAAGGCGGGATGAATTGGAATATGTAGATAAGCGTCCGATAAATCTACAGAAAGCATCCAGTCGCCCAGGTTCACAGCCAGAAGTATGGACTGCATACTCTCCATCTTGAAGGCCTCTATTTTTATGTTCCTGTTGAGATCTTTTAAATCCAATACAGGGCGTAAGTCCCCGGTTTTCTTCTTTACCAAAAATAGTGGGGAATAGAACCCCCTCCCCTTTTGATCTGATGGAACCTCCAGGATTGCCCCTTTTTCCTTCAATTCCACTGTATATTTTAATAGTACCTTCCTCTTGATTGGAGAAGATGGCAGTCTTGTTGATTGGAAGTGATTTTTTGGAAGTTTGCCCATAAACTTCCACTTGTGTCCAAATTTGATTGTGGAAAGAGTCCACGGGTCCTTTATATGGCTTGACCAAATCTGTACGAAGTCCTTGAGCCTGGCGCCCACCTGTACTGGGTGGGCAGGCGAACCTTCAAAAAGACTTCTGCTGCTCCCCTGCCGGGGTAGTCTTGGACTTTTGCATCCTAAGGAAGGAAGGTCTTGTGTTTTTCCAGTCTCTTCTAAACTCTCTACCGGGACGGTAGGATCTAGCTTCCCTATATTTCTTTTGGGCCTTGGGTCTCCTGTCTGGGGGAATTAATCCCGACTTCCCTCCTGTCACCTTCGAGATAGCGGTGTCCAATTTAGACCCGAACAGGTTTGAGCCATCATATGAAATTCTGCACCAGGTTGTTTTAGATGCAGTATCGGCCATCCATGGTTTCAGCCACAGGGCCCTTCTTGCCGTGACTGAGGCTAGCATTGATATCGCCGAGGATCTTATAATATCCACTGAAGCTTCTGCCACGAAGTCACCTGCCAACTTGATCTCCTGAAGAGAAGATATTATCTTGTCTACTTCCGTACCGTCTTGTCCAACCTGATATGGCTTTAGCCACTGCTGCTGTGGTAATTGCTGGTCTGCACGTGCCCCCAGCAGTGGAGTATGCTTTTTTTTTTTTTTTTTTTTTAATTCCAGATCCAATTTCCGATCCAGAACATCCCGAAAGGAAACCGCGTTTTCAATAGGCAGAGTGACAAGCTGTGCAAGACGCATCAAGGAGGAGTCAACTACTGGGGTGTTCATCAACGAATTGACTTTTGACTCCTTCAGAGGATACATCTTTGTCAGTCTGTTGGTGAGACTGGTCCACTTATCAGATCTCTCCCCGCTTTATCTTCTTCCCAGCCTATCGCCTCTTTAACTAACTTTGCGAAAGGCTGTACAAGGGAGAAATCAAAACCTGCTGACATGTCCTGATCCTCATTTCCTGAGGAGGGTTCTGACGCCTGGGGTTGATGGTCGTCTGGTACCGATGTGCTGGGCTTAGGGCTATCCATTAGTGGTGCCGTTGTCTCCCTTATGGATTCCCGCACAGATTCTCTTATGAGCTCCATAGCGACTCTTGCGTCTAATTCCTTGTCCTTTGCTGCTTCATTGAAGCAGGATCTGCAGACTAATTTCTCTGGCAAGTCCGGCGCGCCGCATACCCAGCAAGCGTTTGCTGCAGGACGGGTGTGGCGGCTTTGGCGGTGTGATGAAGGTGACCGTCTGCGGTGTGACCGACTATGACGGGAGCGGCTGCATCTTGAGCGGCTGTGACGTTAGCGGCTATGTCTTCGGTGGCGGGAAGAAGACTTTGAACGGCTTTTGCGAGACTTCTTGCTTGACGCGTGACTTGATCTCCCCTCACGCCTGGAACTTGCGGCTCTTGACCTGGTAGGGCTGCCAAAAATGCAGCGTTAGCGGTTGGCTCTCTTTTTCTCTCCCCTTCTTCAATACGTACCAATGACGGATGGCCTCTTACCTAGTTTGCTGATGGTGGTCTGCGCGGGCAGTGGTCTCCATAGTAAAAGTGACAGTAAGACTGAAGAGTAATAAGAGAAAAACATTTTTTTTTTTTTTTTTTAAAGTCTGTATACAGTCTAAATCAGATGATTCAACTTACCTGGGCTTGCTGAGTTGTTTTCTGCAAAGCAGTGGAACGTACGGCGAAATCCAGCTTGTCTTGTAAGAATCCTCAGCAAAAAACACAATTTCCTGTGTTTTTAAATTTGGCGCCGCCGTCGCGGCAAAATGACGCTCCCGCGCATGCGCAGAGCGTCCTGAACACCTCGGCGCCATCTTGGAGAAGGGCATAGCCCTCCCAAGGCAGCACCTAGCACTGAGAGCAGAGGAGGAGCGTCGGCGGCCATGACGGCTCCACAGCGGTGGACAGCAAGTGCCAGCAAGCCCCCTGAGCAGAAAGAAAGGTACAGGCAAACAAAAAGAAAGGAGACCACTGCAAATATGAAGCTTCTTTAAAGCTTACTGTGCCAGATGTCCAGACGCCCCCTGAGACCACCAGACCGGGGGTTCCCTCCATAGAAGCTCCTTTAGAGACTGTACAGGAGGGACTTCCAAACAGGAGAGGCTTGAACCTGCTGGGGCGAGTGCGGTAAGAGGCTTTTTCTTAATCTTGACAACAGGAGCCAGCTTGCTTCTCAATCTGTCAGGTGAGGATAAAAAAGAGAATGCAGCGGGGTGTCTCCCCTTCAAATTTATAGCTAACCAATCCTGTCAGGTTGTGGGGGCGGAGTCACAACCCAGTGTGTGCTGCCATGGAGGCGTCAGGAAAAACAGAAATGGAAGGCACGCACACCTAGTGCATTACCAGAGATAATTTAATAATAAGAAATTTTTGTATAAAAGTGGGGACAATTGCAACTGCTTTCGGGGGCGCCCCCTTCCTCAGAGCTAGGCTCTGTGTGTTTGCCAGTAGTTTGTAGTGAAAGAGAATGCAGCCTAGCTCTGAGGAAGGAGGTACGCCCTGAAACGCGTTAGCTGTACCCTGTGTTCTGTGCATGTCCATGCACTGTGTTTATGGCCTTTTGTCAGTTGCATTTTGTGAGTATCCACTTTTATACAAAAATTTCTTATTATTGAATTATCTCTGGTAATGCACTAGGTGTGGACACCTTCCATTTCTGTTTTTCTTGTAGTTCCTTTCGGATTAGACTATCAGAGGAAGGCAGCATCAACCTAGTTTTTGGCTAACATATATACCTTTCACACCACCATTTTATCTGACATCTGTTACTCCAGACCTTGGAAGACCTATTAGCGCTGGAATTGACTTTTTTATAGGTCTTGTTGACTCATCTTCAAATGTAGCGTTTATGGTTGTGGTAAAAAAGCTCAATTTTGGTCTCATCACTCCAAATGACTTTGTGCCAGCAGGATTGAGGCTTGTCTCTGTGCTGTTTGGCTTATTGTAAACAGAATACTTTGTGGCATTTGCGTAGTAATGGTTTTCTTCTGGCGACTCGACCATGCAGCTCATCTTTCTTCAAGTGCCTCCTTATTGTGCATCTTGAAACAGCCACACCACATGTTTTCAGAGTCCTGTATTTCACCTGAAGTTATTTGTGGGTTTTTCTTTATATCTCGGACAATTTTCCTGGCAGTTGTGGCTGAAATTTTAGTTGGTCTACCTGACCGTGGTTTGGCTTCAACAGAACCCCTCTTTTTCCACTTCTTGATTAGAGTTTGAACACTGCTGATTGGCATTCTCAATTCCTTGGATATCTTTTTATATCCCTTTCCTGTTTTATACAGTTCAACTAAATTTTCCTGCAGATCCTTTGACAATTCTTTTGCTTTCCCCATGACTCAGAATCCAGAAACGTCAGTGCAGCACTGGATGAAAGATGCGGGAGTCTGTCAGGAGTCCAGAAACGCATTGATCTTTTATACACACACACACTACTTACAAGCAAACAGATCACAGGTGAGGATGGTTACCTTTAATAGCCATTCAAACCCCTTTGTGTCAACTTGTGTGCATGTTATCAGGCCAAAATCACCAGGGTATGTAAACTTTTGATCAGGGTCATTTAGGTAGTTTTTGTTGCCATTATGATTTAAAAAGAGTAAACACAGTTGATTGATAATAAATGGCTTCAGCCAAACACCAACCATGAGTGAAAGAAATGTTTTTGTGTTATCATTCATATTCTCTGAAAAATGGCCAAGAAATCATAAATTCTGCCAGGGTATGTAAACTTATAAGCACAACTGTATATTTTATTATTGGTGTTAGTTAGGAGTCCTGCATCAGGTTTTAATGCTGGGTCATTGCCTGATATGGCTGAAAAGGTTAGCATGGTAGACTTTTATGTAACTTTTATAGACACCTTACTACACTGCACTGTGGATGTGCGATTGGAAGCCAAATGGAGCTTTAGAAGGTTACATATATCCTGCATGAATAACCAAAAACCCTTATGTAAGAAATCCTATTGAAGACACATATTTCTTTTGAATAAAATTTAAAGTTAAAGAAGTCATAGTCTACTCTTGTTGCCAAAGATATCATACATATCATACATATCATACCCTATGTCCACCCCATGTTGATCCTCAGCCTCCCGGTCATGGCATTGTATGCTTAGAATGCCTAGAAGGTCTCTTTCAAAGGCCTCTTTCAAAGGTCTTATCAGAGTGGCCACATTAAAGGGTGTTTATTTTCGCATATTCACAGCCTGACAGTGAGTGAACTCATTTGATATGCAGATCAGCTTAGTTTCATTCCAGACCTCCCCCTTCTTCCATCTGGATGGTATTAGTAATCAAATACCAAGTACCCCCCCCCCCCCCCCCGGACTGGTAGAGCTTAATACTATGACACCTTTAAAGATACATTTTGCAGATTCTTATAAATGAGGGTTTTTGTCATATGTAAAAAAACAAATAAACATAGACTTAGCATTTCTTCATACATATACAGTATGTTAACCTATGTGTCATCTAATGCACTACCCACTATTGCCTCCAAGAGATCATTGAACCATTGTCTTCTGTTTTATAACCTGTGTCAGCATTCTCTTTTACTACAAAATACTGGCAAGTAGTGAGAGGTGAGAGGTAGAATTTTAGACTTTTCTGATCATGTGACCACTTTGATTGGCTAATCACATCATCAGAAAGCTCTTGAGCGCAAGTAGAGATCGGGAGCTATCCATTAGGCTTGCCCTCTCGGCCCAGCTCTGTTCATCTTAGGAATATGGCCGGCTGGAAGGGGTTAAGGTCCAGGTTATGATTAGGGATGAGCTTAAAGTTTGGTCTGAACTGATTCCTTACTAAGAACCTAATCCTTAAGCACTAGTGATGTCGACCTTTATCACCCGAGTATATAACTGCTTATTTAGGTATCTACATTCTTTCTTGGTGGTGGGGGGAACTTCAATTTGCCGTACTCTCCGACAATGGATAGAATGTCCCTTTCTAAAAAAATTACTCCCCCACGCCTCTCCCGACAATCCCTACATTTCTGACAGACCAATCACAAGTTCGCTTTGTTTGATGCTTGGTGCATCGCTCATCCGACGGAAGGACAGTACTTTCACTGCTCCCACCCATTTCACACGCATGCGAGGTTAGATTATTTTTTCGTAAATGCTCCTTCCTTACAGGTGCTTAACACAGTAGATATCCTCCCCATTTCCTGGTGGGACCACACTCCTATTCTCTTAAAGCTTAATTTAGATGTTAAACAATGTGATTGGCAACTTAACGACTCTTCTGAAAAACGTCACCACTAAGACAGAGTTGGAGAAAGCTTTAAAACTATATTTTGTCAAGAACTGCACTCCAGTGGTTTCTAAAGGGACTCTCTGGGAGGCACATAAATCAGTAATCCGTCGACAGTCCATAGCTATTTCCACCGCTTGGAAGAAAAATACCAAGCAACTATGACAGCAAACTGAAGAAAGGCTTCGGGATTTGGAGTACATACTCACCTCTACCTCCTCGATTCGCCTTTTAAAAGAAATACACCTTTGCGCTGTTTTGAAAAACATTGACATGGGTAAGGTTGAAAAAGCCCTACAAAGGATGCGCCAGATATATTAGGCCTTGTTAGCGCGTAAGCTCCACAAGCAAACTCTTGCGTCGCCCCCCCCCGGCCTTTACGGGACACCAGTGGGGCTATACACTTCCATCCCAACTGTATTGTCCAAATGTTTCACAATTATTTCTCGGATCTTTACAACAACCCATTCATACCACATCTACCTGTTCAGGACAGCTTCTATGATCGGGTTCTTACCTAGCTTGCGAGTAGTGGAGTGACAACACTGCAAACAACTACTTTATAGTCCCTAAAATCCCCGATAACTGAAGAGGAGGTATCGGAGACCCTGAAGCTCTTACCATATGAATATTATAAGACCTTTCTGACCTTTCTGACCACTCTACACCCACACATGACCCGTTTGTTTAACAGGTTCATGCAGGGAGGTGAGATTCCAAGGGATATGCAGACCTCCCATCTAACTCTGATACCTAAGCCTGATAAGGATCACACATATGTGGGAATTATAGGCCTATAGCTTTATTGAACTCAGATCTTAAAATTTTCATGAAACTGCTATGCCTTCGTTTAAATAAAGTCCACCCTTCTATAATTCACAAAGATCAGGTGGGATTTGTCCCCTGGCGACAGGCTGGCAACAACACCAAAAGGGTCATCAACTTAATAGACATAGCTAATAGGTAAAATACGGCAGCGCTACTGCTCAGTCTAGATGCTGAAAAAGCCTTCGATAGGCTCAGTTGGCTCTGTTGAGAATTACGGCGGACGCCTAGGAGTCATTCTAAACTGAATCATTTGAAGATATACTGAAGGGGATTTATCTTCCGACCAGATAGTCACTATGCCTATCTGACTTGGTTGACGTAAGTCCTTCCAGGTCGACACCCTCTGGTAAGCCTCCAGATCTTCAGTTGATGGCTTTCTTTCCATCATTTCTGCCCTTCCCGGGATTTCTGGTTGCCTTTATATAGCCTCTCCATTTGTCTTCGCTTCAACTCAGTATGGATATCTTAAACATCATATTTGAGTGACCCGCTGGTCTTATAGCCTGTTGTGACCTGGCCAGCATACGCAGTTCCAGGTCATTTATATCTGGTAATCCACCTATAACCCTAGGTGGTGGCTTCTTCACTTTGTTTTTTCATACACACTATTGGTGGACTTTAATCTGTTGATATTCAACAGTTTCAACATTAACATTCTTTTGCACTTTACACTTTTATATCACTTTTTTCATGAGTTTTGTTATACATATGCTTTGACTTGTATGTTTACGTATGTTACTCTGTAGATGGTATATATATGCCTCATTTTTCAGTATATGATATTTGGTATAGTGTATACCCTAATTTTTATTCATATTGCATATATTGGGTCACACCTTTTTGCACTTTATAGAAAAGATTTTTTATAACATATTTTTTGGGATAAGTCACTAAATTTATAGCGCCACACTTTTTTCCATTTATAAATAAACACTTGTATGCAGCTCCATCTGCCTCTATTAAAACCCCCTTTGTGGCCTCC
This sequence comes from Lithobates clamitans, assembly GCA_037952925.1. NCBI lineage: Eukaryota > Metazoa > Chordata > Amphibia > Anura > Ranidae > Lithobates > Lithobates clamitans. The sequence continues at coordinate 3,195,734 of JBBGZY010000061.1, forward strand.
TCTTCTTTTAGCATCTCGAATGGGACGAGGCAGGGATGCCTTGTCACGTACCTGGTGGGTGGAGCCCGGAATGCAGGGAACAGCCTCTCGTATACCTCCGACTTGGGAACCCCTGGTAGTGATGACAGGGGCTCGGGAGTGAGAAAGGGGCACAAGTGCCTGACTGGAAGGCTGGAGCAGAGAGCTGAATCAGGTAGTCAGATGGGAGGTGTCCTGTAGTCCGGCAGCAGGATGTAGACAGCAGGGAGGTGTCTTGTAGTCCAGCAGCAGGATATAGACAGCAGGGAGGTGTCTTGTAGTCCAGCAGCAGGATGTAGACAGCAGGGACGTGTCTTGTAGTCCAGCAGCAGGATGTAGACAGCAGGGAGGTGTCTTGTAGTCCAGCAGCAGGATGTAGACAGCAGGGAGGTTTCTTGTAGTCCAGCAGCAGGATGTAGACAGCAGGGAGGTGTCTTGTAGTCCAGCAGCAGGATGTAGATAGCAGGGTACAGGCAAGCCGGGTCAAACACAGACGGGCAGATCAGGTACAGAAGGTAAATCCGGGAGAGTAGTCAAAGTCCAAAAGCTGAGATCAGGGCAGGCAGAAAACAGAGTAGTCAAAGTCCAAAAGCCGGGATCAGGCCAGGCAGCAAACAGAGTAGTCAGGAACAGTCCAACAGGTATCAGGTAGCGAATGCAAGTAACAGGGCACAAGGGGTCTTCAGGAACGCTGCAGACCGGACAGCAAGGCAGCAGTGGAACAGTCCTCTTTAAATAGCCTCTTTGGCGGCAAGTGTTGTCACAGGGCGCCGCTATTGGCGATATTGCGCGTGCGCGTACGCACGTTCGCGCTATTGGTGCTATTGCGCATGCGCGTACGCACGTTAGCGCTATTGGCGCTATTGCGCGCGTGCGAGCGCCGGATGTCGCTTCTGTGCACAGGCATTCCTTTAAACTTTAGTTTGCTGGGATATTTGCAAGAGGGCTTTTCCTGACATGCCTGCTCTCTCCATTACTCTTTCCCTTTGTATTAAGCCTCTGGCCGCCCAGATCTGACATTAGTGGAGTACTGGTTAGGGGACGTGAGTTTAAAATTTTGCAGATGATATACTCCTTACCTTGACACGCCGGCGCGTGACTCTCCCCAATCACCATAAATTACTGGAGGAATTTGGGTATCTGTCTGGCTATAAGGTTAACCCTGCTGAATCGAAAGCCTTCCCACTCAATATGCCTCCCTCAGAGGTTCCCCACCTCTCGGAAAACTTCCCTTATACTTGGAAAACACATGCCATCAAATATTTAGGGGTATACCTCACTTCCCAATATGAATTCTTGTACAACGCAAATTTTAAACCCCTCTTCGTGTCTATTAGAATGGAGATAAATGGAGACATTACCCAATCTCATGGCTAGGACGCATAGCTTCAGTCAAAATGACAATTCTGCCCAAGATTTTGTATTGCTTTCTGACTTTATAGGTGCCCATCCCCTCTGTACAGATGAAGAAACTCCAAGTGGACTTCCTAAATTTCTTATGGAATTATAAGCAACACAGAATAGCCGGTTCCACTTTCTATGCCTCTCGAAATGAAGGGAATTTGGCCTTTCCGTACCTCCTCCGCTATTACTATGCTGCTCAATAAGGATGAGCCAAACACCCCCCCGGTTCGGTTTGCATCAGAACTTGCGAACAGGCAAAAAATTCGGATGAAAACTTGGTGACTTTGCCCCCCTCTGACGCCACGTGACATCAGAGGAAGGCAGGGTCGCCCATTTACGTCACTGAGTGGCCCAGCCCTCGGCTATATAACAGCTGTCACCGAGAAGATGCGTCACTCGGTGGGAGCCTCTCATCGCTTTTTTTGTTTTGTTTTTCGGGCTCGCCAATCGGCGTGAGATGAATCTACATCGTGGGACATTTTTATTTTTTTATTTTTTAATAAAGGACTTGTCCCAAAGTGTCTCCTGTCTTTTTTTACTATTTTTGGCACTTTTTTTGTGAAATGGTAGGGGTAAAATGTACCCGTTACCAATTCACATGGGGGAGGCCAGGATCTGGAGGTTCCCTTGTTAAAGGGGCTTCCAGATTCCGATAAGCCCCCGCCTGCAGACCCCAACAACCACTGGGCAAGGGTTGTGGGGATCAGGCCCTTCTCCCCATCAACATGGGGACAAGATGCTTTGGGGGGGTTACTCCAAAGCCCCCCCATGTTGAGGGCATGTGGCCTGGTACGGTTCAGGAGGGGGGCGCCCTCTCACCCCCCTTCTTTTCCTCTGGCCTGCCAGGTTGCATGGGATAAGGGTCTGGTATGGATTTTGGGGGGGACCCCTATGCCATTTTTTTTTAAATTTGGCACAGGGTTCCCCTTAATATCCATACCAGACCTGAAGGGCCTGGTATAGATTTTGGGGGGACCTCCATGCAATTTTTTCTAAAAAAAATTGTTTCGAAACAAATGTCATTTTGCTGTGGTACTGTTCTAAACACGGAAAACTGCACCACTTTACAGGCATACTATAGACACCCCCCAGGCATTATTAAAATCACCGCTCCCGAAAAACATCCGTTTTTAAAACTTTTTTTTGCATTGATACATGTCCCCTGGGGCAGGACCAAGGTCCCCAAACACTTTTTTATGACAATAACTTGCATATAAGCCTTTAAAATGAGCACTTTTGGTTTTTCATGTTAGTGTCCCATAGACTTTAACGGGGTTCCGCAGAACTTGCCGTGAACAACGCGTAATGTCCGAACAACCAAAGTTCGGCCTGAACTTATGCTCGGGCCGAACCGGTCGCCCATCCCTACTGCTCAGGGACACTGACTGGTGACAGTATTTTTTCTTTTTACATGCTGTGACCAGAGCAGTACAGGGTCCAGTATTTCATAGTGACCCTGTACTGCTCTGAGGAGGTGATCAGGATTTTTATTATATTTCCACTAGTATTGCTTATTACAGTGATGATCTGAACACTGATACAAGCAAGCATTTTTATGGTGCCGTCCATTCAGACCTCCGTGCCACAGTCGTGACTACCACATGCATGTGTGGGAGTGAAGTCATCGTGGCTCGGCCATTCATACGGAAGACTGGGTGAGGATGGAAGCGCCTACAGCCGTGACAGCACCCCGCTGGAGGGCTTAGTTTTCAGGTAAGTCTGTCATAATTGGCTAGTCTGCAGTGCATACTAGCATATTATGACAAACTGCCTGGGGCCAATTTGTTTTTCTGTGGTTTATTACCGCTTAAATTATTATTGTACAAAAATAACCTGAAATAATGCCTTTTTTGGTGTGCACTCTGTACATCTTTTTTCTATTGTAAAACTGAATCAATTTTTGAGATCTAGATTGATGATCAGCAGATAGCACATCTCATCGGACACAATGAGATATGATATTCACTGCCTAATTATTCATTGTTCATTTGATATAGATATAGGACTATATGTAGGGTTGTCATACACTACCAGATCCTTGCAAGCAATGCTACTAGTGTGAGAGAGTTTGGTAAGGATAGTGCCTTATAGGGGTACATTTCTTAATAATAACAACAAAAGATACTGACCATTGGAAGTGCATGCAATTGCACACAGAGATTTTACAATGCAATGGAAAATGTAAGTGTGGATCTTTCCCTTTTCTATGGAGAAAAGAGAACAAACTACCTATCATAATACAACCACTTGACAAAGACAGTGTGTTCTGGACTGGTATTAAGAAAAGGGTAGTAGATGTCCTTCTTTATATCATTCTTCAAGAGACATCTGCCTGCCCAAGGCCTTTCTTAACAAGAATTGTTTAAAATGATGCAATTAGGATATTTTCAGAGTTCCCAGATGTACCAGCCCGATTATGGTTAATCACATTTCAGTAAACAGATATGCTTTAGAATAAATTGTTTTAGTTTGTGCTCATTTCTAAAATGTTGGCTTCTGACCTTTGCTTCATATGGCAGCCCCAAGTTGATGGATGATATATAGATGTTCATAATGTAACAGAAGGTAATGTTACTGGCCACATAACTCTTTTTCTTTCACAAGATGGTAGTAGCAAATTTGCTTTATTTAGCTTGTGATTGACTTTAGGCTGTGGCACTCTGGGAGATGTAGTATGGAGAAGAATCTAAGCCCCAGACATCACTGGGAAACCAACTATGATACAAAGGGATACCTGAGAGCATGAGGGGTTGGATAAAGGGAAAAGCCTGGAACTCTGGGAGTGGGGTAAGTTGGGGAGTTCGCCAACCAAAGAGAGGATGGGAGAAGAAGTGCTTGCTGTGCTGTGTGGTGCAAAGCCATGCTGTGCTGAGTTTTGCAGAACGCTTCTGCATCCTGAACCAGGTGGCTGGAAAAAGCTGAGCCTGCTGTACCATTGGCTGCTCAAGTGCCTACTCTGTAATGTCAGTCTGCAATACAGGCAGTCACCACCCAGGCTCACTGAGGAAATGCAGGAGGAAACTGTCAAGATACTCACCATCTCATCTGCCATCAGTGACAATTTACTACAAGAAAGGGGCCCCCCGTCCAAACCAACTGCCACAGGAGAATTGCAGAGAGGGAGAGAGTAGTGAGCAGGTCACAGACCCGCGATTAAGCTGATTGTCAACGCTGTCAGTTCTCATTTGCAAGAAGCTGCAGGTATAAACCCTTCACCCACTGTTGTGCTAACTGCTCATTTCATTGCTAGACTAGGCCCAACATAGCCAAGTTACATGTTCTGCTCCCCTAGAACACTGTGCACACCCAAACACCTTACTACTGCAATTATTAAGACCTGACATCTGACTGCTGCAACTGAGTCTGCCTTTGTTTAAAGTACTTTATTGCATCTAAAAGAGACTCCCCCTCTTTTCTACTTACCTTTTTTAGGTGAAACACCTTAACACCCAACCTATAGACATACCCTTTTTTTCTGTGCCCCAACATCTCCAAAGGGCCCCAACATAACCGGCAGAAGATCACCTCAAAGACTACTCGGATTACTTTATTCTGAGGGCAGATCTGTGTTCAACTTTAAAGTATTATCCCTCAGGCCTAAACTTAGCCCCTTTGCTTGAGAGCACTCAAGTAGCATAGTTGATCCACTTGTGTTACTATGTTGGCCACTTGGGAAGATTTGTCTCATATAGGGAGCTACCGTTTATGCCCGTGGGATCACAGTACATGCTGAAATTTTAAGCCCCTGTAAGCTACTAGTTGAAGCTATTTGTGCATTCCTTATTGTGTTCATGTTGGTTGACTTTAACGTGCCAATATACTTTGTGATACTTTTATGTCTCTCACCTGTCAATACAGTGAGTTATTCTTTTATAACATTGTGAATCTAGTTCTTGTGTGCCTGCTGAGATTTACAGAAAGGTATACTGGTGATGCCAGTGAGGCTGAGGCCTCACACAGGGCTGGAGAAGAGTACAGGACCTATGAGGGTAGCGCTGCAGTAACATAAGAAAATATGTTACCAGAGGGAAGAGCAAACATGCTCTAATGTGAAGCTGTACCTGGAAAAAAATCTACTTGGGTGGAGCAACCAATGAATAGCAGGAATTGTTCTGTAAGAGCAAAAGGCCCCTAACCGGTGCAACTGGGCTCTCTGTACCTTTTGAGATATGGCAAAAGGAGACAGGTCATTACCAGAATCTAGCTCTTGTTGCTTAAGTGACTTTTTACAAGGTCCTACTGCTGTTTGGTGAGGGTGTGTGTCTAAGCCTACACAAATACCAGAAAATTGGTTCCACCCAGAGGCCTTTGGTGAGCTGTTAAAGCGGAGTTCCAACAACAATGAATATATATATATTTTTTAACAATACATAAGTTTATAACCTTGCAATGTAACACTCACTTCTTTTGTTAAAATCATTCCCCAATGTCCGGTTTCATATAAATAATGAAGTTATAAAATTTGTTCCTGACTGTTTTCATCTTGCTTGTGGGCATGTGAAACCCACAAGCATACAGTTCCGGGACACGGTGCTGCTGAGCTACCAGCATGCACCGCCCTGTTCTTGCGCATGCGCAGTAATGCGCCGTAGCAGCACTGTAAAGTATACAGGTTGCCATAACAACGGGCGTCGGCGTCGGAAGTGCCCGCCCCGTTGTTATGGCAACCTAGCCCTTGGCGCAGCCCACTGACTCCTGGGAAATGATGACACACATTTCCCAGGAGCAGTAGCGAGCGGAGGTGCCGAGGGAAGTGACGTCAGGAGCCCAGGCACTGAAGGAGGCAGATTTCGAGGGACCACATAGCAACAGGCATAAAAATTTAAGTAAAAAAAACATTTTCTCCAAATGTTTTTTTTTTTTTTTTTCATGGACATTAATGTATTTTTTTGGGGGGTGGAACTCCACTTTAAATGTATTTTCTGTTTTTTAATTTGGCAAAAATGTTGGTACTGAATATGCCTGTCTTTGATTCCCTAAAAACTGCTTCACTCTTTTCACTCCAAGCCTCTTATCCTCTTCCTTATGAAGATGTTAAGTTGGCCATACAAACATAAAGGCAGGATAATTTGTTTCCAATTTGCTTCTCAATGATCAGACCCTCGGGACATCCGTTTTCCAGTCTGACATGCGCTACTCAGTTTTTGTTGGCCAAGCTCCTTTTTAGTTCCTGTTAACACTATAAGACAGTGAATATAATAATAGCCAATGGCTTCCGCCCCAGAAGGATTTGCCCCCTTAATGACCAGGCCATTTTTTGGGAAACTACACTGCGTCTCTTTAACTGACAATTGTGACATTGTACCCAAACAAAGTTGATGTCCTTTTTTTCCCCACAAATAGAACTTTCTTTTGGTGGTATTTGATCATTTCTGTGGTTTTTATTTTTTGCGCTATAAACAAAAAAAAAGAGTGATAATTTTAAAAAATATATATATTTTTTTTACTTTCTGCTATAATACATATCCAAAAAAAAGTATTCATCAGTTTAGGCCAATATGTATTCTTCTATATATTTTTGGTAAAAAAACAACAAAAAAACCCGCAATAGGCATAAATTGATTGGTTTGCGCAAAAGTTATCGCGTCTACAAACTATGGTATAGATTTAGGGACTTTTATTTATTTTCATTGTTTTTACTGGTAATGGCAGCGATCTGCGATTTTTTAGCAGGACTGGGACATTGCGGCGGACAAATCTGACCCCAAATGACACTTTTTGAGGACCAGTGACATTATTACATTGATCAGTGCTATAAAAATGCACTGATCAATGTATAAATGACACTGGCAGGGAAGGGGTTAACACTAGGGAACAATCAAGGGGTTAATTGTGTTCCCTCAGTGTGCTCTAACTGTAGGGGGGATAGGCTGCCTAGGACATGACAGAGATAGCAGTTCCCGATCACTGGGAACAGCAGATCTGAGATGTCCCCTGTCGGAACGTGGCAGATCCCCGTTCTGCCTCTGTACACAGCGATCGCGGGCGGCCGTAGGACATCGAGTGCGCCGGATCCGCAGGCTCGCCCGCATTCTCACATGCGTGGACCGACATACAGGTACGGTGATTCGCGCAGTGCTGCCAACCTGCAGCAGTAAATGTACGTGAGCTGGTCGACAAGTGCTTAAACCACTGGATCTCCTGGAACAGCCTTGCTCATTTCTTTTACAAAGTTTTATTGTCAGATTCATAGGATACAACAGTATTGAGACTTGACAATCAGGATGTTATAAGCATGAAGTCTTATTTAACAGGTAAGACAGGTATCTCAACATATTGCATGGTGAGTCTTTTAAAAGAAAAAAAAAATGAACTTTCCACATTAACCAATATACTGAACTTCATGCACTATGTGACCATACATAAGCATCAAGCAAACACTGGCTTGGACCCGATTGTGATGGCAATATGTTAATAAAGAAAACAAAAGGATCATATTACAGTTGAGGCATAGTTAAGAAATATAGAGAAGAGAAGAATAGGTTTGGGAGAAGATTAAGGGCTGATATACACCAGATGCAGCCCAGTGCATTTCATTCTGCATCAAAAATGCATTGGACTGTGTTTAACATAGATTCCAATGCCCCTAGTTCACACGAGTGTGGTGCTTTTCAGTGCAGTCAACAAAAGTAGAACATGTTGCATTTTTCCTTAGGGTAGGGGAATAGGGGTTTCCCAGGGGACTGCCTTGTATTATTGTTATAATGTAAAAAGTGAAGTCAAATAGTGATGGTTGTTTGAGTAAGATATCCAAGGTTGCAAAAACTCAGAGAAATTTAGTATGGGTGTCAGCTAAGATAGCAGTGAGTTTCTCATTGAACATAATGTATGCTAGTTTATCTTTGGCGGCTTCAAAATTTAGGGTGGGTTGTTTCCAGGCTCTGGCAATTGTTAGCCTTGTGGCCACAAATATATGGACAAGTATTGGTAATTCTGATATACGTGTGTAGCACATCCAGACTCTCTGCACTGCTTCTGGGACCCCCCTCCCAGTATACCCAGCTCTCTCTGAGTATATTGTAATGCTGGCATTACAATATACTCAGAGAAGAAGTCGGCAGCGCTAGTTGTCAAAAAAGCCTTCCGAATCAGTGCTTATAAACAACACTGCTCAGCCCTCGATTATACAAAGATACAATGTAAAATATTGTCACATTTGTATCTTTCTGCTCATTCATCTGCAAATCAAGGGATAAACTTTGATCAGAAGAAAAAAAAAGTGCAAAATTGGAAAAAAAAACACATTTTATTCATTTGTAAATAACTTTGTAATGTTTTGTACCAGAATCATATTTTTTGTGTCATTTTAAACTGGTCAGATTACAGAAATGCACAGATTTTATGCACAGTAACACTATTCATTTTTAAACTTACACTGCTCAAAAAAACTTTATACGAATTTTCCAAAATTAGCACATTCGTTTTTGGATACTGCTCACCAAATTACCTGCCAATCCTTAGGGTCCAGAGGCAAGTTCAGCTCTGTCTCCAAGTGGGTTTAATATGATCTGGTGGGTGTTCGTTTGACATTAACCATGTTGGAATTATTGATGAGACTAGGCCTGTACTGAATAGGGCTGAATGACCTTTGTTCTCAAATAAAGTTAAGATGAAAGGGGAAGAATGATGAAGTTAGATAATATAAATGAAATGTCCCAGTTGCATATACTGATGGCGCTCTTGTAGTGGGATATCATGATCAGGCCAAAGCTGTTGAAAAGAAAAAACACTCTTCTAGGTAAGAAGCGAGTAAATTTCAAGGAAGCCATGTTAAGATTACCATCAGAAACAGGTAGTACTCTATGAACCCTGGGAAATAATGGGCACTTTAGTAGTTTCAGTAAGGAGAGGAATGGAGAAGCAAAGCCTGTTGAGTATTTTATGGAATACAAAAGTTTAAGCATAAGAGATGTAATAGGGTTCAGCAAACCCAAGCAATATTGCAAAGGGGTCCAAGGGAGAGATGACTGAGGCATCATCATGTAGGCTCATAAGGGAAGGTCATCCATTGCATAGAGGTGAGTAGAGTTGGACCGAACACCCCCTGGCTCGGTTTACACCAGAACTCCCGAGCATGGAAAAAGTTTGAAGCCGAACTGCAAACCCTATTAACCGCCTGCCAACCGGCTCACGCCAATATATGTCGGCAGAAGAGCACATACAGGCATATTAACGTACCTGTACATTGCCCTTTAAGACGTGGCATTGTGGGCGAGCTGCATTCTCTGCTCCAAAACCTCACTCAAAACATTACACAGGAGGTGGTGAAACTTGCTAAAGAACTTGCTAAAGAACTGAGAGGGGAAATTGTGCAATTGGGAGAGCGACTGACACCCTGGAGACAAACTTATACAATATCAGTGGCGGCCCTGGGCCATTTTCACTAAGTGGGAGGGGTCAAAAAGGAAGGGCAGGGTCTGGCGCCCCCATCCTAAAACTTCACCAGCTTCACTTCAATATGTACAGGTTCTAGAAAAGGACAATGCTGCCATAAAACATGTCATCACCCAGCTCCAAGCCCAGCAGGAGGACCTGGAGAATAGGGCATGCAGACAAAATCTGCGGATCAGGGGTATCCCAGAAACAGTGGAAGATCATGACCTCCGACCCTATTTACTGAGCTTGTTCAATATAGCAGCTCCCAATATCCCTGATATTGACTGGCATTTAGATAGAGCTCACAGATCATTAGCTCCTAACCCCCAGCTGGGGTGAACCCGCGGGACGTAATTGTCCACTTCCATTATTATGACAACAAAGAAGGTTTAACCATTGCTACCTGCAATAAATCCAGGCTGGATTTCAAAGGATCCAGAATTCAGATCCTCAGCGATCTTTCCCCTATTATGCTGGCAAAGCAAAGGAACCTTCGCCCGGTGACGCTTCCTCTCCAGGCTGTTAGATTCAACTTTTAAATAAGTTGCTTATAGTTTATATTGCTTTGCCAAATTATTGCTTCTATAAGAAAGATGACACGGAGTCAGGTATGTCTGTATCAAAGTTCTGAGCATAATGGACTGCTGCTCTTTACTCTTTCAAAGGCCTTTTATAAGCAATTATACAAACAATAGCATCAGCACAACCCCCCCACAAAGGGCAAGGGTAAACAACAACAGGAGTCACCTGGGCTACGAACACAAGCTTCAACACCATGGCAATACAGTTACAAGAAAACAAAAGCAGCTGAGTTCAACAGCCAAAAAGTTACATTCATAGCAGATTTACATGTAGGCACTATATTAAGTGAGAACTCTAAATTAAATCCCTGACCTTATCAATTTCCCCCTTTGACATCATCCTCTCCTTCCCCCTGGGTCCTCATGAATAAGTTCTAGTCAGTTTTTCCCCAGAGTCCTTTCCCTGACCGCGGGTTGTCAGAGGGGTAGAACCCATCCCCCTAGGTATTACCAACATCTTAAAATTCAAGAAGAGGAGTTTTATAGGAGTAGGGTGATGTCAATACACATTTATCAGTATGCCCTGTCTATTCTCCTAATTTTCCTATTTATTTTCCTGTATACACATATATTTGTGATTGTAAGTGATATTAATATTAGAATAATAATTACCATTGGACTTAACAACCAGTGAAAGGTATTGGTTGCGGTAGAAGACATTCCACTAAATATATCCCACCAATGTGGTGCAGTATCCTGTTGTATCTGTGAGGAAAGATGTACTAGTCTACCTTTGTCAATAATAATTTGCTACTTTAGGATCATCTATAGCCCATTCGAAAGTTGTTGTTTCCTCTACTTCAAGTACATTAATACCAGGAGTCCATGCATATATTTGTAAAACAACAATCTTCAACAAAAAATATGTAAGTAGATATTTCATCATGTTGTTTTCTCGGGTTGTTTCTTGCAATGTGATGCGTGTATCCAGGTAGGTTTTCCTTCCAGCTTTACTGAGGTGGCTGTGGTCAAGAGTACTTGGTAAGGACCTTCAAACCTGGGTTCCAATGTCTTTCTGGTGTGTTTCTTTACATATACATAATCCCCTGGTAGCAGAGTATGTGTACCTGTTATTGAATTAGGGTCTGGAAGAGAAGAATACACACTTTTGTGGATCTTAGTTAGACGTTGTTGTAATTGTATCACATATGCAGTCAAACTATCACATTGCAATTGCATACTCTGTGGAAAGTATAAACCTAATTTAGGTGCATTCCCAAAAAGTATTTTGTATGGGGATAATCCTGTTTTTCCTGTTGGAGTGTACCTTATAGAGAACAAAGCCAAAGGCAGGCATTCTGGCCAAGGCTTGTTTAACTCTTGCATGGCTTTTTGTATTTTTAACTTTATTGTCCCATTTACTCTCTCCACTGATCCTGAACTCTGTGGGTGGTAAGGGGTGTGAAAACTTTGTTGAACCCCTAACATGGTCATCACATTCTGCATGATTTCTCCTGTAAAGTGTGTCCCCCTATCTGATTCTATGGTTTCAGGAAGACCAAACCTAGGTATTAACTCAGTGATCAGTTTCTTAGCTGTGGCTTTAGCTGTAGCCGATTTTACTGGATAACTTTCGGGCCAACCTGAGAATAAATCGATACACACGAGGACAAATTCAAAAGGGCCGCTCTTAGGCATTTGTATGTAGTCAATTTGCAGTCTCTGGAAGGGGTATTGGGCCCGGACCTGGTGTTTTCGTGGGGTTTTTACTCTCTGTCCTGGATTATTCAGGAGACAGATTTTGCAGGCTGCACAGTAGTTTCTTGCAGTACTACTGAATCCAGGGGCGAGCCATCCTTGGTTCACAATCCTATACATGGAATTGGAACTGACGTGTGTGGGTAGGTGAACTGCCGCTGCCATTGCTGGGTACAGAGAGGCAGGCAGGCATATTTTGCCCCCTTCCCTCCATACATTGTCAAGGTCTGGTGCTGCTCCCATTCTGACCCACTTATCTTTCTCGCTCTCCCCTGCTTGCTCCTGTAATTTACTCAGCTGCTGCCATGTTGGTTCTGGGATACTCACCTCCACCGCTGCTAAGGTCTCAGGGCTTCCTTCCCCTAGAGCTGCCTGTTTTGCAGTCAAATCTGCAAATGCATTTCCTTTTGCCTCAATTGTTTTTGCGCTCGTGTGTGCCGTTATCTTCATGATGGCCACTCGTTTAACCTTTTGAAGATTGTTCAGGACTCTCTTAATCCCTTCTCCATGTTTTACAGGTGTACCTGCTGCTGTCAGATAACCTCTAGCCTTCCATATATGGCCATAATCATGCGCTACACCATAAGCGTAGGCAGAGTCAGTGTAAATATTCCCTTCTCGTTCTTTTAAGTATTCTAGGGCTTGTTCTAAAGCTTTTAATTCTGCTTCCTGTGCTGACATGTGGGCCGGTAAGGCCTGTGCTTCAATTACCTGCGTATCAGTCACTACAGCATACCCTGTGTGATATTTACCCTTGTCATCAGCAAACCTACTGCCATCTATGTACAAAGTGTGCTCAGCATTTAAAATTGGTGTATCTGTAACGTGTGGGAATCCCATTGTCTCCTGTTCCATGAGCTGAAAACAATCGTGTTCATCTACTTGTTTAAACAAAAGAGTGTCAGGTACCTCATTTCCTTTCTCACTAGTACTATTAGCACTATCATTCCCCCTTGCCAAATCTGGTGACTGAAGAGGCAAAAAGGTAGCCAAATTTAAGGTTGTACAGCGCTGAAAAGTAACATTTGGAGGTAAGAGTAAAGTACACTGTAACCTTAATTGCCTAGCCATTGAAATGTGTTTGGGCTGTACCTGAGACAAGATTGCATGTATGTCATGTGTGGTATGCACTACGACTGGATTGTCTAGAACAATCTCTGATGACTTATCTATGATAATTGACACTGCTGCTACCGCCCGTACACAAGACGGTGAACCTCTAGATACTGGATCTAATGCTGCTGAAAAGTAAGCGACTGGTCTTTGTTTTACATGTGCCTGTGTCAGAACACCTGTGGCATGTCCAGTGATCTCAGCAATGTACAGATTAAATATCTTGGTGTAATCTGGTATACCAATAGCCGGGGCAGAAATCAACAACTTTTTCAAAGTGATAAACGATTCATAAGCTACTTCTGTAAGCATATACGGTACAATTTTCAAACAATCGTATAATGGCTGCATTAAAGCGCTAGCATGTGGTATCCACTGTCTACAATATGACACGATACCTAAAAACATATGCAATTGTTTGAAATTCCGTGGGGGTAACATTCCCTTTATCACTTGAACCCTCTCCTCAGTGAGATGTCTCGTACCCTGTGATATACAATGTCCCAAAAAGATAACTTTTTCCTGACACACTTGTAACTTTTTCTTATTAACCTTGCAACCTTTTTCTGCCAAAAATCGCAACAAATTAAGGGTGGTGGCCAAACAAGTTTCCTTGTCAGGGCAGCATAACAATAAATCATCCACATATTGTAACAATACACAGGAATCTGGTGGTACCCATTCTCCCAACACCGTTTGCAATGCTTGCGAATACAAGGTAGGTGAATGCGCCATACCCTGAGGTAGGCGTGTCCAGGTTAGTTGCCGATTTTTGATTGAAAATGCGAACCAAAGTTGGCATTCTTCAGCAAGCGGGACGGAAAAGAAAGCATTCGCTAAATCTATAACCGTAAAGTACATACTGGTTGATGGTATTTGTGACAGTAATGTATGTGGATTGGGTACTAAAGGTGTCATCGGGGCTAGTATTTTGTTGACCGCTCTAAGGTCTTGGACCATTCTATACTTAACCGGACTACCGGCTACTGATTTCTTTTTAACCGGGTACAAGGGAGTGTTTGTCGGTGATTTTACCTCTTTTAGAACTCCACTTTTTAAGAAGGATTGGACCTGCATTTCTATGGCCGTCACTTGAGGTGCACTAAGTGGATACTGCTTTTGTTGGGGAAGCACTGCTCCTGGAATCAGCTGTAGGGTAACCGGAGGTATGGGCAAAAGTCCAACATCAGCTGGATGTTTCTCCCATAGTTCTCCTGGAAGGGACGACAAAATCTGATCTAAGTCTGAAGGAGGTGGGCCGGACAATTCCGATTCCTCCTCTAGGTATTGTATCAGATTACACATCTCCATGTGTTCTTGATTATCCCCTATAGCTAAGGTGACAGTGCCATCTGGGTGATAGGTAATGTTAGCTCCTATTTTCTGCAAAATGTCAGCTCCTAACAAATTAGTGGGGGCTCCTCTGGATACCAGAAAGCGTAAAAGGAACATGTGGTTTCCTACTTTAACTTTCAGAGGTTTTGTAAGCGGGGCGTCGGCTAAAATGCCATCATATCCAGTTATTAGTAAAGTGTCAGGTGATTTTTGGCCAGGGAGTAGTTCAGAGTCAGAAAGTAACGAGCGTGAAGCTCCTGTATCGACTAAACAAGAGATTTTCTTATTACCAACTGTTATATTTGTCTTAAGCATTGTTGTTTTGGATTTTTCTAAAACCGGGGTGAGTCATGCTCGTGGACCATCTCCCTGCTGCCTGATATGACTATTTTTGTTGTCCCTGTGCTGGTTCCTTCTCTGATTAACTGGAGAATCAACACCTTCCTCTCCTTCATCCCTTATTCTTTTCTTACAGTTGCGTCTGATGTGACCAATCTTGTTACAGTAGTGACAGGTAAGGGGTTTGCGAAAGGAACCTCTACCTTGCTCTTGGGGACCCCCGAGTGCGTTGATAGCATGAGATTTCCTCCCTTTGGTTTCTGCTAAGTCCGCCTCTATGCCTTGCGCTTTTTGTAACAACGTCCCTCTATCTCTAGTTGCCCTCCACTCTGGTGTGCAGGCTTTCAGTCTCTCACTTATCTGTGGAATTAATCCCTCCATAAATTGTCTATTGAAGGCTCGGATTGTGACTGGCAGGGCCAAGTCCAATCCCTCATCTGCCATCATACTTTCCATAGATAAGTAAAATTCCGAAACAGTCTGTCCTGGCATTTGCTTCATGGGTGATATGGACCCCCTCTCCTGTTGTTTTGCCTGACAAAAAGCTTCTAATCTAGCAATAAAAGGGGCCCTTGAGTCTATATGTCTGACATGTCCTGCCTCCAGGTTGCCATCCCCATCAACTTGTCCTGCAGGTCTGTGTGGACCTTTTTCTGTCATAAACTGGTTAAACAGGGTCAGAGTCATTTTGTGTCTGCATAGATCCTCCCCATCCTGCCAGGTCGCTTCATGTGTATTCATTAACTGTGTCACAAATCTACAAAAAGCAGCTGGCTTTGCTACCGGGTCTGGGGCGCTCTGTATTAATGCCATAAGGGTGTCTGCCGACCATGGTGCCCAAGTCCTTATTTGCATTCTACGAGTGACAGTAGGTGGGGCATTTGGATGGGCTGCTTGTCCAAATTCTGGATTGTTTACCTGAACAATGCGTGTATCAGTGCGTACGGGAGCTACAGTTTCTGGATGAGGTTTTTGTGCCCCACAATGCACACATTCTACTGCCCATTCTGGGTTTTGTGCTCCACAATCCTGACAAACCCATCCTCTCCCCTCAAGTACCGGATATATCTTGTGTGGTTTGCGTTCTACGTCAGTGTATGGGGGTGGGATGGCTGAGCTGGGAGCCTCGACATTTTTTGTTCTTCTATCTTTCATATCCCAACCATCACAATCTGGATTATATTTCCACCCCTCTTCTTTCGCTTTATTTGAGACCTTAATTAAGCACTGAACCTGACGCATCCATTGCTTCTCTAACACCTCTCCTTGTCTGTCCCTTTTTATTTCACTCCATACATCCGGGTCTAAGCCCGCTGCTCCTTTCACCTTAAATTTACGAAGGACATCCTTTAAGTCCTGTGCTTCGGTTTTCCCATAAATGTTCTTAATTATCTGTGGCACCGTATAGTGCGCCACAATTCCCTGACGGGGTTTTGTGTTCCTCTGGCCCATTCTAACAGTCCTGCCTAGGTAGCGTGTGGGACACTTAGTGTACAATATAATGCGGCTACAACATATACAAGAATGAATAATTACTTTATATGCTAGCCCAATAGCAAACCAGCTAAGTTACACTAGTTCCTCGTTGCCTTCCTCCTAGGGTGCTAGAATTCTAGAAACCTCTCCGGAATGAGATTTCTGAAACCGAATTACTTTATATGCTAGCCCAAAAATAAATAATTACTTTATATGCTAGCCCAATAACAAACCAGAATGCGGCTACAACATATACAAAAATGCGGCTACAACATATACAAGCATTCCTTTAAGTGGCCAGGTATCCGACTAGATCTCGGGACTTTGTTGAGACCTTATTCCCCCCTCGTATCTGGGAATCCCTCTCATACACTCTTATCCCTGCTTTATGGAGCAGACAGGGCTTATACTCTCAACCCGTCTATGGTTTATGAGTTAGATGTGAGGTTAAGCATAAGCGTCAGACCCCCAAGCTCACAAGCCCTCAGGTTCCCAATCGTGTGAGGTAAGGCGCATTCTGTTGCTTAGTTCGGCAATCCCCTTCTAACTCATACCATCCTTGACAAGGCTCATTCACTTTCTCAACAAGACAGACAAGACAAACACAGATAACAAAAACAAACAAATAATTCCAGCAATATAAACGAAAATATGCAGTAATTCTAGACTCACCACTACAGAGGCTGGTGTTTTAAAACCAGGAGAACCGTAACTGACAGAACGGATAGGCACAAATCAGGGGAGCACAGAATATAAGAAAAATAAAGCTTTTTCTTACCTGCGCAGGTTTTTTGATCTGTGGTTCCCGGAATGCCTGCCTTTTGTTCCGTCAGCGTAGCTCATCCACCTCTTGTAGTATCATCGGTGAGTTCCTCGTCCGGGCGCCAAAATGTTAGATTCAACTTTTAAATAAGTTGCTTATAGTTTATATTGCTTTGCCAAATTATTGCTTCTATAAGAAAGATGACACGGAGTCAGGTATGTCTGTATCAAAGTTCTGAGCATAATGGACTGCTGCTCTTTACTCTTTCAAAGGCCTTTTATAAGCAATTATACAAACAATAGCATCAGCACAACCCCCCCACAAAGGGCAAGGGTAAACAACAACAGAAGTCACCTGGGCTACGAACACAAGCTTCAACACCATGCCAATACAGTTACAAGAAAACAAAAGCAGCTGAGTTCAACAGCCAAAAAGTTACATTCATAGCAGATTTACATGTAGGCACTATATTAAGTGAGAACTCTAAATTAAATCCCTGACCTTATCAAGGCGCATAAAGTTGTGTATTGCTGGTGTTTTCCCTTTCGCCTCTCTGCCTCCAGCGATGGCGTACAGTATTCCTTACATGATCTTCAAGGAAGAGATGCTTTTCTGCGCAACTTAGGCCTGCCTCCTCTCCCGAAGATGATCCTGCACCGCTTCATACAACTCCCAAACCACAGATGGCTCCAAGTCTCATATGGACCCCAGTACGACAGAAACAACACAAATCCACCTTCACACCTCAGAGGCGCCCATTATCCAGATTTCCAACCTAATGGACACCAATGCATCTTTTGGTTATGATCTCTGATTTTTCCTGGCCCCCTGACATTTTTATGTGTCCAGGGCCCCCTCATTGGGGTTTTTTCTTTTTTTCTTACCCCATGCCCATGGAGTGTATCGCTTGTTGCGACTTTCGCATTCTGGTTTAAAAGTTTAATCTTTTATATGTTTTTTATGCTTTGTATTCCAGGCTTTCATAATCTGGAAGACGGTGGGAGACTCTCCTTCCCCATTTTTGGATGTCCCCATGCCCCTCTTCCTAGTCCAAGGCTTCGACCTTGGCTTCCTGGAGGTATCGTGCCCTCCAGGCTTCTTTTTTGATGTAATATTAATTTTTTATTCTCTTGTGTTTTTTTCTTGTTTTTTTCAGGTCTTTTTTTTGACCTGTGGCTGCTACACTCTTGTACCTATTACATTCATGTTATAGTGCTACTGTTTTCCTAAGTCTTATTTGGTTGTTTTATACCCTCTACATGTCCCACACACCATGGAATTATCTACCTAACGTATACTATGCTGTATATCATTTCCCTTTTAAATATATTAAGTTACTATGGCGCTGAAGTTTCTTACTTGCAATGTCAAAGGTTTAAACTCTATTCAAAAGAGGTGGTTAGCTTTGAAAGAGTTTAAATCTTCCAGGGTTGACGTGATCATGATCCAGGAGACCCGTTTCCGCCCTCAGGGATCCTTTAAATTTGTTGCAAACAATTCCCAACAGCCTTTATGGCCTCTGACCCATCTGGGAAAGCAGGAGTGGCAATTTTAGTAAAACACTCATGCCCCCTGTGCATCAAATCTTCATACTTAGATCCCCAGGGCAGAATTATCATCCTGGATTGCACATTCCTCACCACTCCCTTACTCTAGTCAATGTCTATGATCCTAACTCTGGCCAAATTCAGTTCCTTTTCACAATATTTGACAACCAAGACAAATTCTCCCAACCTTTTACAGTGATCGGTGGGGATTTTAATATGACTATGTCCCCTGGCAGGGATAGGCGCACACTATTTCCCACCACAACGGCCACCACAGCCAATCGCCTCTTGACCTCCTTCTGTAAACTCATGAGAGCTTGTAATCTCCTAGATGTTTGGAGGATTATACATCCCACACATAAGCAATTTCCGTTCTACTCTCACCCCCACAAGCTTTACTCTAGACTGGACCACTTCTTTGTATCCTCACCCCTTTTGACGTCTACGGTTTCCTCAGAAATTAACCCCATAACCTGGTCAGACCACTCCTCTGTCCACGTAGACATTGCCCTATCCTCTGCCTCCCCCAGGGCCTGCCACTGGCATCTCAATGATGCCAGTTCTTTCAATTCAATGAAAACACAGTCTCTGAGGCCTCCACCTTGTGGGAAGCACATAAAGCTGTCTTCTGGGGTCAATGTATCTCTACAGGCTCCCGCTTGAAAAGGGATACAGTGTTCCAACGCTCTTCTATCCTAAACAAACTGCACAAAGCTAAGAAGCTCTTGGTATCTTCCTCCATGGTGGTTAGGCTCCGAGCCGTTATTTTCCTACGAAACCAACTCAGATCCCTTGATATGAAGAGAATCGATAAATCTCTTATGTTGTCCAAACAGAAATTTACGAGTACTCTAACAAACCTCATAGAATGTTGGTAAATAAATTGAGGCCCCGCCCTTTCCATTCATCCCCAGATTTTCTCATGCAAACTGATGGTACTCCCACCTATTGCCCTCTTACAATGTCCAAAGTATTTGGAGAATTTTATCATAAATTATACAATTGTCTAAAAACAGACCCCAACTACCATTTCACACAAGAAAAATTTGACTCCTTTTTTGAATCCTTACAACTACCTAAAATCTCTCCAGACCACCTTTCATCCTTGAACTCTACGGTTACCCCCGAAGAATTATCTGAAGTAGTCAAAAACCTCCCAGCTCATAAATCCCCTGGTCCAGATGGTCTACCTTACTCATATTATAAAACCTTCCTCCCGATTTTAAACCCACACTTAATATCCTTATTTACCTCGTTGCTCAAAGGAACCTTACCCCACCCCCAATTCCTCCAAGCTCACATCTCCGTTATTCCAAAACCGGGTAAAGATCCCTCCCTACCTGACAATTATAGATCCATTGTATTGCTTAATTCGGATTACAAGATCTTTACGAAAATTCTAGCCAACAGACTGTCCCTTATAATCCCTAGACACATACACAAGGATCAAGTAGGCTTTGTGCCCGCTAGACATGCCGGCGACAACACGAGACGCACCATTGATCTTGATGTTAAATAAAACGACACGTCCTGCCCTATTTTGAGCCTAGACACTCAAAAAGCTTTTGATAGGCCCAGCTGGCCCTTTATGCTTGCTACTCTTTCCAAATATGGATTTAAAGGCCCCTTTTTAGCAGCGCTACACGCCCTTTACTCCCGACCTTCCTCCCAAGTTCAGATGTCCTCCTTTTTATCCCCATCATTCCCTTTGAGTAATGGTACCAGATAGGGCTATCTCCTTTGCTCTTTATTCTATGTCTGGAACCCTGAGCCAAAGCTATCCACACTCATCCTGACATCCATGGGGTTTCGTTACGTCAGAGAGAGTATAAACTTTACTTGTTTGCAGACGACATCCTACTGACACTGACCAACCACCATACCTCCCTCCCGAATCTCCATGACTTGTTAAAAAAATTTGGCACAATCTCTGGGTACAAAACCAATACGAGCAAGACGGAAGCCCTACCACTACACATCCCTCCCCCGCCTCTTGTTATTCTACAACAGAACTACCCCTACAACTGGTGCTCACAAACTCTCAAATACCTAGGGATAAACTTAACCTCTTTGTAACCCCCCCTTACAGGGCCAATTTCCCCCCACTTTTCCGTGGCATTGACCGACTTTTGCGCCAGTGGGACGCTTTTCCCCTCTATCTCTTGGGTCGGATCAATGTCCTAAAGATGTCTATCTTACCAAGACTCCTGTACTTGTTTGAAACCCTGCCAGCTCCCATACCCATGTCACATGCCAAACCCATGCAGAGATTATTCCTTAACTTCATTTGGCATAATAAAGCTCATTGTATAGCCAGCTCAGTGATGCTAGCCCCTCACTCTAGAGGGGGTATGGGAGCCCCGGACCTTATCAAATACTACTTCGCCACCCATCTTAAACCGATTATCACATGGTCTACTAGAATGGCATCCAGTGTTTGGTCAGAGATAGAAATGAGTATAACAAGCACGGTCCACCCCTGTTCCATGATCTGGTTGACCCTAGAGACCTCTATTGCCCAACTGCGGGACCTCTGCCTACAACCGATGTTATTCACAATCTCTATATGGAAGAGATGTTCCGGACAGTTCTCTCTCTCTTCTCCATGTCCACCTTTGCTAAACGTGCTTTTTAACCCTGATTTACCAGATAGTCTATCCTACACCCGAATGTACCCTTGGTCGTAGGCTGGAACTTTTCAGCTTTGAAACATAGTGCATCCATTAATTCGTAGCCTTCTATCTTTTGCGGAAATTCAACAAAAACATCAGATCCCCAAACAACTATTCTACTCCTATCTCCAACTTAAACACTACTTCCTCTCTGAATCCCAAACCCTAACCCTAGATAAACCCTCCCCTTTTGAACTTTTATGTGCCCAAGGCCCATACCAGACCCACCTTATTTCGGATATCTATATGTATCTCATAATATTCTCCCACTCACTAGCACACAATATCCATACATGCAGAAATGGTCTCAGGTTAACCAACAAACTATCTTTCTCCCTCAATGGCAAAAGGTTTGGGAGGCTGTTTCCAAATCATCAAAATGCTTGGATCAGAGAGACATGGCTTATAAGATACTGTTCTTTTGGTATAGATCCTACATATATTCGACCCTAAGGTTCACCGGGTGTGCTGGAGGTGCCTGGGCGACATTGGTTCACACTTTCATATTTTTTGGGAATGTCCCCTCATCTAACCATTTTGGTCCTCCATTCAAGCCCATTTACAAGACCTTCTTGAAATAAATCTACCCCTGGACCCAATTCATTATCTACTGGGTCTGCCGTTCCCTGGCATCTCCAAGCACACCCAAAAATTATCTGCCTTCATCCTCCTGGCAGCCAAAAGGGCTATAACTTTGAGATGGCTATCCCCCTCCCCACCAGGCTTTGCTGATACTGGAGCAGATCCACAGAATGGAACACCTTACAGCGGTAGTACACGACTCACTTCCTCAGTTTTCAAAAATGTGGGATTTATGGGATCACTCCGAGCTTAACCCTCGCGCCATGCCAATACGTCGAAGTGGCAGGGATATAAGGTAAGTCTCAGATTTCCTGACTATTTTTGATTATCTCTCCATGGTGTTCCCCCCTCCCCCCCCCTGCCTCTGTTAGGCTTCCGTGGAGTGCCTCTGTCCTTCAGTTTGGGCGCTCTGGGAACCTTACTGACAGTTGATCCAGAGAGAGTATTTTTGTGCAAAACTTAATAAACACCCAATTTGAAAAAAATAAAAAATAAATAAAAAACAAATAGACACTACACACCAAAATGAGTATACTACAAATTTATTGAGCAGTAGATTTAGAAAGTACAAGCATATCCACCCAAACTATCACCATGAACAGGGGAGGGCTGGCAGCCTAAGGCCTGGGGGCAAGTCCAGTCAAGTGGTCCATAGAGCCGATGGTGGCAAAGTGATGGATCGGGGAAAACAGTCTAAGGTTTTTCATGATCACAAAAGTGAGAGCGGGAGACTGCTCCACATTGCCCTCAGAGAGAGACTACTCCACATTGCCCTCACACAGAGAGAGAACGTTCCACATTGCCCTCACAGAGTAGGGTGCCCACGTGTCCTGGTTTGCCCGGGACTATCCCGCAATTTGCATTTGTGTCCCATGCCCTGGGCACCTTCATTCCGGGACAACACAGCCATCCGCTATCTCCCTAGGCACAACCACCAGATTTGACAGGAAAAGCACATGCAGGCAAGCACCAGGGGACCAGCCCCTGGGGCAGTGATGGCGAACCTTGGCACCCCAGATGTTTTGGAACTACATTTCCCATGATGCTCAACTACACTGCAGAGTGTATGAGCATCATGGGAAATGTAGTTCCAAAACATCTGGGGTGCTAAGGTTCGCCATCACTGCCCTAGGGCCTGATTAAGGGCATTGTGGGCCTGGTGCTGCAGTGGAGCAGATCTAGAAGTTGCAGGGATATAAGATAAGTAATGTCATATCCCAGCTCTCCTCCTTACTGGCCACCCTCCTGTGTTTCCAGGAGCCTGTATTGGCTTGTGCCAGACTTGGGTGCAGCTGCACAGATGTAACTCTAGAGAAGCCTGCCAGTTGATCTACCAAGCTTCTTTAAGGGCTGTGTGTTGGTGTGTGTTCTGAGGTGAAAGTTTCACAGCCATCAGAATACAGTGATCACTGCTGACAGCTATAGCAGCCAGCAGTGGTTGACAAAAAACCCCAACAAGCTGGTCGTACTGCAGTCAACTGTTTGAATTCCGTACAACCAGTCCGCATATAGGTTGAATTTCTCCTTGTTCAGCAGAAATATTGATTTGTCTATGGCGGCTTGAAGTGGAGTTCCACCCAAAAGTGTAACTTCCGCTTATCTGATTCCTCCCCCCTCCAGTGCCACATTTGGCACTTTTCAGGTGGAGCGGATACCTGTTTTTCACAGGTATCCTGTCCCCACTTCCGGGAAACCGGGCCGCGGTAAGGCACGTCAGCAATTTGGCCCCCTCCTCCTCCCTCCCCTTCTGCCGGGCCAGTAAGAGAGCGCAGCGTGCTTTGCGCATTCGCAGTAGGGACCCGGCCGTGAAGCCGAAAGGCTACACTGCCAGGCTCCCTTACTGGCAATGGCAGCGGCAGCACCCGACCTGCTGATGTAAACATCAGGTGCGGTGCCGACATCGCTGGACTCCAAGACAGGTGAGTGTCCTAATGTTAAAAGACAGCAGCTACAGTATGTGTATTGAATTTTGAATTTTTAAAGGAGCAGGTGGAACTCTGCTTTAACCACTTCAGCCCCGGAAGATTTTACCCCCTTCCTGACCAGAGCACTTTTTGCAATTCGGCACTGCATCGCTTTAACTGCCAATTGCGCGGTTGTGCGCCGCTGTACCCAAACAAAATTAACGCCCTTTTTTTCCCACAAATAGAGCTTTCTTTTGGTGGTATTTGATCACTTTAAACAAAAAAAGGCATTTTGATTATTTTTTTTTATTAGTAATGGCGGAGATCTGCGATTTTCTACATAGCACATAGGACCAGGTACTGTACAGGCTGCTTTAACCACTTTCCAACCAGCCACCGCAGTTTCACTGAATGGCACGGCTGGGCAAAACGATGTAATGTAACGTCGCTTCACCCTGTGGCCACTAGGGGGGCGCACGCCCGCTGCTCGCCCCCGGAGCCGATGTGAGTGCCTGGCGGTTGCGATCACCGTCGGGCTCCCGCGATCGCTGGTGACACACCCAGAACTGGGATCTGTGTGTGTGAACATACAGTTTCTGGTTCTCTGAGGGGAGAAGAGACTGATCGTCTGTGCATACAGAGTATGAACAGCGATCTGTCATCTCCTCTAGACAGTCCCCTTCCCCTTCAGTTAGAACACAGAGAGGGAACACAGTTAACCCCTTGATCGCCCCCTAGTGTTAACCCCTTCCCTGCCAGTTACATTTATACAGTAATCAGTACATTTTTATAGCACTGATCACTGTATAAATGCCAATGGTCCCAAAAATGTGTCAAAAGTGTCTGATGTGTCCGCCATAATGTCGCAGTCCCGATAAAAATCGCAGAACGCCGCCATTACTAGTAAAAAAAAATAAATAAATAATAAAAATACCATAAATATATCCCCTATTTTTTAGACGCTATAACTCTTGCGCAAACCAATCAATATAAGCTTATTGCGATTTTTTTTTCAAAAAATATGTAGAAGAATACATATCGGCCTAAACTGAGGAAAAAAATAGTTTTTTTTTATATATTTTTCGGGGATATTTATTATAACAAAAAGTAAAAAATATTGCGTTTTTTTTTTTTCAAGATTTTCACTTAAAGTGACACAGTGCCGAATAGCAAAAAATGGCCTGGTCAGGAAGGGGGTAAAATCTTCTGGGGGTGAAGTGGTTAAGAAAACTTTAGCTGCAGAAGAACAGGGGGGGAGAGAGCAGGAAGGGAGAGAAGGAGGGGGGAGAGGCTGGTCTTGTTCACTTGGACATCACAGGAGGCTCAGTCATCGGCTTCATTTTTAGGATGTGGCTGCCGACTGCTCTGTTTTACCTTTCCCGCCCACACATCCTCTTCCCAGTCACAGCACACAGGCTGCCCGGAGTGTGGGCGGGCACAGGGCGTGAAAAGGCAGGAGGAGGCATTCGTGTGCAGGAGGGGAGGGGCTGTACTAGCTGGGTTCTGTATGGAACGCTGACTGTGAGCCCTATGTTAGGTGCAGCCAACATCCATCGACTGTAACAAAACACTTTGCCGACTCACAGCACGGGATCCAGCTATGCCTGCCACTCGAGTAGTAGTACCCGGCCAGATCCCGAAGTTCTGAGCCAGAAGCACAGCAGCCTTTGTGCAGGACATCAGAGTGGCCTGGGGGGGAAATTGCCACTCTGCAAAGGCCGCCACTGCCCATGAATCCTAACAACCACCTGAATCCCCCAAAAGACCCCTCCCAGACTAGAACCTAGGACCACCCTTACAAAAAGGGAAAGGTTACAGTCCCAAAGCGGAGCTGAGCCCACCCTCCCCTACACAAAATCCTCCCCCACACACCAGAGGACCCTAAACCACCCCACCAAAACTCAGAGGTAGCACTCATAAACACCAGGTGTGGTGCTCCACCTTAAAGCCACAGTGGGCGAATGAGGTGCCTGCACTAGGTGAGACAGAGATGCATACATACCCAAAAGAGGCAATAAACGTAACACATACCCACTAAACCAGTTAGTCAAAAAGGTCAGTCAATGGCAGGGGAAAATGCCCTATGGCTGAAATAGGAGCTCAGGTATCAAAAATTGGTATCCAGCTACTGTGCTGGTAATATAAGGTGTATAAAAGAGCCTTACATATGACAGTCATTAGACTAAAACTGATAAGATAATCTGTGATGGTATGTGTGAGAGACCAGATATTCTGCAGTTAGAACAGCATTAAAGCATTCCTAGGGAGTGTGCTGATAACAGAGGTTGGAGGGCTGACAGAGGAGAGCGACAAAGCAGGGAGATTCCCAACTGCAACCAGGTAACCTCAACCTGTCAGCAGTAACATCAGTGAACACTCAATCCCATGTGTGGATACTCACGGTCCTCCATTTATGCTCTCCTCCAGGTGAATGATCTCTGCTCTGCTGTTCTCAAAAAACACCAGTCGTGTATCACTGGTCTCACAAATCTTCTGTGTATGATTAAGTCCTAGTAGATTCCAGATACTCCAATGCTGTGTGCCATGCACTGTTCAGCTGATCCAATCATAGGTGGCTGGTCTCTTCAATACTCAGTCAGCTGATTAAGCCACAATGGAAATGCTTGAGCTCTCTGAAAAGATGGGGTAGCCGGGCCAGATTACAAATAGGGGGGGGGGGGAATCCCTGCGTCTGCATCTACATGTTTCGTTCCAGGGGGCAGAACTTTGTCAGTACACATGGGGCAGTTATCTGTTACTAAACAGAAGCAAGTGCAGGGCAAACTGGTAATAGAATTAAATTAAAAGTCCATACAGCAAAACATATATTAAATTCTTCTTGTCACAGGCAGGCTGGTCCCTTTTCGTACGTTTCAGATGTCATATACAGAATCATATAGGTACGCTTACCGGAAAGGGTGGACCCCTTAATTACAGGGGGTCAGACAAGCCTGGAATAAAAATCTGGTGGGCAGCTGCACCGGATCTCGTCTGCAATGGTCGGTCTTCTGTAGTCCTGAGATAGAGCCGTAACCTTCAATGCAGGATGGAGAACAGCAATCCCCAAGAATAAAAAAATATCTAAGTGTATACCGTAAAAAATATATTCAATGAGAATTTCAATATAAAAGTTCAGTATAATCAAAGTGATAAAAGCGCTCCATGGAGCGGCAAATACAAAAAGCACTGGTCAGCTACAGACAGACTGTTCGCGTCCGAACAGCTGTGAGGCATGAGATGGCAGCGGGTGACGTAGGGCTCCTCCCCCGTTACGTCCAAAAGACTTTGTCAGCGAGGGTGGAGCTTACCTGTCACCCTAGGCAAACCGACTGACAGGAATGGCTACATTCCTTTGGATAGTTGCCATCATAACACTTGGCTACTCAATATACCTAGAGGACAGTTTATTCGCCTTCGGCGGAACTGCTTTCCGGATAGTGATTATTTTTCACAAGCCAATGTTATGGCAGAAAAGTTCCTACAGAAAGGGTATACTAAGTCACACATTACGGAGGAGGTAACTAGAGTGGGGTCCTTTGACCGGTCCACTTTGGTAGCAGACTCTAATAGGAATAAGAATGTTATCCACAACGATTTCCAATACAGGATAGTCCTGGACTATAACATTCAGCATAAGAAGGTGGAAAAAATTATTTTAAAACACTGGAACAAATTTAAAAAAAGACAACATATTAGGGCCTACCCTTCCAGCCCACCTAAAATTAATTTACAGGAGACCACCAACCTTACGAGACCTAATAGCCCCTGGTGTGGTTGATCCCCCTGTTATTAAAGAAAAACGTATTTTTAATTTTATGACAGGTTTTTATGCGTGCGGAAAATGTCCAGCATGCAGACAATGCAAATTTAACATTAAGAAAAAGAAGGAGTTCTCCGCTACTGCAACAGGGAAATCCTATCAGATAAAAAATCTAATCACATGTAGGCGTAGTATACATGCTGCAGTGTGAATGCGGACTTTAGTATGTGGGTAGGACATCTAGACCCATGGGAGTCCACATTTCAGGGCATGTGAATAACAAACGAGGCCTTAAGACCCATTTTGTTTCCAAGCACTTTAGACTATGTCACAATAGGGACCCTAAAAAATTGTCATTTTGGGGCATTGAAAAAGTCACAAAACAGGGGGTAGCAACTTCATTAGGCAACTTAGTCATAGAGAATCCTTCTGGATCCACGAAACCCGAGTGATGGTCCCTAGAGGATTAAACGTTGAGTTTGATTTCAATTGTTTTATCTCTGTCAAATAACTGACCGCACTCGGGTTTTTTAGATAATAACCAGATCTGGTCCTATTTGCTGTTTTTTAAGCTGTTTTTTTAGCTTTTCCCACGCAACTGATATGATCAGATATTTACGTATCTATATATATGTTGGTTTTTGTTTTATATGTTTTTATGTATTTTATCTAAGGTTTGTAAGAGATGGCCGCGGGTGGTAATTAATAAGTAGTAATTTGCCCATTGCGGGTTTGCTGATCATTTATACTGGTTAATCGCATATTGACCGTTCCTTTAATGAAGATATATGTATATGTATTCATTCTTGGAGGTTGTATTAAATCTCCTTTTGTTCATTTATCTATTTTTTATTAATCTAACTAACAGCTTGTGTCCCTGGTTGATGTCCCCTGTTAATAATCGTAATGATTTCCAGTTCCTTTTTCCTGCTTCCAGTAATTAGACACTCCTTGCAGACACTCAGCGTGTATATCTATTCCTAGGGTGACAGGTAAGCTCCACCCTCGCTGACGAAGTCCTTTGGACGTAACGCCGCGTACGGGGGAGGAGCCCTACGTCACCCGCTGCCATCTCATGCCTCACAGCTGTTCAGACGCGAACAGTCTGTCTGTAGCTGACCAGTGCTTTTTGTATTTGCCGCGCCGTGGAGCGCTTTAATCACTTTGATTATACCAAACTTTTATATTGAAATTCTCATTGAATACATTTTTTACGGTATACACTTAGATATTTTTTTATTCTTGGGGATTGCTGTTCTCCATCCTGCATTGAAGGTTACGACTCTATCTCAGGACTACTGAAGACTGACCATTGCAGACGAGATCTGGTGCAGCTGCCCACCAGATTTTTATCCAGGCTTGTCTGACCCGCTGTAATTAAGGGGTCCACCCTTTCCGGTAAGCGTACCTAGATGATTCTGTATATGACATCTGAAACGTACGAAAAGGGACCAACCTGCCTGTGACAAGAAAAATTTAATATATGTTTTGCTGTATGGACTTTTAATTTAATTCTATTACCAGTTTGCGCTGCACTTGCTTCTATTTAGTAATCTGTTATTGAGGTTGGTGAATCCTTTAGTGTTCAGCTTGCATCCGAAATCACGTTCAGTTTGCGCTGATTGCCCTCTGTTTATTATATAGTCATCTGTTACTCTCTAGATAAAGGGCTAAACTACACCCCTTCATTTAGTAACATGACCCAGGTAAAATTAACCGGTGAAGTATAACCAATTCAAATAAGTGCACAGCCCACTAAAAACATGCGTGTATAGCACTGGTCATATACTAAGCCAAATTGACCAGACCCAAGCTCTGTAGTACAAGGGGCTCCCCCTTTTTGTTTCCTCAGGTCTGGTAAAATAACAAAAATTGATGTTTGGACATCAGTCACAGGTATGGCTATAAATCCTCAATATAAATGCAATTGCCGGCATACCAGCCATATAAACCTATGATCCAATATAGATCATAGGTAGCTACAATAGAGTCAGGGTGCATATTGGGCAGGTGGACATAGAAATAATTATAATAATGGAAATGCATATACTACAGGAAAGCACTCAATAGGAGAAAGGAACCAGGGAGGTTAGGGTTAGAGCAACAAACACAGACAGAAATATATCAGAGAGTTACTAATGTCATTGTCAGGAAAGACAGGTCTGCAGTACACTTAGAGGTTATCGTCGTACGCACATGCGCATTAGCACATCGGCGTATGCACATGCGCACTGGCACATCGGCGTACGCCAGGTGGGCTATTTAAACTAAGCTCTTGCATAGACTCATTGCTGTTTGGTCTGCAGCTTCTGTGTGTTCTGACCTGTTACCTGTGCTGATCTCTGATCTTGATCCGGCTTGTTCTCACTAACGCTGTCTGCTTGATACCCCGACCCCGGCTTGTTTTGGATTCCTCTTCTGCCTGCTGCTCTGTCTATCTGCCTGAACTTTACCGACCTGGCTTGCCTGACCCTGCACCTGCTCATCCAGCCTGTCACGGCTCTGCTCTGCAATCCGCACCTGGATCCTGCTCTAGCTGCAATCCCAGCCTGCCACGGCCCTGGTCTGCCTAACCACCACCTGCCTGCCTGCTGCACATCCATCCACGGTCTACCAGCCATACAGACTACAGGACTTATTTCAGGTACTCCAACGCCACCATGCTTCTGTGGCTGCTGTCTCACCTTCAGTAACTCACTGTGGTACGAGAGGCCCTCCTCTACTCATCAGGCTCACAAACCAGGTACGTGACAGTCATATATCAATACCCAAAATTGGTAAATGCATACATATAGATGCATCTACAGAAAACATTGCAGGGACAAGTCACTGTTTAACCCCTTAGGGATAAGGCAGTCCAAAAGAAAAATCCATTTTGTCTCCTTTTGTAACAGAATTTTGTCCCAGTCGCCTCTCTATTGGATAATTCTAGTTTATAGATAATCATACACTTAAACCCTGTAATAGATGCTCCGTGTATATCCCTAAAATGTATGGCTACTGGGGACTTGTCATCCTTAGTAGAAATACTTGTCAGGTGCTCTTCCATTCTTTTCCAGAATTCCCTAATGGTTTTCCCTACGTACATTTTTCCACATGGACAGATAATTTGATATATGACAAATTTAGTAGAACAGTTCACAAATTATTTAATTTGGTACGACCAATAGCTTGTTGATTCACTGAAGGTGCTAGTCCTTATAATATACCTACAGATACTATAATGCCTACATTGATGCATGCCAGTCAGTAGGGGAGTAAAGGAGAGGGCAAAGTTCTCCCTTATCCTATTGGTATACTTACTGTGAACCAATGCATCTCCTATTGTTGGTGCACGTTTTGCTATCAAGTTTGGGCGAGGGCCCAATATTTGCTTTAGTCTATTGTCCAACATAAGGATATGCCAATTCTTCCCTAGCACAGTTTTCAAATGACTCCAATGGGTACCATAAATAGTTACAATACCCATCTTGTCTTGATTCTTCTTATCATGTCTCTCATCTTCAACCTTCATCCCGAGGGTCTGTTCACTCTTTTTCTCTAATGCTTTTGGCGTTGTTTGTCTGATAACTGAGTTGGGATATCCTCGCATTTTGAATCTTTGGCTCAAGTCTCTGCTTTCCTTGTGAAAATCCTGAATGTTTAAATCGTTCCTGCCAATCCGCAAGAACTGTTCTGTGGGGATGGCTTTGATCAAGGGCCATGGATGATGGCTGGTGGCGTGGACAAGGGTATTGCCCGCTGTGGGCTTCCTATAGGTATTGGTCATTATTTTTGTACCTTCCCTATGGATCAACAGATCCAAAAACTCCATCTGGTTGCTGTCTACCTTATAGGTGAGGAAGATATTCCTAGTGTTGTCATTGAGATCCCCAATGAACATCTGGAATTGTTCCAACGAGCCCCTCCACACCACCAGCACATCATCAATGTAGTGTACCCACAGGGCTACCTGTTCTCTAAACGCTGTATGATTGTATACTTTCTCCCTCTCCCACCAGTCCAGATGTAGACAGGCATAGGAGGGGGCACAGGTGGCTCCCATGGATACTCCCCGTTTTTGGCGGAAATATTTATCAAACATGAAAAAATTATTATTCAACACCAACTCGAGAAGTTCAATCAGAAATTATTATGGAGGCCCGCAAGGGGGTGTCTCATCTCTATCCACTGGGATAACGCCTGCACCCCATCCCATGGGGTGTGGAAGAATACAGAGATTCCACATCAATCTCAGCCAACAAGCAGTCTTTTGGTACCTCATATAAATACATTTCTGAAGTATGTCAGAGCAATCTTGAACGAAAGAAGGCAATTCACTATTTAGATGTTTGATCTACTGGTCTATATACTTACCAATTCTTTCCAATGGGCCTCCCACCCCAGACATTATTGGTCTTCCTGGTGGTTTGTCCAATTTTTTGTGTTACTTAGGGGTAACATTAAATGTGGGTATATTAATGTCCTCCACCTTAAGGAATAGAAATTCCTTATTTGTGAGGAGTCCTACTTCATGTGCCCACTGGTCCCCAAAAAGTGTCAAAAGTGTCAGTTTGCAGACGCTATAACTTTTTGCGCAAACCAATCAATATACGCTTGTTGGGATTTTTTTTTACCAAAAATATGTAGCAGAATACATATTGGTATTCTTAGTGTATAAATGGCCTATTTACACCACTCTGCACTAAACAGCTACTGAAGTTAATTGAACATATATGCAGTATACATGAATAGAATAAATGCAAATGACAGGTTCTAAAATATATGTATACAGCAGCTGCTATAACAATAAACACACATGCAAACAGAAAGTAGAGTTTTAGTTCAAAACACCAGTTTTGTAAAGATTCCAATACTTAAGCAGCGCTCCTGTCCATTAATTAAAATGTGACCAGCATTCACATGTAAAACATGTGAGAAAAAATATTAGTATGATAATGGGTGATGAAATAGTTCTTAAAAGGGGTTGTAAACCCTCGTGTTTTTTCACTTTAATGCATCCTATGCATTAAGGTGAAAAAACTTCTGTCACTGAGCAGCCCCCATTTTACTCACCTGAGCCTATTCTTTCCTACGGCGGAGACGCGCTCTACCTATCTGCCAGGGGTTCTCGGTTCTTGAGTGGATAGATTGATAGCAGCGCAGCCATTGGCTCCTGCTGCTGTCAATTAAATCCAATGACGCAGGCACCGGGGGGTGGAGCAGAATCCGGCATTCTGTGTCTATGGACGCAAATGCTGGACTCGGGAGCGTACCCGCACGGTAACCCTCAGGAACAGCGCTTCTCCTAGAGGGTTTACCAATGCGGGGAGGAGCCGCGAGCGCCGCTGAGGGACCACAGAAGACGAGGATCGGGGCCACTCTGCGCAAAACTAACTGCACAGTGGAGGTAAGTATGATATGTTTGTTATTTTTAAAAAAAAATGAGGGTTTACAGCCTCTTTAATGGTGGGTGAAGATTCAGGTTGATAGTCTATGAGCGTGCACCAAACACCAGAGTCCACACCGTGTGAGTCACACTCCCCTAGGGGTTTAAATTCACCAGTAAGCAGTTAAACAAACCCCTTGAATACTCTAAATGTCACCCAGTTGGCAAGGTTTAGCATGAACTGCACATCAGTCCATGGGTGGTCAGTCATGCAAAAAATGGCTCCACATAGCGTGATCCTATTTAAAGCATTTATTAAAAGACCACCCTTTAAAATCACACTTACAATGTATAACGTTTAAACAAGCATTTAAGGTCAAATTGCATTGTCACCGGACAGTGGAAGCGAGCCGAATACATACTGGCCTGATGATGAAGAAATTAGATTTTTTCATTACTTTTATTAGATATGTTTTATAGCAGAAAGTAAAAAATATTGGGTTTATTTTCAAAATTGTCGGTCTTTTTTGTTTATAGTGCAAAAAATAGAAACCGCAATGGTGATCAAATACCATGAAAACAAAGCTCTATTTGTGGGAAAAAGGACATCAATTTTATTTGGGTACAGCGGCGCACAGCCGCGTAATTGTCAGTTAAAGTAACGCAGTGCCATATCACAAAGAATGGTCTGGTCATGAAGGGGGGTAAATCTTCTGGAGGGCAAGTTGACATTGATATGGTGTCTATGTAGGAACTGAAAGACTTTGGTTTGGAGAGTTTAACCCTTGGACATTTAGGCAAAGCCAATTAAGAGCCATCATGGAGGCTTTAAAAGGACCATGAAAAGTCAGACTACCTGGGAGGGAAAATCTGGAAAAGGGTTGTTGAGAGGAATGAGAGGAAACCAATGGAGAAAAAAAAAAGTCAAGACATATAAGGCCCATGTAGCAATACCACCATAGGGACCACTAGTAATAGCTGGTTCTTACTTAATAGTACTGAGGTTGCCAACCACCACAAGTACCAGTCCATACACTCTGACTCCAATACCTAAGTCTAGGGGATGTCTTTTGAAATGTATTGCTTGAAGAAAATAAACAGGATAGGTTGGGGTTAGAGCATGGGATAAATCAAAACGCTTGCACAATAATAAGAGGGTTCTTTTTAGTGTTTTTGTTGGACCATGAACTCGGATAGGGAGCATGGGATACCATCAATGAACTGTATCTGAACAACTTGAGGACTCCTCAGATTTTGGCTGCACAAGTTGCTGGCTGCACTGCACACTCTGAATGTTCCACAGGATTCTTAATGCTTCTGGTGACTTGTGCTCCCTCAGGAGTTTAAAATGTACACACTGTTGCTTCTCGAATGACTTGTATAGCGCTACCTATGCGAACTGAATCACCTCAGGGTGCTTTTTGCTGCTGGTGTCCATCTGTGGTATAGTGTGGTCCTTTGCCCCATGGGATCCTGACACGCTTACAAACACATACACATACAACATACACATATTTGGCCAATTTTTCGACAGGATCTAATTTACCTACCAGCATGTCTTTGGAGTGTGGGAGGAAACTGGAGTACCTGGAGGAAACCCATGCAGGCACAGGGAGAACATGGAAACTCCAGGCAGATGGTGTTGTGGTTGGGATTTGATGCTAACCACTACACCACTGTGCTGCTCCTCAGCAATGGGGGTAATTTACTCACTTAGCCACCAAATCACCGGTTGCCTCCTGCCAATATCCACCATGCTCCTTGGGGTCATTGTCCTGCTGTAGAATAAATTTGGGGACAATCACGTGCCTCTCTGATGATATGGCATGATGGATAAATATTGTACCAGTGCAGAAAGAGATTCATCAATTTTGTGCAGAACTTGAAAAAGAGAAATCCAATGCTTTGCAAAGTTTGGCTTAGAAAAATAAAAAGTACTTGTCTATTTATGAAGCTGAAACACACATTGCAGCACTGAGAAGCACTGAATGAAATTCAAGCATGCTGATGCTGTAAAGAAAGGGCATATTGCCTATAAATTATACATATATCAGTAAATGAAAGTAGGAAAGTGAATAAAAGAAAGAAGAATGATATGTATGAAGAGGGAAATGTCAGCCGAGATCTCCGTGCTCAGAAATCTTTTCACCTGCAATCTAATTAGAGTCTATCATGGCTCAGGAAGGCAGGTTGGAAAGTAGATGTTGATGTTCACAGCTAATAGAAAGGTCTACCCTAGCGGCTAGCCTATAAAGTTTGTCATTTGGAGACACCTGTGATGATACATCTGCATCTAAAATGCTACCACTTTTGCATTTAAGTCAATTATTATTGACTTAAGACACTGGAGGGTGGTCAGATGTGTGACCACAATAATGTCTTACTTTTGGAAAGTTTTTTACATACATAGTCCAATCATGATTGTGCACTGTTATGGCTAATGGGGCAGTAAAAATCTAGTACAGGTAATTGTTATTTTACCTAAGATTTGTTGGGAATTACCGGTATCTGCTGCCTTTTTTTTAAAAAGAAGTGAGACCTACTTGCTTCATAAGCAAACATAAGAAATACTCGAGCATGATATATAGAATAAACATCAAGAAATGTTGGATTTTATAGGCAATCGAAGAAGAAATATTATATTTACAAAATGTATATTTTATTATAGTAAATTACAATACAATTCCCAAATTGGAAATACAACACATTGCAACAATAATAGTTTTAACTATTCAAAAAGCTCTGTCAGACATAAAGTGGCAGTCCCCATCTACTTGCTGTTCCTTTCATTGGTAGATCATAGAGGAATACAGTGGAAGGGGATATCCAATGCGTTTCAAATTGTACTGCTATAGACAAATTTTCTTAGGGAATAATACCACTTCTGAAAAAACAGTTAAATTGATGAACAATTAGTACATAACCATGTAGGTCTTTTTACCCTAGCCTGATATGCAGGTCCTCCATCACTGGTTTGATTATTTAGAATAGGACGACACATTCTTTGGGTTATTTCAATAATTGTTTGTAATGTCCCCACAGGGATGATAATAAATAAGTTTGGTAATTTATGCCTTATATAATATGTAATAGCAAGAGCACTGTCTATTTGGTTACAAGAGACTTTTTATTTTATTTACATCCGAAATTAGCTCCTTTTCTGCTTAATTTGGGGTCCTCTTTGGTGGTTCCTCTTTATGCTGCTTTGCTTGGAATTTTTTCCTTGCTGGTCATCTGCATCATGGCCGCTATCCTGGTCTCCGGATGATGCAATCCTTGAGACAGGATATGAGGCGGTAACGGTGGGCGCGGCAGTGGCACGGTCAGGCACGATGACGCAAATTGCGTCATTGTTTTTCCGTGCATGCGCAGTACAACAAGGACACCAACAGCATGCATCCTGCTGGTTATTATCATCATGGCCACCATCCTGGTCTCCGGATGTTGATATCCTTGAGACAGGATATGATGTGGTAACAGTGGGAGTGGCAATGACGCAATCACGTACGCTGACGCGAATTGCATCGCTTTTTCCCGCACATGCGCAGTATAATAGGGACGCCAATAGCACCCATCGGCGCCATTCCTCTTCCATACATCTAGAGTATAGATGCTCCATTGATGTGGAGCTAAGCTAGACATTCCAAACTTGCTACCAGTGCTTTGGGACTCTGCCACATGCTACAGCTGATATTCACAACTTGAATTCCTCAAGTAAGTTAATTCATCATTTTTTGAATTTAGGCAGCTACTGGGCCAGCCTTTCGGTGAATATCATCCAGGTTGACTCAGTATCCCTTATAATAGATACTAATTATCTTCTCAAGGATTTACCATCATTTTTTTGTCTTGTCCCCTTTGTCCCATAGTGCAATTTTTCCATCTTCTTTTGGGGCAGTCCAAAGCCAGTTGCTAATGGATG
This sequence comes from Lithobates clamitans, assembly GCA_037952925.1. Taxonomy (NCBI): domain Eukaryota; kingdom Metazoa; phylum Chordata; class Amphibia; order Anura; family Ranidae; genus Lithobates; species Lithobates clamitans. The sequence continues at coordinate 3,232,592 of JBBGZY010000061.1, forward strand.
TTGATACTTTGGTTGAAGTCTTTGATACACTGATGCATGGTTTTCTTGCCATCTGGAGGAGTGCCCCTGCTAAATAAGCTTTTACATTGTAAGTGCATATGTGTACATGGATGATGTTCTATGTCTATATGTATTTTATATGTATTACCATACATGGTTATGTACTAATTGTTCATCAATTGAAACAGTTTTCTCAGAAGTGGTATTATTCCCTGAAGAAGATTTGTCTATAACAGTACAATTTGAAACACGTTGGATATCCCCTTCCACTGTATTCCTCTATAATCTACCAATGAAAGGAACAGCAAGTAGATGGGGACTACTACTTTATGTCTTACAGAGCTTTTTGTGTAGTTTATACTATTATTGTTGCAATGTCAAAAAACAAGAAAAAGCAATTCATCAAGGACGGGCAAAGTAGCAAAAATAACATGAGAAGGAGGCGTGTAGAGGCAATCGGGAGCAGAGATGTGGGGCTGGAGAGTGCCGCTGTGGTGCAGTGTGGATCGTACTCCAATGCCCAGTTCCTGAGCCTATTTGCAAAAACCTCGCTGTAATGCTGGTGGAGTCCCTGGGGCTGGTGGGCCGGATCTGTGCGCACGCTACGTAGAGCGTGATGGCGTCATGCTATTACTTTATTACCGCCTGTCAGTAGCCTTGAAAGGTCTATTCATCTAGCTGGCCATCTGTGCTGTGTTTTTAGACAACGTTGTCTATTTTAATCGGTGATGGTATCTGGTATTCAACAATTTTTTTGATTGGTGTTCAAGTGAATGATCCTCAATAAAATTTATATTTTTGCTACTTTGCCCATCCCTCCTTGATGAATTGCTTTTTCTTGTTTTTTGAATACGTGGTAAATTCAGAGGGACGCACCCAACTCTATGCCTAAGTGCTCTGGGTGTAAGCAATTAGCTTGGCTAAAACAGGTGAAGTTAATATTTATTCTTCACCTGTTGTTAACTGTATTGAATGAACATAGCTGTATAGTTCATTTTCTTGTTTTTTGTTTTCATATTGTTGCAATTCCAATTTGGGAATTTTATTGTAATTTATTATAATAAAATATACATTTTATAAATATAATATTTCTTATTCGATTGCCTATAAAATCCCACATTTCTTGAGGTTTGTTCTATATGCTATCTAAGGGATGATGGCAATATACATGTGTGGCTATGTGAATCATTAAATTTCATATTCAAGCATGATACGCTATCAGCCTGGTGTTCTACGTCAACAACCTTTTAAAGTAATCGATAAAGTTTACCTCTAATAATTTTTTTTTAATTTTTGAAAAGAGTGTGGAAAAGTTAGAATTTCTGTCACATTTTTACTGCTGTCTGTGGGCGGGGGGGCAGAATGATCACAAGGACAGAAAGTGATAGGAAATCCAAAGATGGTGGCAAATGTCTATGAGGCAAATTCCCTGTAACTGGTTTTCCAACTGCATAACTTAGTTCTACGGCGGCAGAGCAGCTCACCACCCATTTATCGGCGAGGAGAGACACAGAATAGAGCTCTGTTCTGTCAGCGGAGATGTAATGGATTTTCTTTCCCCGCATAGCAGGGAATAAAATTCATCACATCCCTTAGTAAAAGCAGCACACAGAATACACAAAAACACTGGTTAGGCAATATCACATTAAGTCGCTGATCGCCACCATTACTGGTATAAAAAGAATCTACATAAAAATTCCAGTGTATATAACATAGATTGCCGAAACTATAACTTTTGCGCAAACCAATCAATATGCGCTTATTGGGATTTTTTTTTACCAAATATATGTAGCATAATACTTTATTGGCCTACATTTATGAAGAAGTTTGATTTTGTATATGGTTTTTATTGGATATGTTTTTTTAGCAGAAATTAGAAAATATATTTTTTTAAATAGTAGTTCTTTTTTTGTTTATAGCGCAAAAAAACCCAGTGGTGATCAAATACCACCAAAAGAAAGCTCTATTTGTGGGGAAAAATATGACATAAATTTAATTTGGGTACAACATTGCATGATAACACAATTGTCACTTAAAGTATTGCAGTGCCGTATCGCAAAAAATGGCCTGGTCATGAAGCTGGGGTAAATCTTCCACGTGGCTATTATGATTAACTGCTTCCTGACTGCTGCACGACGATATACGTCGGCAGAATGGCATGGGTGGGCAAAATGGGGTACAGGTACGTCCCCTTTAAAAAGCAGTGCTGTGGGCGTGCGCACGCCCACCGCGTTCTCCGCGACCATGACCGCTGGTCCCACGGACTCGATGTCCACCGGGGTGCCCACGATCGTGTCACGAAGAAGTAGAACGAGGAGATGCCTTTGTAAACAAGGCATTTCTCCATTCTGCCTTGTGACATGACAGAGATCACTACTCCCTGTCATCGGGAGCAGTGATCGCTGTCATGTGTGTTGAAGCCCACCCCCCCCCACAGTTAGAATTACTCCCTAGGACACACTTAACCCCTTCATCGCCCCCTAGGTTAACACCTTCACTGCCATTGTCATTTACACAGTAATCAGTGCATTTTTATAGCAAAAGTGTCCGATGTGTCTGCCATAATGTTGCAGTCACAAAAAAAAATCGCAAATCGCCGCCATTACTAAAAAAAAAAAAAAAAAATAATAAAAATGCCATAAAACCATACCCTATTTTGTAGACGCTATACATTTTGCGCCAACAAATCAATATACGCTTATTGCAATTTTTTCTTTACCAAAAATATGAAGAAGAATACATATCGGCCTAAACTGAGGAAAAAAATAGTTTTTTTCTATATTTTTTGGGGATATTTATTATAGCAAAAAGTAAAAATAGCTTTTTTTCAAAATTGTCAGTCTTTTTTTGTTTATAGAGCAAAAAATAAAAAAATGCAGAGGTGATCAAATGCCACCAAAAGAAAGCTTTTTTTTGTGGGAAAAAAATGTGTTTGCGTACAATGTCGCACAATTGTCAGTTAAAGTGACGCAGTGCCGAATCGCAAAAAGTGCTCTGGTCAGGAAGGGGGCAAATCCTTCCGGGGCTGAAGTGGTTAATATTATTATTGTAGCACTACCCCCAGAGGAGCCGCTGAATTATTTTGTGATGTTTCTGCTTACTTGAAGGTGACATACCTTGCTCACCCAGCAGTTACCGACACACCTTTTGATTAGGCCAAAAATTGCTTTAAGGGGTTGTAAACCCCTTAAGGTTTTTCACCTAATGCATTCTATGCATTAAGGTGAAAAACCTCCTGTGATGCAGCAGCCCTCCAGAGTCCCCCTTTTACTTACCTGAACTTTCCAGCGACGGGGATGAGCACACCAGATCCAGCCGGTGTCATGGGTCCTGATTGGATAGATTGATAGCAGCACAGCCATTGGTTCCCTTTTCCCGGTGGGCCTCAATACAGAATTAAATTTGAAGGTCTTTTTGGAGAGCTAATCGTATTTAGCCCTAGTGATTCAGTCGATTCCCCATAACCTGAATCACTATATAACTAGAAAGATGGATGGTCCCTTTGTGGAACCAATGTAACCACAAGGATGACCTCCCAATAGGGCCTAGCAACTTGTTTCCTATAATTGGGGCTATCAATAAGTCTACCTTGATTTAAATGTCCTCCATTCTTCTGGTTTCCCCTCTACATATACATATATATATATATATATATATTTTTTTTTTTTTATTCATTCCATACCTACCTCCATTCCTACCCTAAAAAGCCGATAGTTCATAAAAACTGAAGCTAATCAAATAATGATTTAAGCTGCCTTGGACTTTCTGGCATTTGCCGGCCATTTTTGAAGTTCATCAGTCACTATTCCTGCAAACAAGACATCTGTCCTTTTAAAGTACATTGGTGGGCGGCATCCCTATGAAGAATTTCACGATATAAGGGAGTGAGGATTGCCGTCCAATCATCGTCCAGATGAAGCTACGTTATTTCCAATAGTGAAACGCGTTGACGTCATAGCTGTTCCTTCATGTGACGCCGCTTTTACAAGCTCCCAGTGTTGAGGACGTGAACAGCAGCGGGAAGATACGATCCTGCACTGCTAATCGCCGACTGCATAGGATAAACCACAAACAGCCACACATCAGTGCTGGTGCCAAAAGACACGCTTCAGAAAACATCTACGGAGGGGATCATGGAAGGGATTATGAAGTACGGCGGCAACCTGCATATCCACCATATGTGACGGTAAAGTACCCCCACTACAGGGCAATTGTATCAAGCCCAGGACTGGATACTTAAAATTGCACCAATTGTCTATATGAAAATTCCCTATCCCCTAGCCTATACGGCCTTTGATGATAAAAATCCACATTCATATCACTGTGATGAGTTTAAAACTGAATACCAACCCCAGGCTTATATAGTACCAGGACAATTCTTTCACTTAAGGATTGATCTATCATCACAAAAATATTGCTGATATTTGCTAGCGGGACTTCCTATGAACAAACCCTCCCATATACACTGGATTTCCATGTGATATTTTTCCTCAGTACCAGTACTGATGCTATTTACGCTATTTTTTGCGGATGGCATGATCCGAATCAGTGTCCCCCACTATAGTGCACTTTAGAGCATTTATGCTCCTTGACAATTATCTCAGTGTCTGCTAGTTTCCTCCTTTCCATTTCCTGTTCCCCAACCCATCCCCCCCTTGGAGCCACACATAGGCTAGGCTGCCACTTATTTACTTATGTAGCCAAATTGTTGTTTTCTTAAATGTAATCATAATGAATTTCTTTTATCTGACACCCTAACCTGTGTGCTGCCATACTGCGTCCGGGCATTACTTTTTAATTGTTATATGTTGTGTTTTGTGTGATAATTCATTTTCACCAGTGATTTGTTTGGCCATTTTTGTGAAGCTGTCTTCTTCTCTGATATTGGCCTATGATTATGCCAAATCTG